>OZ017740.1:236102361-236504861 GCA_963969285.1 Odontomyia ornata | reverse complement strand
TTAGAAAATATTCATTTCTTTATCATTAAGAATATTGGAGTATTAACAATAAAATGGATAATTTTATGTTAACGAATAGTCATTTTTTGATTATTAAGAAGATTGGGATATGAACAATATGTTACAATGTATGATTTTATGTTAGAGGATATTTATTTTCCTTAACATTACCACCTGTCATGAACCGTCTGAGGTTCTTAGTTAGTGTCATACCAAGTGGGTTTGTGTGAAGTTGTTACGTTGGAAAACCGACGTCGAATTAATAGGAAGAACCCAGTTACAATCGTCAAACATATGATTACGGAAAAGGTTACGCTGACTCCATGTTGGCGAACGGTGGACCAGGATGTTGATTGGTAATCGGCGATGATCGTTTCTTCTTTCTGAACTTAGGCTCCTATGGATTCTTCGGATTTTATTAAGTCTGAAGCTACGAGGTTGGAGATGTCTTGTGTGTTGATGGTTTGATTGATGACAGGTGGCTGCGGAAGAATGTAGACCGACAAATTCTTTGTAAAAGCTGACTATGTGGTAGTAAATAGCGAGTTGTCAACCTTAAGGCTACATCCTTGCGAGAGTTTAATGATACCAGTGCCATTTAGTACCACGTTTTTCCGGTCACTTTGGCAGGAAGTTTGCCCAGGATTTGCTATTGGGGCTGCGAACATCCATGTATTTGCGTCATGAAGCTGCTTCCATGCAATATTGTTCAGTTTGAGCATGTGTGCTGTACATGGTTGTCTCCCGTATACTTTGTGGATTTCATTGATGATGCAGTTTTGCCTGGAGTTTACGTCGTAGAGAACGCTAATATCTAGCAGATATTCGTCCGTAGAGAGCTTAAGCAGGTCGTTAGAGGAGGTTTCGAAGTAACTCCTAGAATCCTTGGCGGTATGTCAAACGCTCGAAATGTGTAGTTGCTGATTTTCACTGGGATAAGTGTCGTCATACGGGCGTGTATCAATAATCGGAAGAAAAGCCAATAAATGAAAGCTGTTTTCGTTGGATATGAACTGAATGGGCACTACTACCTGAAGCATGACTTGTACCTGGTCTGGAAGTAACGATTGCGTTATGTTGATGTCATGGATGACATTACTGGTTTTGATGCAATCCCAAATGTCTGTTCTTGATGCCATACTTGCTAATATGCTCTAATATTTGTGATAAACTTCTCTCAATAGTTCTCTGCTCTCTGGTAAGAAGCAAGGATGTGGATGTTTATTTGATTGTGGTCTGAGCTTCTGTACCAATGACTGAGTTGGTTGATACGATACAAATCTCGTTGGAGTTGGGCTTGAAATCGCTTCAACTATGTGTCTATTCTCCCTGAAGTGTTGTTTAAGGTCTTCACTGCCTTGAGCATGAGTTTATTTTGGTTGTCCATGGAACGAATTATTTTCTTCTGGTTGTCGGACAGACTGTTGATATCTTTGTACACTTCATCGTTTACGCCAAATACAGCAGTTAACAAAGATCCTAATGCTCCGCGACGTTGTCTCCGATGGAAAACTCTTAATGTGTTCATTTTACATCCAGTTTCATCCTTGACTTCATCCAAATGACATCTCTGCGCAAATTGGTTGACATAAACCAATTTGCGCAGAGTTTGAATTGCTAGATTTGCAAAGTCCTCGAATTTTTGTCACGATAGTTTGTAGACTGGTTTGGTTATAGTTCAAATTGCTCCAAGGAACTTGGATTAGCATTTTCAACCCTCCTCTTTGTAAGCTAACCCAGGAGCGGTCGATGTAAGCTAACCCAGGAGCGGTCGATGTCTTCGGTGGAGATTCCGAAGACTCAACCCGTTGTTTTTTCGTACGGTCTGATAAGTATTCTGTCCAAGTATCACCAACGGCTCTAATCTTGCATCTTTTATATTTGCGTATTGTTGATGCAAGTGTTAGTGATGGAGTTTCTGTTGGGTGATCTTGGATAGATGATTCCTTTGGGACATTTGGGGTGTTGTTCTTGAACGGTAGGCGGCAAATCTTGGTTACGGGCCACCTGGGAACTCTGCCATGTACTTTGATGGATACAACTCGAACTATACCATCAGCACCAGGATGTACTTCCACAATTCTTGCGAGCGGCCATCGAGTTGATGGGAAGTTTTCCGTTTTTAGAAGCACAAGGTCACCGACTTGTAGATTGGGTCGGTTGCTCATCCATTTCGGTCGTTGCTGTAGTCTGCTGAGGTATTCGAGTCTCCACCGATTCCAGAAATGGTTCCTTATCTGTTGGACCATTTCCCACTTTTTGCTGATATGTTTGTCAGATGCAATTGTAGTTATTTCGAACAAGTTACTCCCTGTTAAAAAGTGTCCAGGAGTGATGGCCGAATGATCTCTTGGATCGCTGCTCACGTTGCATAGAGGTCTTGAGTTCAAGCATGCTTCTATCCAAGCTAGGAGAGTGTAAAGTTCCTCGATGGTTAAGAGTCGGTCTCCAATCAACTTGACTAAATGCCGTTTCATTGACTTTACTCCAGCTGCCCAGAGTCCACCAAAGTGTGGACTTTCAGGAGGAATGAACTTACACTGAATCTCTTCGTTAATTAAAAGATCCTCGCATTGCTTTGAGACCTCTGCAAATGCTTTGCG
The DNA here is from genome assembly GCA_963969285.1 of Odontomyia ornata. NCBI lineage: Eukaryota > Metazoa > Arthropoda > Insecta > Diptera > Stratiomyidae > Odontomyia > Odontomyia ornata. The sequence continues at coordinate 236,502,258 of OZ017740.1, read as the reverse complement.
TAATTGTCGTTCACTGCCCAAGAAGTTGTTTCCACTGTCACTAAATATGGTGATGCATTTCCCTCTTCGCGCAATGAATTGTCGATAAATCGCTTACAGCTTCTAAATGGAAAGCTTTGGTAGAGAAGCACACCAAGACAGCTATATAGGCTTTAGTGGTTTTCGTCCCACGTCCACCGTTCCATTTGATTGTATTGGCCCAGCGTAATCCAGGCCTGTCTGTGCGAAGGGCTTTTCCATTTGCAATCATGGGGGAGGTAGCTGTCCCATTAGCTGGTGCTCTGGCTGAGCGATAGGCTTGAAGCACGTAATGCATTCATGAAGGATCTTTTTTACAAACAATTGTGCATTAATGATGAAAAACTCTTGCTGCAGTGTTGCTAAAACCAACTGTAGTCCTCTATGTAATGTTTCCAGATGATTTTGTCTGACGACCAATTTTGAAAATGAATCTCTTGGAAGTATAGCTGGACGTTTTGCAGTTTCATCGATTGGCGCAAACTGTAATCTGCCGGTAGTCCTGAGGATGGCATTGGAGTCAATCATTGGAGTTAGGTGCTTAAGGCTATTATCGTTGGCGACTTGTGAACTACTACGCAACGTTGATAATTCTTTTGCAAAAGCATGCTGCTGAGAGAGTTGTATGCAGTTGTTCTTTGCTCCCTGTAGCTCCTCGATCGTCAAAGGACCCACTCGTTTGCTGTGTTTATTTGATGCATTATGTTTGAAACGACGTATGTTTGCTATAACAATCAAGAGTTTTGGAAGTGACGAGTACCTGCTGAATATCTCTGGCTCTTGGATGGTCTCTGTTGCTACTATTCCAACGGTGCGTATTTCATTTGCGACGGCATTGTGCTCTGTTGCTGAAAGTGCCAAATTTGATGCTGTTGAAATTTCTTGATTTGCTAGCCATTCTGGACCCTTCCACCATAAGGATGAGTAAATCAGTTCTGGTTGAATTCCTCTTGAAGGAAGATCAGCGGGGTTGTCGGTAGAGTGAACACGGTGCCATTCATCTGGGTTCGAGGCTTCGTGTATCAGACTTACACGATTTGCAACAAATACCTTCCACGTAGCTGCTGGTTTTTGAATCCAAGCCAAGACGACTTTTGAATCTGTCCAGAAATGAGTGTTGATTTTTGCCTATTTGCACGCTTGTTTGAGTTGCTTCATTAGTTCCAAAATTAGAACTGCCCCGCTAAGCTCAAGTCGTGGGATTGATATCGTTTTTAGCGGAGTGACTTTAGATTTTGCACTCAGCAAACAGGTTGATATATTTCCTTCTGTGGAGATTGATCGCAAGTAAACTGCTGCGACATAAGCTGCGTTCGATGTGTCGCAGAACCCGTGTAATTCAGCTTTGCCGTTTTGTGTAGATCCGTTCCATCTGGGAATTTGCAGCTTCTCAATGATCGGTAATTGTCTCCGCGTTTTAGTCCAATCTTTAACTATAGCTGGAGAGACTTCGTCATCCCAGCCTAACTTTAGAAGCCAGAGTTTCTGTATAGTGATTTTCCCTGTGATAATACAGGGCTGCAACCAGCAGAATAGGTCAAAGAGCTTTGATAATTCTGAAAGTATGGACCGTTTTGTCAGTTTTTGTTCCTCAGCTGGTGTAACTTTAAAGGAAAAGTGGTCTTGCGCCGGGTGCCATTGTAGTCCAAGTGTTTTGACTTATTCTGCAAAAGCAATTTCCAATGGTTTCTAGTTTTCTCGATCCTTTTCTGGAATGGCTACTAAAAGCATCTTGTCGTTTGCTGACCATCTCCGTAGATGAAACCCTCCCTTGCTGAGGACAAACTTGAGCTCTGCCTGTATACGCTTTAATTGAACTATATCATCGGATGCTGTAAGCAGATCGTCTACGTAAAAATCTTGAAGGATTATGTCGGTAACTTCAGAGTGTGCATCGCGTTCGTCAATTGCTAGTTGCTGGAGTGTTTTTTTTGTGGTAGGGAGGTGAAGGCATTTACGCCCGCCGAGTCTGGCAGTGTGGGACTCCCATGGAGGATACCCTTGGACTACCCACTAAACACCTCCCCTGTCAATCTGAGAACCTAGCCTGGAACCGTTTGACACATTACTTCGGGCCAGGTCTCGTTTTGTTGCACCGTGGGGTGCCTTCAAGCTGGGGAGTCCCTTTCCTAGCGGGAGGGGAGAGGGAAAGAGGAAATACCAGGAGAGCGATCCCCCAGCCCCAGCACCTCCGGCTGCTGTGAGTCCCTTTTATCTTTTAGGACTGCCCGAGCATAATGTGCCACCTGGTTCCATTTGTCAACCGATTCGAGCATCACCGCAACTATATTATCCGGGGTGAGCTCTCCCGTCTCCCTGTAGAGCTCCCTTCACAGCCTGGCCCATTTGGTACACGCGAAAAATGTGTGACAGGCATTGTCCTCCTCTCCTGGGCAAAACCGACAATCGGGAGACCGTGACTTACCGATCTTGTGCAGGTAAGACTGAAAACACCCGTGCCCGCTCAAAAGCTGGGTCAGATAGAAGTCAGTCTCACCATGCCTTCGATTCAGCCACGGTCTCACATCCGGGATGAAGCGCGCAGTCCACCTTCCCTTCGTGCAATTCCTCCAAGACTGCTGCCAATCGTTGAGCGAGCGTTGTCTCTCCTCGCGGACAACCATCTCCCTCGCATCCTCGTTTCGGCGCAGGTAAATAGCGCGGTGCTCTCTAGCAAGGAGGGCGACAGGTATCACGCCTGCAATCACTCTCACCGCCGAGTCAAAGACTGTTGGATACGAAGATGCAATTCTCAGTTCTCCTCTTCTCTGTACCTGTGCCAATCGTTTTCGGTATACCTCCTTGCTGAGAGCATTGCCCCATACCTCTGCTCCATACAGTGGCACTGACCCTACAGCACTCATCAAGGGGCGTCTTCTTGATGGGCTGGGTCCCCCTACGTTGGCCATAAGTCGACTCAGGGCCGATATTCCCGAAGCAGCCTTCTCAGCCGTTGCCCTGATTTGCTCAGAGAAACTCATCTTCGAGTCGATCAGTAGCCCCAGGTACTTCACCGCTGGCTTCGATTCGATCTCTATATCTCCAATACTGATCATTCTTACTCTAGGGATTCTCTTTTTTGTCAAGATGACCACTTCGGTTTTCTCCAGTGCTGAACTGAGCCAGTGAGCAGTCATCCAGTCCCTCACTCGGCGCATTAGCATACCTAGCCTAAGTTGCGCTTGTTCAACGGTGCGTCCGGCGACCAGAGCCGCAACATCATCCGCATAACCGACCAAGCGCGACTCATCTGGCATCTCAAGTCTCAGTAGCCCGTCGTAAGACACGTTCCACAGGTCCGGACCAAGGATAGATCCCTGGGCAACACCCGATGTAATTTCCATCCTTCGTTGGCCCTGTGTCGTGTCGTAGAACAGGCTTCGGTCCTTTAGGTAGTTCCTCAAAAGCCGCATTAGATATTCTGGAACTTGAAAAGAGTTTTCCAGCGTGTCCAGAATATCCACCCATCTAGCGGAGTTGAAGGCATTCCTGACGTCGAGTGTCACCAACAGGACGATCCGTCGCTTGGTGCGATTATAAGCCTCTGCCTTTTGGACCGCATTCACCACCTCTGCAATCGCATCAATGGTAGAACGTCCTGCTCTAAAGCCGTACTGCCGAGGAGATAGGTCCCCAGCAGCACGAATCGCGTCAGTGAGTCTTCCCTTGATGAGTTTCTCTAGCACTTTCCCAGCCGTGTCTAGCATGCATAACGGGCGGTATGCAGACGGCGATTCGGGATTTCCTTTCCCCTTGCTGATCAGCACGAGCGTTGCCACCTTCCACCGTACCGGGAAAACCCCGTCCCGTAGGCAAGCGTTGAATGTGCTGAGCAGCAAGTCAGGACAATGGTGATAGACGAGCCGCAAAACCTCAGCTGGAACACCATCTGGTCCTGGAGCCTTCCTCGCTTTCAGGGAGAGGACTGCCTCCTCCAGTTCCAGCTGTGTGAAGAGTGGGCACTCGACCGCTGTTTCACCACGGACAGCGTCAACACGGACGGGATGGGCGGCGAAGAGTCCCTGCACTCTCGCGTCCATCTTTTCCGCGTCATGTATACAAGGCTTCCGTAGGGCACCAAGTTTCCCCATGACCAGCTTGTAGCCAAGGCCCCACGGATCCCTATTTAAATCGTCCACGAGGTCTTGCCAGCATCGGGCCTTGCTCTTGTTGATAAGCCTGCGGAGATATTTCCTGCCGGACCCGTATGCTGCTAGCCTAGTGTCTGCCTCCTCCCGTGTTCGCGCCCGCTGGGCCTCTTGCCGAAGTTTGTGACACTCGCTTCTTTGTTCGGCGATCTCGTTTGACCACCAGTATACTGGAGGCTTACCGTGTCGGGGTCTCCGACGGGGCATGGAAGACTCGCAAGCAGCTATGATGTGTTACGTATCAGGATTTTCCTACGTAGTCATTCGGGATTTCACCCTGTCCAAATGTTTGTCTCCCGCCAAGATTTCACCTGCGAGCCAAGTTACATTTTACCACACTCACGTATATGTTAACGTAAATTCACCATAATCATTTAAATGAAGGTTTAAAAGTAGTAGGACTAGTTTTAAGGACGCAGTATTCAGCGAGAAATCCAAACAATGTCGGATCGTGAAAGATGTCCTCGATGCTGGACCATGTCCAGAAATGATCACTGAATTGTAACTGTTGTTCTGGTTTAAGATTATAAATCTGAGACAGCAATTTAGAGGGAGATGGTGTTCTTATAAAACTGGAGATGTAAACGTTACAAATGTTGCCATTGAAAATTGACAATCGAAGCGATCCATAATGCCACCGTGACCGGGAATCATATCACCAAAACCTTTAGTTTTGAATGCCCGTTTAAATCCAGATGCGAAGAAATCTCCAAAAGGCCCGATGACTGAGCTGAAGATGCTTAACGACAATGAATGAAATACGAATGGATACATCATGAAGGACTGCCGTGAATTCAGCAAATAAAATACATATTCTTGTTTCTTAAACAAGTAGTTTGGTTCGCACTCCATTGTCATACGATCCAGGCTTTCGGAGTATTCAATAGGACATACAAAGTATTGAAATTGGCACAAAACGCATGAAAACAGGCATCCAAAAACAACTGTTGCCAAACCTCCTCCAATAAATCCTTCCCATGTTTTCTTTGGGCTCAACTTGATTAGAGGCGTTTTTCCGAAGAAAAATCCGAACATATAAGCCATAACATCATTACAAACAATCATTGAAACAGGAACAATAAACCAGATTAAACCTTCGAAAATGTTTTGTATAATTAAATCGCTTTGCGTAACAACAATCAGAAGTGAAACATGTGTCCACGCAAACAAACTGAATTGTTTCATGTAATACTTCTTAACCAGCGATAAAACAAACCACACAAAGCCAGTACAATAAAGGCAAAACGATAAAAAGCGATGTTATGTAACCAAAAACTTTAAATATTCAACTCGGTTGATAACATCTCCAAAATAATCAACTAAATTTTCACCATAGGAAAAAATAACTCGATGGAAGGAAGAAATACCATGACAAACTTCTGAACCATGGCAATCCATGAATCCTATACACTTGGTAACCAATGGGAATGATTTCCTCAAAGCATTTTACTTGAACGAGGAGTGTAGTGATCACGAGAGCCAATGATAAGCCCAAATCCAAATATCATGATACATGTAAAAATACCTCGTATTATCCAGTTTCGCCACGTCCAGTCGAATTTGCAATTCCTTCAAATCCTTCACATCTATTTTATTCGTTGTGTAGTGCCTGTACACACAAAAATCACAACAAAACACTAAATTATTGTCGTCAACAAACACTTCGCAGCTTGTTAGATTTTTCACTGAATCGGGTACAGTGATGCGGAGGATAGTGAAACCGTCTTCACATTTGGATGTGATTACTTTAAAACTCATAATGGATAGAATAAATACAGATTCATGCAAGAGAGTAAATCAAAATTAATCACTTAAATTTTATCAGCACAACTAGATTGAATTGGATTCAGATGTCAAGATCTGTCACTCCGCAGTGATGTAGGTCACGATCACTGGAAACTAGGTCACGTCAGCTGGAACATCCACAACATCCAGTGACAAGTGGACGCCGCACTGCATTATCCCCGTTCCAATGTAACTCGCAGTGCAGGAAGTTCCTCGCATGGAACACGTAAAACCACTCGCATGCGAGAGGGTTCAATTTCCTCAACTGGGAATTTACGGCCGCGGACTACGGATAGGAGGTTTGCTGGAAGGGAGAATGGAGGAACGGGTCTCTTTTCTTTGGCGGACGACGGGCGAGAAAGGCGACGGCGAGATCAAGCTACGGAAGTGGGAATTGGCGATTGGGAGGATTTATTCGCGAGGAATTCATCGAGATCAAGTGGCGGTTACAGGAGACAACAGAAGGGTTGTAGGAGATCGAGAACAGCTGACGGCACGAAATTACGAATCGTCTCGGGGATCCCCAAAACTAAGGTATAAATTTAAGTTAACGTAAATATTGGCCAGTAGTTTTGATGAGAAACTAAATTTTGCAAGAAACAGTAGTAGTGAATTATATATTTGAATATAGTAGTGAATTATATAATAGAATCATACGAGTGTTGTTTCCATCGTGAGTGTCTTTTCTGTGCAGATTGTAAAACTTGGCTCGCGGTAGGATTCCGCTTATTTCGGTCGGAACGGAATTCCGAATATAATTGTGTCGGAAATTACGCGAAATTGCAAGGTCGAGCTGAAATAAGAGCTAGATTCTGCTTCCTGCTGGTCAGAGCGGAATCCCGAATAGCGTTGTGGGGAGATTTACAAACTCTAGTGAAAAATAGAAGCGAGATTTGGTTTTGTTAAAAAGAAGGGAAACGCTGGTAGATTGGGGAAGTGCGCTACGCAGCCGCATTCTATTTTGGCGGCTAATTGGGGTTCAGGACAAAACGAGTGGCGCCACCCACGTCCGTCTCCGGACGAGTTGACCGGGTCCGCAGGTTCCTTCGTGGCGAGGGGAGTTGAACCCCCAAAAAACGGTGGTATACGGAATAAATTTTGCAATAAATTTCGCAATAAATGGCGCCCAACGTGATTGTGGTTCTGAGTTAAGTCGAAAAGTGTGCAGTGAGACATAAGTGAAACGCATCGAGAGATAGTGAAAAGTGAAACAGGTGGAAAATTCGCGGAGTGGGAAGTGTGAATTTGCGGGAGTGATTAATTGAAGTGTGAATTTGCGGGAGTGATTAATTGAAGTGTGAATTTGAAGGAGTGTAAGGTTAAAGTTTAACGTGTGAATTTGCGGGAGTGTGAATTTGATGTGCAAAGTGTGAATTTGAAGTGCAAAGTGTGAATTTACAGGAGTGTGAGATTGAGGGGTGAAGTGCGAATTTGCGGGAGTGAGTAGTGAAGTGTGAGTGTTTTTGAATTGAATTTTATGTATTATATTATTAGAATCGTGTAATAAAAATATTTGCGGGGTGTTTTATTTAGGATATAAGAAAAATATAATATATTTAGTGAAGAAGATAGAAAAGAAAGAAAAAAAATGTCTAAAGCGGGGAGCTATCTGGTCGACCGTCTCGCAAAGGATGAGCTGATCTATGAGCTGGTGATACGCGAGTTGCCGACTGCCACGGTCGATGTTATGCGGACGACACTACGGGATGCGCTACGAGCAGAGGACGATGCGAATGAATCGTTGCTGGCGAGGGAGTATCCAATTCCATACAACGAGGACCTGGAGGCCATGAAGGAGAAGGTGGCGGAGGTTGAGAGCCTGGCTACGGTAGACAAGAAGACCAGGGATGTGCAAAAGATTCGGGCAAAGGTAGCATTTGGAATGAGGAGGCTGCGTTACATGGCAAATTCACCCGAAGCTTCACTTCCCGTACTGGACAAAATGCGACAGCGGCTGATGATGGCCCTAGGGGCAGTCATCAGTGGTTCACCATCGGCACCAGAAATGGAAGAGGATGCAGAACCCCGTACTCGAGAATCGGAGGGGAAGGCAATAGTGGGATCAGATGAACCGAGTTCTTGTTCGACGCCCCGACCTGCGATCGAGGAGGAAAAGCAACCATCTCTCGCGGGAAGTTCGCAAAGGAGGGGAGACGTTTCTGTGATACCATCGATTGTATCATCGGCCCAGCTGGTCACCACAGGAGGCAAGCATGAGAATGTGGCGAAATGGGGAGTAAAATTTACTGGGGAGGCATCGAGTTCTGTTTGTGCTTTTCTAGAGCGGGTAGAAGAGCTTCGAATCGCCAGGGGACTCGCCTCATCACAGCTTTATAATGCAGCGGTAGAGCTCTTTGAGGGTAAGGCTCTAATAATAATCTATATTTTTTTTTTTTTTTTTTTTTTTTTTTTTTTTTTTTTTTTTTTTTTTTTTTTTTTGTGGTAGGGAGGTGAAGGCACTCGGCGGGCATAAATGCCTTCACCTCCCTACCACAAAAAAAAAAAAAAAAAAAAAGGCTCTAATATGGTATAGAGCCAACAGAGACCGCTGCCAAAGCTGGGGAGACTTGCGACGAGAGTTGCGTGCGGAATTTCTGCCAGCAGATTACGACGACCGTCTTTTGGAGGAGATACGGCTCAGGACGCAGGGAAGGGATGAATCAATAGGAATGTTTGTGTCGTCCATGGAAGGACTATTTCGGCGGCTGTCTATCCCATGCTCAGAAGAGGAAAAATTGAGGGTCATCCTCAGAAACGTAGCTCCGTTGTACAAAATGAAGCTTAGCCTCAAGACGGTAGAGTCGATATCACAACTTATCGAATTCGGCCGTAAATTGGAAGAAACGCGTACGGCGGTGGAATCTTTTGTGTCTCCTCCTGACCCAAGAACACATAAGCTTTTGGAGCCTGACCTGGCTTTTACGGAAGTGGCAGGAGCCGTAGCCGCCATGTAGGAAGCTCCTCGAGGGCTGCAGTGTTGGAATTGCCGTGGGCCTGGTCATACTTCTCGGGAGTGTAGAGAGCAGAGGAGGTGTTTTGGATGCGGCCGAAATGGTGTGGTGCGTTCGGCATGTCCAAATTGTAACCCGGCACGGGGTAGTACGGGTAATGGGCGGCCACCAAGTTTGAGCCATAATGGTCAGCGTGGTCAAGCGCCGGGGGTTTCAGATAATCGTAGATCTGCGGGAAACGGGAGCGGAGCTCATTAGAGGGCATAGTGAGTTCCGCCGGAATGCCCGAAGCAGTAGATGCGACATCGAAGATAGAGTACGTGCTGGGACGGAAAGGCGGGGATTCTCGACCACATCTGTGGGTAGAGGTATTCGGTGGGAAGTATTGTGGATTGGTCGATTCCGGAGCCACGGACTCTATTATCGGGGGGGGACACGTGGAAGCAGTTGAGAGCTCAGGGTGTGGAGCTACGTGAAGCTAGTATCCCGTCGATCCGATTAGCAAACCATGCTCGTGCAGCAATCCTTGGGTCTGTTTTGGCGCCGGTGACCTTAGAAGAACGGACTCGATGGTGCGTACTGTTGGTGGTTCCCTCAATACCACATGAATTGATTCTGGGGGTGGACTTCCTCCGAACATTTGGAGTCCGAATCGACGTAAGGGAGGAAGAGCGGGACTTCTCACCATGCATAGAAGTGGCAGGAGTAGAGGCGTTGCGAGGACGGACTAGACTCACTCGACTAGAAGAGCGGCAGTTGGAGGAAATATTGAAGGAGGAGTTTGAGTTGATGGGAGAGGGAATCGGTTGCACCTCAGTGGTGGAGCATGTGATTAAAACCGATTCACCTCCCATTAAAAAAAGATACTATCCGGTCTCGCCAGCAGTTCAGAAACAAATTGATGAAGAACTACAAGAGATGTTGGCAGCCGGCATAGTTGAGCCTTCCTCTAGTCCTTGGTCCTCACCTATCCTCCTGATAAGGAAAAAAGATGGGAAGTTCCGCTTCTGCGTTGATTTCAGGAAACTGAATCGGGTTTCTGAACACGACGCATATCCCCTCCCATACGTCTCTGCGACCATGGACAAGTTACGCAATGCACGATACTTATCGACAATGGATATCAAGTCGGCCTATTGGCAGGTTCCAATGGCAGCAGAGTCGATGAAGTACACGGCGTTTACAGTCCCTGGTCGCGGTTTGTTCCACTTTAGGAGGATGCCGTTCGGGCTGCAGAACGCTCCGGCAACGTGGCAGAGGCTGATAGATCAGGTGTTGGGGCCACAGCTAGAGCCATATGTGTTTGTATATTTGGACGACGTTATAATCGTCACGGCGGACTTTGACCAACACTTGCAGGTTCTTCGTGAGGTGTTCCGTCGGCTGCGAGAGGCGGGGCTACGGGTCTCCCGAGAAAAGTGTGAATTTTGTCGACCTGAACTTAAGTATCTAGGATATGTGGTGGATGAGGTAGGGCTCCATGTGGACCCGGAGAAAGTTGAAGGAATGCTTAAGATACCTCGTCCAACCAACGTCAAGGGAATTCGAAAATTTCTCGGGATGATCTCATGGTACCGCCGCTTCATACCAGATTTTGCCACTCTAACGGCGCCACTGACGGGACTTTCCAAGAAGAACAAGAAGTTCGTGTGGACGGAGGAGTGCGAGGGTGCTTTCAACGCAGCTAAAGTGCGCCTCGATTCTGCGCCAATACTTGCGTGTCCCGATTATGATCTGCCATTTGCCATTCAGACGGACGCATCCGGATACGGGTTGGGAGCAGTGTTAACGCAGGCGCACCCAGAGGGTGAAAGGGTTATCTGCTACCTGAGTCGTTCCCTGAATGGGGCAGAGCGAAAGTACTCCACGACAGAAAAGGAGTGTTTGGCGGTCCTTTGGGCCATCGAAAAACTGCGTCCCTATGTGGAAGGAACCAACTTCACGGTAGTGACCGACCATTATTCCCTGGTATGGCTGAGTAACCTTAAGGACCCTACAGGAAGGTTGGCTCGTTGGGCGGTGAGGCTTCAGCAGTATGATTTCGAGGTGGTGCACCGGAAAGGGAAGGAGCATTTGGTTCCGGATGCACTGCCGCGATCCGTTCCCATAGTGGAGAGTGCTGAGGTCCCACCGCAAATAGACAAGTGGTATCAGGGAATGATGGAAAAAGTCACCACAGAGGCCGATCAATTCGCTGACTGGAGGGTGTCGGGAGGTGTCCTGTGGAAACACCTTCCAAGTCGTTACCCGGAGCTGGAAGATCGAGCCTGGCGACGTGTAATTCCCCGGTCGGAAAGAGATCAATTGCTGTTCCGGTGCCATGACGACCCCCGCGCAGGTCATATGGGGGCGCAACGGACCTATGATCGACTGGCTCAACGATACTATTGGCCTAAAATGCGGGCAGATGTAAAAAGGTACGTTAGCCGTTGTAAAGTTTGCCAGTCGGTCAAAGTGGAGCGTAGGGCACCTAGGGGAGCAATGGTATCTCAAGCGGGAAAGACACGTACGCCATGGGAGACCATATGTGTCGATTTGGTGGGACCCCTTCCCAGATCCAACAAGGGCCATACGCATATTTTAAGCGTAGTGGATTATGCCACCAAATTCACATTGGTCTTTCCCCTGCGACAAGCGAAGGCCAAGGAAGTAGCCAACGTGTTGGAGGAGCGGGTATTTTTGTGCCAATTTCAATACTTTGTATGTCCTATTGAATACTCCGAAAGTCTGGGTCGTATGACAATGGAATGCGAACCAAACTACTTGTTTAAGAAACAAGAATATGTATTTTATTTGCTGAATTCACGGCAGTCCTTCATGATGTATCCATTCGTATTTCATTCATTGTCGTTAAGCATCTTCAGCTCAGTCATCGGGCCTTTTGGAGGTTTCTTCGCATCTGGATTTAAACGGGCATTCAAAACTAAAGGTTTTGGTGATATGATTCCCGGTCACGGTGGCATTATGGATCGCTTCGATTGTCAATTTTTAATGGCAACATTTGTAACGTTTACATCTCCAGTTTTATAAGAATACCATCTCCCTCGAAATTGCTGTCTGAGATTTATAATCTTAAACCAGAACAACAGTTACAATTCAGTGATCATTTTTGGACATGGTCCAGCATCGAGGACATCTTTCACGATCCGACATTGTTTGGATTTCTCGCTGAATACTGCGTCCTTAAAACTAGTCCTACTACTTTTACACATTCATTTAAATGATTATGGTTAATTTACGTTAACATATACGTGAGTGTGGTAAAATGTAACTTGGCTCGCAGGTGAAATCTTGGCGGGAGACAAACATTTGGTCAGGGTGAAATCCCGAATGACTACGTAGGAAAATCCTGATACGTAACATTCCCCCCCTACTTTAAGTGAATTTCCCCGAAATTCACCCCTACACGCTTCCCCCACGCGTTCACTAAAGAACCCGACAAAATTCGTTTTTTTTTTCCTATTTTTTTTTTGTTTCTACTTTTCTCTTTCCTAAGACCCCACAATGATGATAAACCTTACGATGTATTAACTAGCCACTGTTTAAATAGAGATACTAATACGTACGCAAATTACGGATTCTTTGAGTACTCCTAATCCTTTTCCCGTCTTATTTCCTTTTTATTTCCACTAAGGGACCTACACCTAGACTCCTGATCAACCTACACTTGAATTGGTTTTAATTTCTCTTTCCATTTTCCTTTCCGGAATTTCTATTCACAATGCTCATAAATTTATTACAATTTTTTTTCCTTTTTTTTTTAGCTTCCCATACTCGGTTTTATGCTAGGGAATGGGGAAGGATGGAATTAACCCCATGTGTGGCTTGGAGGACGGAACCATGGGACGAACAACTACCCTGCTCTACTATCGTCAATGGAATCCGGTAATATTTTCAATTCCCTATATTTATCTGTGTGTTGTGCTGTACATTAAATTATATTCTTTCCGCCTTTAATTGTCGGTTATATGTATGGTTTCTAACTTTAACGGCGACCGCGGCCCATCATTGCGTGTTCTTATTTTCTTATGTTACAAAAGAACCACCCTACTTTTTTGATCGCGTCTTCCCGACCTTACATACGAATCGAAATTCCGGCGACATTCACGTGACTTATTACTTCCGGAAACTTACAAGTTAATCGGTGACTTCATTCCGACACCAACCATAAAGACAACTTACAAGCTATCACCCTCCACCTTAATTATTAGACAGGCTTATGGTCTATAACCCAACACCACTTAAGTAAAAGCTTATCCTATACGGCCCTCCACCAGCTTAAAAAGTTAACCTTATTAGTTAGCTTATGACAATCTTATTAGCTACTTATTCTCTAAATTAATTTTCCAGCTTTCATAGCCCACTCCACACGACTTGAGGTATCAGGACAGGTATGGCTTGAGATCTTTCACGTGCCATACCCCCGCGTTCTTCCCATCCATATCCTTAAGTTTATATGCCGCCCCTGAGTCGTATGCTTCTATCGTAAAAGGGCCCACGTACTCTGGCGCAAGCTTGGCCGAAAAATGTTTTGCCGCGTCGGACAGTACGAAATTCCGTCGCCACACCTTATCTCCTGCCTGAAACTTCTCGTGCCGTTTACGCAAGTTGTAGCGAGCGTTCGCTCCTCTTGCCGCTGCGCGCAATCGTTCGGCCACTTCTCTTCTGAGCTTCTCCAATCCCGCCGCTCTACTTTGCGGATCCAACTTCCTGCTGCCATCCTCTGGAGGTTCTATTTCGTTGCGATCAGTCACCATCTCCCGGCCAAAATTCAAAAAATAAGGAGTGACCCCCATGGCTTCATGCGTGTAAGTACGCAGGGCACACCCCATTTTACCCAAGTTCACGTCCCAGCGACGATGATCCTCGTTGACATAGGAGCGAAGCATTCTTTTAATGTTCTGGTTGATGCGTTCGGCGGGGTTTGCTTGTGGGTGATAGAAAGGGGTAAACTCCGCCTTCGATCCATATTCTCTTAGCAATCGCTCAACCTCCCTCGATCGGAATTGGACCCCGTTATCACAAACCACCTCCGCCGGAACGCCGAACATCAAAAATACCCGCTCCTCCAACACGTTGGCTACTTCCTTGGCCTTCGCTTGTCGCAGGGAAAAGACCAATGCGAATTTGGTGGCATAATCCACTACGCTTAAAATATGCATATGGCCCTTGTTGGATCTGGGAAGGGGTCCCACCAAATCGACACATATGGTCTCCCATGGCGTACGTGTCTTTCCCGCTCGAGATACCATTGCTCCCCTAGGTGCCCTACGCTCCACTTTGACCGACTGGCAAACTTTACAACGGCTAACGTACCTTTTTACATCTGCCCGCATTTTAGGCCAATAGTATCGTTGAGCCAGTCGATCATAGGTCCGTTGCGCCCCCATATGACCTGCGCGGGGTCGTCATGGCACCGGAACAGCAATTGATCTCTTTCCGACCGGGAAATTACACGTCGCCAGGCTCGATCTTCCAGCTCCGGGTAACGACTTGGAAGGTGTTTCCACAGGACACCTCCCGACACCCTCCAGTCAGCGAATTGATCGGCCTCTGTGGTGACTTTTTCCATCATTCCCTGATACCACTTGTCTGTTTGCGGTGGGACCTCGGCACTCTCCACTATGGGAACGGATGGCGACAGTGCATCCGGAACCAAATGCTCCTTCCCTTTCCGGTGCACCACCTCGAAATCATACTGCTGAAGCCTCACCGCCCAACGAGCCAACCTTCCCGTAGGGTCCTTAAGGTTACTCAGCCATACCAGAGAATAATGGTCGGTCACTACCGTGAAGTTGGTTCCTTCCACATAGGGACGCAGTTTTTCGATGGCCCAAAGGACCGCCAAACACTTAAAGTAGGGGGGGGAATGTTACGTATCAGGATTTTCCTACGTAGTCATTCGGGATTTCACCCTGACCAAATGTTTGTCTCCCGCCAAGATTTCACCTGCGAGCCAAGTTACATTTTACCACACTCACGTATATGTTAACGTAAATTAACCATAATCATTTAAATGAATGTGTAAAAGTAGTAGGACTAGTTTTAAGGACGCAGTATTCAGCGAGAAATCCAAACAATGTCGGATCGTGAAAGATGTCCTCGATGCTGGACCATGTCCAGAAATGATCACTGAATTGTAACTGTTGTTCTGGTTTAAGATTATAAATCTCAGACAGCAATTTCGAGGGAGATGGTGTTCTTATAAAACTGGAGATGTAAACGTTACAAATGTTGCCATTAAAAATTGACAATCGAAGCGATCCATAATGCCACCGTGACCGGGAATCATATCACCAAAACCTTTAGTTTTGAATGCCCGTTTAAATCCAGATGCGAAGAAACCTCCAAAAGGCCCGATGACTGATCTGAAGATGCTTAACGACAATGAATGAAATACGAATGGATACATCATGAAGGACTGCCGTGAATTCAGCAAATAAAATACATATTCTTGTTTCTTAAACAAGTAGTTTGGTTCGCACTCCATTGTCATACGATCCAGACTTTCGGAGTATTCAATAGGACATACAAAGTATTGAAATTGGCACAAAACGCATGAAAACAGGCATCCAAAAACAACTGTTGCCAAACCTCCTCCAATAAATCCTTCCCATGTTTTCTTTGGGCTCAACTTGATTAGAGGCGTTTTTCCGAAGAAAAATCCGAACATATAAGCCATAACATCATTACAAACAATCATTGAAACAGGAACAATAAACCAGATTAAACCTTCGAAAATGTTTTGTATAATTAAATCGCTTTGCGTAACAACAATCAGAAGTGAAACATGTGTCCACGCAAACAAACTGAATTGTTTCATGTAATACTTCTTAACCAGCGATAAAACAAACCACACAAAGCCAGTACAATAAAGGCAAAACGATAAAAAGCGATGTTATGTAACCAAAAACTTTAAATATTCAACTCGGTTGATAACATCTCCAAAATAATCAACTAAATTTTCACCATAGGAAAAAATAACTTGATGTAAGGAAGAAATACCATGACAAACTTCTGAACCATGGCAATCCATGAATCCTATACACTTGGTAACCAATGGGAATGATTTCCTCAAAGCATTTTACTTGAACGAGGAGTGTAGTGATCATGAGAGCCAATGATAAGCCCAAATCCAAATATCATGATACATGTAAAAATACCTCGTATTATCCAGTTTCGCCACGTCCAGTCGAATTTGCAATTCGTTCAAATCCTTCACATCTATTTTATTCGTTGTGTAGTGCCTGTACACACAAAAATCACAACAAAACACTAAATTAATGTCGTCAACAAACACTTCACAGCTTGTTAGATTTTTCACTGAATCGGGTACAGTGATGCGGAGGATAGTGAAACCGTCTTCACATTTGGATGTGATTACTTTAAAACTCATAATGGATAGAATAAATACAGATTCATGCAAGAGAGTAAATCAAAATTAATCACTTAAATTTTATCAGCACAACTAGATTGAATTGGATTCAGATGTCAAGATCTGTCACTCCGCAGTGATGTAGGTCACGATCACTGGAAGCTAGGTCACGTCAGCTGGAACATCCACAACATCCAGTGACAAGTGGATGCCGCACTGCATTATCCCCGTTCCAATGTAACTCGCAGTGCAGGAAGTTCCTCGCATGGAACACGTAAAACCACTCGCATGCGAGAGGGTTCAATTTCCTCAACTGGGAATTTAACGGCCGTGGACTACGGATAGGAGGTTTGCTGGAAGGGAGAATGGAGGAACGGGTCTCTTTTCTTTGGCGGACGACGGGCGAGAAAGGCGACGGCGAGATCAAGCTACGGAAGTGGGAATTGGCGATTGGGAGGATTTATTCCCGAGGAATTCATCGAGATCAAGTGGCGGTTACAGGAGACAACAGAAGGGTTGTAGGAGATCGAGAACAGCTGACGGCACGAAATTACGAATCGTCTCGGGGATCCCCAAAAATAAGGTATAAATTTAAGTTAACGTAAATATTGGCCAGTAGTTTTGATGAGAAACTAAATTTTGCAATAAACAGTAGTAGTGAATTATATATTTGAATATAGTAGTGAATTATATAATAGAATCATACGAGTGTTGTTTCCATCGTGAGTGTCTTTTCTGTGAAAATTGTAAAACCTGGCTCGCGGTAGGATTCCGCTTATTTCGGTTGGAACGGAATTCCGAATATAATTGTGTCGAAAATTACGCGAAATTGCAAGGTCGAGCTGAAATAAGAGCTAGATTCTGCTTTCTGTTGGTCAGAGCGGAATCCCGAATAGCGTTGTGGAGAGATTTACAAACTCTATTGAAAAAATAGAAGCGAGATTTGGTTTTTTTTAAAAAGTAGGAAACGCTGGTAGATTGGGGAAGTGCGCTACGCAGCCGCATTCTCGTTTGGCGGCTAATTGGGGTCCAGGACAAAACGAGTGGCGCCACCCACGTCCGCCTCCGGACGAGTTGACCGGGTCCGCAGGTTCCTTCGTGGCGAGGGGAGTTGAACCCCCAAAAAACGGTGGTAAACGGAATAAATTTGCAATAAATTTCGCAATAAATCCCAACGTGGGGGTTTTGCAAAATTTATTGCAAAATTTATTCCGTATACCACCGTTTTTTGGGGGTTCAACTCCCCTCGCCACGAAGGAACCTGAAGACCCGGTCAACTCGTCCGGAGACAGACGTGGGTGGCGCCACTCGTTTTGTCCTGGTCCCCAATTAGCCGCCAAACGAGAATGCGGCTGCGTAGCGTACTTCCCCAATCTACCAGCGTTTCCCTACTTTTTAACAAAACCAAATCTCGCTTCTATTTTTCACTAGAGTTTGTAAATCTCCCCACAACGCTATTCGGGACTCCGCTCTGACCAGCAGGAAGCAGAATCTAGCTCTTATTTCAGCTCGACCTTGCAATTTCGCGTAATTTCCGACACAATTATATTCGGAATTCCGTTCCGACCGAAATAAGCGGAATCCTACCGCGAGCCAAGTTTTACAATCTGCACAGAAAAGACACTCACGATGGAAACAACACTCGTATGATTCTATTATATAATTCACTACTATATTCAAATATATAATTCACTACTACTGTTTATTGCAAAATTTAGTTTCTCATCAAAACTACTGGCCAATATTTACGTTAACTTAAATTTATACCTTATTTTTGGGGATCCCCGAGACGATTCGTAATTTCGTGCCGTCAGCTGTTCTCGATCTCCTACAACCCTTCTGTTGTCTCCTGTAACCGCCACTTGATCTCGATGAATTCCTCGCGAATAAATCCTCCCAATCGCCAATTCCCACTTCCGTAGCTTGATCTCGCCGTCGCCTTTCTCGCCCGTCGTCCGCCAAAGAAAAGAGACCCGTTCCTCCATTCTCCCTTCCAGCAAACCTCCTATCCGTAGTCCGCGGCCGTTAAATTCCCAGTTGAGGAAATTGAACCCTCTCGCATGCGAGTGGTTTTACGTGTTCCATGCGAGGAACTTCCTGCACTGCGAGTTACATTGGAACGGGGATAATGCAGTGCGGCGTCCACTTGTCACTGGATGTTGTGGATGTTCCAGCTGACGTGACCTAGTTTCCAGTGATCGTGACCTACATCACTGCGGAGTGACAGATCTTGACATCTGAATCCAATTCAATCTAGTTGTGCTGATAAAATTTAAGTGATTAATTTTGATTTACTCTCTTGCATGAATCTGTATTTATTCTATCCATTATGAGTTTTAAAGTAATCACATCCAAATGTGAAGACGGTTTCACTATCCTCCGCATCACTGTACCCGATTCAGTGAAAAATCTAACAAGCTGCGAAGTGTTTGTTGACGACAATAATTTAGTGTTTTGTTGTGATTGTTGTGTGTACAGGCACTACACAACGAATAAAATAGATGTGAAGGATTTGAACGAATTGCAAATTCGACTGGACGTGGCGAAACTGGATAATACGAGGTATTTTTACATGTATCATGATATTTGGATTTGGGCTTATCATTGGCTCTCATGATCACTACACTCCTCGTTCAAGTAAAATGCTTTGAGGAAATCATTCCCATTGGTTACCAAGTGTATAGGATTCATGGATTGCCATGGTTCAGAAGTTTGTCATGGTATTTCTTCCTTCCATCGAGTTATTTTTTCCTATGGTGAAAATTTAGTTGATTATTTTGGAGATGTTATCAACCGAGTTGAATATTTAAAGTTTTTGGTTACATAACATCGCTTTTTATCGTTTTGCCTTTATTGTACTGGCTTTGTGTGGTTTGTTTTATCGCTGGTTAAGAAGTATTACATGAAACAATTCAGTTTGTTTGCGTGGACACATGTTTCACTTCTGATTGTTGTTACGCAAAGCGATTTAATTATACAAAACATTTTCGAAGGTTTAATCTGGTTTATTGTTCCTGTTTCAATGATTGTTTGTAATGATGTTATGGCTTATATGTTCGGATTTTTCTTCGGAAAAACGCCTCTAATCAAGTTGAGCCCAAAGAAAACATGGGAAGGATTTATTGGAGGAGGTTTGGCAACAGTTGTTTTTGGATGCCTGTTTTCATGCGTTTTGTGCCAATTTCAATACTTTGTATGTCCTATTGAATACTCCGAAAGTCTGGGTCGTATGATAATGGAGTGCGAACCAAACTACTTGTTTAAGAAACAAGAATATGTATTTTATTTGCTGAATTCACGGCAGTCCTTCATGATGTATCCATTCGTATTTCATTCATTGTCGTTAAGCATCTTCAGATCAGTCATCGGGCCTTTTGGAGGTTTCTTCGCATCTGGATTTAAACGGGCATTCAAAACTAAAGGTTTTGGTGATATGATTCCCGGTCACGGTGGCATTATGGATCGCTTCGATTGTCAATTTTTAATGGCAACATTTGTAACGTTTACATCTCCAGTTTTATAAGAACACCATCTCCCTCGAAATTGCTGTCTGAGATTTATAATCTTAAACCAGAACAACAGTTACAATTCAGTGATCATTTCTGGACATGGTCCAGCATCGAGGACATCTTTCACGATCCGACATTGTTTGGATTTCTCGCTGAATACTGCGTCCTTAAAACTAGTCCTACTACTTTTACACATTCATTTAAATGATTATGGTTAATTTACGTTAACATATACGTGAGTGTGGTAAAATGTAACTTGGCTCGCAGGTGAAATCTTGGCGGGAGACAAACATGTGGTCAGGGTGAAATCCCGAATGACTACGTAGGAAAATCCTGATACGTAACAGATGGTGTTCATAGTTGAGTTCACCAAGTCCTTGGCTGTAGGCCCTCCACTCCCTGGCGGAGCTCCCAGCGCCGCGGTTTGCTTTTTGTTTTCTGCGGTATATCGGGGGGTTCTTTGTTCTTTTCGTGGTTGAGATCTTTGTCTGTTTTTTCTAGGAGTAGCTTTTTGGCCACTTTTTTCGCTGCTTTGTTTCGCACCACATGAAACTCCTCCCCTGGAGTGTCAACTTCGTTTATGGTCTCGTCCTTCCTCCTTTTCTCACAGTCGCCTTCAATTGGGCTACCGGCCATTCTTTTGCTGCTGCTAGGACCCACTGATGCCTCGAGGGAGAGCGTGTCTTTTTGGTGCTTTTCGGTTGCAAGCCACCTCCGCCTGTAGTGCGTTATGCGGCCAAAAAGCTCCTCCAGTTCAAGAATGCCATCCTTGACACTCTTGCCTATGTTTTTCTGCACTTCGCAGGCAGCCCTCAGTTGTTTGACGACAGTCCCCGCTTTCCGAGTAAGGCGCTCCTCTTTGGTGAGGTCAAGGGCGATTGTATTATTTGGCGCCACCTCTTGGGAGAGGCCCCCGTTTCCTAGCCCTTTTGCTTATATCGCTTGGGTCGCGTTTGAAGTGGCGTCGGCCAACGGCAAAACTTCTCCCTCCCCCAGTCTTACACTGGCCTCTGTTGGTGTTGCAGCTTGATCCGGATTGTGTACGTCTTGCACTGGACGCTCCGGGGTGCGCATAGTCCTTCTACTGCGCCCAAAGGCCACAATGATGCCAGGTTGCACAACGCACTCTGCCTTCTTTCGTTCGTTGGTCCGTCTGTGGTCTGTCTCCGATGATTTAACCTGTGATGTTGACTTTGACAGTGTTTCTGGGGTTTGCTGCCTCCCCCCGCAATCGGTGACTTGTTTAATCGGTGTCCTTGCCAACAGCGGTTTTTGCCTGAAAGGGTCCTCCATGCTAGCGTCCTGATTGCTTGTAGTTATATCTGTTACAGAAGCCAAGTTCACCACTTCTATAACATTGCAGTCGCTGGATGACGACGGCCGGGAGCCTGCTCGCTCACTACCCTCTGCCGCCGGTACTGGGGATCCCCTTGTGGACCTGCATGATTTGGTTTTCTGTCTGGGCTTCCGTTCCCATAGCATTTTACCTACTGACAGGATATATGGATAATTGATGACGCCATATATTTCGTCATGTCACAGTGAAGATCATTGACGCTCAGGTATTTGTCCTGAGACTCTCCCTTCACTGCCGACCATTGTCCGCGGCTGCTTATTGGTTATTCGCAGCGAACTTTTCGAGAAAGGTCTTCCCCTATCCGCAACCCTGGGGACGCGTTGCTGGGGTGTGCGAATAGCTAAAAATGGGGCACATGCTGTACCATATGTCACGGTCTTCAGCCTGTAATGCCCAATCGGTTTCTTTGTGTTAAATTTCCACATAATGCGCTGCTAGTTGTAATGATTTTAAGTCTAAGTCCGAACGAGGAACCGACCTCTCATCGGTTGTAGACGTTAAGTCTGAGTAATGCCAACGGATGGTACCAACCGGTCAACCAATCCGTGCACCGTAATCCATTTTCGCGGTGGCTGCTAGTCGGCCAGCTAGATCGGAGAGGATTCCGGTCGCGGGTCTCCAAATAGTATACGCTCATTTACAATTTTCCAGCCACCATTAAACGCCCCTTTCAAACGCGTCAAAAACACAATCATATGAAGAATAAGCCTACTTTACGTTACTCCGTATTTCTACATTCATCCAGTCAAAGTACAAAAATCTAAGCTCCATTTCGCGTTGCCGAATGTTACCGACGCGGTACCGAAAAATATACTACGCTAACTTAAACCCGACGAAAGCTACGTTAAGAAAAAGGCAAAATCAACAAAGGTACCGCGTACCGCGCGCGACGCGAAACCGACCTCAGCGGATTTACTCAAACCCTACCCTCGCGACGGCATATTTACCATGCACTCTACTTCCCGCTGAAAGGAGGGACCACTGGAAAGGAAAGTCGTTTTTAAGAGTTTAGCAATTCATATTATTCTTATTATTCAATTCGCTAATTTATATAATTACAACATTTATCCGGAATCAAGCCCAGAATATAATCTTAGCAACATGGATCATTTTAATTAATTTAAAACGATATGAATGTTCACCGTTTCATTATAGTTAGCAAATATAATTTAGGGAAAATACATTATTTCAAAAACATAACAAAAAAAAATAGTTATTTAACAAATTGAGTGGCCATAACATTTAAATAAAATTAACGAAGAATATTCAAAATCGAAATAAATGTTATTATTTTCTTAACTCTATAAACTTTATGAAAAGCTAACTCTTTTACTTAATTTACCTTAATCATTGATCAATTAAATTGTTAATCGATGATAATAACTACGGATAGGTAGTTTGTCTGTAATGCACTATGCAATATAAGGTACCCTTAAACTTAAGTACTGCTCCATAAGTAAATTAAGTAAAAGACATTCGTGATAGTATGAATATTTTCAAATCAGTATACACCTTAAATTGTCTTTTTTATTAGCTATGTTTTCAGTGAAAACTGCTATTGTTTATTCATTAAATTTGTTCAAAACTATCAATCGCTTTAATTAAAGTATTTTCTTAAATCAATTTAACTATTTTCCAAAAACCGTCAGCTTCTACTTGTACAAAATTTGTTGACAAACAAACCTACGTCATACTGCAATTCTCATAAAAATATAATTACTGCTCATTTTCTCTCTTATTCTCAATTCATAACGCTTTTGTTGTTAAGAATAATATGATAAGTTGCACACCCTTACAATATATTTCATCAGAGGCGCTCATGCTATCCCGTTGAAAACAAATATCCTTATTTATTTTTGTTAATTTTATATTATTAGAAATATAATTTTAGTTCTAGTTGACTTATATTTCCTTCGCAGAATTTCATTTGCTAATTTTTCTTATAACCGTGATCATACAATTAGGAAGATATATTTTCAAACATAAGTTTTATGCCTTTTATTGGTGAATTTTCTAGGCTGATCATAGTATTCCACTTCCGCGTATACTCTAGCCGTCGCCCCTCCATGTGCGACTTCACCAACTAATTTATTCCTTTGTTATTTTCTAATAGTTTGGTCATTTCGCTTCAGTTGCGCCTTAACTTATGAAAAATTTGCTTCTCTCAATTAAAAAAATATATCATATACGAATGGGTGAAAACACAGGCTACACAGGATTACATTCAAACATTGAGTTTACTTTGTTTCTCTTTTGTCTTAATGCTGTTCTTGCTGTGGTTGTTGATGTTGTTCACCTTCGTTGGAGAATAATTTAAAAATTAAACTAGTTTAAAAAAATATACATAGAAATAACAGCCGTTCTAAACTTCGAACTGTTTGGAAGTTGGTTGTGTTATAAAAGGTTCACTCCACATCCGTCTCAAATCACCTTTTACGTATGCCATGGTCAGCAAGGGCAGGAGCGTGAAAAGTGCAAAGTACAATAGTACAGGTTGCGCTGGTTTGAAGGCCTCCGAACTTACAGTTGCCGTTAGTAAACCCTGAAAATATCATAATAAGGAACAATGAAAATACGTTAATTTCGATCCCATTCCTTATTTTGCGGCGCTAAACTGGGACCTGATGTAATTCCCTGTGACCTTTTATATGCATCGTATCGTAATACAAAACATAGTGGCAGTCCCGGCATCACAATATCACCTAAACCGAGCATTGAAAAATGTCCACTATTATGATAACTAGGAAATACTAATTTTCCCGGCAGGTTCAATTTCGGCGGTTCTTTGAAGTCACATTGTTGCATGGACCTAATGTCAACGCAATTCATAATAGAGAATGGAAAATAAAAGTATTGAAATACCTGATTAACAGATTAAATAATTATGGAAAATCGCGAATCGCAACCAGAAATATGAGGATAAGCAACTCAATTCTTGCGCTTTCCTGACTCGTATGAATGCCACGCGTCCATCAATTTTGACATGCTTACTTTTCGGCACTTTCACAAAACAGTGTTCATTTTTGTTTTGCAGCGAGCGGTTTCGTCAGGAATATTTAATTTGTCAGAACGCCCATGCAAACAATTAAGTAACTATTTTCTGGGCCAAACAAACTAGTTGCTCACACCCGCGAAATTGAGAAAATCGTCGACAGCTCTTGGGTGACGGCCACCACTTCCACACCTCCACTACCATGTGGCTGTCAATTCACTTTGACATCCCACGACAAAATTGACGTGGGATGTGCATCCGTCACAACCAACATGAGATGACAAGCCACATAGCAGCAAGGTGTGTTGGTAGTGGTCGCCAGCGGCGTCGCATGATTCATTACAGGGCAGTGTCCACGATGGCTACCAGGCATGGGGAGACTAAAGGAAACGCTACTAGGCCCTATGATGGCTTTTTTTGTCTTTCTCTTCTCTCAGCGTCGTAGGTCTTTGGCATGGTAGACTCCCAGCACCTTTCCGGACATGTCCGCAATGAGGTACCGCGTGGGACTTAAAACTTGTAAGACTCGACACTTCACGAACTTCTTGTCTAGTTTGGCAGTGTAGTGCCGACCTGCTTCACTTTGTCTAAAATTCCGTCGGTAGATTTCGTCGTCTGCCTCCAAGCCAGAAGGGTGAGATCGCAGATTGTTACGCTCTTCCCCCACCCGTCTGCTGTCTTCAATGCTCTCCCGGATTTGTTCTCGTAGGATTTGGAGTTTCTCGTGCGGCTCCAGAACCACTATTGGGTCTTCCAAACCCTTCAACTGCCGCAATAACCGGTACGAGTTTCCATGGCAGATCATATGCTGGCCGAACATGGCAAAGTATGGGGAGATGCCTGTGGTGGAGTGATAATACGAACGCAGGGCACAGGTGATGGCGGAAATCCTGCGGTCCCAATCTTTCTGATCCGGTTGGACGTAGGCCCAAATGGCGGCTATGAGGGTGCGGTTCAACCGCTCGGACGCATTGGCTTGCGGGGAGTAAACGGCAGTCCGCTGATGCGTAACGCCATACTTTTCCATTAGTTCCCGAAATCTAGAAGAGGTGAACTGAGCTCCGTTGTTGGAGACCAGCTTCTCCGGTACTCCAAATATATGGAAAACGCGGTTTTCCAGAAAACTGACTATGGGGCCAGTGTGCAGGTTTTGAATTGGTTCAACCATCGGAAATTTGGACAAGTGGTCCAGGACCACGACAGCTCCCATACATCCTGAAGTCGAGCGAGGGTACGGACCGATGAGATCTATATACAGGCGCTGGAACACCCGCTCCGGTAGTTCGAACTTTCCCATCGGGGACCGAAGAACAGAGCTGGGCGCTTTAGTGCATTTGCACAGCTCACAGGCGGCTACGTACTTTTTCACTTGCTGCGCTATCTTAGGCCAAAAGAAGTTAGTCTTCAGTCACCGAAGCGTACGACCATAACCGCCGTGTGCACTCAATGGGTGGTCATGAGCCCGCTTAATCAATTCGAAGGTCAGTTCTTCGGGCACCCATAACTTCCACTGTTCCTCTTCTTGGATGGGGTCTCCGGAGGCGTGTCTCGTCCGCTTGCATATTAATCCCTCCGTCACCCGTAGTTCTGGCAGCTGCGGTAACTGGTTCCGAATCGTATTCATCAGCTGGGTATAACATACTGACTTGAAGGCGGGATGGTCCAGGTCGATCCATAGGGGGCTGTCGTCCTCCTGGGCCAACTCGGCTCCTTCAGGGGCCAATATCCTTGATAAAGTGTCCGGTACCACGTGCTGACTTCCCTTGCGGTGTCTTATCGTGAACTCAAACGCCTGTAATTTCAAGGCCCATCTGGCCAAGCGCCTGTGGAGATCAGTTTGGCTCATCAGCCATTTCACTGACGCACTATCAGTGACGATTTCAAAGGGATGTCCCTCTACATATGCTTGAAAGCGTTTCACTGCCAGCACAGCCACCAGGCATTCCTGCTCCGAGACCGTGTAATTCCGCTGGGCCTGGTTCAGCTTGTGGGACATAAAGGCTATAGGCCCCTCCTCGCCATCTTGTGCAACCTGGACTAAGACTGCTCCCACCCCATGTTGACTCGCGTCACAATGGATTGAGAACGGTTTGTCAAAGTCCGGGCTGTGCAGTACGGGGGCTGTTATCAGAATCTTCTTTAGCTCTTCAAAGGCTCACAAGCTGGGCCCTTCCCAGACGAACTTACGTCCCTTACGCAGCATGTCGGTCAAAGGAGTGGTAATGGTGGCATAGTCACGCACAAAACGCTGGTACCATCCGCATAAGCCTAGGAATCGGCGTAACTACTTGGTGGTCTTGGGTAATGGAAAAGCGTCAATCGCTTGAGTCTTGTCCGGATCGGTCTTGATGTTGCCATGGCCAATGATGTGACCCAAATACTTCACCTCTGTCATCACAAACTGACTCTTCTATATGTTGATGGTTAACTCTGCCCTCCGGGTGTGCAGAGCCACCTCCTGAAGCAGGTCGATGTGTTCGTTAAAGGTCTCGGTTATAAGCAACAGGTCGTCCAAGTACACGAAAACTTGGCGCCGTAAATGTGTTGGTATCACCTTATCCATAAGGCGCGTCATTGTCTGAGGGGCATTGCACAATCCGAACGGCATGGTCACAAATTGATACAGGAGCCAACCTGGGACTGTGAAGGCTGTTTTCTCCTTTGAGCAAGGGTCTAAAGGAATTTGCCAGAAAGCGTCCTTGAGGTCTAAACTCGTGATGTAGTGGGCTTTAGGCAATCAACTCAAAATGCCTTCAATCAACGGTAGAGGGTATGCGTCCTTGACAGTGACGGCGTTCAAGCGTCTGGCATCTAAGCATAGCCGGACCTTGTTCGGCTTGACCACTAAGGTGACCGGGGAAGGCCACGCGCTCTGCGATTCTTCGATCACGCCTAGTGCTAGCATTCCATCAACTTCGGCATATAACAACTTTTCCTTCGACGGAGCTATGGCAAAATGTCTCTGTTTAATGGATTTAGCATCCCCCACATCTATTGTGTGTAACACCAGGGCCGTCCGCGCGAGACCTTCCTTCTCATGCGATGGGAAAGCCGATATAGCCGAGTCAAGTCGCAGTTGTTGATTCACATCCAGTGTATGTCGTAATAAGTGAGTGGTTAGAGTTTTGTCAGGAACAGTGGTGACGGACTCCAGGGTCGTGCCGGAAAACAGTGCTGGGGCCAAGTTAAATTTTTGAACGAAATTCACCCCTGGGTAAAGATTCTGGATTGATTGAGGTATAATGTAAAATTCCAGAGGTTTAGTTACTCCTCTAAATGTGACATCCGTCGTAATTTTCCCCACTACGGAGTGACGAGTTCCGTCCGCCGGGCTCAACCAGGTGGAAAATGATGAATTTGGTCCACGTGCATTGCCAGCACTTCCCCTGCAAAATCGGCTGGTATGCAATTCACACTGGCTCCCGAATCAACTAAACCTAACAATCGCTTTTGCAGGAGGTGAACTGACGCATATGGTTGAACGTCATCCCTCAATAATTCATCTAAGTGTATTTCCCTCAGTACCTTCCTCGACTGCCTGACCCTTCTCCAGAAGCTCCGCATCCGACGCGTGGCTCGCTTCCTTCGCGGTGGGACAGTTGTAACCAACTCCTCATGGAAGATGCGCTGTCGAGTAGCCAAATAATTCCGCAGTCTGACGTGGAAGGGTTTAACATGCCAAGGAACCTTCGCCTCGCTACTATTCCCTTGCGCATCTGCCTCGATAAAAGGTGGTGTCAGTTGTGGAACTTCGGGGGAACTGTGTTTGGCGGTGCGAGTCAGCAGAATTAGGGTCATGTCTGGGGCTTGGTCATACCTAGTGATGGGGTCAGCATTGGTTCGTCCGGGTTTTAGGAGTGCCGACAGGTGGTCGCGGCACTCGCTGGCAAGTTTTTTCGTAACTTGCAATCTGTGCAATCAGGTGTGTAAGTGTCTGCCTTCGCGCATCGGTAACAGAAGTTCGTCAGTTCCGCTAGACATGCATAGAACCGGTGCCGTCGGCAGTTCCAACAGATTGTCGGACCTGTAATTGCTTCAACGGATGGTCGATCAATCATTGCTTGGCCCTCAAGTTTCAGGGGTGCTCCGCTCCTCGGTACTGGGTCAGCCAATAGTTGGTCTGCTGCCATCAACTCCGCGGTATGATGATTTCGTGGATTTCGCCACTGCTCGACGCGTCGGGACGTGCGTTCCGAGGGGGGCGTCTACGGCGGTCCACTCTATGGGTCGTCGGCATAGCGGACAAAGCTCGGACGTCAGTAGGAGCTGTTGGACACAGGCACGATGGAACAGGTGTCCGCACTCCAATCGCACGCTGTTTACTCCCTCCACTACGTCCCCAAAACATATCCCGCAGTTAGCAGGTTGGACCGTTTTGGATCGGGTCCAACGTTTGTCAGGGGTCCGCTTTGTCGCCATGTTTGTGCTTACTATGTGTGGTGGAAGTAAGTCTTACTGAGAAAAAAAAAGTAACACTCTAATATGCAAAAAAACTTAAGAATAAATTAGTGGCCGATAGTGGCGAGCTATTTAATATGAGCAAAAAAATTATTTAGTAGACACTTTCCTTTCCAGTAGTCGACTCCCCAAAGGGAAATGAGAGTGAATGGTAGTCTGCCGGGAAGAGGGTGCTTTCGGCCGATTTACTCGATTCTATCCCCAAACCCACGAACATTACAAAAAAACCGTCTCTAAACTACGTTAAATGACTCGACGAGACAAGTGGTAGAGCTACCGTAACAGTTTTTGTACGCGGTCAAAATTCCCGACGCGTGGAAGCATTCCGGGCTCCGCAACTCCAGCATACGCCACCGAACGTTAAACCGATACCACTCGTCTATCACGCATAAAAAGATGAGTAGAATCCTTCCGCCACATAAAGGCAAGGTAGCTTTCTATTTTCTTGAGAGTCCAGGCCGATAGGAGAAACCTATCTGGCTGACAGTTCCATCAAGAAAATAGAAGGTCCTTACAGGGGTTAACCTGAGACAACACATTAGAAGGATTCTGTCGCGAAGCAAAAAAAAAACAAATAAAGGAGAGCGGAAGCTACAACTCACGTGAAGTGACTGCAAGTGTGTATCACACAACTCCACTGCTCCTGTTTGTGAGGCTCGAGTACCAAGTTCCTTACATGCTCCGTAAAGGACCAACTCGTCAGAAGACGCGAATCTTTTACCCGTTTAAGATGTTTTGGCCCCACGTTGGGCGCCATTTGTAATGAATTTTATGTCTAAGTCCGAACGAGGAACAGACCTCTCATCGGTTCTAGACGTTAAGTCTGAGTAATGCCAACGGATGGTACCGACCGGTCAACCAATCCGTGCACCGTAATCCATTTTCGCGGTGGCTGCTTGTCGGCCAGCTAGATCGGAGAGGATTTCGGTCACGGGTCTCCAAATTGATTACGCTCATTTACAATTTTTCAGCCACCATTAAACGCCCGTTTCAAACGCGTCAAAAACACAATCATACGAAGAATAAGCCTACTTTACGTTACTCCGTATTTCTTCATTCATCCAGTCAAAGTACAAAAATCTAAGCTCCATTTCGCGTTGCCAAATGTTACCGACGCGGTACCGGAAAATATACTACGCTAACTTAAGCCCGACGAAAGCTACGTTAAAAAAAGGCAAAACCAACAAAGGTGCCGCGTACCGCGCGCGACACGAAACCGACCTCAGCGGATTTACTCAAACCCTACCCTCATGACGGCATACCTACCATGCACTCTACTTCCCGCTGAAAGGAGGGACCACTGGAAAGGAAAGTCGTTTTTAGAGTTTAGCGGTTCATATTATTCTTATTATTCAATTCGCTAATTTATATAATTACAACATTTATCCGGAATTAAGCCCAGAATATAATTTTAGCAACATGGATCATTTTAATTAATTTAAAACGATATGAATGTTCACCGTTTCATTATAGTTAGCAAATATAATTTAGGGAAAATACATTATTTCAAAAACATAACAAAAAAAAAATAGTTATTTAACAAAATAAGTGGCCATAATATTTAAATAAAACTAACGAAGAATATTCAAAATCGAAATAAATGTTATTATTTTCTTAACTCTATAAACTTTATGAAAAATCTAACTCTTTTACTTAATTTACCTTAATCATTATAATAACTACGGATAGGTAGTATGTCTGTAATGCACTATGCAATATAAGGTACCCATAAACTGAAGTACTGCTCCATAAGTAAATTAAGTAAAAGACATTTGTGATAGTATGAATATTTTCAAATCAGTATACACCTTAAATTGTCTTTTTTATCAGCTATGTTTTCAGTGAAAACTGCTATTGATTATCCATTAAATTTGTTCAAAACTATCAATCGCTTTAATTAAAGTATTTTCTTAAATCAATTTAACTATTTTCCTTCGCAGAATTTCATTTACTAATTTTTCTTATAACCGTGATCATACAATTAGGAAGATATATTTTCAAACATAAGTTTTATGCCTTTTATTGGTGAATTTTCTAGGCTGATCATAGTATTCCACTTCCGCGTATACTCTAGCCGTCGCCCCTCCATGTGCGACTTCACCAACTAATTTATTCCTTTGTTATCTTCTGATATTTTGTTCATTTCGCTTCAGTTGTGCCTTAACTTATGAAAAATTTGCTTCTCTCAATTAAAGAAAATATATCATATACGAATGGGTGAAAACACAGGCTACACAGGATTACATTCAAACATTGAGTTTACTTTGTTTCTCTTTTGTCTTAATGCTGTTCTTGCTGTGGTCACTTTCGTTGGAGAATAATTTAAAAATTGAACTAGTTTAAAAAATATACATAGAAATAACAGCCGTTCCAAACTTCCAACTGTTTGGAAGTTGGTTGTGTTATAAAAGGTTCACTCCACATCCGTCTCAAATCACCTTTTACGTATGCCATGGTCAGTAAGGGCAGGAGCGTGAAAGGTACAAGGTACAATAGTACAGGTTGCGCTGGTTTGAAGACCTCCGAACTTACAGTTGCCGTTAGCAAACCCAGAAAATATAATAATAAGGAACAATGAAAATACGTTAATTTCGATCCCATTCCTTATTTTGCGGCGCTAAACTGGGATCTGATGTAATTCCCTGTGACCTTTTATATGCATCGTATCGTAATACAAAACATAGTGGCAGTCCCGGCATCACAATATCACCTAAACCGAGCATTGAAAAATGTCCACTATTATGATAACTAGGAAATACTAATTTTCCCGGCAGGTTCAATTTCGGCGGTTCTTTGAAGTCACATTGTTGCATGGACCTAATGTCAACGCAATTCATAATAGAGAAAGGAAAATAAAAGTATTGAAATACCTGATTAACAGATTAAATGATAATGGGAAATCGCGAATCGCAACCAGAAATATGAGGATAAGCAACTCAATTCTTGCGCTTTCCTGACTCGTATGAATGCCACGCGTCCATCAATTTTGACATGCTTACTTTTCGGCACTTTCACAAACCAGTGTTCATTTTTGTTTTGCAGCGAGCTGTTTCGTCAGGAATATTTAATTTGTCAGAACGCCCATGCAAACAATTAAGTAACTCCCAGCACCTTTCCGGACATGTCCGCAATGAGGTACCGCGTGGGACTTAAAACTTGTAAGACTCGACACTTCACGAACTTCTTGTCTAGCTTGGCAGTGTAGTGCCGACCTGCTTCACTTTGTCAAAAATTCCGTCGGTAGATTTCGTCGTCTGCCTCCAAGCCAGAAGGGTGAGATCGCAGATTGTTACGCTCTTCCCCCACCCGTCTGCTGTCTTCAATGCTCTCCCGGATTTGTTCTCGTAGGATTTGGAGTTTCTCGTGCGGCTCCAGAACCACTATTGGGTCTTCCGAACCCTTCAACTGCCGCAATAACCGGTACGAGTTTCCATGGCAGATCATATGCTGGCCGAACATGGCAAAGTATGGGGAGATGCCTGTGGTGGAGTGATAATACGAACGCAGGGCACAGGTGATGGCGGAAATCCTGCGGTCCCAATCTTTCTGATCCGGTTGGACGTAGGCCCAAATGGCGGCTATGAGGGTGCGGTTCAACCGCTCGGACGCATTGGCTTGCGGGGAGTAAACGGCAGTCCGCTGATGCGTAACGCCATACTTTTCCATTAGTTCCCGAAATCTAGAAGAGGTGAACTGAGTTCCGTTGTCGGAGACCAGCTTCTCCGGTACTCCAAATATATGGAAAACGCGGTTTTCCAGAAAACTGACTATGGGGCCAGTGTGCAGGTTTCGAATTGGTTCAACCATCGAAAATTTGGACAAGTGGTCCAGGACCACGACAGCTCCCATACATCCTGAAGTCGAGCGAGGGTACGGACCGATGAGATCTATATACAGGCGCTGGAACACCCGCTCCAGTAGTTCGAACTTTCCAATTGGGGATCGAAGAACAGAGCTGGGCGCTTTAGTGCATTTGCACAGCTCACAGGCGGCTACGTACTTTTTCACTTGCTGCGCTATCTTAGGCCAAAAGAAGTTAGTCTTCAGTTGCCAAAGCGTACGACCATAACTACCGTGTGCACTCAATGGGTGGTCATGAGCCCGCTTAATAAATTCGAAGGTCAGTTCTTCGGGCACCCATAACTTCCACTGTTCCTCTTCATGGATGGGGTCTCCGGAGGCGTGTCTCGTCCGCTTGCATATAAATCCCTCCGTCACCCATAGTTCTGGCAGCTGCGGTAACTGGTTCCGAATCGTATTCATCAGCTGGGTATAACATACTGACTTGAAGGCGGGATGGTCCAGGTCGATCCATAGGGGGCTGTCGTCCTCCTGGGCCAACTCGGCTCCTTCAGGGGCCAATATCCTTGATAAAGTGTCCGGTACCACGTGCTGACTTCCCTTGCGGTGTCTTATCGTGAACTCAAACGCCTGTAATTTCAAGGCCCATCTGGCCAAGCGCCTGTGGAGATCAGTTTGGCTCATCAGCCATTTCAGTGACGCATGATCAGTGACGATTTCAAAGGGATGTCCCTCTACATATGCTTGAAAGCGTTTCACTGCCAGCACAGCCGCCAGGCATTCCTGCTCCGAGACCGTGTAATTCGCTGGGCCTGGTTCAGCTTGTGGGACATAAAGGCTATAGGCCCCTCCTCGCCGTCTTGTGCAGCCTGGACTAAGACTGCTCCCACCCCATGTTGACTCGCGTCACAATGGATTGAGAACGGTTTGTCAAAGTCCGGGCTGTGCAGTACGGGGGCTGTTATCAGACTCTTCTTTAGCTCTTCAAAGGCTCACAAGCTGGGCCCTTCCCAGACGAACTTACGTCCCTTACGCAGCATGTCGGTCAAAGGAGTGGTAATGGTGGCATAGTCACGCACAAAACGCTGGTACCATCCGCATAAGCCTAGGAATCGGCGTAACTACTTGGTGGTCTTGGGTAATGGAAAAGCGTCAATCGCTTGAGTCTTGTCCGGATCGGTCTTGATGTTGCCATGGCCAATGATGTGACCCAAATACTTCACCTCTGTCATCACGAACTGACTCTTCTATATGTTGATGGTTAACTCTGCCCTCCGGGTGTGCAGAGCCACCTCCTGAAGCAGGTCGATGTGTTCGTTAAAGGTCTCGGTTATAAGCAACAGGTCGTCCAAGTATACGAAAACTTGGCGCCGTAAATGTGTTGGTATCACCTTATCCATAAGGTGCGTCATTGTCTGAGGGGCATTGCACAATCCGAACGGCATGGTCACAAATTGATACAGGAGCCAACCTGGGACTGTGAAGGCTGTTTTCTCCTTTGAGCAAGGGTCTAAAGGAATTTGCCAGAAAGCGTCCTTGAGGTCTAAACTCGTGATGTAGTGGGCTTTAGGCAATCAACTCAAAATGCCTTCAATCAACGGTAGAGGGTATGCGTCCTTGACAGTGACGGCGTTCAAGCGTCTGGCATCTAAGCATAGCCGGACCTTGTTCGGCTTGACCACTAAGGTGACCGGGGAAGGCCACGCGCTCTGCGATTCTTCGATCACGCCTAGTGCTAGCATTCCATCAACTTCGGCATATAACAACTTTTCCTTCGACGGAGCTATGGCAAAATGTCTCTGTTTTATGGGTTTAGCATCCCCCACATCTATTCTGTGTAACACCAGGGCCGTCCGCGCGAGACCTTCCTTCTCATGCGATGGGAAAGCCGATATAGCCGAGTCAAGTCGCAGTTGTTGATTCACATCTAGTGTATGTCGTAATAAGTGAGTGGTTGGAGTTTTGTCAGGAACAGTGGTGACGGACTCCAGGGTCATGCCGGAAAACAGTGCTGGGGCCAAGTTAAAATTTTTGAACGAAGTTCACCCCTGGGTAAAGATTCTGGATTGATTGAGGTATAATGTAAAATTCCAGAGGTTTAGTTACTCCTCTAAATGTGACATCCGTCGTAATTTTCCCCACTACGGAGTGACGAGTTCCGTCCGCCGGGCTCAACCAGGTGGAAAATGATGAATTTGGTCCACGTGCATTGCCAGCACTTCCCCTGCAAAATCGGCTGGTATGCAATTCACACTGTCTCTCGTATCGACTAAACTTAACAATCGCTTTTGCAGGAGGTGAACTGACGCATATGGTTGAACGTCATCCCTCAATAATTCATCTAAGTGTATTTTCCTCAGTACTTTCCTCAACTGCCTGACCCTTCTCCAGAAGCTCCGCATCCGACGCGTGGCTCGCTTCCTTCGCGGTGGGACAGTTGTAACCAACTCCTCATGGAAGATGCGCTGTCGAGTAGCCAAATAATTCCGCAGCCTGACGTGAAAGGGTTTAACATGCCAAGGAACCTTCGCCTTGCTACTATTCCCTTGCGCATCCGCCTCGACAAAAGGTGGCGTCGGTTGTGGAACTTCGGGAGAACTGTGTTTGGCGGTGCGAGTCAGCAGAATTGGAGTCACGTTTCGGGGGTTGGTCATACCTAGTGATGGGGTCAGCATTGGTTCGTCCGGGTCTTAGGAGTACCGACAGGTGGTCGCGGCACTCGCTGGCAAGTTTTTTCGTAACTTGCAATCTGTGCAATCAGGTGCGTAGGTGTCTGCCTTCGCGCATCGATAACAGAAGTTCGTCGGTTCCGCTAGACATGCATAGAACCGGTGCCCCGTTTGTCGGCAGTTCCAATTGTCGGACCTGTAATTGCTTCAACGGATGGTCGCTCAATCATTGCTTGGCCCCCAAGTTTCAGGGGTGCTCTGCTCCTCGGTACTGGTACTGGGTCAGCCAGTAGTTGGTCTGCTGCCATCAACTCCGCGGTATGATGATTTTGTGGATTTAGTACCGTTATTCGAGGTTGTGGACGGAAGGTACCTCGCCGCACATCTAGCTGTTCTTGCCTACGGGCATGGAGGCGTAATCCCTGTATGGTGTTGATGGAAACATGCAGAAGACTGTTCTTAAGCTCCCAACGCATATTCTCCCTGATATTTTCTACCAGTTCATCCTCGGGCATGGGTGTTCGTAATCGAGTGCTCAATCGTACTATACTCGTGTAATACTGGTCGAATGGTTCGTTAGCGCCTTGTTTTCGTTTCTTTAGTTGTTTCCGTAGTTCTCTTTCAGTGAAGCCGTCATCAAATCGGTTGCGGAAGGCTGCACTGAAAGAATCCCAATTGGGACGTGGCGTCGATTCCTTAAAACTCCAGTACCAGTCGGCAGCATCTCCGCTGAACAGAAGGTGTGCATGCCGGAGGAAAGCCGAGAAGTCAACTCCCAGGGTGCTGGAGACTAGTGCCTGAATCCTGAAAAGGAACCGGTCTACCGGTGTCGTTGAATTGAAACCGGTGAAGCTAAGGTGCCAACTCTCCATGATACGAGGCGTCGGGTCTCGGAAATGTGTCAATGCGTTCGCGGGGGGAATCGCATCCTCGATGGGCCTGCTGTAAGGGACTGATTCGGGGACTGTGGGTACCAACAGAGGTGCGGTGCTGTGTCGTGGTCGATACCCGGGAGCTCTGGGGTCCATTCCCGAGTTCCTTGGAGGTAGGGTCCAATGATCAGCCGGTCGAGAGTGGGGCATAGCCACACTGGGATTGGGCTCCCAGCCATGCGGAGTTCTCACGCGGCTGGGCGGTTGGCTAATCGGGAGGTTCTGGAGTCTTCCCTCCAAGTTTCCGATCCTCTCGGACATATCTCGCATTAAGGCCACGAGGGTGTCAATGGAGTGGGTGGAAGGCACGGTTGGAATCTCGGCCGCGACAACTGCAGCAGGAACTTCTCCGCCCACGGCTCCTTGCAAGTCCACTAGTGATTGGGGTGGTTCAGCATCTTGGGACCCTTTCGCCACTGCTCGACGCGTCGGGACGTGCGTTCCGAGGGGGGCGTCTACGGCGGTCCGCTCTATGGGTCGTCGGCATAGCGGACAAAGCTCAGACGTCAGTAGGAGCTGTTGGACACAGGCACGATGAAACAGTTGTCCGCACTCCAATCGCACGCTGTTTACTCCCTCCACTACGTCCTCAAAACATATCCCGCAGTTAGCAGGTTGGACCGTTTTGGATCGGGTCCAACGTTTGTCAGGGGTCCGCTTTGTCGCCATGCTTGTGCTTACTATGTGTGGTGGAAGTAAGTCCTACTGAGAAAAAAAAAGTAACACTCTAATATGCAAAAAAACTTAAGAATAAATTAGTGGCCGATAGTGGCGAGCTATTTAATATGAGCAAAAAAATTATTTAGTAGACACTTTCCTTTCCAGTAGTCGACTCCCCAAAGGGAAATGAGAGTGAATGGTAGTCTGCCGGGAAGAGGGTGCTTTCGGCCGATTTACTCGATTTTATCCCCAAACCCACGAACATTACAAAAAAACCGTCTCTAAACTACGTTAAATGACTCGACGAGACAAGTGGTAGAGCTACCGTAACAGTTTTTGTACGCGGTCAAAATTCCCGACGCGTGGAAGCATTCCGGGCTCCGCAATTCCAGCATACGCCACTCGTCTATCACGCATAAAAAGATGAGTAGAATCCTTCCGCGACATAAAGGCAAGGGAGCCTTCTATTTTCTTGAGAGTCCAGGCCGATAGGAGAAACTCATCTGGCTGACAGTTCCATCAAGAAAATAGAAGGTCCTTACAGGGGTTAACCTGAGACAACACATCAGAAGGATTCTGTCACGAAGCAAAAAAAACAAATAAAGGAGAGCGGAAGCTACAACTCACGTGAAGCGACTGCAAGTGTGTATCACACAACTCCACTGCTCCTGTTTGTGAGGCTCGAGTACCAAGTTCCTTACATGCTCCGTAAAGGACCAACTCGTCAGAAGACGCGAATCTTTTACCCGTTTAAGATGTTTTGGCCCCACGTTGGGCGCCATTTGTAATGAATTTTATGTCTAAGTCCGAACGAGGAACCGACCTCTCATCGGTTCTAGACGTTAAGTCTGAGTAATGCCAACGGATGGTGCCAACCGGTCAACCAATCCGTGCACCGTAATCCATTTTCGCGGTGGCTGCTTGTCGGTCAGCTAGATCGGAGAGGATTTCCGTCACGGGTCTCCAAATGGATTACGCTCATTTACAATTTTTCAGCCACCATTAAACGCCCGTTTCAAACGCGTCAAAAACACAATCATACGAAGAATAAGCCTACTTTACGTTACTCCGTATTTCTTCATTCATCCAGTCAAAGTACAAAAATCTAAGCTCCATTTCGCGTTGCCGAATGTTACCGACGCGGTACTGAAAAAAATACCACGCCAACTTAAACCCGACGAAAGCTACGTTAAAAAAAGGCAAAACCAACAAAGGTGCCGCGTACCGCGCGCGACGCGAAACCGACCTCAGCGGATTTACTCAAACCCTACCCTCGCGACGGCGTACCTACCATGCACTCTACTTCCCGCTGAAAGAAGGGACCACTGGAAAGGAAAGTCGGTTTTAGAGTTTAGCAATTCATATTATTCTTACTACTCAATTCGCTAATTTATATAATTACAACATTTATCCGGAATTAAGCCCAGAATCTAATTTTAGCAACATAGATCATTTTGATTAATTTAAAACGATATGAATGTTCACCGTTTCATTATAGTTAGCAAATATAATTTAGAGAAAATACATTATTTCAAAAACATAACAAAAAAAAATAGTTATTTAACAAAATAAGTGGCCATAACATTTAAATAAAATTAAAGAAGAATATTCAAAATCGAAATAAATGTTATTATTTTCTTAACTCTTTAAACTTTATGAAAAATCTAACTCTTTTACTTAATTTACCTTAATCATTATAATAACTACGGATAGGTAGTTTGTCTGAAATGCACTATGCAATATAAGGTACCCTTAAACTTAAGTACTGCTCCATAAGTAAATTAAGTAAAAGACATTCGTGATAGTATGAATATTTTCAAATCAGTATACACCTTAAATTGCCTTTTTTATTAGCTACGTTTTCAGTGAAATCTGCTATTGTTTATCCATTAAGGTTGTTCAAAACTATCAATCGCTTTAATCTAAGTATTTTCTTAAATCAATTTAATTATTTTCCAAAAACCGCCAGCTTCTACTTGTACAAAATTTGTTGACAAACAAACCAACGTCATACTGCAATTCTCATAAAAATATAATTACTGCTCATTTTCTCTCTTATTCTCAATTCATAACGCTTTTGTTGTTAAGAATAATATGATAAGTTGCACAACCTTACAATATATTTCATCAGAGGCGCTCATGCTATCCCGTTGAAAACAAATATCCTTATTTATTTTTGTTAATTTTATATTATTAAAAGTATAATTTTAGTTCTAGTTGACTTATATTCCCTTCGCAGAATTTCATTTGCTAATTTTTCTTATAACCGTGATCATACAATTAGGAAGATATATTTTCAAACATAAGTTTCATGCCTTTTATTGGTGATTTTTCTAGGCTGATCATAGTATTCCACTTCCGCGTATACTCTAACCGTCGCCCCTCCATGTGCGACTTCACCAACTAATTTATTCCTTTGTTATCTTCTAATATTTTGTTCATTTCGCTTCAGTTGTGCCTTAACTTATGAAAAATTTGCTTCTCTCAATTAAAAAAAATATATCATATACGAATGGGTGAAAACACAGGCTACACAGGATTACATTCAAACATTGAATTTACGTTGTTTCTCTTTTGTCTTGCTGTGGTTGTTGATGTTGTTCACTTTCGTTGGAGAATAATTTAAAAATTGAACTAGTTTAAAAAAATATACAAAGAAATAACAGCCGTTCTAAGCTTCCAACCAAAACTGACGATAGATACAAGCCATATGGCAGCAGCGCTTACTACCACACACATGACCATTAGTAGGCCGACTTTGCTGGCTAACTTACATGGCGTTATATGAAGAATTGTGGAGGTGCCAACGAAAATTCGAGGTTTTGTACGGTTTAGAGACGGATTTCTACAGTGAAATCCAAATGATCCGCGGAGAACACAATAGCGCTCCTAGTGAAGTGAAAATTATTTCAGTTTTTATACCCGTTTAGTTTTTATCGCCTTCCAAAGTGAATTTATTGGAGTTTGTTTACATCTCAACGCTGAGCTATCAGTCGAAGGTTCAAAACGTGTGCTTCATTTGCTCGTCTTGGAAAGTTTAGGAGCACAATGGGCTATACAAGGTGAATTTATAGCATGCACGGAATGCGTTCGGCACGTTTTTTATTCGGAAAATAGTATATATGACGAAATATAAGCATTTGCTAATGCCGAGGTTTGGTGACAGCTACCGGAAGCTTGTCCATAGTAGGCCGACTAATACATATGCAAATTGCTACCATATGGCTTGTATCTGTCGTCAGTTTTGCTTCCAACTGATTGGAAGTTGGTTGTGTTATGAAAGGTTCACTCCACATCCGTCTCAAATCACCTTTTACGTATGCCATGGTCAGTAAGGGCAGGAGCGTGAAAGGTACAAGGTACAATAGCACAGGTTGCGCTGCTTTGAAGATCTCCGAACTTACAGTTGTCGTTAGTAAGCCCAGAAAATATCATAATAAGGAACAACGAAAATACGTTAATTTTGATCCCATTCCTTATTTTGCGGCGCCAAACTGGGACCTGATGTAATTCCCTGTGACCTTTTATATGCATCGTATCGTAATACAAAACATAGTGGCAGTCCCGGCATCACAATATCACCTAAACCGAGCATTGAAAAATGTCCACTATTATGATAACTAGGAAATACTAATTTTCCCGGCAGGTTCAATTTCGGCGGTTCTTTGAAGTCACATTGTTGCATGGGCCTAATGTCAACGCAATTCATAATAGAGAAAGGAAAATAAAAGTATTGAAATACCTGATTAACAGATTAAATGATTATGGGAAATCGCGAATCGCAACCAGAAATATGAGGATAAGCAACTCAATTCTTGCGCTTTCCTGACTCGTATGAATGCCACGCGTCCATCAATTTTGACATGCTTACTTTTCGGCACTTTCACAAACCAGTGTTCATTTTTGTTTTGCAGCGAGCTGTTTCGTCAGGAATATTTAATTTGTCAGAACGCCCATGAAAACAATTAAGTAACTATTTTCTGGGCTAAATAAACTAGTTGCTCACACCCGCGAAATTAAGAAAATCGTCGACAGCTCTTGGGTGACGGCCACCACTTCCACACCTCCACTACCATGTGGCTGTCAATTCATTTTGACATCCCACGACAAAATTGATGTGGGATGTGCACCCGTCATAACCAACATGAGATGACAAGCCACATAGCAACAAGGTGTGTTGGTAGTGGTCGCCAGCGGCGTCGCATGATTCATTACATATTCTCGATCGTTTTCGTGGACTCGTTTCTGTCGATATATTTCCTCTATATTGGCAGCAATTACGCAGCAATGATTGCGCCATCTTAATAACACATGCAGAAGGTTCGATTGTATTGCAGGGCCAACCTGCAGAAGATCGTTTAACGATTCGCCACAGGTTGATTTTTGTGACGCTTTAAAAATTACACGCAGCTTTGTGCTGGAGCTTGTTTCCTTTATAACTTCATGATGGGGTAGGTAATAACAATCCGTGTTTTGGATGAAATGGTCTGGTACCTTCTCCATATGACCAAATTTAAGGTATTCCTCCATGAAGGCATGGTATTCCTTCTTTCGATCAGGGTGATTAGACAGACGTTTTTCAATTGCTTGAATCGAATATATGCTATTTGTACTGACTCTTTCAGGTCCTTGTTCTCATCAACGTTTGGCTTGAACGGTAACATGACTGTGTAAGTTCCATCTGGTTGTCGGTTGGTGTTTTCGACGTAATGTTGCTCAACTTCAAGGTCTTCTGATGTCTGTTTTTGTGCTATGGACGGCTCCTCAATCGCCCAAAATTGTTTAAGGGTGTTATCAAGCTCCTCATAAGCTAAAAAGGATGTTGAGCCTGGTTCTGTGCGCGTGTATGCCGTTGATCCAAACAGAAACCAACCAAGCTTTGTCTTTTGAGCACATGGCTGTCCTTGAATGAAGCCATGGTCCAAAATGCTACTGTATATGTCGGCACCAAGAAGTATGTGAATGTGTGATGGTTGATGGAAACCAGGATCTGCCAATCTGAAATTTCTGATGTGTTTAGGTAAGTGTATGTTGATACTGATAACGGGTAACATGGCTGTAACTTTTGGAATGATCAAGGCTGAGAATTGCAAGAGATCGTCCTTTCCATGCTTTCCTAGATTTGCAGTGACCTCTACTACTCCTCTAAACGTTACTGCTTCTGAGCCACCAATACCCCCAATCGATATTTTGGAGTGTTTGCGCGCTAGCCCCAGCAGTTGTACAGCAGACTCCGTGATAAATGACTTCTGTGAGCCAGTGTCCAGTAATGCTCGCAGCTTTACAGTAGTACCTTCATTGGTTTTGATTGCGACAATTGCTGTAGCAAGTAGTACATGAGTGTTGGAGAGAAGAGCGTTATGTGCTTGCGGCGGAGTGAAAGGCATTACTGGCGAAGATGATTCCATTAGCTTTGGTTTAATGCATCCACTATCTGCCATGTGCAATAGAATGTTATGTCGTTTCGGAGAGAGCTTGCAATTTTTCTTAGATTGGCATCTTTTCACCGCATGTTGGTCTGAAAGGTAGTTGAAACACAACTTCTTACTTTTGACCAGTTGCCGCCGTAAGTCTACTGCTGCTTTCTTGAATCGATCGCATTCAAACAAACGATGATGATTGTCACACATTACGCAGCGTGTTGGTTGAACTTGAGCGGCGTGAGTCATAGTTCTTTTGAGTGGCCTTGTGTTCACTGAAGAGGAAGATAATGTTAAGGCTTCTAACATTGTAAATCGTTGGGTTAAGAAGATCATGAACTTTTCAAGTGCTGGCACTTCCTTACTTCCGCTGATCGTTTTTTGCCACTCGGACCTTGATTCCTTTTCGAGCTTGCTGTTTAGGATGAAAACTATAGCCAGGTCGAATTCATTGATTTTCAGCGTCTTCACAGTTGCAATAAGCTGGTTGGTTGTATTGACCATGTCCCTTAATCCAGTGGCGTCGTTTGATTGACATAGACTTGTGTTCCACCAACGTTGCATAAGTTCTTGTGCTATCAGTTTCTCGTTGTCGTAACGTTCGCACAATAGTGACCAAGCGGCTTTATAGTTGTCACTTACTATGTTGAGGTGACTTATAAGTCGCTCAGCTTCTCCCCTCAAATTGCTGCGAAGGTACTGAATCTTCTGTACGCTAGAAAAGGTTGCGCTGTCATGAACCATGCTTTTATAAAAGTCACGAAACGCTGTCCATTTGCCATAATCTCCATCAAATATGGGCAGCTTGATCCGCTCTAACTGGAGACCATAACCTCCACTTGTGATCAGTGGCGATAGCTGTCTTGAAGATCCGGCTTGATACAATGCAAAACAAGATCTTCCATGCTTTCATAGTCCTCAGTAAACTTCTTAAGTATCGTCTTGTCTTGCTCCACTTTCAGCTGATCATGTGTTTGGGCATGTATTACTTTACATGCCTTCCACTGCCACTGACTCTGCAATCTGGTCTCGAAATATGCCAGAGAGTGGCGACTGGGTTCATTCTTCTTTGTATTAGCGATGATCAGGTTAATGCTGTCGAAGTTGAGTTTTTGCGTTGTGAGGAATTTAACCCTTTCTCCTTTAAAATTCCTGCCTTGATGTACTGAATAAGCTACCGGAAGACTCCTATTTCTATGAATTCAGAATAAAATCCAATATTGACGCTCCGTTGTCCCGCGATCCTTGCTGTTTTTGGGTCCTTTTGGTTGGACACTATGGTCTTGATAAGCTTGTCTTAGTTTGCTTGCGTGAATTCCTTTGTGATGATATCCGGCACGACGGACCAATGTTCTGAAATAGACTCAACGAAACAATATTACATAGTTTGATCAACAAGTGATGATTTATTTTACCAGTCTCGAGATTTTATATATAATTTTTCTTTACACTAGCAATAATTTTCATTTTCATAAATTTCCTTACTAGCAATAATTCTCAATCGTTAATTGCTTATTTAGCATAGGTCGTTCACAAAGGGTTAATGCATTTAGCTGAATTTGTCGACAAATCATTTTTGCGGTTTATGGGCTGGCGGCATCATCGGGCCTTACTTCTTCAGAAATGAGGATGGCCAAGTAGTTTCCGTGAATGGTGTTCATTACTGCGAGATGATAACGGACTTCTTGCGGCCAGAAATTGAGGTTATGGCCCTAGACGATATGTGGTTCCAACAGGATGGTTCCGCACGCCCACCGAAACAATGGCTGTTCTGAAATAGACTCAATGAAACAACATTACATAGTTTGATCAATAAGTGATGATTTATTTCACCAGTCTCGAGATTTTTTACATAATTTTTCCCTACACTAGCAATAATTTTCATTTTCATAAATTTCTTTACTAGTAATAATTCTCAATCTTTATTTGCTTATTTAGCATACGTCGTTCACAAAGGGTTAATGCACTTCGCTGAATTTATCGACAAATCATTCTTGCTACAGGTGAATAACTGAATTTCGTTTACAATTTGTGCTAAACGTGAATAGCTCAATTATGTTTGCAATTTGTGCTAAATGTAAATGACAGAATTTTGCTGACTGCTATGATTGCAAAGTTGAATGTTTTCGAATGGTTACAATGAAATGGTAATTTAAGATCATTGATTTTAGACTATTTGGAATATGAACGATACAATGATAAGTTTATATTGGAAAATATTCATTTCTTTATCATTAAGAATATTGGAGTATTAACAATAAAATGGATAATTTTATGTTAAGGAATAGTCAT
The DNA here is from genome assembly GCA_963969285.1 of Odontomyia ornata. Taxonomy (NCBI): domain Eukaryota; kingdom Metazoa; phylum Arthropoda; class Insecta; order Diptera; family Stratiomyidae; genus Odontomyia; species Odontomyia ornata. Next base: position 236,457,891 of record OZ017740.1, on the reverse strand, counting down.
TTTTTGATTATTAAGAAGATTGGGATACAAACAATATGTTACAATGTATGATTTTATGTTAGAGGATATTTAGTTTTCTTAACAATGGCTATTTTGTGCGAGAAATTCAATAGCCGAGCTATCGTTGCAACCTTCTGAAGGAGTTTCCATGTGGGATTCCATGAATAAAATGCATGTCCGCCTTTGTTGTCGCCACCATTGTCACTTTGGTTTGCCTCTTCTCCAAATCGCAGCTGCATTCAAAAAGGGTGGTCCTCGCAACCACATGTCACAGCTACTCAGTTCGATTGGTGCTATACCTCGTGATAGAATATTGGCTGGACTGTTCCCGGAACTAACGTGGTGCCATTGGTTTGGCCTCGAGAGCGCTTGAATGGCTGAAACCCGATTAACAACGAATGTGTTGTAAGACGATGCGGTTGAAGCGAGGACGATTTCAGCATCAGTCCAGAAGATCTGGAAAACATTTTGCAGATTTAGCGTAATTTTGACTCGCTCGGTTAGCTCAGCACCTATTTTGGCAGCACACAACCCCATTCCAACTGAAGATGCCAAATCTCCTGTAGGAAAAGCTTGGCAGTTACGATGATCGGTGCCAGGAGGCCCATCGGGTCAAACATCCTGGCAATGTCAGATGCGATCGTCCTTTTGGTGAGTTTTGAACCGCTTAGCTCCAGGTTTATGTGAATCTGGAACTCGTCACGCCAAGGGTTTTGATGTAGTCCTCTGATAGGTTGCTGAAATTTTGTTGTACATGCTAGTCCTCAAGTTCATCCTCTGCAACAGTTGAGGATGATTGCCACACCGTTTGCACAGAGGCATGCCTGCACTAGCGAGAATTTTGATCAACTCCTCCTACTTCCGAATTGCCTCTGCCAAGCTGTCCGCCCAAGTCATAACGTCATCGATGTAGAAGTCGTTTTGCAATACGCTGCTACCCAGGGGATGCCCGTCCTGCTCATCCTGGATCAGTACCTGAAGACATTTGGTCGCTAAGTATGGAGCACACGTCGTGCCGTAGGGGACGATATTTAATTGATAGTACTGTAATGGCTCAGTTGAACTATTTATCCAGACCAAAACATGATACTTGCGATCATCGGGATGAAGCACTATCTGACGGTACATCTTTTCGATTTTGGCGGTGAAAACAAAGCAGGGCATTCAAAAACGTTGTAAGATCGCAAAAAAGTCGTCCTGAATGGTAGGTCTAGTATATAGGATGTTGTTTAATGAGATGTTCGTCGTCGTTTTACTGAAGGCATCAAAGACCACTCTCAGCTTGGTGGTGCTACTATCTGGCTTCAATACGCAATGGTGCAGTAGGAAACATTGCAACTTCTCATCCATCTGTAGAGTCACTTCCTCCATATGCCTACGACGGAGGTAAGCATCCATGAATTCCTTGTACTGACGTTCCAGCTCGGCGTTTTTCTTCAGCCTTCGTTTCATAGCCAAAAATCTGCGTGTGGCAATAGTTTTTGAGTCGCCAAGCCTCTTGGCGTTGTTACAAAAGGGAAGTCTCACCAGGAAGCGACCATCAGGTTGTCTGCACATCGTTCGGCAAAAGTGTATTTCACATGCCTTTTCAGTCAATGCAAACTGTGGTTTCATGTTCAGCACTTCCTCCACTTCCCAGAATTTTTTGATGGCCTCGTTTGGTTTGACGTCTTCTGCTAGAATCCCGCAAGTCACTGAGGAAGCCTGAGGTTGGACTGCTCTTCCAGCGACTATCCAGCCAAAGAGCGTATTTTGAAGCACGGTGAGCTCGGGACCCAGTTTTATCTGCCCAGTAGCCAAAATCACGTAAAAGTGTTTGGCACTCACCAGTAGGTCCATCCGCTCCATTCGGTGAAAGTTTGGATCTGCCAGCTTGATATTTTTGGAATCAGTCATTTTGAAATGTTGAGCTCCTGAGAGGGTTGCGGTGAAATGATTTTATCCATCACATAGGCCTCCAATTGCTTGGCGTATCCAGTCAATTGGGATTGTAGGCCAATATTCACCCTGTTGTGCGCCCTTTCTGTACTACCGCCAACCTTTTCGATGAGTATGGGATGACGTGTTAATGTTAGCCCCAGTTTTCGGATTATTTGCTCCGTAATCAAATTGATTTGTGAGCCCGGATTTAATACTGCTCGGCACTCCGTTGTCCGTCCATTACTGTCAGTCAGCTTTACCAGGGCCGTGCTCAAAAGCATGTATTCCTTGGACCGTTGTGTCGCCAGAGTAGTTAGATTGAGCGATAGTGCGTCGGACTGCTGCCTTGTCTCCTGTTTAGACAGTTTCGAGCACGGGGGTATCACCTTGGCCGAATTTGATGTGGTGTTTCCTCTCAAATTTAGAGGGCTGTTGTGGTTTTAGGCACATTCCTTGCAACTTCTGGACGAGCAGTTAGCAGGCTTATGTCCTTCTCGGAGACAGTTGACACCAAGTATCTTCGACTGGACAAATTTTAGTCTTTTCGCGGTGGTGAGCTTAAGGAAATCTGGGCAGTAGTACAGTGGGTGCGTTTGCTTGCACATCAGGTACTGAGGAGTGGCCTTGGTAACTATTGTAGCCTTGGCACTCTTGGTCCAGCTCTCCATTGGCCTCTTCGATACATTGCCGAGCGCCTCCAGAGCCTGAAAATGTGCCTCCAAAAATCCCCAAAAACCTTTCAAAGGTGGTAGTTCTAGCGGGCTGGTCAACGATTGTTCATAAAGTGTGTGAGCGTCCAGATAAAGCTTCCTGATTAATAGGTGCAAGAGTAGTGGGTCCAAATCAGCAAGGGCAACGTCCATGTTCTCGAGGCCTCTGATGCACTCCTGGGTAGTGTCATGTCGAGACTTATGGCAGTTTCTGAAGATTTATGACTCGCGTAAGACGGTTGACTCTGTAATCGATTGACGAATGCTGTGGCCAATAGTCGTCGATTATCGTACCGCTTCTTTAAGGTGTTCCATGCTGTTTCGTAATTATTTTCAGAGAGCGTAAAATTTTGAATCAGTCTTTCAGCTTCTCCTGTAAGGTTGGCCTTGAGGTACCATAGTTTTTGGAAATTCGACATTGGATCACTGTACACCATTTGCAAGAACAAGTCATGAAATTGTTGCTAGCGCAAGCATTCTCCGTCAAAGGTTGGAAGCGTTATCTTAGGTAGACTCAAACTGAGGCCCGTTGTTGTTAGAGTTGGTGTCGCTGAGGCTGTTTCGAACTCTTGCAACCTTGTTTCTAACTGGATCAACCAGTCCTGCGATACTTCCTCGGGCTTCACGAGACGAGCGACATCAAAACGTTGTCCATCAGGATCGTCACAAAGTTCAAAAATCAGGTGGTGACACTCCTCCAACTGTATGTATGGTTGTCGATTTATCGATAGTGCCCTCAGACCGGGGAACCAAACGCGTCCCCAGGGTTGCGGATAGGGGATGACCTTTCTCGAAAGGTTTGCTGCGAATAACCAATAAGCAGCCGCGGACAATGGTCGGCAAAGAAGGGAGAGTCTCAGGACAAATACTTGAGTGTCAATGATCTTCACTGTGACATGACGAAATATATGGCGTCATCAATTATGCATGTATCCTGGCAGTAGGTAAAATGCTATGGGAACGGAAACCCAGACAGAAAACCAAATCATGCAGGTCCACAAGGGGAACCAAATTACGGTGCAGGGGGTCGGGTCCCCAGTACCGGCGGCAGAGGGTAGTGAGCGAGCAGGCTCCCGGACGTCGTCATCCAGCGACTGCAATGTTATAGAAGTGGTGAACTTGGCTTCTGTAACAGATATAACTACAAGCAAACAGGACGCTAGCACGGAGAACCCTTTCAGGCAAAAACCGCTGTTGGCAAGAACACCGATTAAACAAGTCACCGATTGCGGGGGGAGGCAGCAAACCCCAGAAACACTGTCAAAGTCAACATCACAGGTTAAATCACCGGAGACAGACCACAGACGGACTAACGAACGAAAGAAGGCAGAGTGCGTTGTGCAACCTGGCATCATTGCGGCCTTTGGGCGCAGTAGAAGGACTATGCGCACCCTGGAGCGTCCAGTGCAAGACGTACACAATCCGGATCAAGCTGCGACACCAACAGAGGCCAGTGTAAGACTGGGGGAGGGAGAAGTTTTGCCGTTGGCCGGCCCAAGCGGTAGAAGTAAAAGGGCTAGGAAACGGGGGTCTCTCCCAAGAGGTGGCGCCAAATAACACAATCGCCCTTGACCGCGCCAAAGAGGAGCGGCTTACTCGGAAAGCGGAGACTATCGTCAAACAACTGAGGGCTGCCTGCGAAGTGCAGAAAAACATAGGCAAGAGTATCAAGAATGGCATTCTTGAACTGGAGGAGCTTCTTGACCGCATAACGCACTACAGGCGGAGGTGGCTTGCAACCGAAAAGCACCAAAAAGACACGCTCTGCCTCGAGGCATCAGTGGGTCCTAGCAGCAGCAAAAGAATGGCCGGTAGCCCAATTGAAGGCGACCGTGAGAAAAGGAGGAAGGACGAGACCATAAACGAAGTTGACACTCCGGCGAGGAGTTTCATGTGGTGCGAAACAAAGCAGCGAAAAAAGCGGCCAAAAAGCTACTCCTAGAAAAAACAGACAAAGAGCTCAACCACGAAAAGAACAAAGAACCCCCCGATATACCGCAGAAAACAAAAAGCGAACCGCGGCGCAAACCCTTGCGAGAGGCACTGCTTATTAAACCCACTAAGGGCCGAGCTTACGCAGATGTCCTCCGTGAAATTAAAGGAGCGGTCAAGCCAGACGACACCAAAACTGCCATCAAAGGAGTTCGACCAACCCGGACCGGTGGCCTGCTGGTGGAATTCGGGCCAGAGGCCACAAACAAAGATGCATTCCGTGACGCGGTTCAAAAGGTTCTTGGAGATGCGGCAACGGTTGCCTCGCTCGAACCAATGGCCACCCTGGAAATCAGGGACCTCGACTGCGTCACGGACAAAGCTGAAGTAGAGGATGCCATCAGGAGGGAGTTCCCCAGCTTAAGTGAAGTCAAGGCAAGATTGGGGGCAACGCATGGCTATTGTCAAACGAGCTGATAAAGACGCCCAGCAAATCCTGGCGAAGGGCAAAATTAAGATAGGTTGGGTGATCTGCAGGATACGGAGAAGAGCGATCCCTATCCGCTGCTTCAGATGCTTCGAATACGGACACACCGTGTATGGCTGTAGGGGACCCGACAGGAGATCTCTGTGCTACAAATGTGGTGAAACGGGGCACAATAGGAAGGAGTGCACGAACGAGGCAAAATGCATTCTTTGCAAGGATGCTAAGCTAGCACCCGGCGACCTCAAACATGAGCCGGGAAGAGGCAGATGCTGGGTTTTCAAGGAGGCCCTCACTAAAGCCAAATCGATACTCAAATGATCCGTATCCTGCAGGTCAATTTGCACTGAAGCACAAACGCCCAGGACCTACTTGAGCAGTTTGCGAGGGATAAGAAAGCTGACCTCCTGTTGTTGAGCGAGCAACATCATAACAAGGACTCGCAAGCGTGGTACCCTGACAAATCTAGTACCTTGGCCATCTGGGTTCGAGACAGCGCCCGCCTTCAGGTGCAGGGCCATGGACGCGGGGATGGTTTTGTGTGGGTGCGGTGTTCAGGGATAACATATTTCAGTGTTTATCTGACGCCTAACGAGGCAATGCGATCTTTTCGAACCAAACTCGATGCCCTGGAGGACGCTGTCTCGAACACAGAGGGCCACATGCTGGTCGGGGGAGACTTCAACGCTAGAGCCATCGAATGGGGTATGCCACAATCCGACCCAAGGGGAAAGCAAATCTTGGACATGGCGGCCAGAACAGCGCTTTTTGTCCTAAATACTGGTAACACCCCTACTTTCCGCCGCTGGGGTTGCGTAGGAACCATACCCGATGTGACACTCGCCTCGGAGTCCCTGGTACCTAGAGTACACAACTGGCGAGTACTAGAGGACTACTCGGCTAATGATCACCAGTATATAGCGGTTGAGATTCACGACAGTGCCACTCTGCGTGCATATGCCCAAACTTCAATCCTCGAATGGAGGACTGGGAGGATGGACGTTGAGAGGTTCGCTGACGCGCTTACGGCAGGCGCACCGTTGCTGGGAGCTCCACCAGGGAGTGGAGGGCCTACAGCCAAGGACTTGGTGAACTCAACTATGAGTACCATCATAGCTGCTTGCGAGTCTTCCATGCCCCGTCGGAGACCCCGACACGGTAAGCCTCCAGTATACTGCTGGTCAAACGAGATCACCGAACAAAGAAGCGAGTGTCATAAACTTCGGCAAGAGGCCCAGCGGGCGTGAACACGGGAGGAGGCAGACACTAGGCTAGCAGCATACGGGTCCGGCAGGCAATATCTTCGCAGGCTTATTAACAAGAGCAAGGCCCGATGCTGGCAAGACCTCGTGGACGATGTAAATAGGGATCCGTGGGGCCTTGGCTACAAGCTGGTCATGGGGAAACTTGGTGCCCTACGGAAGCCTTGTATACATGACGCGGAAAAGATGGATGCGATAGTGCGGGGACTCTTCCCCGCCCATCCCGTCCGTGCTGACGCTGTCCATGGTGAAACAGCGGTCGAGTGCCCACTCTTCACACAGCTGGAACTGGAGGAGGCAGTCCTCTCCCTGAAAGCGAGGAAGGTGTTCCAGCTGAGGTTTTGCGGCTCGTCTATCACCATTGTCCTGACTTGCTGCTCAGCACATTCAACGCTTGCCTACGGGACGGGGTTTTCCCGGTACGGTGGAAGGTGGCGACGCTCGTGCTGATCAGCAAGGGGAAAGAAAATCCCGAATCGCCGTCTGCATACCGCCCGTTATGCATGCTAGACACGGCTGGGAAAGTGCTAGAGAAACTCATCAAGGGAAGACTCACTGACGTGATTCGTGCTGCTGGGGACCTATCTCCTCGGCAGTACGGCTTTAGAGCAGGACGTTCTACCATTGATGCGATTGCAGAGGTGGTGAACGCGGTCCAAAAGGCAGAGGCATGTAGTCGCACCAAGCGACGGATCGTTCTGTTGGTGACACTCGACGTCAGGAATGCCTTCAACTCCGCTAGATGGGTGGATATTCTGGACACGCTGGAAAACTCTTTTCAAGTTCCAGAATATCTAATGCGGCTTTTGGGGAACTACCTAAAGGACCGAAGCCTGCTCTACGACACGACACAGGGCCAACGAAGGATGGAAATTACATCGGGTGTTGCCCAGGATCTATCCTTGGTCCGGACCTGTGGAACGTGTCTTACGACGGGCTACTGAGACTTGAGATGCCAGATGAGTCGCACTTGGTCGGCTATGCGGATGATGTTGTGGCTCTGGTCGCCGGACGCACCGTTGAACAAGCGCAAATTAGGCTAGGTATGCTAATGCACCGAGTGAGGGACTGGATGGCTGCTTGCGGGCTCAGTTTAGCACTGGAGAAAACCGAAGTGGTCATCTTGACAAAAAAGAGAATCCCTAGAGTAAGAATGATCAGTATTGGAGATATACAGATCGAATCGAAGCCAGCGGTGAAGTACCTGGGGCTACTGATCGAGTCGAAGATGAGTTTCTCTGAGCAAATCAGGGCAACGGCTGAGAAGGCTGCTTCGGGAATATCGGCCCTGAGTCGAATTATGGCCAACGTAGGGGGACCCAGCCCATCAAGAAGACGCCTCTTGATGAGTGCTGTAGGGTCAGTGCTACTGTACGGAGCAGAGGTATGGAGCGACGCTCTCAGCAAGGAGGTATACCGAAAACAATTGGCACAGGTACAGAGAAGAGGAGCACTGAGAATTGCATCTTCATATCCAACAGTCTCCGACTCGGCGGTGAGAGTGATTGCAGGCGTGATACGTGTCGCCCTCCTTGTTGAGAGTGTCGCGCTTTTTACCTGCGCCGAAACGAGGATGCGAGGGAGATGGTTGTCCGCGAGGAGAGACAACGCTCGCTCAACGATTGGCAGCAGTCTTGGAGGAACTGCACGAAGGGAAGGTGGACTGCGCGCCTCATCCCGGATGTGAGACCGTGGCTAAATCCAAGGCATGGTGAGACTGACTTCTATCTGATCCAGCTTTTGAGCGGGCACGGGTGTTTTCAGTCTTACCTGCACAAGATCGGTAAGTCACGGTCTCCCGATTGTCGGTTTTGCCCAGGAGAGGAGGATAATGCCTGTCACACATTTTTTGCGTGTACCAAATGAGCCAGGCTGCGAAGGCAACTCTGCAGGGAGACGGGAGAGCTCACCCCGGATAATATAGTTGCGGTGATGCTCGAATCGGTTGACAAATGGAACCAGGTGGCACATTATGCTCGGGCAGTCCTAAAAGATAAAAGGGACTCACAGCAGCCGGAGGTGCTGGGGCTGGGGGATCGCTCTTCTGGCATGTCTTCTTCCCCTCTCCCCTCCCGCTAGGAAAGGGACTCCCCAGCTTGAAGGCACCCCACGGCATAACAAAACGAGACCTGGCCCGAAGTAATGTGTCAAGCGGTTCCAGGCTAGGCTCTCAGATTGACAGGGGAGGTGTTTAGTGGGTAGTCCAAGGGTATCCTCCATGGGAGTCCCACACTGCCAGACTCGGCGGGCGTAAATGCCTTCACCTCCCTACCACAAAAAAAAAACTGTATCCAGTATCTTTGCACCAAAGCAATTTTTGCCTTGTACCATGATCTTGACAGCTCCGGATAATCCAAACGGGCGATCGTTCTCAGCAGGGAATTCACCATCACATTTTATCGTCACAACATCCTTGTAATGCTGTTATCACTTGGTGATGGTGTATGTACTTCCCTTGCGCTTGTATTCTCAGTGGGCGATTTCCTCTGCGCCGATGGGCCAACAGTTTTTTCAAGGCCAGCATCCTATCGTTGAAGTGTTGTTGAAATAGCAAATAATTTGATTGAGTAGTCTTGTACAAGCTACTGGTGAGATATTCATGGGACACTGGCACTTCCAATAGCTCGCACATCTCTGAATCCCCTCTTTCGAAGGTGACTTGAGTCGCCGAATCCTTACTCCGTATACTCGGCATCTTGTTTCCGGGCCGCTGAATCCTTTTCATAGTTGGTCGTGACGCTCTTCAACTCTCTAGCCAATATTTTTTGGCGCTCCGCCAAACGTTCCATGGTTGTGTGATAAGACCTTTCAAAGTTTAAAAAACGGCACAGCACAGATTTTCACCTACACTGGTACTAAGCAAACACTTTGTTCACGTAATACTGGCATCCGAAACCTAGAACCGGAACTCCACTCTGACCACCGTCCGAATATTGCCCGGAATCAAAGCCTCGCCAATCGAAAAAACTCTGGTATCTCAAAAAACTATAGAACGGCGCAAGATTCAACTTATAATCTCGCCAGGGCCTCCAAATGTTGATGTCAGGGCTCTTTTGCCCTGGCAGCTTAATTTTTGAATATATATATTCAGTTTTCCTTATAAAAAGCAATATTTGAACTTTTAGTTAACTAATGAATACAACTTGTTAGTTGCGATGCAACTGATTGACTGAGACTAAAAATTGAAATCTCCTTCACGCCAAAAAAAACTCCCCAAAACGCAATGTTTAATTTGTATGTTCATGAAATGCATCCGCATCCAAACGTTCAAATACATTTCATGTTTCCAACTTTCTACCATTCATGAAAACAACACACTGTGGGAACATTCATGTGCCCATGAAAAGATTAATACCCAGGTTCTCACGAAATGAATCCAAATCCAAACATTCGGATACACTTCATGCGCACATGACTACTGATGATGCAAAATTAAGACCCTGCTCGCTCCCGCAAACAATGACGCGCGCGCGAAATGGATCCGCATCCAAAACATTGGATACATCTCACGCGCACATAATACTAGAACGAGCAGAATCCTAATATAAACGAGCATCTTGCCCTCCCAACAAATTGCTGATCGTGCGTTTGTCTGGAAAAATAAGCTCTCGAGTTTGAAAATATCTGACATGCTATCCGACAATCATTTACTTGGATATGCTGATCGGATTCAAACAATATTGTCGCTTGAAGAGAATAAATTTGCGGGTGACATTGTATACAATTTGTGCTTAAAAAGTACCATATCTCTTTATTTTAAGTTCATTGGATGAAATTGAATATCATTTGTTCGTTTTCCTTTAACTATCTCTATCATTTCCCGTGCTTTTCTCAGGGCACGCTGCAATCTAATTTGTAATTTATTAGCATAATTATCTAAATCGTAAAACTTTTCATTTTTGTTCAAAACGCCATCTGGTAGATAAGGTAATTTCCTAAATATCAACTCGCACGGAATATAGTTGTTGTCTAAATGTGTAAAATGAACTCCACTTATTCCAGTAAAAATTTTCCGAAAATGCTAGAATAGAATCATTTAGTACTCTCTGATTACGTTGTACAGCAACTAACGTTTCGTGATGATATGGTGTAGAAAATACTTGTTTGATTTTTAATAGAGTGCATAAAATTATTAGTGGATTCGGTCCCTTGGTCAGATTGCAATACCTTGAAGTGACCATATTTTAATATAAATTCTGTTTGCGCCAGAACACCTCTGTTCTGGCCTCGTCTTGTCCTTTAATTCCTTAATGTGAAATCCTTGTACTCGCGTGTTGCACACTTGCGTTTTGCAAGTTTAATCCAAAATTCAACACCAACAATTAGAGTATAAATTGAATGTATCTCTTTTATTTTAAGTCACTCATGCACAATTTTTCTTAATATTCGTTTTTATTAAAAATGTTATGCACTGATAAATCCGTTTTAAAAATCCATGGAGCGAGCATTGCAGCTGAGGCTTGAAGATGATCCAAATCGTATGACTGTTGACAGGATACTCATACCCATTCACGAGCGTAAGCAGATCAATATGCAAATCTGCTGACGCTCGCGAATGCGATAAGCAAACTTGCGTTTGCAAATAGATATGAATCATCTTCACAAATCTGCTGACGCCTGCGAATGCGATAAGCAAACTTGCGCTTGCAAATGGATATGAACCACTTACGCAAATCTGCTGACGCCTGCGAATGCGATAAGCAAACTTGTGCTTGCACATGGACTATGTTGTTTGCTCATGCCATCCACAAGCGTCAGCGAATTTGCGCAGGCAAATGAATCTTACAATGGTCTCTATAAGTGAGAGGCCATAAAAAAGATAAAATTTACAAAATTTAAAAATTTACATTGAATAAAAAAAATTGATCAAACTAATATAATTATTGCTTGGCATCAACAAATTCATGGACCAGTGTAAAGGCTACTGTTTTTAAGATCCTTTGTCTCCACGGGTGCAGCTTCTACAATCGTTGTGTGTTCGCACTGCATGGCCAAAACGTATCGATAATTGTTCAAGATTCTAAGAGGTCCGACGACGTTGATAGCTTTGGTTTCAAAACTCGTTGTTGGTGTGTCAATTTTCCTTGGTATTTCTTACTTGATTATTCATTTTACATTTTTTAAAAGTGCTAACATACCTCCCGCGGGGGGAATGCCGGTCGACGATTCCGAAGGGGGAACGCCGGCCGACAAGAGCACTTTTGGAGGCTAGCATTCTTTGGGGAGTTCCGCCCCCACGTACCCGGGGAAATTCCCGCAGGGGGAATGCCAGGATTCTTCTCCAGTTTTCACTCGATCGCCAGGAATCTTCTTATTGCAATATTCTGCGAGTCACCCAGCCTTTCCGGGTCTTCCTTGAAGGGAAGTTGCACCAAGAAACAACCATCGGACTCACGATGAGTCGTTTGAATGAAATGTAATTCGCAGGATCTTTCTGTTGCGGTGAATTTGTGTTATGGATCCGGTACCTCCTCAACCTCCCAGAATCGCTTGATAGCCTGAGTCAGCTGAGTCTCTTCTGTGAGAACTCCACATGTTACTGGAAGTGGTTGAGGTGTAACTACTCGTCCGGCGACAATTCACCCGAGGAGGTTCTGGAGCACGCGGAGTTCAGGACCCAATTTGATCTGCCCAATGGCAGGGATTTCGTAGAACTGCTCCTTACTCAGTAGCATATCGATGCGCTCCGTATGATTGAATTCACGATCCGTGAACCTATGTTTACAGGGATATGCCATTCCGATATGTCGAGACTCTGAGAGGGTTGAGAAGATATAGTTTTCTCCAAGACGAAGGCCTTCAACTGCGTGCTGTAGCCCGATAATCTGGATCTCAGGCCCAGGTTCACCCTGTGATATGCCTTCTCGAAGCCACCGCCCACCCTTTGGATGATTTTCAGGTGGGGGCAGACTTTAAACTAAGCTTCCTGAAAATTCGCTCAGTCACCAAGTTGATCTGTGAGCCCGGATCCAGCACCACTCGACAATCCGTGCTCTTAATGGCGGGAGTGAATAACCTGACGACTGCTGTGCTCAATAGTATTTATCCCTTTGTCGGGGCTCGGTCAAAGTCGCTTAAGCTAAGGACGCCGGTTCCACCCGCTGTTTAGGGTCATGTTTCGAACTTGCTGTGCTCCCGCGGGTCGTCTTGACCTGCTTGGGCTTGTTATCCCCACTCAGATGGAGCAGGGTGTTGTGGTTCTTCGAGCATTCTCTACAACTCCCGGACGAACAGCTGGATGATTGATGTCCTTCTTGAAGGCAATTGACGCTCAGTTTCTTCGAGCGAGCGAAATTCAGCCTCCCTGACGCGTCAAGCTAAAGAAAATCCGGGCAATAATACAGACTCTGAGTGCACATTAGACACTGTGAAGCGATTGCGGTGGCTTCAGTAGACCTACTGGGATTTCAGCGACTGCTCTCCGGCTTTCTAGTCCTTTGCCGAGAGCTACGAGAGCCTGAAAGCGCATTTCCAGGAGCTACAAGAAATCCCTCAACAATGGAAGCTGATGTGGGTTGGATAGTGACTGCTCATAAAGTGCGTGAGTAGCTGGGTCTAATTTTTGGACGAGTATCTAGAGTAACAGTGGGTCCCAGTCCTTAATGGACACCTCCAGGTTCTCCAGGCCTTTAAGACATTCTCGGGTGGTGTCATACGGGGTCTTTAAGGCGCCCACAGATGGTCCATCGTTTGCCTGGCTGATTCATCAATTTATATATGAGTGTGGATACCAGCAGCCGGTGGTTATTGAACTGCTCGTTTACCGTTGTCCAAGCCGAGTCGTAACTGTCACCTGGCAATGCATAGTTACGCAGCAACGGCTCCGCTGCTCCCTGGAGACTAGACTTTAAGTACCAAAGCTTGTGGCAATTCGACATGGGCTGATTGTGCACCATGCTCAAAAACAAGTCACGGAATTGTTGCCATTTCAAGTAGTCCCCATTGAAGGTAGGCAGCTGGATTTTGGGCAACGGCAAGCTGGGCGAAGCCGTGAACGGAGCTGGTGAGCGAGATGTAGTGTTAAATTTATCCAACCGTTCCTCTAACTGAATCACCCAATCCTGTACAAGTTCCTCCTGACGGATATGCTGTGGAGTATCGAATCCCTATGTATCAGGCTCTTCATGAAGCTCTCACATAGATTGGTAGCCCTGCTCAAGCTGCTGCCATCCCTGTTGTAGAGTCCTCAGCTTGCTCATGTTCCATGCTCGCGTCATACCTTGACGATCCAAGTGAGCAATCGTCCACTTCAGTGAATCTGCCATGGCGGTGTAGCGTCATAGTAGTCGGATAAGGCCCTCACCTTGCATCGCTGAGGCTTCGGCAACTCGGACTTTCTGAGACTGATCCCGATGGGCTTTGGTGTCTCGAACACTGTGTCCACCGGCTCCTTACCGCTCAGCTGCTCGCGGAAGTGTTGGCCAAAACGCTCGTAATTTTGCTTGGTTGTTTCGTACACCTTCTTTGCAAAATACACGTGGGACGGTTCGATGTTCGGCAAGGATTTGGCGTGGCTATCTGTGCCTTCAAACCCTTTCCAAGCCGATTCTAAGCGCCACAGTCGCTCCTCATAGTACCCGGACTCCTGCTTCCTGCTGGGCGAATCCTTTTTATAGTTCGCAATCACTTGCTCTAACTCCCGCGCTAATCGGTGGAGATCCTCCATAAGACGCTCTGTGGTGGGCAGTAGGAAGGTGGATTCTCCGGAGGCACGGGTAACAACACGGGGAACTCATGACTCAACTCGACACTGACAGAATCTGCACCTCACTACACTGTTTGCACACGCGAGTTGAATCTCGCCGGCGGCTCCAATGTTTGCACCAGAACACCTTTGTTCTGGCCTCGTCCTGTCCTTTAATTCCGTTATGTGAAATCTTTGTACTCGCGTGTCGCCCACTTGCGTTTTGCAAGTTTAATCCAAAATTCAACACCAACAATTAGAGTATAAATTGAATGTATCTCTTTGATTTTAAGTCACTCATGCACAATTTTTCTTAATATTCGTTTTTATTAAAAATGTTATGCACTGATAAATCCGTTTTAAAAGTCCATGGAGTGAGCATTGCCACTGAGGCTTGAAGATGATCCAAATCGTATGACTGTTGACAGGATACTCATACCCATTCACGAGCGTCAGCAGATCAATACGCAAATCTGCTGACGCTCGCGAATGCGGTCAACAAATTTGCATTTGCACATGGATATAAACCATCTACGCAAATCTACTGGCGCCTGCGAATGTGATAAGCGAGCTTGCGTTTGCAAATAGATATGAATCATCTTCACAAATCTGCTGACGCCTGCGAATGCGATAAGCAAACTTGCGCTTGCACATGGACTATGGTGTTTGCTCATGCCATCCACAAGCGTCAGCGAATTTGCGCAGGCAAATGAATCTTACAATGGTCTCTATAAGTGAGAGGACATAAAAAAGGTAAAATTTACAAAATTTAAAAATTTACATTGAATAACAAAAATTGATCAAACAAATATAATTATTGCTTGGCATCAACAAATTCATGGACCAGTGTAAAGGCTACTGTTTTTAAGATCCTTTGTCTCCACGGGTGCAGCTTCTACAATCGTTGTGTGTTCGCACTGCATGGCCAAAACGTATCGATAATTGTTCAAGATGCTAAGAGGTCCGACGACGTTGATAGCTTTGGTTTCAAAACTCGTTGTTAGTGTGTCAATTTTCCTTGGTATTTCTTACTTGATTATTCATTTTACATTTTTTACAAGTGCTAACATACCTCCCGCGGGGGGAGTGCTGGTCGACAATTCCGAAGGGGGAACGCCAGCTGACAAGAGCACTCTTGGAGGCTAGCATTCTTTGGGGAGTTCCGCCCCACGTACCCGAGGAAATCCCGCAGGGGGAATGCCGGTCGACAAGAGCACTTTTGGAGGCTAGCATTCTTTGGGGAGTTCCGCCCCCACGTACCCAAGGAAATTCCCGCAGGGGAAATGCCGGTCGACAAGAGCACTCTTGGAGGCTAGCATTCTTTGGGGAGCGCCGCCCCCACGGACCCGAGGATATGGGGGGTGCCGTGAGGTTCCCTCCTGGGATGTCAGGTAACGACTCTGATTGGATTTGGACGACGCTTTGGACAACGAACTGGAATTGACGCTTTGGGCTGGCGGATGTGATGGTTTGGACCTAGTTGCTTTGCACAACAGCGCCGAGGTGAAACTCGTGTGCGAATGGCTCCAATTCAACTATCATACTGTCTCCGTCGCGGTAAAACCTTGGCAGGCCTTGGAGTACGTTCGAAGTTCACACCGTTGGGTTGGTGGTGTAAGTTCGGTTGAGACGGGCTCCCGATTAGCGCTGGTCTGGCTCTGAGCACTTGTCGCCATAAGGGTTTGTGCCAACCCCCGCATGGCCTCCTTGCCCTGCAAAAATAACCATGGGACCAAAAAGGCAACTGCACTGCAACGGAGATAGCGGCTCCCAGGGGGAACCCAATAAAATTGGAGCAATCAAAAGATCAAAAAAATTGAAAAAAAGAAATAAAAAATAATAACAACAGCAACGCAACCAGCGGATGCAGCCATGATGTTAACAGTACATCGAGAGCGGTACTAACTATGACTAAAACGACGAATAACACAATGACAGTGAAGACGGATAAAAAACGGAGATAAGCAGACAGTCTGGTACAGACTGAGATTCCTGCGTCGTTTGGGCGCAGCGAAAAAATGATGCGAACGCCAGAGCGTCTTATTAAGGAAAAGCGAGAAACTCTGCAGGATGCTTCAGATGCTCACGCACTGGAAGATGATATAAAGAGCATCGAAAATTCGATGGTTACTGCTGCGATCGATACCGAAGTGATCGATGCAAGGGTCACAAATCTGGACATAGTAAAGAAACATCCTGACGCCAACGAGGGAATAACGGCACAAAAAGCAACGAGTGACCAGACAAATAAAGCGACGTTGTGTGATTGCACTGCTAACGTCGAAAATGCGGCGAACGTACTGCAATTGGAAATGGAATGCAATAACCTCTCTCAAGGATGGTTGCAAAGTACAATTGCCGCCCAGCGATAAGAAGAAGAAATGCCACTCCGAAAAGTGGGAGATGTTCTGAAAAGAATGCAATCTGCATGCAACTCCCCAAAAATCAGCAAAACAGTAAAGGAAGGGCTCCTTGAACTAGAGGAGCTCCTAGATCGCGCAGGGCCTTATCGGCAAAGCTGGTTAAAGACCGAAGACGAACAGAAGGCTAAAGAGGCTCTTGGGGCGAAATCTAAAGGTGACATGCAGATAGCTCCATCATTAAAATTCAATAAAAGAATGGCGTCTAGCCCAATCGAAGGAGATCGGGATAAAAGAAGGAAGGAAGAGTCACTTAATGGGCGTGGAGCA
Organism: Odontomyia ornata; assembly: GCA_963969285.1. Taxonomy (NCBI): domain Eukaryota; kingdom Metazoa; phylum Arthropoda; class Insecta; order Diptera; family Stratiomyidae; genus Odontomyia; species Odontomyia ornata. The sequence goes on along the minus strand of OZ017740.1, from coordinate 236,441,209 downwards.
CCAGATCACGGGTTCGAGACAGTACTTACAAAAGGAGCGAAGAACGCCGCTAACAAACTCCTTCAAAAAAAGCCAGAAAGTAAAGTTCTCACGGACGCAAAAGTAGAAAAAGGACCTGATGCAAAGCAGGAGAGGCAGAAGCCCCAACGAAGGCCCCGGCAGCATGCACTGCTCGTAAAGCCCCAAGATGGCCGATCCTACGTGGAGGTACTGCGGGACATCTGGGGAAACGTCAGGCCCGAAGACACCAATACTACCATTAAAGTAGACCGACCAACGCGGTCGGGCCACATACTGGTCGAATTCGAAGTAGAAGCCGGCAATAAGGAAGCATCCTCAACGTAGTAAAGAAAGTCCTTGGCAAAAGCGCAACAATAGCCTCACTCGAGCCGATGGCAACGATCAAAATACGAGACATTGACTGCGTCACGGATCTGGCCGAGGTAGAAGAGGCCATCAAAAGGGAGTTCCCTAGTGTGGGAAAGATCAAAACGAGACTGACACCAGAAAACAACAGGGAACAACGTATGGCCAGAGTTGACTAAACCGGAAAGGACGCCGAACAATTCCTGAACAAGGGCAAAGCACGAATAGGGTGGGTTGCCTAAAGGATACGGTGAAGAGCAACGCCTCTTCAATGTTTCAAATGCCTTGGTTATGGTCACACCACACAAGTATGCAAAGAACCCGATAGGAGTTCCCTATGTTACAAATGTGGTGAAAGAAAAGAGTGTACGAAGGAGGCACACTGTATTCTTTGCAAGGATTTTGGACACGTCTTGGGATCAGGAAATTCCTGGGTGTCCAAGGAAGCCCTAGCCAAGGCAAAATCAGAACTCCGATGACCCGCATCCTGCAGCTAAACCTACACCGCAGTTCAACTGCCCAAAATCTGCTTGAGCAGTTTGCGAGGGACATGAAAGCCGACTTCTTGCTGCTGAGTGAGCAACACCATAATCAAAGTCCTGCCTTATGGTATTCTGACGGAACTGGTACTGCCGCTATCTGGGTTCAGAACAGTGACTTTCAAGCGGAGAGTTGTGGACGGGGGGATGGTTTCGTTTGGGTTCAGTGCTCAGGGACCACCTTCTTTAGTGTGTACCTAACGCCTAACGAATCGATACCATCCTTCCAAGCCAAGCTTCAGGCTTTGGAGGGCGCTGTGTCGAACGCAGAGGGCAAAGTGCTCGTTGGGGGTGACTTCAACGCTAAAGCAATTGAATGGAGCATGCCTCAAATGGATCAGCGAGTAAAACGAATGCTGGAAATGGCGGCCAGGATGGCGCTCGTCGTACTAAACTCCGGAAATATACCAACTTTCCGCCCTATTGGCTGTGAGGGAACCATACCGGACGTGACATTCGCCTTGGAGTCCTTAGTACGGGGGATACACAACTGGAAAGTATTAGAGGACTACTCAGCCAGTGATCATCAGTGCATTCTGCTTGAGATAAGCGATGTTGTCTCCCGGCGTCCGTGCTCTGGGCTTTCTACAACTGGATGGAACATCGGAAGAAAAGACGTCGAGAGGTTTGTCGAGCTGCTCACAGTAGGTGAGCCGCTGTAGTGGACGGAAGAACTGGCAGCACAGGACGTGGTGAACTCTAATATGAGCATCATTGCCACTGCTTGCTACGCTTTTCTGCCCCATCCAAAACTCCGGCACGGCAAGCCCTCAATGTACTGGTGGTCAACTGAAATCGCTGAAAAGCGGAGGGAGTGTCACAAGCTTCGACGTGGGGCTCAACGGGCGCGGAATGGTGACGAGGCATGCAACTGGGTGGCAGCATATAAGTCGGCCAGGAAATGCCTTCGCAAATTGATCAACAGTAACAAGCTCGCTGCTAGCAAGACGTAGTGGACAATGTGAACAAGGATCCGTGGGGCCTTTTTTTTGTGCTAGGGAGGTGAAGGCTATTTATGCACAGAGTGTGGGACTCCCATGCGCGACTGGACTACCCACTAAACACCTCCCCTGTCAACCTGAGAACCCAGCCTGGAACCGTTTGACACATTACTTCGGGCCAGGTCTCGTTTTGTTACGCCGTGGAGCGCCTTCAAGCTGGGGAATCCCTTTCCTAGCGGGAGGGGAGAGGGGAAGATAAATTGCCAGAAGAGCGATCCCCCAGCCCCAGCGCCCCCGGCTTCTGTGAGTCCCTTTAATATTTTAGGACTGCCCGAGCATAATGTGCCACCTGGTTCCATTTGTCAACCGATTCGAGCATCACCGCAATTATATTATCCGGGGTGAGCTCCCCCGTCTCTCTGTGAAGTTACCTTCGCAGCCTGACCCATTTTGTACACGCAAAAAATGTGTGACAGGCATTGTCCTCCTCTCCTGGGCAAAACCGACAATCGGGAGACCGTGAGTTACCGATTTTGTGCAGGTAAGACTGAAAACACCCGTGCCCGCTCAAAAGCTGGGTCAGATAGAAGTCAGTTTCACCATGCCTTCGATTTGACCACAGTCTCACATCCGGGATGAGGCGCGCAGTTCACCTTCCCTTCGTGCAATTCACCCAAGACTGCTGCCAATCGTTGAGCGAGCGCTGTCTCCCTTCGCGGACAACTATCTCCCTCGCATCCTCGTTTTGGCGCAGGTAAATAGCGCGGCGCTCTCTAGCAAGGAGGCCGATAGGTATCACGCCTGCAATCACTCTCACGGCCGAGTCGGAGACTGTTGGATACGAAGATGCAATTCTCAGTACTCCTCTTCTCTGCACCCGTGCCAAAGGTTTCCGGTATACCTCCTTGCTAAGAGCATCGCCCCATACCTCTGCTCCGTACAGTAGCACTGACCCTACAGCACTCATCAAGAGGCGTCTTCTTGATGAACTGGGTCCCACTACGTCGGCCATAAGTTGACTCAGAGCCAATTTTCCCGAAGCAGCCTTCTCAGCCGTTGCCCTGATTTGCTCAGAGAAACTCATCTTCTAGTCGATCAGTAGCCCCAGGTACTTCACCGCTGGCTTCGATTCGATTTCTTTGTCTCCAATACTGATCATCTTTACTCTAGGGATTCTCTTTTTTGTCAAGATGACCACTTCGGTTTTCTCCAGTGCTAAACTCGGCCCGCGAGCAGTCATCCAGTCCCTCACTCGGCGCATTAGCATACCTAGCCTAAGTTGCGCTTGTTCAACGGTGCGTCCAGCGACCAGAGCCGCATCATCATCCACGCGCGACTCATCTGGCACCTCAAGTCTCAGTAGTCCGTCGTAAGACACGTTCCACAGGTCCGGACCAAGGATAGATCCCTAGGCAACACCCAATGTAATTTCCATCCTTCGTTGGCCCTGTGTCGTGTCGTAGAGCAGGCTTCGGTCCTTTAGGTAGTTCCTCAAACGCCACATTAGATATTCTGGAACTTGAAAAGAGTTTTGCAGCGTGTCCAGAATATCCACCCATCTAGCGGAGTTGAAGGCATTCCTGACGTCGAGTGTCACCAACAGGACGATCCGTCGCTTGGTGCGACTATATGCCACTGCCTTTTGGACCGCGCTCACCACCTCTGCAATCGCATCAATGGTAGAACGTCCTGCTCTAAAGCTGTACTGCCGAGGAGATAGGTCCCCAGCAGCACGAATCGCGTCAGTGAGTCTTCCCTTGATGAGTTTCTCTAGCACTTTCCCAGCCGTGTCTAGCATGCATAGCGGGCGGTATGCAGACGGCGATCCGGGATTTCCCTTCCCCTTGCTGATCAGTACGAGCCTCGACACCTTCCATCTCACCGGAAAAACCCCGTCCCGTAGTCAAGCGCTGAATGTGCTGAGCAGCAAGTCAGGACAATGGTGATAGACGAGCCGCAACACCTCGGCTGGAACACCATCTGGACCTGGAGCCTTCCTCATTTTCAATGAGAGAACTTCCTCCTCCAGTTCCAGCTGTGTGAAGAGTGGGCACTCTACTGCTGTTTCACCATGGACAGCGTCAACACGGACGGGATGGGCGGGGAAGAGTCCCCGCACTATCGCGTCCATCTTTTCCGCGTCATGTATACAAGGCTTCCGTAGGGCACCAAGTTTCCCCATGACCAGCTTGTAGCCAAGGCCCCACGGATCCTTGTTCACATTGTCCACTAGGTCTTGCCAGCAGCGAGCCTTATATACTGCCACCTGGTTGCATGCCTCGTCACGGTTCCGCACCCGTTGAGCCTCACGTCGAAGCTTGTGACACTCCGTCCGCTTTACAGAGATTTCAGTAGACCACCAGTACACTGGGGGCTTGCCGTGCCGGGGTCTTCGACGGGGCATAGAAGCGCAGCAAGCAGTCGTAATGATACTCATAGTAGAATTCACCACATCTTCAGCTGCCCGTTCTTCCGTCCCCTCCGAAGCTCCCTGTAGTGGCTCACCTGCTGTGAGAACCTTGACGAACCTCTCGACGTCCATCCTTCCGATGTTCCATCCAGTTGTGGGAGGCCGGGAGCACGGACCTCCGGAGACAGCATCACTTATCTCAAGCAGAATGCACTGATGATCACTGGCTGAGTAGTCCTCTAATACTTTCCAGTTGTGTATCCTACGTACTAAGAACTCCGAGGCGAATGTCACATCCGGTATTGTTCCCTAAAAGCCAATACGGTGGAAAGTCGGCATATTTCCGGAGTTTAGTACGACGAGGGCCGTTTTCCCGCGGATCCATCTGAGGCATGCCCCATTCGATTGCTTTAGCATTGAAGTCACCCCCAACGATCACTTTGCCCTCTGCGTTCGAGACAGCGTTTTCCCGCGGATCCATCTGAGGCATGCCCCATTCGATTGCTTTAGCATTGAAGTCACCCCCAACGATCACTTTGCCCTCTGCGTTCGAGACAGCGCCCTCCAAAGCATTAAGCTTGGTTTGGAAAGATGATATCGACTCGTTAGGCGTTAGGTAGACACTAAAGAAGGTGATCCCTGAGCACCGAACCCACATGAAACCATCTCCCCGTCCACAACTCTCCGCTTGAAAGCCACTGTTCCAAACCCAGATAGCGGCAGTACCAGTTTCATCAGAGTACAATAATGCAGGACTTTTATTATGGTGTTGCTCACTCAGCAGCAAGAAGTCGGCTTTCATGTCCCTCGCAAACTGCTCAAGCAGATTTTGGGCGGTTGAACTGCAGTGTAGGTTTAGCTGCAGGATGCGGGTCACCGAAGCTCTGATTTGGCCTTGGCTAGGGCTTCCTGGAACACCCGGCATTTCCCTGATCCCAAGACGTGTCCAAAACCAGGTTTTGGATCATCATCTTTTTTTTATGTCCCATTTCACCGCATTTGTAACATAGGGAACTCCTATTGGGTCCTTTGCATACTTGTGTGGTGTGACCATAACCAAGGCATTTGAAACATTGAAGAGGCGTTGCTCTTCGCCGTATCCTACAGACAACCCACCCTATTCGTACTTTGCCCTTGTTCAGGAATTGTTCGGCGTCCTTTTCAGTCAAGTCAACTATGGCCATGCGTTGTCCCCTGTTGTTTTCTGGTGTCAGTGTCGCTTTGCTCCTTCCCACGCTAGGGAACTCCCTTTTGATGGCCTCTTCTACCTCGGCCAGATTCGTCACGCAGTCAATGTCCCGTATTTCGATCGTTGCTATCGGCTCGAGCGGGGCTATAGTTGCGCTTTTGCAGAGGACTTCCTTTACTGCGTCACAGAATGCATCTTTATTGCCGCGTCACAGAATGCTTCTTTATTGCCGATCCGTGGGGCCTTGGCTACAAGCTAGATATGCGGAAACTTGGTGCCCTACGGAAGCCTTGTATACATGACGTGGAAAAGATGGACACGATAGTGCGGCGACTCTTCCCCGCGCGTCCCGTCCATGTTGACGTTGCCTATGGTGCAACAGCAGTCGAGTGTCCAGGCAGTGCTTTCATTGAAAGCGAGGAAGGCTCCAGGTCTAGATGGTGTTCCGGCTGAGGTGTTGCGGCTCGTCTAACACCATTGTCCTGACTTGCTGCTCAGCACATTCAACGCTTACACACGGGACGGGGTTTTCCCGGTACAATGGAAGGTGATGAGGCTCGTTCTAATCAGCATGAGGAAGGAAAATTCCAAATCGCCGTCTGCATACCGCCCGTTATGCATGCTAGACACGGCTGGGAAAGTGCTAGAGAAACTCATCAAGGGTTGACTCCGTGACGCGATTCATGCTGCTGGGGACCTATCTCCTCGGCAGTACAGCTTTAGAGCAGGACGTTCTACCATTGATGCGATTGCAGAAGAAGTGAGCGCAGGACTGGATGACTGCTCACGGGCTCAGTTTAGCACTGGAGAAAATCTAAGTGGTCATCTTGACAAAAAAGAGAATCCCTAGAGTAAGGATGATCAGTATTGGAGACATACAAATCGAATCGAAGCCATCGCTGAAGTACTTGGGGCTACTGATCGACTCGAAGATGAGTTCCTCTGAGCAAATCAGGGCAACGGCTGAGAAGGCTGCTTCGGGAATATCGGCTCCGAGTTGACTTATGGCCAACGTAGGGGGACCAGCTCATCAAGAAAACGCCTCGTCCTGTGGGGTCAGTGCTACTGTACGGAGCAGAGGTATGGTGTGACGCTCTCAGCAAGGAGGTATACCGAAAACAATTGGTACAGGTACAGAGAAGAGGAGCACTGAGATTTGCATCCTCGTATCCAACAGCCTCTGATCCGGCGGTGAGAGTTATTGCAGGCGTGATATCTGTCGCTCTCCTTTCCGGAGAGCGCCGCACTATTTACCTGCGCCGAAATGAGGATGCGAGGGAGATGGTTGTTCGCGAGGAGAGACAACGCTCGCTCAACGAATGTCTTGGGTCAATTACACGAAGGGAAGGTGGACTGCGCGCCTCATCCCGGTTGTGAGACCGTGGTTAAATCGAAGGCATGGTGAGACAGACTTCTATCTGACCCAGCCTTTGAGCTCACATGGGTGTTTTCAGTCTTACCTGCACAAGATTGGTAAGTCACGGCCCCCCGATTGTCGGTTTTGCCCAGGAGAAGAGGACAATGCCTGCCACACATTTTTTGCGTGCACAAAATGGGTCAGGCTGCAAAGGGAACTCTACAGAGAGACGGAAGAGCTCACCCCGGATATATAGTCGTGGTGATGCTCGAATTGGTGGACAAATAGATCCAGGTGGCACATTACGCTCGGGCAGTCCTACAAGATAAATGGGACTCACAGCAGCTGGGGCACTGGGGCTGGGGGTCGCTTTTCTGGCACTTCCTCTTCGTCTCTTCCCTCCCGCTCGGAAAGGGATCCCCCAGCTTGAAGGTGCCTCACGGCGTAACAAAACGAGTCCTGGTCCGAAGTAATGTGTCAAACGGTGCCAGGCTGGGTTCTCAGGTTGACAGGGGAGGTGTTTAATGGGTAGTCCAGTCGCCTTCTTGCGAGCATGGGAGTCCAACACTCCGTGCATAAATGGCATTCACCTCCCTACCACACAAAAAAACATACCTCTTAACTATGCTGTTCATATTTTTCCAGCAATATCTTTGCTTCAACTTAAGAAATGTTTGTCTAATACCTTAGTGACCCCTTGTGGAGTATCATGATATTCTCGTACTAACTGATTTTGTATCTCATTATCCTTTATATTCGTGGGGGTTGGTGAATCAGTTTATTGACTTTTGCGTGCTGTCTATATGTATTATATTTATAGATTCAGATTCACGCATGAACTCAAGTACTTCATCATCACTTGAGAAAGCTATTTCACATTCATATTCATTTCAACTAATTCATCTAATAACTTCTCCATGGTAGGTGCTACTGTGTCCCAACAATAAAGTGACATTTGAATTTAAACTGTGTGCATCGAAGGATTTGGAATTATTTGTTTTTAGGTTGGTAGTACTGTCAGTGACATCTATGTCAGATTTACATGTCAAAATATTCATTAGTGTTTGAGATACGTGTCGTTTTGTGAGCTGCTAAAAGTAAGTTTTTCGTTTTTTGCGATGTCGAAATTTGTTGAATTTGCATTAAATTTTGTTTACGGAATCAATTTTCTGCTAAGGATACGTTGAGGATGGTGCAAAAAGCCTTTGGTGATAAGGCTATGTCTAAAAAAATGTTTACAAGTGGTATAGTGAGTTCCAAGCCGGCCGTGAACGTGTCGAAGACGAAGAGCATCCTGGGCGACTATAAACCTCTTCTCTTCTTCGATTATCGTAGTGTTGTGCATTATGAATTCTTTCCGCCGGGCCAAACAGTCAACAAGCAATATTATTTGAACGTTATGCGTCGTTTGCGTACCGCTATCCGCCTAAAAAGCTAGAATTGTGGAAAGACAATTCTTGGTTTTTACACCACGATAATGCACCATCCCATATTGCACTCGTAATTCGTCATCATTTCGCCAAAAACTCAACCCATATCGTTTCGTAACTACTGTATTCACCTGATCTGGCGCCGTGCAACTTCTGGCTGTTCATCAAGCTCAAAAGACCGCTCCGGGGACACCGTTTTGATACGATAGAGGAAATTCAAGCCGCAGTGAAGACGGAACTGAAGGCCATCCCGGAAACGACGCATATCTCAAAAACTAATGTCACCTTATATTTAGGTCACATATATCATGTCATACTGGGATTGTCATTATAGGTTACTTTACAAGGTTTTCTTGTATTTGTAAGTACTGTAAGCTTATCATTAACAGAAACTTGTTTCTCGTTATGTTTATCACCATTCCTGTATACAATTACTTCATTGTTTGTCCGGACAATTTCAAACTGTTGATTATTGCGCAGCATCAATTTTAATTTCGTGAGATTTCTTATGTCCGATAGCGACGTGGATCCCAAATGTAAAAGTTGATCAGGCTCTACGGTTGTCTTGGGTTCATCGTCTTTATTTTTATCTTTTAAGTCTGTCTTTTGTTCAGCAGACATTCCTCTTGTTAACACTAATATCCTTTTCACCTTCTCATCCCGTTCTAGCGGTATCATAGCTTTTAGTATGTTGAAATCAATTTTCATTCTAGACAGCATCCGCATTACAACTCATTTTTCCTTGCTTGAATATGATTTCTAAATCATAGTCTGACAAGTCGAGTCGTATCCTTATCAATTTGGATGATGGATTTTTATGAGAGAAAAGAGAGACATAAGGTCTTTGATCAGCTCCTATAATAAATTTTCTACCATACAAGTATGGTCGAAAGAAATTTACTTCCCAATGTACATATATCAAGCATACGATATAGGTAAGTCTGATCCAATTTCACCTTGTGAGAATATTGCTCCTAGAGCACTACTTGAAGCGTTAAAATCTGGATATTGAAGAATTGGTAGCTGAATTAGTTTGTTCTTCAAACTATCGAAAATTTGTTGACACTTTTCATCCCATACGAGAGTAACATTCTTTTTCAAAAGATTATTTAAGCATTTTGCTATCTCCAAAAAATTTGGTAAGAAGCGTCTATAATAGTTACAAAAAGCTACAAATCCTCTGACTTCGTCTGCATTTTTGGAAATTGGATAAAATTTGACTGCTTCGTTTTTCGCTGGTTTCATTTGGATACCTTCATCTGTGATAAGATGGCCTAGATATATAATTTCTGACCTAAGAAATTAGCACTTATCCGGGTTAAACTTGAGGTTATATGTACATAATCTCTGTAGAATTTTAGTCAAATTCCGATTATGATGATCGATACTACTGCGAAATACAATAATTTCGTCAACATAGAGAAATGCTTCTGAGTTTAGTCCTGAAAAAACAATTGCTAGCACCCTTTGGAAACTTTTTGATGAAATTTTTAACCCTGAAGGTAAGCGTTTAAATTGAAATAAGCACTTCCCGAGGAAACAGCTGTCACCTGAACGCTCCTTCGGAACGACCAAAAGCGGTGGATTATACGGACTGATAGATGGTTCTATAATGTCGTTCTTTTCTAGCTCTCTGATTTGATCATCAATCTCTTCAAGTTGTGCATGCGGCAACTTTCAGTTTTAAGATGTACACAGGTGTCTCATCAGCAAGTTTAATCCTCTGCTGATAAAAATAATTCACCGTTAATTTATCGCCATTCATATGGTATACGTCATGATATTCTTCAATGATTTAGGTACGACTACGCATCGCTCTCTCGTCATTACTATTTGAATTGATTCTTTGTATCAATCTATTAAATCAACTTGTGTCCATTCTCTCTTTTTTTATGTTTATCAGCATAAAACAATCATCTCAAGGTTCAAGATACGAAGAAGAAAGACTACTCCGAAAAGCGTTAGCTGTTCTGAGGAGAATACAAGCTGCATGCGACTCCCCAAAAATCAGCAAAGCAGCAAAGGAAGGGCTCCTTGAACTAGAGGAGCTCCTAGATCGCATAGGGCACTATCGAAGGAGCTGGTTAAGGGCGGAAGACGAAGAGAAGGCTAAAGAGGCGCTTGGGGTGAAATCCAAAGGCGACACGCAGATAGCTCCACCATTAAACGTCAATAAAAGAATGGCGTCTAGCCCAATCAAAGGAGATCGGGATAAAAGAAGGAAGGATGGTTTCGTGTGGGTTCGGTGCTCAGGGATCACCTTCTTTAGTGTCTACCTAACGCCTAACGAGTCGATATCATCTTTCCAAGCCAAGCTTAATGCTTTGGAGGGCGCTGTCTCGAACGCAGAGGCTAAAGTGCTCGTTGGGGGTGACTTCAATGCTAAGGCAATCAAATGGGGCATGCCTCAGACGCATCCGCGGGAAAAACGAATCCTGGAAATGGCGGCCAGGATGGCCTACATCGTACTAAACTCCGGAAACACGCGGACTTTCCACCGTATTGGCTGTGACGGAACCATACCGGACGTGACATTCGCCTCGGAGTCCTTAGTACGAAGGATACAAAACTGGAAAGTATTAGAGGACTACTCAGCCAGTGATCATCAGTGCATTCTGCTTGAAACAAGTGATGCTGTCTCCCGACGTCCGTGCTCTCGGCCTTTTACAACTTGATGGAACATCGGAAGGACGGACGTCAAGAGGTTCGTCAAGGTTCTCACAGCAGGTGAGCCGCTACAGGGAGCTTCGGAGGGGACGGAAGAGCTGGCAGCTCAAGACGTGGTGAACTCTATTATGAGCATAATCACGACTGCTTGCTGCGCTTCTATGCCCCGTCGAAGACCCCGGCACGGCAAGCCCCCAGTGTACTCGTGGTCTAGTGAAATCGCTGAAAAGCGGATGGAGTGTCACAAGCTTCGGCGTGAGGCTCAACGGGCGCGGAACCGTGACGAGGCATGCAACCAAGTGGCAGCATATAAGTCGGCTAGGAAATGCCTTCGCAAACTGATCAACAGTAGCAAGGCTCACCGCTGGCAAGACCTAGTGGACAATGTGAACAAGGATCCGTGGGGCCTTGGCTACAAGCTGGTCATGGGGAAACTTGGTGCCCTACGGAAGCCTTGTATACATGACGCGGAAAAGATGGACGCGATAGTGCGGGGACTCTTCCCCGCCCATCCCGTCCGTGTTGACGCTGTCCGTGGTGAAACAGCAGTAGAGTGCTCACTCTTCACACAGCTGGAACTGGAGGAGGCAGTCCTCTCCTTGAAAGCGAGGAAGGCTCCAGGTCCAGATGGTGTTCCAGCTGAGGTGTTGCGGCTCGTCTATCACCATTGTCCTGACTTGCTGCTCAGCACATTCAACGCTTGCCTACGGGACGGGGTTTTCCCGGTACGATGGAAAGTGGTGAGGCTCGTGCTGATCAGCAAGGGGAAGGGAAATCCCGAATCGCCGTCTACATACCGCCCGTTATGCATGCTAGACACGGCTGGGAAAGTGCTAGAGAAATTCATCAAGGGGAGACTCACTGACTCGATTCGTCCTGCTGGGGACCTAACTCCCCGGCAGTACGGCTTTAGAGCAGGATGTTCTACCATTGATGCGATTGCAGAGGTGGTGAACGCGGTCCAAAAGGCAGAGGCATATAGTCGCACCAAGCGACGGATCGTCTTGTTGGTGACACTCGACGTCAGGAATGCCTTCAACGCCGCTAGATGGGTGGATATTCTGGACACGCTGGAAAACTCTTTTCAAGTTCCAGAATATCTAATGCGGCTTTTGAGGAACTACCTAAAGGACCGAAGCCTGCTCTACGACACGACACAGGGCCAACAAAGGATGGAAATTACATCGGGTGTTGCCCAGGGATCTATCCTTGGTCCGGACCTGTGGAACATGTCTTACGACGGGCTACTGAGACATGAGATGCCAGATGAGTCGTGCTTCGTCGGCTATGCGGATGATGTTGCGGCTCTGGTCGCTGGACGCACCGTTAAACAAGCGCAACTTAGGCTAGGTATGCTAATGCGCCGAGTGAGGGACTAGATGACTGCTCGCGGGCTGAGTTTAGCACTGGAGAAAACCGAAGTAGTCATCTTGACAAAAAGAGAATCCCTAGAGTAAGAATGATCAGTATTGGAGACATACAAATCAAATTGAAGCCAGCGGTGAAGTACCTGGGGCTACTGATCGACTCAAAGATGAGTTTCTCTGAGCAAATCAGGGCAACGGCTGAGAAGGCTGCTTCGGGAATATCGGCTCTGAGTCAACTTATGGCCAACGTAGGGGGACCCAGCCCATCAAGTAGACGCCTCTTGATGAGTGCTGTAGGGTCAGTGCTACTGTACGGAGCAGAGGTATGGGGTGACGCTCTCAGCAAGGAGGTATACCGAAAACAATTGGCACAGGTACAGAGAAGAGGAGCACTGAGAATTGCATCTTCGTATCCAACAGTCTCCGACTCGGCGGTGAGAGTGATTGCAGGCGTGAAACCTGTCGCCCTCCTTGCTAGAGAGCGCCGCGCTATTTACCTGCGCCGAAACGAGGATGCGAGGGAGATAGTTGGCCGTGAGGAGAGACAACGCTCGCTCAACGATTGGCAGCAGTCTTGGGGGAATTGCACGAAGGGAAGGTGGACTGCGCGCTTCATCCCGGATGTGAGACCGTGGCTGAATCGAAGGCATGGTGAGACTGACTTCTATCTGACCCAGCTTTTGAGCGGGCACGGGTGTTTTCAGTCTTACCTGCACAAAATCGGTAACTCACGGTCCCCCGATTGTCGGTTTTGCCCAGGAGAGGAGGACAATGCCTGTCGCACATTTTTTGCGTGTACAAAATGGGTCAGGCTGCGAAGGGAACTCTACAGGGAGACGGGAGAGCTCACCCCGGATAATATAGTTGCGGTGATGCTCGAATCGGTTGACAAATGGAGCCAGGTGGCACATTATGCTCGGGCAGTCCTAAAATATAAAAGGGACTCACAGCAGCCGGGGGCGCTGGGGCTGGGGGATCACTCATCTGGCATTTCCTCTTCCCCTCTCCCCTTCCGCTAGGAAAGGGATTCCCCAGCTTGAAGGCGCCCACGGCGTAACAAAACGAGACCTGGCCCGAAGTAATGTGTCAAACGGTTCCAGGCTGGGTTCTCAGGTTGACAGGGGAGGTGTTTAGTGGGTAGTCCAGTCGCGCATGGGAGTCCCACACTCTGTGTATAACTAGCATTCACCTCCCTACCACAAAAAAAAAGGTTCAGGATCAACATCAAACACTTTAAGACAAACTGAATGTTCATTAGTGTTTAAGTCTTTGATGTCGCATATACTCTTAGCTGGTATGATAGTATTGCCTATGAAAACATCTTTTGCTATCTTTTTATTTAGAAAAATACGATCCTCATCTCTGTTTAAATCGACAGGTAAAATAACCTCAGTTCTTGCAGGTACCTCAATCATGTAAGTACTCAATGGTTTCATATCTAACGGAATTATTATTTCTTCATTGCCGACATTGTAAGCTATTGCATATGTCTCGTAGTCAATTTTACAACGATTTTTTTCCAATATGTCTCTTCCAATAATACCAGCTGTCTGTTTTGGAAATGATTCTTTGAATATTTGGAATGAGTTGGTTACAACATAACTTCCAATGTTTAACTTGAAATCAGCAGTACCTGAAGAGGCAATTGCTTGATTCGTAATTCCAGTAAATTTGTGTTTTTCGTAACCGTTCATGTTTCGATCGAATGTATTTATTATTGATCTTAGAGATTGATATATCTGCTCCTGAATCTATCTGAAAGGTGAGATCAACTTTTACTTTTTTGTAATACAATTTTATAAAACTTGGGCAGTTTTTCGTTACCGTATATACATCGTATTTCGTTATTCCGGAGTGGAGTTTATTTTCTATTTTTGCAACTCCGGGAGGCTCTGAATTATCTTTACTACTTACTCTTCTCCAAAGGATAAAGTTGACTCTATTCCTTTTAGTATTACTCCTAGTGTTGTAATTATAACCAATATTATTAGCATTATTTCTCTTATCGCTATTATGGTTGCTATAGTTATTTCTATTTCTACGTTTCTGATATCTGATATCTGATAATCGGCCATTGTTGCTATTTGGTCATAATGGTTATCTCTATTATCGCTGTCAATATTACTCCTATTCCTGTTATTTTTGTACTTCTTATACCTACGATTGTTATCGTTATCATTATATCGTCGGTTATCACCTTTATTATAATACATCACATTGGTTGTTTGAATGCTTTCATTTTTTTTCCAACTTTAGTTTTGAGGAATATTTTTATATTCGTCTTTCAGACCATTTTTAAAAACAGTTAGTGCATAATTGTCGTTTAAATTTGAAATGACTTTTTCTGAACTGGTGTTACGTTATCACTTAATTCATTTATTTATAGTTGATTTAACTCGCTTACTAATGAGATCATTTTTTACTTATAATTAGTTACGGTTAATTTTTATTGAGATGTATTGCTAAGTTATGTTGTGAATACTTGTGATTGCATTCACAGGTTTGAATCTATTCGTTAGAGTGGTTCTTAATTCATTAAATGACCGAGGAGTCTCAGTACTCAAAACAGTTCGTACATTATCAGCCAGCTTGACATCCAGAACAAAATCGATAAGCAGTGGTTTTGCCTCATTCGATAGAGATTTGTCGATGTATTCTACTTTTTTAAGGACTGCATTAAGCTGTTTCGGCTAACCATCAAACAGCGGAATAATCTTGATTGCCAAATGCATATCACAACCATCCATTTTGCTTCTCTGTGCAACTGCAACTTGCTCCAAATTAGCACGCAAGATTTGTTTCAATTCTATTGCAGTTTTCTTATATAGCAACTTTATTTCTAAGCAATCTTCATTTGTTGCTTCGAACAAGATATTCAGGATCCTCTCAGTTCCTTTTCATTTGTTTCATTTTTCATTTAAAGTTTCAGTTTTACCCAATTTATTTAAGCTTTTCTTTTCATTTGTCAAAATTATTTCTATTTATTTTATAGCGTCTGTTAATTTTCAAATAACACAGAAACAAAAATACAATTGAATAGAATGTATTGCTAGATTCTATATATTTACTTATCTAGTATCCTTTTTATTAACATACTGATTGTGTACCCTATTGTAAATATACATGCAAATAAAAATTACAAAAATAACTGTTACTGTAGGCATCACCTGTCGATACTCGACGAAAATGCTCTCGTTCACGTTTGTAGCGCAGCTGCTTCCCATGATTATTTCTTACTGTATGCCAATTCCAATTTCCCTTTCTTTGCGAAAAGTTTCTTTTGATCCTCCTTACCGCTAATCGCTATTAGCCGGTATATTTCCCCTTTTGCCTGCCAGAGTTTCCCTTTTCGTCCTCCTCTGCACTTCCT
This sequence comes from Odontomyia ornata, assembly GCA_963969285.1. Taxonomy (NCBI): domain Eukaryota; kingdom Metazoa; phylum Arthropoda; class Insecta; order Diptera; family Stratiomyidae; genus Odontomyia; species Odontomyia ornata. The sequence goes on along the minus strand of OZ017740.1, from coordinate 236,425,573 downwards.
TTTTGGTACCTCCACTGGCTTTTTAGGTTATTTTCTGGTTTGAGTGTGGCATCTGTACTCCTCAATTATGATATGACGTGGGTCAGATTTGCTTCCTGGTGTGGTAGCTGTCGGTTTGTACTGCGGTGCATATGCTTTTGGTACTATAGCTGCCGGTTCGTACTGCAGTGCATCTACTGCCACTAGTCCGGGCACGTACTCTTTGGGCTGCTTAAGCCGATATTCCTCCCCAAGCTCTCCAAAACTATATAGCATCTTCTGAGGATTTATGAGAGATAGGCAGAATCACTATATTGTGTTATCAGTTATTTGCTTTTGGTATAGTCGTATAAATACGACAATACCAATTATGCGGATATTTCGACAATGATAAATGAAACTCACGCCTATTATGGCAGTTTATTCTTTTACGATTCAAGATCAACTGTATTTTCCAATCATTTTACATTTGCTTAATACTATTCCTATGTCATAAATTACAAAACCCGAATTCAAACATTACTAACATGTGAATGAGGCTGAGCCTTCTTAAGTGGTCAATGTGTTACCAAAACATTCTACTAATTTATTGACCTATAAACCCATATTCCAAATGTTCACACTCAAAACATCTTTGTTTTAAAAAATCAAAACAAATAAAAACGCCATTCACCATGAATGAATATTCAGCACCGTAAGACGATCCTCTTGATCGTACATCTTGTGGACTTGCAACCAGATCCATGATTTCCATCAGGAACGTGCCTTGTACGATGCAGATTTGGTGTTTGAATTGCATGCGAGTACTGAGCTCAATGTCAAGGTGTTTGTATATGGAAGTGAATTTTTGCTACTTTTGCATATGATTTGGTTTTGTATGAAAATGAGCACTATAATTTTTTATTAGATTTTAGTTTTATGGATTTAAGATTTTATAAATGTGTGTGTTATCACACCCTACAATGCGTGCCCTCTTCCATTCATCGATGGAATTTCGGGAAGACTGCCTAAAGCAAACAACATTACAAGTGTCGGCTTGAAGGATGCCTCCTGGCAAACTCAGCTTGATGTGGGGTCGAGAGATAAAATTGTTTTGCAGTGCCTGTACGATCCCTATACCAGTTCATCACTATGCCCTTTAGTCTGTGTAATGAATTACAGACGATGAGCAGGCTTGTGGGCAAAGTCATCTCACCTCACCTGAAACACCAAGTGTTCGTATACTTGGATGATCTCCTGCACACCACAGAAATGTTCGGCAAACATTTCCTAATGCTACAGGAGGTAGCCCTACATATCAGTAAGGTGGAGCTCACAATCAATATTCAGAAAAGCAAGTTTGTCATGACTCAAGTTCGGTATCTAGGGCATATTATTGGCCATTGTACCATCAAGATCGATCTGGATAAGACTCGAGCTATTGATGAGTTCCCCTTGCTGAAGACAGTTAACCAGTTACGACGCTTCTTGGTAGTATGCGTTTGGTAACGTAGGTTAATTTGGAACTATGAAAATATTGTCAGCCCTTCTATCGGACATACTCCAGAAGGGCAAGTTCATCTGGTCCGAGCTCAGCCCAAAAGCACGCCAGGAGCTCAAACAAGCTTTGACATCTACTCCTGTATTTCACAGCCTGGATTCTCAGAAGCTGGTCTTCATCCTTTGTGAAGTCAAATGGAGTTGGTGCTGTGCTTGTGCAACTGACTGAAGACGGGGATGAAGTTCCTCTTGCTTTCATGTCGAGTAAACTGAGCTCGGCCCAAAGGAACTACTCCGTGCCTGAGCATCAATGGTGATGGCTGTATCAAATATCGCAAAGGAACCCAAAACACCGCGCCTGATACTCTTTTGCAGTTGTTTTTGCCAGAAGGAGCCAAATTGGTACTAAATAACGTTGGTCAAATTTAAACAACTGCATGGAGTTGCGGCAATTTACCCTAACCCGGTGAATTCAGTTGCCTGATTTGAAGGTGATGGATAACTCCGTATATTGGTGAAATAAATACGCAACCGGTTACTCATTACATTGAGAAGAGTCTTAGAAGCTCTGAGTGCTACAGGAGATGACTCACACTCTAATCCTCCATGCAGACGACGACCCTCTTTGTGCTCACGGCGGCTACAGTTGGACGCTTTGGTGCCTGAAAAAGTAATTATTTTGGCCTAAAATGTTACCCCCTATCCCCTCCCCCGTGTGAAGGAGTATGTAGCTGCCTATGAAACTAGCAAAAGGACTAATGCTCCAAACTAGCCCCTTTGACCTCCAATGAGCCAACTCAACGTTCCGGAGCACGTATTCTAGCGTCTTTATATTGATCTACTCGGTCCATATTCTCGATTATCGATGGATCACCTTGGGGTTATCGTCATTCTAGATTAGTTATCTGAGTTCCCGCGAGTGGAACCCATTCGCAAATTCACGACTCCATCTATCGTGAAATTTTGAGAGAGTCGAGTGTTCCATGTGTTTGGTGTAATAGAAAACCAATATTCGGACAACGGAGTTCAGTTGCGATCTCAGCAGTTTCAGAGCTTGCTCAAGTAGTACGTGGTGGAACACCAATTAATGCCAGTATACTCTCCTCAATCTAATGCAGCTAAATGGTTAAATCACACCCTTTTAGCTGTGATCAGTTCCTATGTGTAGTGAATAAGGAGTTTTCACAAAGTCCGTAAAGGACTGCAGCGATGTTCTGCTGCCTCGGCAGAGGAAGGTGTCGGTATCTGCCGAGAATGCCCTCGTCTGGAGACGCGTGAATGCGCTGGCAGGCTAGCATTGCGGTGTCGTGGGGCGGGTTCATTTTCCCAGCACGAGGACCCACTACAAAAATTTCGCATTCACGAATTGGACTAAAGCTCAAAAGGCGACCGAAGTCGCAAAAATTGTAGATAGCCTCACAGAGGGGAATGGATCTTGTTACTAGAACAAGTGAAACCTGAAAAGAAAGGCGAACTTGGGGTGACCTCGCCATTACCCAAATAAATTCATGGCCCACAAATGAAAGAGGGGCAACCGGGTGGTGGTGGAGCCCCTTCATACCCACCCAACCGGAATAAATCCATAGATATCTTTGTTGAAGTGGCCAGGTATTCCTCTTCTGAGTGGAAAACTCATACAACTTGAATTGTATGAACTTTCCCATCAGAAGGGGAGTACCCCGGTGACCAATTTATGCCATAGAATTATACAATTTGATTGCATAACTCTATGCCATAAAAAGGCACTCTGCTTGGGCCACTCAACCCAAAAAGTCACCTGAAACAGAACAAGGAATTAGTAATACCCGGCGGCTGGCTCATGTTTTGAGGTGGAAGCCTGCCACCGTACCGGGCCCTATACCCGGGTAGAAGCTGAAGAAAGGAAAGACCATCGGGTACGGTATTAATCCATTTTTTGTTTATTTTTCAACGAAAAATATAGTATAATAATAATCCATCAGACCTCTAAGTAATTTTACTATACTGTGTATGTAATACGTATTAATGAAAATGTATGAGAGAACAAAAAATTTGTGGTGATAATTAAATTTTATAATAAAATGTTTTAACAGTGTATGTAATACGTATTAATGAAAATGTATGAGAGAACAAAAAATTTGTGGTGATAATTAAATTTTATAATAAAATGTTTTAACAGTGTATGTAATACGTATTAATGAAAATGTATGAGAGAAAAAAATTTGTGGTGATAGTTAAATTTTATAATAAAATGTTTTAATAATATAGGTAAATTAAACGGTACTCACCTCCATGGTCCGTCAAGCGCTCGACGGGTGCAGGTATCCTCTAAATAGCTGTACGTTAGACACACAAAAAAGAATTATCACATTCGTCAATCTTAAAAATCACCAACTATGATATACATAGATTAAATTGAAAAGCTTAAACTCAGTCGCTAAAATCGCTTGCACAATTTTTGATTTTGTTCTCCGAAAAAAATGCGAAAATCAATAAAGCCGTTTAATAACGATCACGAATATAATGGAAATATTCACATATAAGGCTCAACTTTTTAGGAAATTGCAGAACATTCATGCCTGGAACTAGTACCAGAGCAATTCTACCAAAGAGCACTGTAGTCATAACAAATTTTATTTCTTCCGGTGCTTATAGCGTAGGTGGAAATGTTACGAATTGAATATGCATTGTAAACAAAAACTTAAATTCGGGAGAAATTCCACCAACACATCGCAAAACCGCAACACACTCTTCTTTTTTTCTTGTCAAGAGAGGACTCTAACATGTATTTTAACTTTCATTTCACTCGTATGGAGCAATTTGCCACATTTTTCTTCCTTATAACAACCGTTCACCACGTTCCTCCCGAATATATCAAAACACCAGTTATCTTCACACTTTTCATTAAACCATCAGATGCGAGCCGTCTCAAATACTGTTTTTCCGTTATGACGATTCACTTTTCACCACCTTAAATTTGCGGTCCCGTCTTGCAAAATCTTTTCTCATGCTTTTCACTCGAAAGATTTCTCGCCACCAAATCTTATGATCTTTGCACGGAAATATTTGAGGAATTCCACTTCCTATTAATTATATTTTTCGAATTGCTTCTTGAGTTGTATGCGGCGCGCACGTTTTTGCCCTTTTCCAGATGATTTTTTCAGATACCCAATTGAAAATTTGCATGCACTACATGGACACAGGATTCGGAACCTTTTCTTTCTTCTCTGCAACAATATTTCACACATATATTCGAACTTTCGCTTAGTTCACAAAATGTTCAATAATTCGAGCAGCGACAGGCCTCCCCGATATTATGTTCGCGACTCCTCAGCGAGATCTCGTCCGCGCGCAAATTCACTCCCCTATCTAATATGTTATCTTCACCGTTTCTTATCACTCGTTTTGGTAGTTTTTTTTTTAAATTTACGTCGTCGTTTCGTTCTAAGCATTTGTATACCGCGTTACACTGCAATTCGTTAAATTATCTTCAAAAGATATTGTAATAAAATTACTACACATTAAAATTATTAAACAGTTTTAGACTTTTGTTTCCCGGAAGTTAAGTACAAAAGAACTTTTCTTGACTCCTTTTTCATGCGAAAAAAACGCGAGCGATCCGATGGGGAAGGTGACTCAATCGTTTCCCCCCTCATGTTGCTCCAATCATTCTTGCTGTGGCTGTGTAGGTCGTGGATTTTCAATTGCTCGTCGTTGTTTTTGTCCTAGGTGTAGGCTCTAATGTACCATTGTTGCTGTTGTTATTTGAAATTGGTTGCGGTAAATGTTGTTGAGCTGGAACCGGTCATTTTAATGCCTTTATGTTTTATTTACTGAATAGTTCATCTTAAATCAATCGTATCCAAATATAGACGACGAATCTGACTTAGCTAAATTGTCGAATGGGCGGAGGAGAAACAGATTCTAAATAAGGATTAATGGAAAATAATAATAAGTAACGTGTTTTATTCCGTTTTCTTTTCTCCAAAATCTACTATTCATCAATGTCTGCAAATCAATTCATATTTCCATTGAAAACTGCATAATGCATTCAATATAAACTTAATAATGCTGCTTATCAAATTTGCAGATATCAGGTTTTTCACATTTTAAGTCAAGACTATAACCTTCATATACAGTTTTGCTGAGAATTCTTGTTTGAAATTGATACAGAAGATTACAGATTTTACAATGGACAAATAAACAGTATTTTATCAACAAGCGTTGTTTTATACGAGTGCAGAAATGGTAAATTAACTTCAGTTGGTATTCTTCATATATTTCTAAACAGATGAATTTGCATCCTGGGCAAGAGTAATCAGTTGAAAGTTCAGCAGAGAAATAAAAAATCTGGGTTAATTTTTTTTTTTTGCAAAAATAATCTTGAATTTTATGTTTTGATTACACTTTCTAAGTCTTGTAATAACAAAAGTTATTGAACCTTTCACTTAATAAAAAAATATAATGTTGCGTCCAACATCAGCAAAGTAAACATAATAAAAACGCAAACTTTTCCCAATGTCCATAAGCACTTCCGAGTACATAGCCACATATCGAGCATCCTCTTGAGGGTACTAATCCATGGCCTAGTCAGGCTGGGGCGGGGAAAAAAAACAATCGGTCTTCTGTGGCCATTCTACTTATCCTTTTCGTGTCGACCTTTCGCCATGCATTCATTGGACAGTACGTTCACCTCGGGCAATCTCCCTCCCAAATATGAAAACACGTTACACTTTTCCAAATTTATTATTTCATCGGAGAAATTGACCAATGTCAACATGCTATACAAAACTAACTTTCAGGCCATTCAACTATTCTCACTTTCTAAACTCTAAACGACACAAGTCTTTATAATGAAGCTGGAAGCTGATATTCATATGACCAGTGGAATTCACTTTTCTTTTTCATAACTCATTATAATTAGACCTACCTTTTACCATTTTCTCTTTCCTAATTAAATTGATTAATTTAATTACAAGTTTATAGCAAAACTTGTGGAGAATTGCCGCACTATACTTTATGTCGTGTCGCCTGAAAAGACGAGATGCCAATACAGATTCCGCTTCCTAATCTACTTGCGATTTAGTCAGACACGCGATGCACTCAGAGTCCTAAATGTAAAATTACTGCTACTCTTCAATTATTACCGCACCAACTATTTAGCAATGATTCGGAAATTTACGAAAAAATGCCACGAACCACGACGTGGAGCTGTGCTGTGTGACGGTGGCAGCGCTGGCTTTTAGAGCCATACTCCTCAATTACTACATATGATCACCCGATCCATAAATATTGGGCTCTCAGATTGTCCGCAATCCCTTGCGCACTGGAATCTTCTTATCATTCTACCTTACATTGTCTCAATCGGATAGCACATGATTTGATACGGTGAATTGTACAAGCCAGTGAGGCAATTGAAATGTTTGGAAGACCTCATTGTTGCGCCGGAATATCGGGAGTACCTGCATGAGTTGCTGTTGTTCTGTAAAGGAACAAGAGTAAATTACGGAGGACTGCTGCTTTTAAAATTTTTTGTAAGTGGAAGATCTACGGCTCGCTGTTATAGGAGAAGAAGACCCTCTTGTTCTATAACATCCCATTGGCTTAGAATTTAGCGCCTTATTACCATGCATATCTGACTTTGTGGGTAGAATGCTCCCCGATAGCTATTCTCACAATTTACATCTTTCCACACGATGCAAATCTTGTATTTCCGATATCAATGCATTGAGCTTTGCGGAACTCAGATGTATGCTCCTGTCCTCCAACGCGTAGAAAACTTTTCTTTATTTAATTCATTCCACGAGATAAGATCTTCTAGGTACGAATGAATTTCAATCATTTATTCACCAAATTTCAATTCAATCCCGAATTCCAATAAGAAATAGCGAAACTTCAACTGGAATTTCAGTTTCACTCTCAACTTCAGATTCCATGTATCACTGATGAAATTCGATTCTGAGTCCGATTTTGATTCCAACAGCTGTGGCTCGAAAAATTGCATGGATTACTTGATTAGCAGTATCTGGACTGGAAGTCTGAATCATCACTCGAAATACGTCAGTTCACCACACAGTCGACGTCAAGTAGTAGTTTAGTCGCAGAGGTCTGTCATATAACACTTGCCAGCTAATCAGCAATTGTGTAGTGATGACCGATATCTGTAGTGTATCACTCCGAGGGATTAGAGGTTAGTTCAGCCCAATGAAAAATTAGGCATGCCCCATTCACACATCCGGCAGAAGATAAGGTACACAGGATGTGCAAATGAAGCGCAGTACAATCTGAGATCTCAATCTGCTGAGTTTTTTTTTTCGTGGTAGGGAGGTGAATGCTATTTATGCACAGTGTGTGGGACTCCCATACGCGTCTGGACTACCCACTAAACACCTCCCCTGTCAACGTGAGAACCCAGCCTGGAACCGTTTGACTCATTACTTCGGGTCAGGTCTCGTTTTGTTACGCCGTGGGGCGCCTTCAAACTGGGGAGTCCATTTCCACTAAAGCAACACAGCTGGTCTCTACAGTGCAAAGCTTCTTGAAGAGCTGAACACACAAAGCTCTGGGACCTGGGCGCTACCACATCACGGATTTGTCTCGAAGGAAGTGGGTGTATACTACACGAAAGACCTGCAATGGTAATTAACCTACCCGGACTTACCTCAATATCTTACGTACGTTTACACTTCTGCATATAGTTTTAGCACCTCCGTCTGTTTGTCCGTCTGTAATTAGCACTAAGATCCCACGTTTGTCCGTCCATCTGTAGCAAGTTGGAAGTACTGTCTGTCAAATACTTGGTTTTTTCTGCTCTCTATTCTTGTTTGGACTACAATTTGCTATCCATCGGAGAGGCCTTCAGCTCCTGTCTTGCAACCCTCATATCCTTGCGACCGCGAGAAAATTAGCTGCCCTGCAGTAATCGAGTGCTCCACATACGCAAACCGCTCCAAGAACTTCCACGAAAAGACAACAGCAGTGAGAGAAGCTACAAAAAAGCCGCTTGAAATGAAGCAGGCAGCTACAGCTCTGTCTCCCCAGAAAATGGCTTCCCCTCCAGTCAAATCGGTAGCTCTTGATTATGTTGCAGGCCTATCTACATTCAAACACCCGCAACGCCTGCTCTAATTGCAATAGAAATTGAATTAATGTGACACCCAAGAGGGTTTCTAATTCGAAAATTATACGTAGGAGATGCTTACGGTCGCCTGCTCCGATTCCTTCGCCACATGGAATTCCTCGCGAAATTCTTCCAAAGACAGTGCACCATATGCTACCAGTACTGCGAATAGAGCAACGATGGACCTTGTTACTGAACTTTCTATAGGGCATTCATTTTTGGGAAATATTACAGCAATATCAGGCGTTAGTTACTTGGAAGCTGGCAAAAGTTAAAATATGCTTATATTTGTGAATCGTTCAATGGTTTTCCGGGAAAAACACTTCAGTAGGTGTAAAATACCGATTCTAACGCACTTTTGATTGACTTCGCGCGTCACCTAGTGGCGGAAATTGAAACTAATGGCGCTTGAAGCGGCCGATAATGGAACTAATGGCTTGTGTCTTGGGTATGTGGGTTTGGAGCTCTTGGGTGGTTGCCAGGGGAGGGTGTGTGTCTTGGATGTGTGGGTGATTGTATTAGGGTGGTATAGGTGGGTGCCAGGGATGAGAAGGTATGGGTCTTAGGTAAATATACATCTGTGTCTTGGTTAAGTAGGTAAGTATTCCGGGTCTTAGTAGCTTCTGACGGTTTGTAGTGGAACTAGTCTTGTTGCTTGTGTTCTAGAACAGACAAATGTCTTTAAATTGCATCCTTAGCCTTTACAGCCTCCAATGGTAAATAGTGAAACTAGAAATCTTGACTATAGTCTATGATAGTCCAATATTTTCAATTAATAGATTAAAGACCTAGATTTCTCAGCGTGTGTTTATACAGAGTTAATATACAATATGTATATGCTTACAATCAATAGGAACTAGCCTTTGACGTTTTAAGAGGTAGATAATTATACTATTCACAGTTGTTATTTCTCTATAGTGGAAGGATTTTTCATATATTCGTTGCTTAAAAGTCTTTGCTTGGTTTTGTTATTCATCTTTGGTGGAAGTGTTTGCTCCCAGCGGTAGATAATTTTTTACCCATGACTACTTTAATGTGTAGGAGATGCATGTCTAGAATTGCTAGGTTGAAGTATTAGGGTGGCCGATCAATTAGGGAAGCTTTGTTGATAGGTGGCGCTCCAAGCAGTCGGTTTGCTGGTTGTAGGGCTTGAGATATTTCAGTGTGTGTCACTTATTAAAGGCGTTTGGGTCGAGTGATTTACTTGCTCACATTAGGCGTGCTGAACGTTTTTTATGATGCGAGTGGCTACATGGTGACGGCGGGCACTTGTATAGACGGGTGACTGCGTTATTGACGGGTGATGGGCGACGGGTTTACCTTTTGACGGGTGTTCTAAGTCATAGGAATTTGCTTCATAGGGGCTCGGTTAAGGAACGCGTTGCTCATCGATTGGTGTCTTTGGCTAGGGATGAACGGCCGCGTGTGGAAATGACCGATTTGCTTGATCATGTTAGGCGTGCGGGAAGTGTTTATGGCGCGAGTGGTTGCATGGTGATGGAAGGCGCTGCTACAGACGGATGACTTTGCATTATGAATGGGCGACGGGCTTGTCTTTCGATGTGTGCTCTAACGCATGAGAATTTACTTAGTGGGTGCTTGCTTAAGGTGCGCGTTGCTCATCGCCTGACGTATGTATATAGTTATGGATGGACGGCGTTGTAGGCGAATAAACGTCAATTTGAGGTGTAGTTTTCTATGCTAGTGCATGCTATGACCCGTAGAAATTTACGTCGTGAGCGCTAGGTTAAATTTCCGCGTTGCTCATCAAAAGGTGCCTGTTCTTAAGTATGGATAGCCTTATCGGCGAGTAGGACCGATATGCGTCGCTTGTTGGAGGGTGATGATTGGGGTGTAGCTTTGCTCGGTGGCGAACTCTGTTAACCATGGGAATTGACGTCGGGGACGCGTAGCATATACAAGTGATTTTGCTTGTTAAGAGTAGTGTTTCGTGCGCATAGACTTATCTATGGGTGGCAGTTTTAGGACATCGGAGTCTACACCGTAGAAGAGAAGTGGTATGGCATGATTGTGGGCAGCGGATAACGTGACGCGTAGCATTGAGACGTGTTTCCATAAATTTCTATTCACAGATGCGCCTGTTCTAGTTTGCTGATTATTATTTAAATTGATCGTTTTCGGTCATTCATTGCTCGTGAACGTTGTTTCTTTATTTTCAAACTCATTGCCGTTACATTCTAATGCTTTTATCGGCTTCATGTCAATAGTACTTTAAGAATCGTCTACAATGTATTTTGTTCGGTTCGACTACTATGCTGACTGCTCAAATCTATGGATGTAGTTAAATAGATCTCAATGCGTGTTGTAATGCGTTCTTGATATTTAGTATAGTCTTAAATTTTAGTTTGCTTGTCGCAGCATTTTGTTTGTCTTCAACATCATCACTTATTTCTTAAAGCAGTTTATATGCTTATTTCTCTGATTTTAATATTATGTAGCAGTATGACACTATATTCATTCATGTTTTTTTTAAATAGGATGCTCATTGGTTCTGTTCAAAAATTCTAATAATTTCTTCCAAGACGAGTTATTTTTGCAAATTAATGATCTTGTAGTGCATGAGATGGCGATAATTTTGTTCATACATCGTATCACTTGTATAAGATTTGTCCCTTTTGATAAGTGCATGGTAAAAATGCGTTATTTTTTTACATCACTATGTTGACATGTATGTTTTGGGTATCTTTGCTAAATTTGAGATTATTTATGGATGTTGTATAGGAAAGATATTACGGTTTATGGCTTCTGGAATACTACCTTCTTATGAAGTTTATGTATGATGGATGTAGAAATCATCGGAGTGATTCTAATAAGTAAGAATATGGACGCATTTTCATTGATAAATTTTTGGTACGTACTGAAAGGAAGAAGCTAATATAGAAACAAGTTAGGTAAACAGACCTACGCTCATGTCAGAAGGGTTTTGTATTCAATTTTCAAAATGCAGTCACCAGATTGAATAAAGTCAAGAAGCATGTCAGTGACGATTTTATTGGAGAAACTATGAAATTCGAAGATCATACTATTATTAACAAAGTTGAAAGAATTTAGACTTCTGAGGTTTTTGTTATTGTTATACTCATAAATATCTCCCTTGATAATTATTTCAGATGTCCATTCGCGAGGGAGGAAACACATTTTTCATGTATTTCCCCCCTGTGCCCCCACTGAAGCAAAAACTAACAGTTTAAGAACTGTTTTGAAAAGCTCCCATGAAAACTTTCATTTCATACTCATATCGGCTACGTTTGATGAATTTTTTTTCAGGGGCCACTCTCCTGTACTGTTATCATCGATTAATAGCCAATTTTTTCGAATCGTAGAGTTGTTACAAAGCCCTTTTGTTAGAAGCTCCCTCCCGCCTCCTTGACTTGTTTCAATTATGAGTATTAATTGTAGGTACTCAGCTTCTGTCATTCATTAAAGTGAATCAAGTGTTCAAAATATGCACCTTAAATGTTGAAGTTGGGAAAAAATAACTCAACATTATTCAATCTTCGCATTTAAAACAGCCACTATTTTGTTTTACGATTACTGATACCACTAGCTGAACTGATTCTCAAAGTTATTCATGGCACCTATCATTCCTGAAATTTTCATGCAAATCCTAGCAAAACTGTAGTGTCTGAGTCGGTAAAAAGCGCATGTTGTTCCATAGCCATATGTTGCCATAGTAATACATGCAGCGCATATTGTTCCATAGTAATACAGGAAAATTCAAACCACTATAACTTCGCTAAATATGATGCAATCTTTATGAAACTTGCAGGGTTAATCAATCTTATAAATAGACATCTGTGTACCGTTAAGATTTTATTCAAGATAGCATAAAATCGATAAATCATACTATTACCAACAAAGTTGAGTGAATTGCGACTTCTCACGTATTTGTTGTTGTTGTACTCATCAAGGCCTACATTCTTGATTTTTTTCAGATTTTTCGGATCACAGGTGTCCAATCGCGAGGGGGGGGACACAAATTTTTCGTGTATTTCCCCTCCCTGTGCGCCCCTCAAAGCAAATTTTGCCAAATTAAGACCTGTTTTGAAAAGTTCTCATCAAGACCTTTCATTTGATATCCATATCGGCTACCTTCAATGAAATTTTTTTTCGGGGGGTCACTCCCCTACATGGGGAGACCCCCTTAAATACCTTATAAAATTTTTAAGTAGTTGAACTTTGAAGAGATCACCACTTTACACCTACATACAAAATTTGATGCTTCTAGCTTAAGTAGTTTCCGAGAAAAACTGCTGTGACACACGGACGGACGGACGGACGGACAGACAGACAGATGGACAGACGGACAGACAGGACGCGATTTTAGAAGGGCTTTGTAAAATTATTTTACAAGACCCTGAAAAGTCAATGCGGTAGGTCAATGACATTAGGGGTTTGTTGGTATTATGGTATTATTCTTTGTTTATGCCCATCATGCATGGAAAAATATTTTTTAGTCATATATGGTAGCATTATATGCATGCACTAGATTGAATAAATTTTTATATTAACTTTGAATTAGGTGTTGTTAATATAGGTCTATATTAATTAGTTTGGGTAGTTTCATGAGTGTCAGTGTAATAAAGAGTAAAACTGTTATTTTATGCTTGTCTCATATTCTTCACATCATGGTTTCTAGTATTGAAAAATTATTTATGTATGGATCGCTTTAGTATGATTTTTCGACATTTCCAGAGCTCTTTAGCCATTTCTGCATTAGGAACTTGATGATGTTTTGATTATGAGAACTTTTAATTTGTTATCTCCTTAGGAAAATGATGCATGCTTGGATGATGCCATTTAGTTGATACTTTTCAGATGCATATTATTGCTTTTAGTGCCTATATGATTGCATGAGAATTTGCAAACCTCATACTTGGTGTGTTTGTATTAAGCGTAAAGCCACTTCTGCTATATTCATATACATTTTCAATATTTATGCATTAAGTATTTACTACGTTTTAAATATGCTAGATTTATCATCATAGGAATTTTCGGGTATGCTCATTGACATATTCAAGTATTATTTTCACATAATTAAAATATGTTCTTGTTGAGTTTTTCTTATCAGAATTTTTTCTGCTGGATGCTTTGTTGATTTTTTATAGGTTTGAAGAAGATCTAATTAGTTTTCAACATATAGGGTATATTTTGGGTTCGCACACTCCTACTATAGATCACTTAGGCTAATGTTTATGTAAGATAGTTCGGTATGATAACGATGTGTGGTAGGCTATTTTTAGATCAATCTCATCGTATCATGTATAGATAAGTAGCATATGTTATGAAATGTTCGTGATAAAGATGGTCGCGAGTCATTGTACGATGTTAAGAGATGATCATTTCTTTCAGGAGGTGTTTGTCTGCTGGTAATTTGATGAACAGATGTACACTTGAGTTGAATGAACTCATGCGGTTTTAGTAGCTAGAGAATACCAGTTCTAATTCACTTTTTCCATACGAATTGAGATTGATTTTGCGCGCCACCTAGTGGTGGAAATTGGAACTAATGGCGCTTGAAGCGGCCGGGAATGAAACTAATGGCTTGTGTCTCGGATATGTGGGTGTGTGTCTTGGGTGTGTGTCTTGGGTGTGTGGGTGAGTGTATTAGGGTGGGATAGGTAGGTGCCTGGTATAAGAAGGTATGAGTCCGGAATAGGTGTGGATGTTATGGATGGTTGCGGCGAGGATGTGTGTCTAGGGTATGCGGACAGGTGTATCAGATTAGTGTAGGTGCGAGCTAGATGGCGCTCTGGGCGGTTGTTCGCAGGGCTTGAGATCCTTTAGTGTGTGACTTATTGAAGGCGTTTGGTTCGAGCGATTTACTGGGTCACGATAGGCGGGCTGGATTTTTTTATGATGCGAGTGGCTGCGTGGGGACGAAGGGAGTGGCTGCGTGGGTGACTACGTTATTGACGGGTGATGGGTCTGCTCGTCAGCGAGTGCTCTAAGGTATGAGAATTTGCTTCGTGGATGCTTGTTTAAGGAGCGCATTGCTCATCGATTGGATTGGCGAGTAAAGTCATGCGTGTCGATTGTTCGAAGATGTAATTTGAGGTGTAGTTTTTATGGCGCGAATGGTTTGCATGGTGACGGAGGGCGCTGATGTAGATGGGTGACTACGTTATTGACGGGTGATGGGCTCGTCAGCGAGTGCTCTAAGGCATGGGAATTTGCTGGGTGGGTGCTTGGTTAAGGAGCGCATAGCTCATCGATTGGTGTATGTGGCTAACGATTGACGACGTTGTAGGCGAGTAAACATCATGCGTGTAGATTGTTCGAAGATGTAATTTGAGGTGTAGTTTTTATGGCACGCATGGTATCGGAGGGCGCTGCTGTAGATGGGTGACTTTGCATTATGGATGGGCGATGGGTTTGCCTTTCGACGGGTATTCTAAAGCGTTACAATTTGCTCCGTGGGTGCTTGCTTAAGGTGCGCGTTGCTCTTCGATTGGCGTCGCTGGTTAAGGTTGGGCAGCAACGTGTGGAAATCACCGATTTGCTTGATCACGTTAGGCGTGCTGGACGTTTTTCATGGTGCGAGTGGTTGCGTGGTGACGGAGGGCGCTGCTGTAGATGGGTTTCTTTGTATTATGGATGGGCGATGGGTTTGTCTTTTGACGGGTTTTCTAAGGCGTGAGAATTTGCTTCATGGGTGCTTGGTTAAGGAGCGCGTTGCTCATCGATTGGTGTCTTTGGCTAAGGAGAGACGGCCGCGTGTGGAAATGGCCGATTTGCTTGATCATGCTAGCCGTGCCGGAAGTTTTATGATGCGAGTAGTTGTGTGGGATGGAGGGCGCTGCTATAGACGGGTGGCTTTGCATTATGGATGGGCGACGGGCTTGCTTTTCGACGGGTGTTCTAAGGGGTGAGAATTTGCTTCATGGATGCTTGCTTAAGGTACGTTTTGCTCCTCGTTTGATGTCTGTGGTTAAAGATGGACGGTATTGTAGATGTGATGCGCGTCGCTTGTTTCCACCGAGGCGGATGTTATGAGCCGTAGAAATTTGCCTCGGGAGTGTTTGGTTAAGTTTCCGCGTTGCTCATCAAAGGGTGCCTGTCTTTAAGTATGGACGGCCTTGTTAGCGATTCGGAATGATTTGCGTCGCTTTTTGGAGGATTATGATTGGGGTGTAGATTTGTTCGGCGGTGAATGCTTCAAGGCATGGAAATTGTCCTCGGGGATGCGTGGCATGTGCAAGTGAGTTTGCTTGCTAAGTGTAATGTTTCGTTCGCATAGACTTCCCTGTTGGCGGGAGTTTTAGGGCATCGGAATCTACAGCGTGGAAGAGAAGTGGCGTGGCATACACTGCATTGCAATATGGTTTTGCTTGATGGAGGCGGATTTTTTGTTGTATTGGTCGTGGGCAGCGGGTAACGTGATGCGCGACATTGAGACGTGTTTTCATAAATGTCCATTCAAAGATGCGCCTGTTATAGTTTGCTGATTATACGTCGTTTCTTTGTTTTGTGACTCATTGCTATTGTATATTTTTGCTTTTATCGGTTTCATTGTAATAGTACTTTAAGAATCGTCTTCAATGTATTTTGTTCGGTTAGACTACTATATTGATTGTTCAAATCTATGGATGCAGAGAAAAAGATCTTAATGTTTGTTGTAATGCGTTCTTGATATTTAGTATAGTTTTAAATTTCAGTTTGCTTGTAGCAGCATTTTGTTTGTCTGCATCATCATCACTTATTTCTTAAAGCAGTTTCTATACTTCATTCTCTGATTGTACTATTATGTGAAAGTATGGCACTATATTCATTCATTTTTTTAGGGTTTTGTAAAATAATTTTACAAAACCCTACTAGTTTCGCGACCAGTCTGTCCGTCTGTCCGTCTGTCCGTCCGTCCGTCCGTCCGTGTGTCACAGCAGTTTTTCTCGGAAACTACTTGAGCTAGAAACATCAAATTATGTGTGTAGGTGTAAAGTGGTGATCTCTTCAAAATTCAACTACAAAAAAATTTTATAAGGTATTTAAGGGGGGTCTCCCCATATAGGAGAGTGACCCCCCGAAAAAAAAATTTCATTGAATGTAGCCGATATGGGTATCAAATGAAAAGTCTTGATGAGAACTTTTCAAAACAGGTCTTAGTTTGGCAAAATTTGCTTCAAGGGGTGCACAGGGAGGGGAAATACACGAAAAATTTGTGTCCCCCCCCCCCTCGCGATTGGACACCTGTGATCCGAAAAATCTGAAAAAAATCAGGAGTTGGTGAGTACAATAACAACAAATACGTGAGAAGTCACAATTCACTCAACTTTGTTGGTAATAGTATGAATTATCGATTTTATGTTTTCTTGAATAAAATCTTAACGTTACCCTTAAATTCAATGAAATTCAGTACGTAGATGCCTATTTATAAGATTGATCTACGCCGAAAGTTTCATAAAGATTGAATCATATTTAGCGATGTTATAGCGGTTTGAATTTTCCTGTATTACTATGGAACAATATGCGCTGCATTTATTACTATGGCAACATATGGCTATGGAACAACATGCACTTTTTACCGACTCAGACACTACAGTTTTGCTAGGATTTGCATGAACATTTCAGGAATGATAGGTGTCATGTATATCTTTGAGAATCGGTTCAGCTAGTGGTATCAGTAATCGTAAAACAAAATAGTGGCTGTTTTAAATGCGATGATTGAACAATTTTGAATTATTTTTTCCCAACTTCAACGTTTAAGGTGCATGTTTTGAACACTTGATTCAATTTAATGAATGACAGAAGATGAGCACCTACAATTAATGCTCATAAGTGATACAAGTCAAGGAGGTGGGAGAGAGATCCTAGCAAAAGGGTTTTGTAACCATTCTAGGATTCGAAAAATTGGCCATTAATCGATGATAACAGTACAGGAGACTTGTCCCTGAAAAAAAAATTCATCAAACGTAGCCGATATGAGTATGAAATAAAAGTTTTCATGGCAGCTTTTCAAAACAGTTGTTAAACTGTCAGTTTTTACTTCAGTGGGGGCACAGGGGGGAAATACATGAAAAATGTGTTTCCTCCGTCGCGGATGGACATCTGAAATAATTATCAAGGGAGATATTTATGAGTATAACAATACCAAAAACCTCAGAAGTCGAAATTCGTTCAACTTTGTTAATAATAGTATGATCTTCGTCTTTGAAATGTTTCTTGATTTGATTCGATCTGGTGACTGCATTTTGTAAATTGCATACAAAACCCTCCTGACATGAGCGTAGGTCTGTTTACCCAACTTGTTTTTCTTTACTATAGGATGCTCATTGGTTTTGTTCGAAAATTCTAATAATTTCTTCCAAGACGAGTTATTTTTTCAAATTAATGATCTTGTAGTGCATGAGATGGTGATAATTTTGTTCGTACATCATATGATTTGTCCCTTTTGATAAGTGCTTGGGTCTTTTTTTTAGATCACTATGTTGAGATGTATGTTTTGGGTATCTATTCTGAATTTAAGATTATTTATGGATGTTGTATAGGAAAGATATTACGGTTTATGGCTTCTGGAATGCTACTTTTTTATGGAGTTTATGTATGATGGATGTAGAAATCATCGTGGTGGTTCTAATGAGTAGGAATATAGACGCATTTTCATTGATAAATTTTGGGTACGTACTGAAAGGAAGAACCTAATATAGAAAAAAGTGAATACGCTAGGTCATTGACATTAGGGGTTTGTTGGTATGATGGTATTATTCTTTGTTTATGCTCATAATGCATGGGAAAATTTTTTGGTCCTATATGATGGCATTATAGGCATGCACTAGATTGAATAAATTTTTATATTTACTCTGAATTAGGTGCTGTTATTATGGATCTGTATTATTTAGTTTAAGTAGTTTCATGAGTGTCAGTATAATATATAGTAAAACTGTTATTTTATGCTTGTCTCATATTCTACACAGTATGTCTGATTTTTTGACATTTTCGAATTTCTCTAGGTATATTTTCATTTAGAACTTGTTGATGTTTTTTGAGTATGATAATTTTTAATTTGTTATCTCCTTAGGAAAATGATGCTTGAATGGTGCCGTTAAGTTGATACTTTTCGGATGCATATTATCGCTTTTAATGCCTATATGATTGCATGAGAATTTACAAACCTCATACTTTGTGTGCTGCTATTAAGCGTATAGCCACTTCTGCTATATTCATATACATTTTCAATATTTGTGCATTAAGTAAAATACGTATTTACTACATTTTAAATATACAGGATTTATCATCATAGCGATTTGAGGGTATACTCATTAACATATTCAAGTATTATTTTCACATAAGTAAAATATATTCTTGTTGAGTTTTTTATTATCAGAATTTTTTTCTGCTGGATGCTTGGTTGATTTTTTTAGGTTTGAAGAAGATCTAATTAGTTTTCAACATAAAGAGTATGTTTTGGGTTAGCGCACTGCTACTATAGATCACTTAGGCTAATGTTTATGTAAGATAGTTCGGTATAGATAACGGTGTGTGGAAGCATATGAGTTTATGGTAGGCTATTTTTAGATCGATCTCATCGTATCTTGTATAGACAAGTAGCATATGTTATAAAGTGTTCTTGATAAGGATGATCACGAGTCATTGTAGGATGTTAAGATATGATCATTACTTTCAGGAGATGCTTTTCTGCTGGTAATTTGAGTTGAATGAACTAATGAGGGGTTTTTTTTTGTCTCTCATTAGATATTTTTGAATGGTAGAATTGAGTGTTTGATACTTGGGAGTTTCGGATATGCTAGGAATGTTTAGGTTTTTTTTTGGTTTATTGTTTGAGGTATTTGTTTACTTGAGCAGTGTTAGATTAGTTAAAAGATTGTGTTTCTTTCTAAAAGAAATAATTTATGAGTAATGCTTTTTTTGTTATATATAAAAATAAATTTTCATACAATTTACAGGACATCTAATATATGGGTTGATATATTTATGAATTCTATAGCATATTGAAGGTTTATTCAGCTGCACTATTTCTGCTTTAGGACCATACAAATGTATAGTAAGTCCTCTCACGTCGTTTTTAATGTTTATTAAACAATTTATATAGCAATTCAATATCCTCAGCATATAATTGTAGCTTATGTCCCCTTCACTCTAGTGCAAACTGTTGATGTTTCAATTCGAATTTCGTTTTGGTTGCATTTTATGAGAATAGTATGTTCCTTGATGAATTACTGGTGAGGATTTCCCGATACATTCTAATAGCGCTGGCCACCAGTTGGCTCTAATTTTGTTTGGACTATTTATACTACCCGATGCTATGAATTATTACTTTGTCGTATGTATGCGAGACTGCAGGAGTATGTACTGTTTTATTAGTTTAAAAATATTTCTTGTCTCTTGATCGTGTGAATGACAAATGCATGTATCAGTGCCTGATGTCGTATTAGAGTTGGACCATTCACATATTTGGTAGTGTATTCCATGTTTATTAGATACTTTCTCGCCCATATTACCATATTTAAGCATATAATTCTCGATTCGTATTCGGTGTTCAGGAAAAATATCACGGTACACTTCCATGAAGTATAGGATAACCATTGTAATAGGTCTTATCGCGGTGAAAGTGTATTGACCTCTGTTTTCCTAGTTTTCTCGACGTCGTTTACGTTGGTTTGCTGAATTTTGAAAACCTCATAATAATCCGTAGAATTATATGTACTCTAGTGATAGAAAAAACGACGTGCTGCCTTTAAGTTAACATACATTCATGTCCTAGTTTGTACAGTGCAGCTAAGATGAGGGTCTGTTTCTCAATATTAAATTTCAGTATTTTATAGACTCAAGAGATTATACTTGATTTCAAAGCCTTTCACAATAGTTTGTAGTTTACCAAGTCTCAATTTCCAATTTCCTTATGAATAATTCCTTTAAGTGAAGTAAAACATTGTTTATAGGGTTTTTAGTATTTTATTTCATCACATGGAAAATTATATCGTTACATAGTACTGGTATTTCATAAAAAAGCCTAGAGTAGTTTATATTTACAAATGATGTTTGAGTTGGAGTGAAGAAGTCGTTGATATCCAGTTTAAGTACGCTTTTTTCTCTGCATCTTGTACAATATTGGTCATAGTATTCCTTCACACAATCGGTAAGCAAATTGTTGTATTGCATGACAATGTTGAAAAAATCCACCAAGATGAAAAGCGTGAAGAGCTCGGGATGTTTAAGTATTAGTCTCTCTCCTCCAATAGGTATGTAGAAGAGTTCAAGAAGTCCAAGCTAATTTGCAGGGAACTCATCTACTCTATCCTTGAGATCAATGAGGTATTGGCGAAGTGAAGTCCATTGACTGTTATCTAACTCCAACTGATTTTGTCCACTGCATCGGAAGATTATTTTCGCTTGAAATGTCAGCGGGTCAAATCCAAGTATTACTTTGCTTTTGTGAAAGCCTTCATCAAGATAGTATGTATAGTTCAGCAAGAGGTTTTTCTCATAGATTCGCTGTTTCTCTCGATTCTTTTTTAGTTTCTTCTCTTTCTTGTTCACTTTTCTGGCTGAAGTACCCTTATCAGTCTGGCTGGCCTTTTCATGCTTCTGACTGACTGACGAAGTTACTGGATCTCTCCGTTCATTTTAAATGACTGCTTCTAGTAGTAAAACTAAAGATGTATATTTGTTACACCAGCATATATATTCACTTCTCTGCATTTACGGAGTAGGGGGCAAGTTCAATATGTGTTGATAATTCTTTTGCATAAGTAAACATGTTTAGCCCTTGAATGCTGTAATGTTGCTTTCTCTCATGATTTGAATTCAAAGATAAGAAAGTGCTATGGAGTTAAGATTTGAACCACCAAGCTAACAGGAGTAGGAGTCAGTAACAGGAAATGACACTTTGCTCCGTATTTCCTTTAGAATTTATAGGAGTACTGCCGGGCTACAATAGATTGCTTCTAGGCTAATTAGCTGTCTTTTTATCTGTTAAACTATCTATTTAGCTGTCTCTTTTGCTGATGAGCTGTCTATCTTAGGTGTAATGCTGTCTTTTAACCCGATTCCCTGTCTGTTTAGCTGATATGCTATCCTCTTGAGCTGTCTATTTAGCTGTCACTTTTGCTGATGAGCTGTCTATTATATGTATAATGCTGTCTATGCAGCTGTCTATTTAGCTGATGCCCTGTCTGTGTAGTTGTTATGCTGTCTGCTGAGCTAACCGTTTAGCTGATAAGCCCGTCTATTTGGCTGGTAAGTGGTCTATGTAGCTTTCTTTTTAGCTGATGCCCTGTCTGCTTAGTTGATATGCTATCTCTTTAGCTGTCTGTATAGCTATCTTTAGTTAATAAGTTGAGCGTTTGACCTTACGTGCTATCTGCTATTCGGTAAATTCATTTGATTGTTGGTAATTATCTACCCATAAAAAAATTCTTACTTTCCATATAGTTGCAGTCAGCTTTTTTTTACATTTACTTTAAATGTCATATGCTCATCACGATTCACGTTAGGCCTATTGGTTACCAAGACTGCATGTTGATCATCTTCTAAGTTATTCGTAGGCATACATGGGTCAGACAAGAATCTTCACGTCTATGTTGCTCTTCTGGTGAACAAATCTTGATTAGGAGCAAGCCATTGTTATTTGCTCGAGAGTTAATTGATCTTATTTCACACTGATGCATTCTTCATAAGAATGAGTCAAGTCAACCATTCTTTTTTATCTGCGTCAGTTTTTCTCCTGACCTCTGTCTATCTAATCTACAGGATCCTCTTTCTACAGCAATTCGATTTCAGTTCTCTAGGTTTTCATGTCTTCATAGGATTTGCGGCCTATTGGACCCTTATTGCCCACTATAATGTTCCATTGCATTGAAATTATGTTGCTACACTTAGGAACTCATCCAATATGCCCAAAAATCATATGATCCCCATGGATCAGCCATTTGAATCATTTTGTAAAGCACAAACTTGTTGAATAAATCTCTACTTCATGCAAACCATTGCTAGGGCTTTAACATGAATTAGTTCAGCCTGTTGCTTAGTCGATGTATTAAGGGTTTATAGTGGAACTTATTAAGTATATTGAATCATCTTGGCGTTCTCATGTATGATCAACCCTTTTGGATTATCCGGGATATGCTATGACTGGAACGATTTTTTCGCTATCATTGAACAATTGAGTAAAATTTTGATACCTCCAACTGACTAAAAATCTGTCATTGATCCATTTTCAGAAGATGTTTGAATGGTTTGGAAGACTTGAGGCTGCATCATTACTCACAACCTGTGAAATGATTAAATATCATGGAAAAATGTGTCTACATATGTACATTATAATAGCTATCAAATGTCTATGTATTAGTATCATATGATCGACTGGTCTCTTTATCATGCAAAGAGGGTTATCCACAATCACCGATCAGTTGAGCCGTCTGATACGATCATGAGTTGCCTGTTCAGCAGTTGAACTTTGGTCAACTTCATACCAATATGTTTTCTCTTTCGCACCTGCTAACCCAATTGCCTGACGAACTCAAGGTAGCCTTCTCTTTCACACCTACAACTCGAGTTGATTGGTGAGCAGAAGGTGGTGAAGGGCCTTACAGGGCTTCTACCCAGCCTGCCCCGTGGCATGCATGCATGATGATCCTCGCAGAGATGCAGAATAACCTTCTACCCAGCCTACCCCATTGCCATGCAGGCATGATGACCCATCATCATGCATTATGACGCGTCATAACACATGATGACCGGTCATTGATGCCTGCGTGGCAATGAGGTAAGCTGGGTAGAAGGTTATTCTGCATCTCTGCGAGGATCATCATGCATGCATGCCACGGGGCAGGCTGGGTAGAAGCCCTTTAAGGCCCTTCACCACCTTCTGCTCACCAGTCAACTCGAGTTGTAGGTGTGAAAGAGAAGGCTACCTTGAGTTCGTCAGGCAATTGGGTTAGCAGGTGCGAAAGAGAAAAAATATTGGTGTGAAGTTGACCAAAGTTCAACTGCTGAAGAGGCAACTCATGATCGTATCAGACGGCTCAACTGATCGGTGATTGTGGATAACCCTCTTTGCATGATAAAGAGACCAGTCGATCATATGATACTAATACATAGACATTTGATAGCTATTATAATGTACATATGTAGACACATTTGTCCATGATATTTAATCATTTCACAGGTTGTGAGTAATGATGCAGCCTCAAGTCTTCCAAACCATTCAAACATCTTCTGAAAATGGATCAATGACAGATTTTTAGTCAGTTGGAGGTATCAAAATTTTACTCAATTGTTCAATGATAGCGAAAAAATCGTTCCAGTCATAGCATATCCCGGATAATCCAAAAGGGTTGATCATACATGAGAACGCCAAGATGATTCAATATACTTAATAAGTTCCACTATAAACCCTTAATACATCGACTAAGCAAGAGGCTGAACTAATTCATGTTAAGGCCCTAGCAATGGTTTGCATGAAGTAGAGATTTATTCAACAAGTTTGTGCTTTACAAAATGATTCAAATGGCTGATCCATGGGATCATATGATTTTTGGGCATATTGGATGAGTTCATAAGTGTAGCAACATAATTTCAATGCAATGGAACATTATAGTGGGCAATAAGGGTCCAATAGGCCGCAAATCCTATGAAGACATGAAAACCTAGAGAACTGAAATCGAATTGCTGTAGAAAGAGGATCCTGTAGATTAGATAGACAGAGGTCAGGAGAAAAACTGACGCAGATTAAAAAGAATGGTTGACTTGACTCATTCTTATGAAGAATGCATCAGTGTGAAATAAGATCAATTAACTCTCGAGCAAATAACAATGGCTTGCTCCTAATCAAGATTTGTTCACCAGAAGAGCAACATAGACGTGAAGATTCTTGTCTGACCCATGTATGCCTACGAATAACTTGGAAGATGATCAACATGCAGTCTTGGTAACCAATAGGCTTAACGTAAATCGTGATGAGCATATGACATTTAAAGTAAATGTAAAAAAAAAAGCTGACTGCAACTATATGGAAAGTAAGAATTTTTTTATGGGTAGATAATTACCAACAATCAAATGAATTTACCGAATAGCAGATAGCACGTAAGGTCAAACGCTCAACTTATTAACTAAAGATAGCTATACAGACAGCTAAAGAGATAGCATATCAACTAAGCAGACAGGGCATCAGCTAAAAAGAAAGCTACATAGACCACTTACCAGCCAAATAGACGGGCTTATCAGCTAAACGGTTAGCTCAGCAGACAGCATAACAACTACACAGACAGGGCATCAGCTAAATAGACAGCTGCATAGACAGCATTATACATATAATAGACAGCTCATCAGCAAAAGTGACAGCTAAATAGACAGCTCAAGAGGATAGCATATCAGCTAAACAGACAGGGAATCGGGTTAAAAGACAGCATTACACCTAAGATAGACAGCTCATCAGCAAAAGAGACAGCTAAATAGATAGTTTAACAGATAAAAAGACAGCTAATTAGCCTAGAAGCAATCTATTGTAGCCCGGCAGTACTCCTATAAATTCTAAAGGAAATACGGAGCAAAGTGTCATTTCCTGTTACTGACTCCTACTCCTGTTAGCTTGGTGGTTCAAATCTTAACTCCATAGCACTTTCTTATCGTTGAATTCAAATCATGAGAGAAAGCAACATTACAGCATTCAAGGGCTAAACATGTTTACTTATGCAAAAGAATGATCAACACATATTGAACTTGCCCCCTACTCCGTAAATGCAGAGAAGTGAATATATATGCTGGTGTAACAAATATACATCTTTAGTTTTACTACTAGAAGCAGTCATTTAAAATGAACGGAGCAGATCCAGTAACTTTGTCAGTCAGTCAGAAGCATGAAAAGGCCAGCCAGACTGATAAGGGTACTTCAGCCAGAAAAGTGAACAAGAAAGAGAAGAAACTAAAAAAGAATCGAGAGAAACAGCGAATCTATGAGAAAAACCTCTTGCTGAACTATACATACTATCTTGATGAAGGCTTCCACAAAAGCAAAGTAATACTTGGATTTGACCCGCTGACATTTCAAGCGAAAATAATCTTCCGATGCAGTGGACAAAATCAGTTGGAGTTAGATAACAGTCAATGGACTTCACTTCGCCAATACCTCATTGATCTCAAGGATAGAGTAGATGAGTTCCCTGCAAATCAGCTTGGACTTCTTGAACTCTTCTACATACCTATTGGAGGAGAGAGACTAATACTTAAACATCCCGAGCTCTTCACGCTTTTCATCTTGATGGATTTTTTCAACATTGTCATGCAATACAACAATTTGCTTACCGATTGTGTGAAGGAATACTATGACCAATATTGTACAAGATGCAGAGAAAAAAGCGTACTTAAACTGGATATCAACGACTTCTTCACTCCAACTCAAACATCATTTGTAAATATAAACTACTCTAGGCTTTTTTATGAAATACCAGTACTATGTAACGATATAATTTTCCATGTGATGAAATAAAATACTAAAAACCCTATAAACAATGTTTTACTTCACTTAAAGGAATTATTCATAAGGAAATTGGAAATTGAGACTTGGTAAACTACAAACTATTGTGAAAGGCTTTGAAATCAAGTATAATCTCTTGAGTCTATAAAATACTGAAATTTAATATTGAGAAACAGACCCTCATCTTAGCTGCACTGTACAAACTAGGACATGAATGTATGTTAACTTAAAGGCAGCACGTCGTTTTTTCTATCACTAGAGTACATATAATTCTACGGATTATTATGAGGTTTTCAAAATTCAGCAAACCAACGTAAACGACGTCGAGAAAACCAGGAAAACAGAGGTCAATACACTTTCACCGCGATAAGACCTATTACAATGGTTATCCTATACTTCATGGAAGTGTACCGTGATATTTTTCCTGAACACCGAATACGAATGGAGAATTATATGCTTAAATATGGTAATATGGGCGAGAAAGTATCTAATAAACATGGAATACACTACCAAATATGTGAATGGTCCAACTCTAATACGACATCAGGCACTGATACATGCATTTGTCATTCACACGATCAAGAGACAAGAAATATTTTTAAACTAATAAAACAGTACATACTCCTGCAATCTCGCATACATACGACAAAGTAATAATTCATAGCATCGGGTAGTATAAATAGTCCAAACAAAATTAGAGCCAACTGGTGGCCAGCGCTATTAGAATGTATCGGGAAATCCTCACCAGTAATTCATCAAGGAACATACTATTCTCATAAAATGCAACCAAAACGAAATTCGAATTGAAACATCAACAGTTTGCACTAGAGTGAAGGGGACATAAGCTACAATTATATGCTGAGGATATTGAATTGCTATATAAATTGTTTAATAAACATTAAAAACGACGTGAGAGGACTTACTATACATTTGTATGGTCCTAAAGCAGAAATAGTGCAGCTGAATAAACCTTCAATATGCTATAGAATTCATAAATATATCAACCCATATATTAGATGTCCTGTAAATTGTATGAAAATTTATTTTTATATATAACAAAAAAAGCATTACTCATAAATTATTTCTATTAGAAAGAAACACAATCTTTTAACTAATCTAACACTGCTCAAGTAAACAAATACCTCAAACAATAAACCAAAAAAAAACCTAAACATTCCTAGCATATCCGAAACTCCCAAGTATCAAACACTCAATTCTACCATTCAAAAATATCTAATGAGAGACAAAAAAAAACCCCTCATTAGTTCATTCAACTCAAATTACCAGCAGACAAACACCTCCTGAAAGTAATGATCATATCTTAACATCCTACAATGACTCGTGATCATCCGTATCAAGAACATTTTATAACATATGCTACTTGTCTATACAAGATACGATGAGATCGATCTAAAAATAGCCTACCATAAACTCATATGCTTCCACACATCGTTATCTATACCGAACTATCTTACATAAACATTAGCCTAAGTGATCTATAGTAGCAGTGCGCTAACCCAAAACATACCCTTTATGTTGAAAACTAATTAGATCTTCTTCAAACCTAAAAAAATCAACCAAGCATCCAGCAGAAAAAAATTCTGATAATAAAAAACTCAACAAGAATATATTTTACTTATGTGAAAATAATACTTGAATATGTTAATGAGTATACCCTCAAATCGCTATGATGATAAATCCTGTATATTTAAAATGTAGTAAATACGTATTTTACTTAATGCACAAATATTGAAAATGTATATGAATATAGCAGAAGTGGCTATACGCTTAATAGCAGCACACAAAGTATGAGGTTTGTAAATTCTCATGCAATCATATAGGCATTAAAAGCGATAATATGCATCCGAAAAGTATCAACTTAACGGCACCATTCAAGCATCATTTTCCTAAGGAGATAACAAATTAAAAATTATCATACTCAAAAAACATCAACAAGTTCTAAATGAAAATGTCAAAAAATCAGACATACTGTGTAGAATATGAGACAAGCATAAAATAACAGTTTTACTCTATATTATACTGACACTCATGAAACTATTTAAACTAAATAATACAGATCCATAATAACAGCACCTAATTCAGAGTAAATATAAAAATTTATTCAATCTAGTGCATGCCTATAATGCCATCATATAGGACCAAAAAATTTTCCCATGCATTATGAGCATAAACAAAGAATAATACCATCATACCAACAAACCCCCAATGTCAATGACCTAGCGTATTCACTTTTTTCTATATTAGGTTCTTCCTTTCAGTACGTACGCAAAATTTATCAATGAAAATGCGTCTATATTCCTACTCATTAGAACCACCACGATGATTTCTACATCCATCATACATAAACTCCATAAAAAAGTAGCATTCCAGAAGCCATAAACCGTAATATCTTTCCTATACAACATCCATAAATAATCTTAAATTCAGAATAGATACCCAAAACATACATCTCAACATAGTGATCTAAAAAAAAGACCCAAGCACTTATCAAAAGGGACAAATCATATGATGTACGAACAAAATTATCACCATCTCATGCACTACAAGATCATTAATTTGAAAAAATAACTCGTCTTGGAAGAAATTATTAGAATTTTCGAACAAAACCAATGAGCATCCTATAGTAAAGAAAAAAAAATGAATGAATATAGTGCCATACTTCTACATAATAGTACAATCAGAGAATGAAGTATAGAAACTGCTTTAAGAAATAAGTGATGATGATGCAGACAAACAAAATGCTGCTACAAGCAAACTGAAATTTAAAACTATACTAAATATCAAGAACGCATTACAACAAACATTAAGATCTTTTTCTCTGCATCCATAGATTTGAACAATCAATATAGTAGTCTAACCGAACAAAATACATTGAAGACGATTCTTAAAGTACTATTACAATGAAACCGATAAAAGCAAAAATATACAATAGCAATGAGT
Source organism: Odontomyia ornata (assembly GCA_963969285.1). Taxonomy (NCBI): domain Eukaryota; kingdom Metazoa; phylum Arthropoda; class Insecta; order Diptera; family Stratiomyidae; genus Odontomyia; species Odontomyia ornata. Next base: position 236,396,603 of record OZ017740.1, on the reverse strand, counting down.
CACAAAACAAAGAAACGACGTGTAATCAGCAAACTATAACAGGCGCATCTTTGAATGGACATTTATGAAAACACGTCTCAATGTCGCGCATCACGTTACCCGCTGCCCACGACCAATACAACAAAAAATCCGCCTCCATCAAGCAAAACCATATTGCAATGCAGTGTATGCCACGCCACTTCTCTTCCACGCTGTAGATTCCGATGCCCTAAAACTCCCGCCAACAGGGAAGTCTATGCGAACGAAACATTACACTTAGCAAGCAAACTCACTTGCACATGCCACGCATCCCCGAGGACAATTTCCATGCCTTGAAGCATTCACCGCCGAACAAATCTACACCCCAATCATAATCCTCCAAAAAGCGACGCAAATCATTCCGAATCGCTAACAAGGCCGTCCATACTTAAAGACAGGCACCCTTTGATGAGCAACGCGGAAACTTAACCAAACACTCCCGAGGCAAATTTCTACGGCTCATAACATCCGCCTCGGTGGAAACAAGCGACGCGCATCACATCTACAATACCGTCCATCTTTAACCACAGACATCAAACGAGGAGCAAAACGTACCTTAAGCAAGCATCCATGAAGCAAATTCTCACGCCTTAGAACACCCGTCGAAAAGCAAGCCCGTCACCCATCCATAATGCAAAGCCACCCATCTATAGCAGCGCCCTCCACCATCACACAACTACTCGCATCATAAAACTTCCGGCACGGCTAGCATGATCAAGCGAATCGGCCATTTCCACACGCGGCCGTCTATCCTTAGCCAAAGACACCAATCGATGAGCAACGCGCTCCTTAACCAAGCACCCATGAAGCAAATTCTCACGCCTTAGAAAACCCGTCAAAAGACAAACCCATCGCCCATCCATAATACAAAGAAACCCATCTACAGCAGCGCCCTCCGTCACCACGCAACCACTCGCACCATGAAAAACGTCCAGCACACCTAACGTGATCAAGCGAATCGGTGATTTCCACACGTTGCTGCCCAACCTTAACCAGCGACGCCAATCGAAGAGCAACGCGCACCTTAAGCAAGCACCCACGGAGCAAATTGTAACGCTTTAGAATACCCGTCGAAAGGCAAACCCATCGCCCATCCATAATGCAAAGTCACCCATCTACAGCAGCGCCCTCCGATACCATGCGTGCCATAAAAACTACACCTCAAATTACATCTTCGAACAATCTACACGCATGACGTTTACTCGCCTACAACGTCGTCCATCGTTAGCCACATACACCAATCGATGAGCAATGCGCTCCTTAACCAAGCACCCACCCAGCAAATTACCATGCCTTAGAGCACTCGCTGACGAGCCCATCACCCGTCAATAACGTAGTCACCCATCTACATCAGCGCCCTCCGTCACCATGCAAACCATTCGCGCCATAAAAACTACACCTCAAATTACATCTTCGAACAATCGACACGCATGACTTTACTCGCCAATCCAATCGATGAGCAATGCGCTCCTTAAACAAGCATCCACGAAGCAAATTCTCATACCTTAGAGCACTCGCTGACGAGCAGACCCATCACCCGTCAATAACGTAGTCACCCACGCAGCCACTCCCTTCGTCCCCACGCAGCCACTCGCATCATAAAAAAATCCAGCCCGCCTATCGTGACCCAGTAAATCGCTCGAACCAAACGCCTTCAATAAGTCACACACTAAAGGATCTCAAGCCCTGCGAACAACCGCCCAGAGCGCCATCTAGCTCGCACCTACACTAATCTGATACACCTGTCCACATACCCTAGACACACATCCTCGCCGCAACCATCCATAACATCCACACCTATTCCGGACTCATACCTTCTTATACCAGGCACCTACCTATACCACCCTAATACACTCACCCACACACCCAAGACACACACCCACATATCCGAGACACAAGCCATTAGTTTCATTCCCGGCCGCTTCAAGCGCGATTAGTTCCAATTTCCACCACTAGGTGGCGCGCAAAATCAATCTCAATTCGTATGGAAAAAGTGAATTAGAACTGGTATTCTCTAGCTACTGGTTTTTTTTGTCCATCGCCAGATATTTTTGAATGGTAGAGTTAAGTGTTTGATATTTGGTAGTTTCGGATATGCTAGTAATGTGTAGGTCATTTTGTTTTGTTGTTTGAGGTATTTGTTTACTGGAGCCGTTTTAGATTAGTTGTTAAAGTTAAAAGACTATATTTTTTGATAAAAATAATTTATTGTGCAATACTATTTTTTGTTATATATATATAAAATTTTGATACAATTTACAGCACATCTGATAAATGGCTTGATGTATTTATGAAATCTATAGCATATTGAACAATTTTCAAGTTAGCTTGACCTAGGTTTATTCAGCTGCACTATTCCTGCATTAGGACCATACAAATGTATAATAAGTCCTCTCACATCTTTTTTTATGTTTATTCTACAATTCATCTAGCGATTCAATATCCTCAGCATATCATTGTAGCTTATGTCCCCTTCACTCTAGTGCGAACTGTTGATGCTACAATTCCAATATTGTTTTGGTTGTATGTTATGAGAACAGTATGTTCCTTAATCAATTACTGAGGAGGAGTTCCCGATACAAAATGAATATCAATTATAAACTTTTTCATTCTGAGTTTTTTTTTTTTGGACTGTTTATACTACCCGGTGCTATGAATTATTATTTTGTCGTATGTACTCGAGATCGCAGGAGTATGTACTGTTTGATTAGTGTGAAAATATTTCCTGTATCTCTATTATATGAATGAGAAATGTATGTGTCAGTGCCTGATGTCGTATTAGAGTTGGACCATTCACATATTTGGTAGTGTATTCCATGTTTATTAGATACTTTCTCACCCACATTACCATATTTAAGCATATAATTTTTGATGCGTATTCGGTGTTCCGGAAAAATATCATAGCACTCTTCCATGAAGTATAGAATGACCATTGTAATAGATCTTATCGCGTTCAAAGTGTACTAACTTCTTACCTATTAGTTTTCTTGGCGTTTTTTGAACGGATGGATTTAGGACCACTTTTTTGCTGAATTTTAAAAACCTCATAATGATCCGTAGAATAATATGTAGTCTAGTGTAAGAAAAAACGACGTGCTATCTTTGAGTAAAGAAACATTCATGTTCTAGTTTGTACAGTTCAGCTAAGATGTGAGTCTTTTTCTCAATACTAAACTTCAGTATTTTATAGACTGAAGAGATTATACTTGATTTCAAAGCCTTTCACAATAGTATGTAGTTTACCAAGTCTCAGTGTACAATTTCCTGATGAATAATTCGTTTTAGTGAAATAAAACATTGTTTATAGCATTTGTAGTATTTTATTTGATCACATGGAAAATTAGATCATTACAAAGTACTGGTATTTCATGAAAAAGTCTAGAGTAGTTTATCTTTCCTATACAACATCCATAAATAATCACAAATTTAGCATAGATACCCAAAACATACATGTCAACATAGTGTTGTAAAAAAATAACGCATTTTTACCATGCACTTATCAAAAGGGACAAATCTTATACAAGTGATACGATGTATGAACATGCTTCTTGACTTTATTCAATCTGGTGACTGCATTTTGAAAATTGAATACAAAACCCTTCTGACATGAGCGTAGGTCTGTTTACCCAACTTGTTTCTATATTAGCTTCTTCCTTTCAGTACGTTCCAAAAATTTATCAATGAAAATGCGTCCATATTCCTACTTATTAGAATCACTCCGATGATTTCTATATCCATCATACATAAACTTCATAAAAAAGTAGTATTCCAGAAGCCATAAACCGTAATATCTTTCCTATACAACATCCATAAACAATCTCAAATTTAGCATAGATACCCAAAACATACATGTCAACATAGTGATGTAAAAAAATAACGCATTTTTACCATGCACTTATCAAAAGGGACAAATCTTATACAAGTGATACGATGTATGAACAAAATTATCGCCATCTCATGCACTACAAGATCATTAATTTGCAAAAATAACTCGTCTTGGAAGAAATTATTAGAATTTTTGAACAGAACCAATGAGCATCCTATTTAAAAAAAACATGAATGAATATAGTGTCATAGAGAAATAAACATATAAACTGCTTTAAGAAATAAGTGATGATGATGAAGACAAACAAAATGCTGCGACAAGCAAACTAAAATTTAAAACTATACTAAATATCAAGAACGCATTACAACACGTATTGAGATCTATTTAACTACATCCATAGATTTGAGCAGTCAGCATAGTAGTCGAACCGAACAAAATACATTGTAGACGATTCTTAAAGTACTATTGACATGAAGCCGATAAAAGCAATAAAATGTGACGGCAATGAGTTTGAAAATAAAAAAACAACGTTCACGAGCAATGAATGACCGAAAACGATCAATTTAAATAATAATCAGCAAACTAGAACAGACGCATCTGTGAATAGAAACACGTCTCAATGCCATGCATCACGTTATCCGCTGCCCACAATCATGCCATCCCACTTCTCTTCTACGGTGTAGACTCCGATGTCCTAAAACTGCCACCCATAGATAAGTCTATGCGCACGAAACACTACTCTTAGCAAGCAAAATCACTTGTATATGCTACGCGTCCCCGACGTCAATTCCCATGGTTGACAGAGCTCGCCACCGAGCAAAGCTACACAACCCTCCAACAAGTGACGCACATCGGTCCTACTCGCCGATAAGGCTATCCATACTTAAGAACAGGCACCCTTTGATGAGCAACGCGGAAATTTAACCTAACGCTCACGACGTAAATTTCTACGGGTCATAGCATGCACTAGCATAGAAAACTACACCTCAAATTACTTCCACGAACAAGCGACACGCATGACGTTTATTCGCCTACAACGCCGTCCATCCATAACTATATACATACATCAGGCGATGAGCAACGCGCACCTTAAGCAAGCACCCACTAAGTGAATTCTCATGCGTTAGAGCACCCATCTAAAGACAAGCCCATCGCCCATCCATAATGCAAAGTCACCCGTCTGTAGCAGCGCCTTCCATCCCCACGCAACCAGTCGCGCCATAAAAACTTCCCGCAGGACTAACATGATCAAGCAAATCGGTTATTTCCATACGCGGCCGTTCATCCTTAAAGTAGTCATGCGTAAAAAACTATCTACCGTTAGGAGCACATAAGACTCGAGAAACACTTTCACCAAAAATGAATAACAAAACTAAACAAAGACTATTAAGCAACGAATATATGAAAAATACTTCCACTATAGAGAAATAACAATCATCTGCCTCTAAAAGCGTCAAAGGCTAGTTCCTATTAATTGTACACATATACATATTGTATATTAACTCTGTATAAACACACGCTGAGAAATCTAGGTCTTTAATCTATTAATTGAAAATATGGGACTATCATAGACTATAGTCAATATGCCTAGTTTCACTTTTTACCATTGGAGGCTGTAAAGGCTAAGGATGTAATTTAAAGACATGTGTCTCTCCTAGAACAAAAGCAACAAAACTAGTTCCACTACTAACCGTCAGAAGCTACTAAGACCCGGAATATTTACCTACTTAACCAAGACACAGATGTATATTTACCTAACACCCATACCTTCTCATCCCTGGCACCCACCTGTACCACCCTAATACAAGCACCCAGACACCCAAGACACACACCCTCCCCTGGCAACCACCCAAGAGATCCACACGCACATACCCAAGTCACAAGCCATTAGTTCCATTGCCGCCCGCTTCAAGCGCCATAAGTTCCAATTTCCGCCAATAGGTGGCACACAAAATCAATCTCAATTTGTATGAAAAAAGTGCGCTAGAATCGGTATTTTACACCTACTCACTCCCAATGATTATATCAGACTAGGTTTGCGACCCCACCATTTTTGCCGATGTCGCTTTGCCATTCGGCATGAAGCTTCTATGACTATGGAAGCTTACAAAACCAAAGCTCGTTGGCGTTACCTGCCAAATTCATGAGAAGGAAGATGATTCCGTAGATAATGTGATAATAAAATTAAGTGTGCATCAGAGGTTTACTGTTGCGAATTTAATAACAACTTTGCAGAACTATCAGAACCAATTGAAAGAAACGTTTAGGCGCATATTCAAATATTACCGGAAATTATTCTTCTCAATCTTATCTACCCTCTTAGCTTAAGTAGCTTGAATTGTTTTCGACACATAAGTTCATAAAATTATACGATTTGACTGATTCAGGCATCAATAACAATTTGGCCACAATTTGTATTTAACCTGCATTGACTAAATGGAATTATTACACGAGCAAAAATATATCACATATAAAGTTGAATCGATGCTGACCAAAACTGACGTAGACAGGAGCCATAAAGCAGTAGCGCTTACTAACTCACACATGCTCATTAGTAGGCTGACTTTGCTGGCTGACTTACTTGGCGTTATATGAAGAATTGTGGAGCTGCCAACGAAAATTCGAGATTTTGTTCGGTTTGGAGACGGATTTCTTCAGTGAAATCCAGATGGTCCGCGGAGAACATAAAAGCGCTCCTACTGAAGTGAAAATTATTTCAGTTCTTATAGTCGTTTATTTTTTACCGCCTTCCAAAGTGAATCAATAGAAGTTTGTTTACTACTCAACATTGAGCTATCAGTAGAAGGTGCAAAACAAGTGCTTCATTTGCTCGTCTTGAAAAGTTTAAGAGTACAGTGGACGGTGCAAGGTGAATTTTAGGCATGCACGTAATGCGTTTTGTACGTTTGCATTCGGAAATAATATATAATACGCGATAAAAGAATTTGCTTATGCCGCAGCTGGCTGACAGCTCATGGAAGCTTGTCTATTAGTAGGCCGACTAACACATATGAAAATCGCTACCATATTTTTTTTTTGTGGTAGGGAGGTGAATGCTATTTATGAACAGAGTGTGAGGCTCCCATGCGTGACTGGACTACCCACTAAACACCTCCCCTGTCAACCTGAGAACCCAGCCTGGAACCGTTTGACACATTACTTCGGGCCAGGTCTCGTTTTTTTACGCCGTGGAGCGCCTTCAAGCTGGGGAGTCCCTTTCCTAGCGGGAGGGGAGAGGGGAAGAGGAAATGCTAGAAGAGCGATCCCCCAGCCCCAGCGCCCCCGGCTGCTGTGAGTCCCTTTAATATTTTAGGACTGCCCGAGCATAATGTGCCACCTGGTTCCATTTGTCAACCGATTCGAGCATCACCGCAACTATATTATCCGGGGTGAGCTCTCCCGTCACCCTGTAGAGTTCCCTTCGCAGCCTGACCCATTTTGTACACGCAAAAAATGTGTGACAGGCATTTTCCTCCTCTCCTGGGCAAAACCGACAATCGGGAGACCGTGACCTACCGATCTTGTGCAGGTAAGACTGAAAACACCCGTGCCCGCTCAAAAGCTGGGTCAGATAGAAGTCAGTCTCACCATGCCTTCGATTTAGCCACGGTCTCACATCCCGGATGAAGCACGCAGTCCACCTTCCCTTTGTGCAATTCCCCCAAGACTGCTGCCAATCGTTGAGCGAGCGTTGTCTCTCCTCGCGGACAACTATCTCCCTCGCATCCTCGTTTCGGCGCAGGTAAATAGCGTGGCGCTCTCTAGCATGGAGGGCGACAGGTTTCACGCCTGCAATCACTCTCACCACCGACTCGGAGACTGTTGGATACGAAGATGCAATTCTCAGTGCTCCTCTTCTCTGTACCTGTGCCAATTGTTTTCGGTATACCTCCTTGCTGAGAGCGTCGCCCCATACCTCTGCTCCGTACAGTAGCACTGACCCTACAGCACTCATCAAGAGGCGTCTTCTTGATGGGCTGGGTCCCCCTACGTTGGCCATAAGTTGACTCAGAGCCGATATTCCCGAAGCAGTCTTCTCAGCCGTTGCCCTGATTTGCTCAGAGAAACTCATCTTTGAGTCGATCAGTAGCCCCAGGTACTTCACCGATGGCTTCGATTTGACTTGTATGTCTCCAATACTGATCATCCTTACTCAAGGGATTTCCTTTTTGTCAAGATGACCACTTCGGTTTTCTCCAGTGCTCAACTGAGCCTGCGAGCAGTCATCTAGTCCCTCACTCGGCGCATCAGCATACCTAGCCTAAGTTGCACTTGTTCAACGGTGCGTCCAGTGACCAGAGCCGCAACATCATCCGCATAGCCGACGAAGCGCGACTCATCTGGCATCTCAAGTCTCAGTAGCCCATCGTAAGACACGTTCCACAGGTCCGGACCAAGGATAGATCCCTGGGCAACACCCGATGTAATTTCCATCCTTCGTTGGCCCTGTGTCGTGTCGTAGAGCAGGCTTCGGTCCTTTACGTAGTTCCTCAAAAGCCGCATTAGATATTCTGGAACTTGAAAAGAGTTTTCCAGCTTGTCCAGAATATCCACCCATTTAGCGGAGTTGAAGGCATTCCTGACGTCGAGTGTCACCAACAGGACGATCCGTCGCTTGGTGCGACTATATGCCTCTGCCTTTTGGACCGCGTTCACCACCTCTGCAATCGCATCAATGGTAGAACATCCTGCTCTAAAGCCGTACTGCCGAGGAGATAGGTCCCCAGCAGCACGAATCGCGTCAGTGAGTCTTCCCTTGATGAGTTTCTCTAGCACTTTCCCAGCCGTGTCTAGCATGCATAACGGGCGGTATGTAGACGGCGATTCGGCATTTCCCTTCCCCTTGTGATCAGCACGAGCCTCACCACCTTCCATCTTACCGGGAAAACCCCGTCCCGTAGGCAAGCGTTGAATGTGCTGAGCAGCAAGTCAGGACAATGGTGATAGACGAGCCGCAACACCTCAGCTGGAACACCATCTGGACCTGGAGCTTTCCTCGCTTTCAAGGAGAGGACTGCCTCCTCCAGTTCCAGCTGTGTGAAGAGTGGGCACTCGACTGCTGTTTCACCATGGACAGCGTCAACACGGACGGGATGGGTGGGGAAGAGTCCCCGGACTATCGCGTCCATTTTTTTCACATCATGTATACAAGGCTTCCGTAGGGCACCAAGTTTCCCATGACCAGCTTGTAGCCAAGGCCCCACGGATCCTTGTTGATCAGTTTGCGAAGGCATTTCCTGGCCGAGTTATATGCTGCCACCTGGTTGCATGCCTCGTCACGGTTCCGCGCCCGTTGAGCCTCATGCCGAAGCTTGTGACACTCCCTCCGCTTTTCAGCAATTTCAGTAGACCACCAGTACACTGGGCGCTTGCCGTGCCGGGGTCTTCGACGGGGCATAGAAGCCTAGCAAGCAGTCGTGATTATGCTCATAGTAGAGTTCACCACGTCTTGAGCTGCCAATTCTTCCGTCCCCTCCGAGGCTCCCTGCAGCGGCTCAACTGCTGTGAGAACCTTGACAAACCTCTCGTCGTCCATCCTTCCATTGTTCCATCCAGTTGTAGAAGGCCGAGAGCACGGACGTCGGGAGACAGCATCACTTATCTCAAGCAGAATGCACTGGTGATCACTGGCTGAGCAGTCCTCTAATACTTTCCAGTTGTGTATCCTCCGTACTAAGGACTCCGAGGCGAATGTCACATCCGGTATGGTTCCTTCACAGCCAATACGGCGGAAAGTCGGCGTATTTCCGGAGTTTAGTACGACGAGGGCTGTCCTGGCCGCTATTTCCACGATTCGTTTTCCCCGCGGATCCGTCCGAGGCATGCCCCATTCGATTGCTTTAGCATTGAAGTCGCCCCCAACGAGCACTTTACCCTCTGCGTTCGAGACAGCGCCCTCCAGAGCATTAAGCTTGGCTTGGCAAGATGATATCGACTCGTTAGGCGTTAGGTAGACACTAAAGAAGGTGATCCCTGAGCACCGAACCCACATGAAACCATCCCCCGGTCCACAACTCTCCGCTTGAAAGTCACTGTTCCGAACCCAGGTAGCGGCAGTACCACTTTCATCAGAGTACCATAATGCAGGACTTTTATTATGGTGTTGCTCACTCAGCAGCAAGAAGTCGGCTTTCATGTCCCTCGTAATCTGCTCAAGCAGATTTTGGGCGGTTGAACTGCGGTGTAGGTTTAGCTGCAGGATGCGGGTCATCGAAGCTCTGATTTGGCCTTGGCTAGGGCTTCCTGGAACACCCCACATTTTCCTGATCCCAAGACGTGTCCAAAATCAAGTTTTGGATCAGCATCCTTGCAAAGAATACAGTGTGCCTCCTTCGTACACTCTTTTCTTTTATGACCCGTTCTCCGCATTTGTAACATAGGGAACTCCTATCGGGTCCTTTGCATACTTGTGTGGTGTGACCATAACCAAGGCATTTGAAACATTGAAGAGGCGTTGCTCTTTGCCGTATCCTACAGACAACCCACCCTATTCGTACTTTGCCCTTGTTCAGGAATTGTTCGGCGTCCTTTTCGGTCTAGTCAACTATGGCCATGCGTTGTCTCCTGTTGTTTTCTGGTGTCAGTCTCGCTTTGATCCTTCCCACACTAGGGAACTCCTTTTTGATGGCCTCTTCTACCTCGGCCAGATCCGTCACGCAGTCTATGTCTCGTATTTCGATCGGTGCCATCGGCTCGAGCGGGGCTATAGTTCCGCTTTTGCTGAGGACTTTCTTTACTGCGTCACAGAATGCTTCTTTATTGCCGGCCTCTGCTCCGAATTCGACCAGTATGTGGCCCAACCGCGTTGGTCGTACTACTTTAATGGTAGTATTGGTGTGTTCGGGCCTGACGTTTCCCCTGATGTCCCGTAGTACCTCCGCATAGGATCGGGATTTTGGGGCTTTACAAGCAGTGCCTGCTGCCGGGGTCTTCGTTGGGGCTTCTGCCTCTCCTGCTTTGCATCAGGTCCTTTTTGTAATTGGGCGTCCGTACGAACTTGACTTTCTGGCTTTCTTGAACGAGTTTTTTTGCGGCTTTCTTCGCTCCTTTTGTAAGCACTGTCTGGAACCCCTATCTAGTGCTCCACGCCCTTCAAGTGCCTCTTCCTTCCTTGTTTTATCCCGATCTCCTTTGGTTGGGCTAGACGCCATTCTTTTATTGACGTTTAATGGTGGAGCTATCTGAGTGTCGCCTTTGGATTTCGCCCCAAGCTCCTCTTTAGCCTTCTCTTCGTCTTCGGCCCTTAACCAGCTTCTCCGATAGTGCCCTATGCGATCTAGGAGCTCCTCTAGTTCAAGGAGCCCTTCCTTTGCTGCTTTGCTGATTTTTGGGGAGTCGCATGCAGCTTGTATTCTTTTCAGAACATCTCCCGCTTTTCGGAGTAGTCTTTCTTCTTCATATCGCTGGGCCGCAATTGTACCTTGCAACCATCCTTGGGAGAGGTTATCGCGTTTTGGCGTTTTGGCGCCCAACGTGGGGCCGTAAGTCAAGTGGTGAAAGTGATAGTGTTCAAATTGTAAAGTGAAAGAGTGAGAAATAGTGGGTCAGTGGTGTAGTGCGAGTGCAAGTGAAGTGTTAATTTGCGGGAGTGTGAAGTAAAGGGTGGAAAGAGTGATTGTGCGAGCTAAGTGTGAATTTGCGGGTGTTTGTGGTTTCAATTTTAAGTGAAAAGTGCGGTATTTTTGGAATAGAAATGCGAACGAGTCTGAATTTAGAGTGTTTGAGGAGATAGTGCGATAGAGGGTGACTGTGGATAGTGAGTCGTATGTTGAGTGGTGGGTAAGGTGGTGAGTGAAATTGCGTGAGTTGGTGACTGAATTAAGTGATTCTGTTTGTGGGTTGTGTGGATGACTTAGAGTGCTTGCTTAAGGTTATGTGAGTAGATTGATTGTTTGTTTTGTGTGGAAAATTGTGTGAGTGGATGCAATTAGTTTAAGATTGTGTAAACAAAACTCTATAAATAAAACAGAACTTTTGAAGCAAATAATTGTTTGGAATATTAGAATAAGTGCTAGAATTAGATTTATTTTCCAGCACACACCAGAAGGATGGCGAAAACGATAAAAATCCTGGTGGATAGGCTCGCGAAGGATGAGCTGGTGTATGAGCTGGCAATCCGGGAGGAGCCAGAAGGAACGGTCGACGACATGAGGCGCCGTCTAAGGAAGGCTTTGAAGTCAGAACAAGATGCCGATGAGAGCTTCGTGGATTTACAGGCCTACCCATTCACTCCAGCAGAGGATATTGAAGCGGTTTCGAATAAATTAGAGGAAATCCTGACCCTGACTAGGAATTTCAAAGGGAACAAGGAAGGCTCCGACTTCCTAAAAATTAGGAACAAAATCGGGTATGCGTTGCGTTGTTGGGAGTACGTACCCACTACGGATCCTGACCTTGCAGGACAGGCAAAGAAAATAAAGAGGGGGTTGTTGATGGCGTTAGGGGACCTGATAGACAAGGCTGAAGGTGAGGGCGGCGAAGGGAAAGAGTGTACAATACTAGCTCAGGGGTCAGCAGAACCAGTGGAAAGGGAGCGCAAGCAACCACCACTAACCAGCGTGGCCGGACCGTCCAGGAGGATGGAGCAGGAGGAACCCGAAAGGAGGAATTTGTCGGCTATCACCGAGGAGCTGGAACCTCGAACCCCGGAACTGCGGCATGGACCCGTATATTCTACCCCGCGGGTGGAACAGGATCTGAGGAAGCCACCAGACATAGCCAAATGGGGTATTCGGTTCTCTAGTGACTCTCCAGGGTCAGTAAACGCCTTTTTGGAGAGGGTAGAGGAGATCCGAGTGGCCAAAGGAGTATCTCAGGACCAACTTTTCCGAATGGCAGCGGAACTCTTCGAGGGCAAAGCCTTGGTGTGGTTTAGGTCAGCCAAGGATCGGGTTGCAAACTGGGAGGAGCTATGTCGAGAACTCAAGGAGGAGTTTCTACCACCAAACTATGAAGACCAGCTGTTGGAGGAAATTCGTCATCGCACCCAAGGTAGAGACGAATCAATCGGTGTGTACGTGGCTGTCATGGATGGGTTGTTTAGACGGTTGAACGAGCCATATACGGAGGTAGAGAAAATGAAGATTTTACGTAAAAACATAAGCCCCTTTTACCAGACACGATTATCCCTGAGGAAAGTTGCCACGGTCTCCGAGTTGATTACCCTGGGACGAGAGCTGGAGGAAACTCGGGCGACGGTGGAAGCCTTCGTGCCTCCTCCGGATGGACGGACGACTAGACTGCTAGAACCAGACTTGGCCTACGTGGAGGCTTACCCTCTGGATGCGGTGGCTCCTGCCAGCAATATACAGCGTGGCGCTGGTTGGACATGTGGTGGGACAGGCCATTTTGCGCGAGAGTGCCAAGAGCCTCGAAGATGTTTTGGCTGCGGAAGAAGGGGGGTAGTTAAGACAAGGTGTCCGAACTGTTCACCAAGTGCGGCGACTACTCGGCAGCCAGTAAGCCAACCTCTTGCCACGTCATCGGGAAACGGTCGCGGTGGCCAGTAGGCGGCGTACTGGGTACCACCTCTACCAGTAAAAGAAAGGCTGCAAGCGGAAGGATATCCTATGTATTCACTCAGGAGTCAGGAGATGTGCACCCCCATCTCTCCGTGGATATTATGGGGAATAAGTTTACCGGCTTGGTGGACTCAGGTGCCTCCACTACTATTGCAGGTAAGGAAGGATGGCTCCGTTTACAAGAGATAGGGGTAGAGCTGGGGTCAACGGCACAAGAGGCAGTTCGCTTAGCAGATGAGGGGCAGTGTAAGGTGTTGGGAAAAGTTTTAGTCCCGATTAAATTGCAGAGGAGGACAAGGTGGCTAGAGATGTTGGTGGTCCCTTCGCCACCCCATGGTCTGATTTTGGGGGTAGACTTTTTGAGGGAATTCGGAATTACCCTTAATCTCTGGCATGAGCGATGGGATTTCGTTTGTGAAGTCACCCCAACGGCAGGCCACTTGCATAGCAGGTCCATCCTCCCTCACCCAGACGAATTGCGTTTGGAGGAGATGGTGAATGGCGAGTTCTCGCGTATGGGAGAAGGGCTGGGGTGTACCTCCTTTGTGGAGCACGTCATTAAGACGGATGCAATGCCCATCAAGCAGAGATATTATCCGGTCTCACCAGCCCTCCAAAAGCACATCAACGCGGAATTGGAGGAAATGTTGAGTCTGGGGGTGGTCGAGCCTTCTTCCAGCGCGTGATCCTCGCCTTTTCTAATGGTAAAGAAGAAGGATGGAAGTTACCGATTTTGTGTGGATTTCCGAAAAGTTAATAAAGTGACCGAAAAAGACGCCTACCCCCTTCCCTATATATCAGCCACCCTGGACAAACTGCGGGATGCCAAGTACTTGTCTACGCTAGACATTAAATCAGCGTACTGGCACGTGCCAGTGCAGAAGGAGTCTCGACAGTTCACTGCTTTCACCATACCCGGGAGGGGATTATTCCAGTTCTGTAGAATGCCTTTTGGACTGTCAAATGCACCGGCTACCTGGCAGCGCTTGATCGACCGTGTTTTAGGCCCGGAGTTAGAGCCCTATGTCTTCACATACCTCGACGACATAATCATCGTGACGCAGACCTTCGAGAAACACTTGGAGATTTTGAAGGAAGTGTTTAGGCGTCTGAGGGACGCCGGGCTGAAACTCTCGCGGGACAAGTGCTATTTCTGTCGGTCGCAAGTGCGCTACCTAGGGTATGTAGTCGATGGGAACGGATTGAGCGCAGACCCTGAAAAGGTTGAAAGTGTTATGAATATCCCCAGGCCACAAAGCGTGAAGCAGATTCGGCAGTTCCTGGGTATGGTATCGTGGTACCGTCGGTTTATCCCAGACCATGCCTCTCTGGTAGCGCCTTTAACAGGGCTCCTGTGCAAGGATAAAAAAATGCAATGGTCTCCGGAGTGCGAATTAGCGTTCAACAGGTGTAAGTTGAAATTAGCGTCAGCCCCAATATTGTCTTGTCCCGACTTCAGTTTGCCTTTTAACGTACAGACAGACGCATCAGATGTCGGACTGGGGGCGGTATTGAGCCAGGCCTTCCCAGAGGGAGAGCGGGTAATCTGCTATTTAAGCCGGTCGCTGAGTAGGGCCGAAAGGAAATATTCCACGACGGAAAAAGAGTGCCTGGCCGTCCTTTGGGCAGTAGAAAAGCTTCGGCCCTATATCGAAGGAACGAAATTCAACGTGATCACGGATCACCATTCCCTGGTCTGGCTGCACAATCTAAAGGACCCCACGGGTCGGCTGACCCGGTGGGCCGTGCGGCTCCAGCAGTTCGATTTTGATGTGATACATCGAAAAGGGAAAGAGCATTTGGTGCCGGACGCGCTCTCAAGATCAGTCCCGGAGGTAGGGACCATTGAAAGCGACAGTCCACCAAACGACAAATGGATACAGGGGATGATGGACAAAGTACGAGGCAATCCAGACCAATTTGCAGACTGGCGTGTGGAGAGAGATGTCCTATGGAAAAGAATCCCCAACCGACATGCGGAACTCAGTGGGAGTTTCTGGAAGCAGGTAGTGCCAAAGTCGGATAGAAGTAAAGTCCTCCAAGAGTGCCACGACGATCCCACTGCCGGCCACATGGGCGTAAGTCGTACCTACGACCGAATTTCTCAGAGATTCTTTTGGCCCAAGATGCGTTCTGATGTGCAACGGTATGTCTCAAGATGTAAGGTGTGTTAGTCTACTAAGGTGGAGCGACAGCGACCCTTTGGAACAATGGCCACGCGAGCTGGTCAAGCAAGGGAGCCCTGGGAAACTATTTGCATCGATCTGGTGGGACCTTTGCCTCGGTCAACGCAGGGGCATACTCATATCCTGACCGTTGTGGATTATTTTTCCGAATTCTCTTTGATTTTTCCATTACGGCAGGCCATGGCGGCACAAGTGTCGAAGATTCTAGAAGATAGAGTATTTCTGCTGTTCGGAGTGCCTGCAACAGTGGTATGTGACAACGGCGTGCAGTTCGAGTCAAAGGAGCTGCAAGCGCTGCTGTCAGCCTATGGTACGGATGTGCAATATACCGCGTTCTATCACCCTCAGGCTAATCCAGCGGAAAGGATCAATCAAAACATTAAGCGGATGCTGCGGGCCTATGTGGGAGAAAGCCATCGCAAGTGGGACCGAGACTTAGGGCGAATCGGATGTGCATTACGTACATACACACATGAAGTTATGGGGAGCACGCCTTATTTCGTCAACTTCGGTCGAGAGATGGTAGTCTCGCGGAAGAGGCCAGTTCAGCCAACGGAAGAGAATACTTTGAGGGATCCCTTGAAAAGGGCCGAGAAGCTAAGGATGGTCCGGGATGAGGTACTGAAACACCTCAAGGAAGCTGCAGGCAAGAGTACGCAGCGATACAATTTAAGGAATAGACCTCCACCATTTAAAATCGGTGACTTGGTATGGAGGCGGAACTATGCCCTATCAGATGCGGCTCAATTTTATTCGGCAAAGCTGGCACCCGAATATCTGGGGCCATATCGAATCGCAAACCGCGAGTCCGCATCTTCTTTCACCTTGACGGATATAGGCGGCCGAAATGCAGGCGTCTGGCACGCGAAGGATTTAAAACGCTACGTTGAGTAGCAATACCATCGTAGGGAGGTTCCAACAAAAAAAAAGAAAAACAAACAACAAAACAAGGGAAACAAGGACGTGAGTAATAAAATGAAGAAAGCTAAATGGACGGCACAACATTAAAAATTTTTGAAAAGTAAAAGAAAATGTTACCATAAGCCGGTCCAGGTGACGGTTGTAGCTTGGCGGGGCGTCGTTGTTTTTTTTTCTCCTTCCTGTGTTGTTAGACGTTTTTTGTGTTTTTTTTTCCCCTTCGCACTTCGTTTAAGTTTACTTACCTTGTTTCCTTTATTCTTTCGCATTGGTCTGTTTAACTCCGGCCCACCTAAAATAGTTTAGCTTAAATTAGATAAGGATTTTCCTTTAATTAGGAACGTTAGTAATGGGAAGGTAGTTTAACCCACTTTTCCTCCAGGAATACGCTGGGACAGGCAACGATAATAGGGATAGACGACTCCAACAAGATAGATACGATACAAGGATGCATCGATAAAATTTATTTAGATCTACCTGCGTATCCTGGCTGCTATCAGCTTGATAACCTTTACGTTTTTTTTCCCTTTTCCTCGTCGCTGGCGCATAGCGACTGGTGGATTCCGCTTAATTTTTCCCTTCCCCCTGCTTTATTTTCCCCTTTGTTTTCTTTTGTAATTTCCTCATCCACTTTAGTTTTTTCTTTTTTTCATTTGATGAGCAGTATTACAACAGGCTAAAAGAAAAAGTAGCAAAAATATTTAGGATAGGTTCGTTTAGATAGGTGTAAGGTTGCGGTTAGTCTACAGAATCAGTTTTGAATGTAGTATTAGAGGGAAAATTATATCAATACGAATAAGGTCAAGTTAGATTTATTTAGGACTAGGCTAGGAAATGAATTTTGAAAGCTCATTTAAAAAAAAAAAAATTTGGATTCCTATAAATAGGACAAACAAAAAAGAAAACGTAGCGTAAAGAAAAAAAAAATATTATAAAAATAATATTGAAATGAACACAAAGAGCCAGGAAAAGAAACTAAAAGAAATAATTCTTACACATTAAAATACTTCCACGGGGGTGGTCGCGGATAGATGTTAGGTCACTATTAGTTAAATTTTACAATCATCTGTTGATTTTAGTAAGATTAGTTACTGAAATTATTAGGTAGAGTAGATAGGAATTTTAGAAAATTTCAGAGGTGCTGGGTAGGCTAGGATTTTTTTTTTAAGAAGGGGATTGCTTTTCTTGGTTAGATACGTTTGTAGATAGATATTCTTAGAGTAGCAGCTCGGTACTTAAGTTGGCAATGGTCGGCGGTTTAAAGCTGAGTCAGGTTGGAACGTTAAATATTAAACAGGCCAAACACGGATTTCGGAGAAATCCTCTTCAGGCGATGGGGGAAATGTCACCACGAGATAATCGGGGCCAAGTAACCACCATACACTTCCGCCCTCGCGAGATGTATTCGAACCATGACCGACAATCACTCAAGGGTGAACAGGCTCCAATCCGTTTTCAGGTCAGGAGAATAGAAAAATGTAACCAGGATCACATTTTATTTTATTGAATAGAAGGCACTATTTACCTGTAGCAATAATTTAACTAACCACCAGGCACTATTAGATTAACTAGATACCAAGCATATTATTAGAGCGCATTACATCAACTACGACGAGGCTATGTCAACCGTCGCAGCAGCGTCAACGATATACAATTTGTGCGCTACATGATGACAATCCGCCACTTAATCGAACTAAAGCTAAAGCGAATTGCCACCGCAAGGACCAAAACAGGGCAGCTAAACTGCACGGCACAACCAACCAAGTAATCGCTAACCGCCACCCACTCGATGGAGGACACATAGAAAAGGAGAAGACAGAAAAGGATGCACCAGTGGCAATAGGGAAGAACCGAACCGAAACGTCGTTGTGGGTAATTCAACACCTGATGTTGATCGCCCCATTTCGCCCCATTACACGAATTGTCACTTCCACAACATCTGCGCGGCGGCCGCGGAAACTCTGCAACCAACCTCAAACCTAATTATTTTAGGGGGAAAATGCTAAGTGGAAACCTACTAGGGAAGCCTAGGCCCAATTATCACACGAGTTTCCATAACAACCGCGCGGCGGCCGCGACAACACTCTGAACAACCACAAAACTAATAATTCTAGGGGGAAAGTAGCAAGCCACAACCTACCAGGATTGAGGAATCCACTTTTCGCGACTCGAGCACTCATAATCGCGCAAAACCACTGAAAATAGCTCCCGCGCGGCGACCATTGCAACACATAAACACCTACCAGGATTGAGGAATTCACTTCACGCGACTCGAGCACTCATAATCGCGCAAAAACCAACGAAAATAGCACCCGCACGGCGACCATTGCCAAACATAAACAATTGCGATTGACGTTTCGGAACAACTCGGATAATCCATCCCATATGATTTCAGTGGGACGGCGTGAACATGGAACATGGGAAATGGAGCGAACTAACCCGAACTGGGACGATTCTCGGAAGAACGGTGGAATGTGGGCAAAGTTGGTGAACCGGGGAGGAAAAAAAACCGGGAAAGTGGTCCTGCCGTTATTTTGGGGTGGAGAGGATATATAAGGAGGAGATTTGGCGCGCTTGGCTCTCTTTGTTCTTTTCCCTCTGTTTTTTTTGCTGTGGACGGAGGTGCTGAAGTGATTACTGGTGTCGAAGTTGCGAAATAAAAGTTATTAAGGGTGATCATTGTTGACGAGCGTTAAATTTGTGACATAAAGGAACAATAATTCTCGGTGCGGATTGTGTCGGTTGGCGGAATCCTCCTCTAAGGAGCCGTTCGAGTACGAAGGACGCAGAAAGGGGCCCCCATCGGTTAGGGAAATTGTAGGTGAGCGAGTAAGAGTGCCTTTAAAATATAAATTACCACATTCAATACAAATCAAATATATTTTAATTAATGTGTAAATGCTGAAATGTAAGTGATCCAGGAGGTTAGGTTTTTTGTTTTGTTCTATTAGTGGAAAAAAATATATGAATTGTGTAACGGATTGGAGCCGCTGTTTTTTCCTTCAATTATCGGTGTTCTTTCTTTCCTCGCTAATCGCGAAAGTGAAGGTTGTTGCCTAAAAGGAAGTGGCCACAAAGTGTATGGTGGCGGAACGTAGTGCCAGTGGCTCTGCAGGAAGTGTGGTTCTAGGCGAAGATTCCTTTTGTGTGACTAGGCAAAGTTTTCTTTCAGCGGGTTTTAGGCAAAGACTTTGTTACGGTGTTAGGAGGAGACTTTCGAGTGTGCCGCGACGGGGGCTAACGCAACGAATAGCACATCCTGTGAAAACCTAGCTCCTCAGGGTATTCGAACAAGGAGCAACGGCTCTGGTCGAGGGTTCGCACTTCAAGCGACCAGTTGGCCCCAGGGATACACAAAGTAAGCGCGTGGCGTCACCACGACTCGTCTCCGCGAGTTGGCCGGCAACATCCCTGAGGTCGCGCCGTGAACGGCTTGATTTTGTACGTAACAACATCTCCCGCTTTTCGGAGTAGTCTTTCTTCTTCATATCGCTGGGCCGCAATTGTACCTTGCAACCATCCTTGGGAGTCAGTCAAGTGGTGAAAGTGATAGTGTCCAAATTGATTGGAATTTTAGAAAATTTCAGAGGTGCTGGGTAGGCTAGGATTTTTTTTTAAGAAGGGGATTGCTTTTCTTGGTTAGATACGTTTGTAGATAGATATTCTTAGAGTAGCAGCTCGGTACTTAGGTTGGCAACGGTCGGCGGTTTAAAGCTGAGTCAGGTTGGAACGTTAAATATTAAACAGGCCAAACACGGATTTCGGAGAAATCCTCTTCGGGCGATGGGGGAAATGTCACCACGAGATAATCGGGGCCAAGTAACCACCATACACTTCCGCCCTCGCGAGATGTATTCGAACCATGACCGACAATCACTCAAGGGTGAATAGGCTCCAATCCGTTTTCAGGTCAGGAGAATAGAAAAATGTAACCAGGATCACATTTTATTTTATTGAATAGAAGGCACTATTTACCTGTAGCAATAATTTAACCAACCACCAGGCACTATTAGATTAACTAGATACCAGGCATATTATTAGAGCGCATTACATCAACTACTACGAGGCTATGTCAACCGTCGCAGCAGCGTCAACGATATACAATTTGTGCGCTACATGATGACAATCCGCCACTTAATCGAACTAAAGCTAAAGCGAATTGCCACCGCAAGGACCAAAACAGGGCAGCTAAACTGCACGGCACAACCAACCAAGTAATCGCTAACCGCCACCCACTCGATGGAGGACACATAGAAAAGGAGAAGACAGAAAAGGATGCACCAGTGGCAATAGGGAAGAACCGAACCGAAACGTCGTTGTGGGTAATTCAACACCTGATGTCGATCGCCCCATTTCGCCCCATTACACGAATTGTCACTTCCACAACATCTGCGCGGCGGCCGCGGAAACTCTGCAACCAACCTCAAACCTAATTATTTTAGGGGGAAAATGCTAAGTGGAAACCTACTAGGGAAGCCTAGGCCCAATTATCACACGAGTTTCCATAATAACCGCGCGGCGGCCGCGACAACACTCTGAACAACCACAAAACTAATAATTCTAGGGAGAAAGTAGCAAGCCACAACCTACCAGGATTGAGGAATCCACTTTTCGCGACTCGAGCACTCATAATCGCGCAAAACCACTGAAAATAGCTCCCGCGCGGCGACCATTGCAACACATAAACACCTACCAGGATTGAGGAATTCACTTCACGCGACTCGAGCACTCATAATCGTGCAAAAACCAACGAAAATAGCACCCGCACGGCGACCATTGCCAAACATAAACAATTGCGATTGACGTTTCGGAACAACTCGGATAATCCATCCCATATGATTTCAGTGGGACGGCGTGAACATGGAACATGGGAAATGGAGCGAACTAACCCGAACTGGGACGATTCTCGGAAGAACGGTGGAATGTGGGCAAAGTTGGTGAACCGGGGAGGAAAAAAAACCGGGAAAGTGGTCCTGCCGTTATTTTGGGGTGGAGAGGATATATAAGGAGGAGATTTGGCGCGCTTGGCTCTCTTTGTTCTTTTCCCTCTGTTTTTTTTGCTGTGGACGGAGGTGCTGAAGTGATTACTGGTGTCGAAGTTGCGAAATAAAAGTTATTAAGGGTGATCATTGTTGACGAGCGTTAAATTTGTGACATAAAGGAACAATAATTCTCGGTGCGGATTGTGTCGGTTGGCGGAATCCTCCTCTAAGGAGCCGTTCGAGTACGAAGGACGCAGAAAGGGGCCCCCATCGGTTAGGGAAATTGTAGGTGAGCGAGTAAGAGTGCCTTTAAAATATAAATTACCACATTCGATACAAATCAAATATATTTTAATTAATGTGTAAATGCTGAAATGTAAGTGATCCAGGAGGTTAGGTTTTTTGTTTTGTTCTATTAGTGGAAAAAAATATATGAATTGTGTAACGGATTGGAGCCGCTGTTTTTTCCTTCAATTATCGGTGTTCTTTCTTTCCTCGCTAATCGCGAAAGTGAAGGTTGTTGCCTAAAAGGAAGTGGCCACAAAGTGTATGGTGGCGGAACGTAGTGCCGGTGGCTCTGCAGGAAGTGTGGTTCTAGGCGAAGATTCCTTTTGTGTGACTAGGCAAAGTTTTCTTTCAGCGGGTTTTAGGCAAAGACTTTGTTACGGTGTTAGGAGGAGACTTTCGAGTGTGCCGTGACGGGGGCTAACGCAACGAATAGCACATCCTGTGAAAACCTAGCTCCTCAGGGTATTCGAACAAGGAGCAACGGCTCTGGTCGAGGGTTCGCACTTCAAGCGACCAGTTGGCCCCAGGGATACACAAAGTAAGCGCGTGGCGTCACCACGACTCGTCTCCGCGAGTTGGCCGGCAACATCCCTGAGGTCGCGCCGTGAACGGATTGATTTTGTACGTAACAACATCTCCCGCTTTTCGGAGTAGTCTTTCTTCTTCATATCGCTGGGCCGCAATTGTACCTTGCAACCATCCTTGGGAGTCAATCAAGTGGTGAAAGTGATAGTGTTCAAATTGTAAAGTGAAAGAGTGAGAAATAGTGGGTCAGTGGTGTAGTGCGAGTGCAAGCGAAGTGTTAATTTGCGGGAGTGTGAAGTAAAGGGTGGAAAGAGTGATTGTGCGAGCTAAGTGTGAATTTGCGGGTGTTTGTGGTTTCAATTTTAAGTGAAAAGTGCGGTATTTTTGGAATAGAAGTGCGAACGAGTCTGAATTTAGAGTGTTTGAGGAGATAGTGCGATAGAGGGTGACTGTGGATAGTGAGTCGTATGTTGAGTGGTGGGTAAGGTGGTGAGTGAAATTGCGTGAGTTGGTGACTGAATTAAGTGATTCTGTTTGTGGGTTGTGTGGATGACTTAGAGTGCTTGCTTAAGGTTATGTGAGTAGATTGATTGTTTGTTTTGTGTGGAAAATTGTGTGAGTGGATGCAATTAGTTTAAGATTGTGTAAACAAAACTCTATAAATGAAACAGAACTTTTGAAGCAAATAATTGTTTGGAATATTAGAATAAGTGCTAGAATTAGATTTATTTTCCAGCACACACCAGAAGGATGGCGAAAACGATAAAAATCCTGGTGGATAGGCTCGCGAAGGATGAGCTGGTGTATGAGCTGGCAATCCGGGAGGAGCCAGAAGGAACGGTCGACGACATGAGGCGCCGTCTAAGGAAGGCTTTGAAGTCAGAACAAGATGCCGATGAGAGCTTCGTGGATTTACAGGCCTACCCATTCACTCCAGCAGAGGATATTGAAGCGGTTTCGAATAAATTAGAGGAAATCCTGACCCTGACTAGGAATTTCAAAGGGAACAAGGAAGGCTCCGACTTCCTAAAAATTAGGAATAAAATCGGGTATGCGTTGCGCCGTTGGGAGTACGTACCCACTACGGATCCTGACCTTGCAGGACAGGTAAAGAAAATAAAGAGGGGGTTGTTGATGGCGTTAGGGGACCTGATAGACAAGGCTGAAGGTGAGGGCGGCGAAGGGAAAGAGTGTACAACACTAGCTCAGGGGTCAGCAGAACCAGTGGAAAGGGAGCGCAAGCAACCACCACTAACCAGCGTGGCCGGACCGTCCAGGAGGATGGAGCAGGAGGAACCCGAAAGGAGGAATTTGTCGGCTATCACCGAGGAACTGGAACCTCGAACCCCGGAACTGCGGCATGGACCCGTATATTCTACCCCGCGGGTGGAACAGGATCTGAGGAAGCCACCAGACATAGCCAAATGGGGTATTCGGTTCTCCAGTGACTCTCCAGGGTCAGTAAACGCCTTTTTGGAGAGGGTAGAGGAGATCCGAGTGGCCAAAGGAGTATCTCAGGACCAACTTTTCCGAATGGCAGCGGAACTCTTCGAGGGCAAAGCCTTGGTGTGGTTTAGGTCAGCCAAGGATCGGGTTGCAAACTGGGAGGAGCTATGTCGAGAACTCAAGGAGGAGTTTCTACCACCAAACTATGAAGATCAGTTGTTGGAGGAAATTCGTCATCGCACCCAAGGTAGAGACGAATCAATCGGTGTGTACGTGGTTGTCATGGATGGGTTGTTTAGACGGTTGAACGAGCCATATACGGAGGTAGAGCAAATGAAGATTTTACGTAAAAACATAAGCCCCTTTTACCAGACACGATTATCCCTGAGGAAAGTTGCCACGGTCTCCGAGTTGATTACCCTGGGACGAGAGCTGGAGGAAACTCGGGCGACGGTAGAAGCCTTCGTGCCTCCTCCGGATGGACGGACGACTAGACTGCTAGAACCAGACTTGGCCTACGTGGAGGCTTACCCTCTGGATGCGGTGGCTCCTGCCAGCAATATACAGCGTGGCGCTTGTTGGACATGTGGTGGGACAGGCCATTTTGCGCGAGAGTGCCAAGAGCCTCGAAGATGTTTTGGCTGCGGAAGAAGGGGGGTTGTTAAGACAAGGTGTCCGAACTGTTCACCAAGTGCGGCGACTACTCGGCAGCCAGTAAGCCAACCTCTTGCCACGTCATCGGGAAACGGTCGCGGTGGCCAGTAGGCGGCGTACTGAGTACCACCTCTACCAGTAAAAGAAAGGCTGCAAGCGGAAGGATATCCTATGTATTCACTCAGGAGTCAGGAGATGTGCGCCCCCATCTCTCCGTGGATATTATGGGGAATAAGTTTACCGGCTTGGTGGACTCAGGTGCCTCCACTACTATTGCAGGTAAGGAAGGATGGCTCCGTTTACAAGAGATAGGGGTAGAGCTGGGGTCAACGGCACAAGAGGCAGTTCGCTTAGCAGATGAGGGGCAGTGTAAGGTGTTGGGAAAAGTTTTAGTCCCGATTAAATTGCAGAGGAGGACAAGGTGGCTAGAGATGTTGGTGGTCCCTTCGCTACCCCATGGTCTGATTTTGGGGGTAGACTTTTTGAGGGAATTCGGAATTACCCTTAATCTCCGGCATGAGCGATGGGATTTCGTTTGTGAAGTCACCCCAACGGCAGGCCACTTGCATAGCAGGTCCATCCTCCCTCACCCAGACGAATTGCGTTTGGAGGAGATGGTGAATGGCGAGTTCTCGCGTATGGGAGAAGGGCTGGGGTGTACCTCCTTTGTGGAGCACGTCATTAAGACGGATGCGATGCCCATCAAGCAGAGATATTATCCGGTCTCACCAGCCCTCCAAAAGCACATCAACACGGAATTGGAGGAAATGTTGAGTCTGGGGGTGGTCGAGCCTTCTTCCAGCGCGTGGTCCTCGCCTATTCTAATGGTAAAGAAGAAGGATGGAAGTTACCGATTTTGTGTGGATTTCCGAAAAGTTAATAAAGTGACCGAAAAAGACGCCTACCCCCTTCCCTATATATCAGCCACCCTGGACAAACTGCGGGATGCCAGGTACTTGTCTACGCTAGACATTAAATCAGCGTACTGGCAGGTGCCAGTGCAGAAGGAGTCTCGACAGTTCACTGCTTTCACCATACCCGGGAGGGGATTATTCCAGTTCTGTAGAATGCCTTTTGGACTGTCAAATGCACCGGCTACCTGGCAGCGCTTGATCGACCGTGTTTTAGGCCCGGAGTTAGAGCCCTATGTCTTCACATACCTCGACGACATAATCATCGTGACGCAGACCTTCGAGAAACACTTGGAGATTTTGAAGGAAGTGTTTAGACGTCTGAGGGACGCCGGGCTGAAACTCTCGCGGGACAAGTGCTATTTCTGTCGGTCGCAATTGCGCTACCTAGGGTATGTAGTCGATGGGAACGGATTGAGCGCAGACCCTGAAAAGGTTGAAAGTGTTATGAATATCCCCAGGCCACAAAGCGTGAAGCAGATTCGGCAGTTCCTGGGTATGGTATCGTGGTACCGTCGGTTTATCCCAGACCATGCCTCTCTGGTAGCGCTTTTAACAGGGCTCCTGCGCAAGGATAAAAAAATGCAATGGTCTCCGGAGTGCGAATAAGCGTACAACAGGTGTAAGTTGAAATTAGCGTCAGCCCCAATATTGTCTTGTCCCGACTTCAGTTTGCCTTTTAACGTACAGACAGACGCATCAGATGTCGGACTGGGGGCGGTATTGAGCCAGGCCTTCCCAGAGGGAGAGCGGGTAATCTGCTATTTAAGCCGGTCGCTGAGTAGGGCCGAAAGGAAATATTCCAAGACGGAAAAAGAGTGCCTGGCCGTCCTTTGGGCAGTAGAAAAGCTTCGGCCCTATATCGAAGGAACGAAATTCAACGTGATCACGGATCACCATTCCCTGGTCTGGCTGCACAATCTAAAGGACCCCACGGGTCGGCTGACCCGGTGGGCCGTGCGGCTCCAGCAGTTCGATTTTGATGTGATACATCGAAAAGGGAAAGAGCATTTGGTGCCGGACGCGCTCTCAAGATCAGTCCCGGAGGTAGGGACCATTGAAAGCGACAGTCCACCAAACGACAAATGGATACAGGGGATGATGGACAAAGTACGAGGCAATCCAGACCAATTTGCAGACTGGCGTGTGGAGAGAGATGTCCTATGGAAAAGAATCCCCAACCGACATGCGGAACTCAGTGGGAGTTTCTGGAAGCAGGTAGTGCCAAAGTCGGATAGAAGTAAAGTCCTCCAAGAGTGCCACGACGATCCCACTGCCGGCCACATGGGCGTAAGTCGTACCTACGACCGAATTGCTCAGAGATTCTTTTGGCCTAAGATGCGTTCTGATGTGCAACGGTATGTCTCAAGATGTAAGGTGTGTCAGTCTACTAAGGTGGAGCGACAGCGACCCTTTGGAACAATGGCCACGCGAGCTGGTCAAACAAGGGAGCCCTGGGAAACTATTTGCATCGATCTGGTGGGACCTTTGCCTCGGTCAACGTAGGGGCATACTCATATCCTGACCGTTGTGGATTATTTTTCCGAATTCTCTTTGATTTTTCCATTACGGCAGGCCACGGCGGCACAAGTGTCGAAGATTCTAGAAGATAGAGTATTTCTGCTGTTCGGAGTGCCTGCAACAGTGGTATGTGACAACGGCGTGCAGTTCAAGTCAAAGGAGCTGCAAGCGCTGCTGTCAGCCTATGGTACGGATGTGCAATATACCGCGTTCTATCACCCTCAGGCTAATCCAGCGGAAAGGATCAATCAAAACATTAAGCGGATGCTGCGGGCCTATGTGGGAGAAAGCCATCGCAAGTGGGACCGAGACTTAGGGCGAATCGGATGTGCATTACGTACATACACACATGAAGTTATGGGGAGCACGCCTTATTTCGTCAACTTCGGTCGAGAGATGGTAGTCTCCCGGAAGAGGCCAGTTCAGCCAACGGAAGAGAATACTTTGAGGGATCCCTGGAAAAGAGCCGAGAAGCTAAGGATGGTCCGGGATGAGGTACTGAAACACCTCAAGGAAGCTGCAGGCAAGAGTACGCAGCGATACAATTTAAGGAATAGACCTCCACCATTTAAAATCGGTGACTTGGTATGGAGGCGGAACTATGCCCTGTCGGATGCGGCTCAATTCTATTCGGCAAAGCTGGCACCCGAATATCTGGGGCCATATCGAATCGCAAACCGCGAGTCCGCATCTTCTTTCACCTTGACGGATATAGGCGGCCGAAATGCAGGCGTCTGGCACGCGAAGGATTTAAAACGCTACGTTGAGTAGCAATACCATCGTAGGGAGGTTCCAACAAAAAAAGAGAAAAACAAACAACAAAACAAGGGAAACAAGGACGTGAGTAATTAAATGAAGAAAGCTAAATGGACGGCACAACATTAAAAATTTTTGAAAAGTAAAAGAAAATGTTACCATAAGCCGGTCCAGGTGACGGTTGTAGCTTGGCGGGGCGTCGTTGTTTTTTTTTCTCCTTCCTGTGTTGTTAGACGTTTTTTGTGTTTTTTTTCCCCTTCGCACTTCGTTTAAGTTTATTTTCCTTGTTTCCTTTATTCTTTCGCATTGGTCTGTTTAACTCCGGCCCACCTAAAATAGTTTAGCTTAAATTAGATAAGGATTTTCCTTTAATTAGGAACGTTAGTAATGGGAAGGTAGTTTAACCCACTTTTCCTCCAGGAATACGCTGGGACAGGCAACGATAATAAGGATAGACGACTCCAACAAGATAGATACGATACAAGGATACATCGATAAAATTTATTTAGATCTACCTGCGTATCCTGGCTGCTATCAGCTTGATAACCTTTACGTTTTTTTTCTCTTTTCCTCGTAGCTGGCGCATAGCGACTGGTGGATTCCGCTTAATTTTTCCCTTCCCCCTCCTTTATTTTCCCCTTTGTTTTCTTTTGTAATTTCCTCATCCACTTTAGTTTTTTCTTTTTTTCATTTGATGAGCAGTATTACAACAGGCTAAAAGAAAAAGTAGCAAAAATGTTTAGGATAGGTTCGTTTAGATAGGTGTAAGGTTGCGGTTAGTCTACAGAATCAGTTTTGAATGTAGTATTAGAGGGAAAATTATATCAATACGAATAAGGTCAAGTTAGATTTATTTAGCACTAGGCTAGGAAATGAATTTTGAAAGCTCATTTAAAAAAAAAAAAAATTTGGATTCCTATAAATAGGACAAACAAAAAAGAAAACGTAGCGTAAAGAAAAAAAAAATATTATAAAAATAATATTGAAATGAACACAAAGAGCCAGGAAAAGAAACTAAAAGAAATAATTCTTACACATTAAAATACTTCCACGGGGGTGGTCGCGGATAGATGTTAGGTCACTATTAGTTAAATTTTACAATCATCTGTTGATTTTAGTAAGATTAGTTACTGAAATTATTAGGTAGAGTAGATAGGAATTTTAGAAAATTTCAGAGGTGCTGGGTAGGCTAGGATTTTTTTTTTAAGAAGGGGATTGCTTTTCTTGGTTAGATACGTTTGTAGATAGATATTCTTAGAGTAGCAGCTCGGTACTTAAGTTGGCAATGGTCGGCGGTTTAAAGCTGAGTCAGGTTGGAACGTTAAATATTAAACAGGCCAAACACGGATTTCGGAGAAATCCTTTTCAGGCGATGGGGGAAATGTCACCACGAGATAATCGGGGCCAAGTAACCACCATACACTTCCGCCCTCGCGAGATGTATTCGAACCATGACCGACAATCACTCAAGGGTGAACAGGCTCCAATCCGTTTTCAGGTCAGGAGAATAGAAAAATGTAACCAGGATCACATTTTATTTTATTGAATGGAAGGCACTATTTACCTGTAGCAATAATTTAACTAACCACCAGGCACTATTAGATTAACTAGATACCAGGCATATTATTAGAGCGCATTACATCAACTACTACGAGGCTATGTCAACCGTCGCAGCAGCGTCAACGATATACAATTTGTGCGCTACATGATGACAATCCGCCACTTAATCGAACTAAAGCTAAAGCGAATTGCCACCGCAAGGACCAAAACAGGGCAGCTAAACTGCACGGCACAACCAACCAAGTAATCGCTAACCGCCACCCACTCGATGGAGGACACATAGAAAAGGAGAAGACAGAAAAGGATGCACCAGTGGCAATAGGGAAGAACCGAACCGAAACGTCGTTGTGGGTAATTCAACACCTGATGTCGATCGCCCCATTTCGCCCCATTACACGAATTGTCACTTCCACAACATCTGCGCGGCGGCCGCGGAAACTCTGCAACCAACCTCAAACCTAATTATTTTAGGGGGAAAATGCTAAGTGGAAACCTACTAGGGAAGCCTAGGCCCAATTATCACACGAGTTTCCATAATAACCGCGCGGCGGCCGCGACAACACTCTGAACAACCACAAAACTAATAATTCTAGGGGGAAAGTAGCAAGCCACAACCTACCAGGATTGAGGAATCCACTTTTCGCGACTCGAGCACTCATAATCGCGCAAAACCACTGAAAATAGCTCCCGCGCGGCGACCATTGCAACACATAAACACCTACCAGGATTGAGGAATTCACTTCACGCGACTCGAGCACTCATAATCGCGCAAAAACCAACGAAAATAGCACCCGCACGGCGACCATTGCCAAACATAAACAATTGCGATTGACGTTTCGGAACAACTCGGATAATCCATCCCATATGATTTCAGTGGGACGGCGTGAACATGGAACATGGGAAATGGAGCGAACTAACCCGAACTGGGACGATTCTCGGAAGAACGGTGGAATGTGAGCAAAGTTGGTGAACCGGGGAGGAAAAAAAACCGGGAAAGTGGTCCTGCCGTCATTTTGGGGTGGAGAGGATATATAAGGAGGAGATTTGGCGCGCTTGGCTCTCTTTGTTCTTTTCCCTCTGTTTTTTTTTTGCTGTGGACGGAGGTGCTGAAGTGATTACTGGTGTCGAAGTTGCGAAATAAAAGTTATTAAGGGTGATCATTGTTGACGAGCGTTAAATTTGTGACATAAAGGAACAATAATTCTCGGTGCGGATTGTGTCGGTTGGCGGAATCCTCCTCTAAGGAGCCGTTCGAGTACGAAGGACGCAGAAAGGGGCCCCCATCGGTTAGGGAAATTGTAGGTGAGCGAGTAAGAGTGCCTTTAAAATATAAATTACCACATTCGATACAAATCAAATATATTTTAATTAATGTGTAAATGCTGAAATGTAAGTGATCCAGGAGGTTAGGTTTTTTGTTTTGTTCTATTAGTGGAAAAAAATATATGAATTGTGTAACGGATTGGAGCCGCTGTTTTTTCCTTCAATTATCGGTGTTCTTTCTTTCCTCGCTAATCGCGAAAGTGAAGGTTGTTGCCTAAAAGGAAGTGGCCACAAAGTGTATGGTGGCGGAACGTAGTGCCGGTGGCTCTGCAGGAAGTGTGGTTCTAGGCGAAGATTCCTTTTGTGTGACTAGGCAAAGTTTTCTTTCAGCGAGTTTTAGGCAAAGACTTTGTTACGGTGTTAGGAGGAGACTTTCAAGTGTGCCGCGACGGGGGCTAACGCAACGAATAGCACATCCTGTGAAAACCTAGCTCCTCAGGGTATTCGAATAAGGAGCAACGGCTCTGGTCGAGGGTTCGCGCTTCAAGCGACCAGTTGGCCCCAGGGATACACAAAGTAAGCGCGTGGCGTCACCACGACTCGTCTCCGCGAGTTGGCCGGCAACATCCCTGAGGTCGCGCCGTGAACGGCTTGATTTTGTACGTAACAATTATCGCGTTCCGTTTCTGAGTGCAGTACTTCCGCCACATTTCCAACTTTGGCGGTGCATTCACGAGTTGTCTGGTCAGTCTTTGCTTTTAGTGCCGTAATCTCCTCGTTGGCTTCTGGATTTATCGTAGCAATGTCGGGATTTGTGACCCTTGGATCGGTTGCTTCGGTAACGATCGCAGCAGTGACAATCGGATTTTCGGTGCTCTTTATGTTATTTCCCACCGCTCGAACACCTGAAGTGTCCTGCAGAGTTTCCCGTTTCTCCTTATTAGGACGCTCGGGCGTTCGCGTCATTTTTTTGCTGCGCCCGAACGCCGCAGGAATCTCAGTCTGTATTCTCCGTTTTCCGTCCGTCTTCACTGGCGTTGTGTTAGTCTTCGTTTTTGTCGTTGTTAGTATCGCTCGCGATGTACTGTTGACATCGTGGCAGCAACCGCTGGTTGCGTCGTCGTTATTACTCTTCGTTTCTTTTTCTGGGTATTTGTGGCATCCTATCTTACGTCAGTTTTGATGCCGGCACATTGAGCGTTTATGTCATTCTCGCTTTGTCAAAATTTAGTTTCTGATTTTAAGAAACGAACGAAATTATTTACTACTAACTCTGTGAATATGAGGTTGCAAATTACTGAAGAATCCATTCATCAGAACGATTTCTGCTGCATTCGCTGCAAAACACAAATTGCAGGCAACAGAGCATTGTTCGCTATGTCTGTACATGATGTTCAAGCCAACTTTTTTAATCCTCTGGCTCCACCTATGAAACGAGTACCGTGTGAAATGTTAAAAAAGATTCAGCTTATATTCATGCTAAACTATCAATTGAGTTTTCGTGATTTCCTGGATAGTCATCGCTACCCGTTCCTGTAATGATTGGAAATCCATTCTAGATCAAACAAGAACTCTGGCAAGCAATGCAGACAGAATTGCGACTGAGCAACCGTAGCCGCTCGATAGAATTGGAGAAAACAAATCAACCGGAGGAGATGAGTGTGGACGTAGTAGCCGTGGGGGGGGGGAGTGTTTGGATGGCGAACAAGTGTTGTCAAGAACATTATACAGGTAATTACGGTTAAGACATTATGACATCAATCCAGTGCAGGAACGCGATTGTCGGCTCAACTTGAAATTCTCGAGAGTGTGATTTAGTTTTCTCGCGGACTTTGAATCAGCAGAAGGTATTTAACGGATAAACTTCGAGGAGATTGAAATAAGCGCGCGAGCAGCGCTAATGTGGTTTTTTTGTAGTAGGGAGGTGAATGCCATTTATACACAGCGTGTAGGACTCCCATGCGCGACTAGACTACCCACTAAACACCTCCCCTGTCAACCTGAGAACCTAGCCTGGAACCGTTTGACACATTACTTCGGGCCAGGTCTCGTTTTGTTACGCCGTGAGGTGCCTTCAAGCTAGGGGATCCCTTTTCTAGTGGGAAGGGAGAGGGGAAGAGGAAGTGCCAGAAGAGCGATACCCCAGCCCCAACGTCCCCGGCTGCTGTGGTTCCCTTTAATATTTTAGGACTGCCCGAGCATAATGTGTCACCTAGTTCCATTTGTCAGCCGATTCGAGCATCACCGTGACTATATTATACGGAGTGAGCTCTCCCGTCTCCCTGTAGAGTTCTCTTTGCAGCCTGACCCGTTTTTGCACGCAAAAAATGTGTGGCAGACATTGTCTTCCTCTGCTGGGCAATACCGACAATCGGGGGACCGTGGCTTACCAATCTTGTGCAGGTAAAACTGATAATACCCATGCCCGCTCAAAAGCTGGGACAGATAGAAGTCAGTCTCACCATGCCTTTGATTTAGCCACGGTCTCACATCCAGGATGAGGCGCGCAGTCCACCTTCCCTTCGTGCAATTCCTCCAAGACTGCTGCCAATCGTTGAGCGAGCGCTGTCTCTCCTTCTGGACAACCGTCTCCCTTGCCCCCTCGTTTCGGTGCAGATAAATAGCGCGGCGCTCTCTAGTAAGGAGGGCGACAGGTATCACGCCTGCAAAACTCTCACCACCGTATTAGAGACTGTCGGATACAAAGATGCAATTCACAGTGCTCCTCTTCTCTGTACCTGTGCCAAACATTTTCGGTATACCCCCTTGCTGAGAGCGTCGCCCCATACCTCTGCTCCATACAATAGCACTGACCCTACAACATTCATCAAGAGGCGTCCTCTTGATGGGCTGGTTCCCCTACGTTGGCCATAAGTTGACTCAGAGCCGATACTCCTGAAGCAGCCTTCTCAGCCGTTGCCCTGATTTGCTCAGAATAACTCATCTTCGAGTCGATCAGTAGCCCCAGGTACTTCACCGATGGCTTCAATTCAATTCGTAAGTTCCAATACTGATAATCCTTACTCTAGGGATTCTCTTTTTTGTCAAGATGACCACTTCGGTTTTCTCCAGTACTCGGCGCATTAGCATACCTAGCCTAAGTTGCGCCTGTCGTAAGACACGTTCCACAGGTCCGGACCAAGGATAGATCCCTGGGCAACACCCGATGTAATTTGCATCTCTCGTTGACCCTGTGTCGTATCTAGAGCAGGCTTTGGTCCTTTAGGTAGTTCCTCAAAAGCCCCATTAGATATTCTGGAACTTGAAAAGGGTTTTCCAGCGTATCCAGGATATCAACTCATCTAGCGGAGTTGAAGGCATTCCTGACGTCAAGTGTCACCAACAGGACGACCCATCGCTTGGTGCAACTATATGCCTCTGCCTTTTGGACCGGGCTC
Organism: Odontomyia ornata; assembly: GCA_963969285.1. Classification (NCBI taxonomy): domain Eukaryota; kingdom Metazoa; phylum Arthropoda; class Insecta; order Diptera; family Stratiomyidae; genus Odontomyia; species Odontomyia ornata. The sequence continues at coordinate 236,362,830 of OZ017740.1, read as the reverse complement.
ATCACCTCTTCAATCACATCGATGGTAGACCGTCCTGCTCTAAAGCCGTACAGTCGAGGAGATAGTTCCCAGCAGCACGAATCGAGTCAGTGAGTCTTCCCTTGATGAGTTTCTCTAGCACTTTCCCAGCCATATCTAGCATGCGTAACGGGCGGTATGCAGTCGGCGATGCGGAATTTCCCTTCCCCATGCTGCTCAGCACGAGTCTCGCCACCTTCCATCTCACCGGGAAAATCCAGTTCCAAAGGCAAGTGTTGAATATGCTGAGCAGCAAGTCAGGACCATGGTGATAGACGAGCCGTAACACCTCAGCCGGAACACCACCTTGACCTGGAGCCTTCCTCGCTTTCAACGATAGGACTGCCTCTTCCAGTTTCGGCTGTGTGAAGAGTGGACACTCGACTGCTATTTCGCCATGGACAGCGTCAACACGGACTATCTCCTCCATCTTTTCCGCATCATTTATACAAGGATTCCGTAGCAAACCAGGCTTCCGCATAACTAGCTTGTAGCCAAGGCCCCACGGATCCTTGTTCACATTGTCCACTTGATCTTGCCAGCAGCGAGCCTTGCTGTTGTTGATCAATTCGCGAATGCATTTCCTGGCCGACTTATATGCTAGCACGCGGTTGCTTGCTTCGTCCCGGCTCCGTGTCCGTTGAGCCTCACGCTGAAGCTTGTGACACTCCTTTCGTTTTTCAGCGATTTCAGTTGACCGCCAGTACACTGGTGACTTCCCGTGTCGGGGTTTTTGACGGGGCATAGAAGCACAGCAAGCAGTCGTAATGATGCTCATACTTGAGTTCACCACATCTTGAGCTGCCAGTTCTTCCGTCCCCTCCGAAGCACCCTGCTGTGGTACACCTGCTCCCTACAGCGGCTCGCCTGCTGTGAGCACCTCGACGAACCTCTTGACGTCCATCCTTCCGATGTTCCATCCAATTGTAGAAAGCCGAGAGCACGGACGTAGGGAGACAACATCGCTTATCTCAAGCAGAATGTACTGATGATCGCTGGCTGAGTAGTCATAGTAAGGACTCCAAGGCGAATGTCACGTCCGGTATGGTTCCTTCACAGCCAATACGGCTGAAGGTCGGCGTATTGCCGGTATTTAGTACGACGAGCGACGTCCTGGCCACCATTTATAGGACTCGTTTTCCCCGCGGATCTGTTTGAGGCATGCCCCATTCGATTGCTTTCGCGTTGAAGTCGCCCCCAACGAGCACATTCCCGTCTGCGTTCGAAACAGTGCCCTCCAGGGCATTAAGCTTGGCTTGGAAAGATGATATCAATTCGTTCGGAATTAGGTACACATTAAAGAAGGTGATCCCTAAGCGCCGAACCCACACAAAACAATCCTCCCTCCCGTCCACAGCTCTCCACCTGGAAATTAATATTTTGAACCCAGACGGCGGCAGTACCAGTTTCATCAGGGTACCATAATGCTGAAATTTTATCATGATGTTGGCCACTCAGCACCAAAAAGTCGGCTTTCATGTTCCTCGCAAACTGCTCAAGCAGATTTTGGGCGGTTGAACTGCGGTGTTGATTTAGCTGCAGGATGCGGGTCATCGAAGTTCTAATTTTGCCTTGGCTAGGGCTTCCTGGAAAACCCGGTATTGTGAATGTGGTTAGCGGATGGTTTGAAGTTCATAAATTATTGTTGAAGGATTTTGATATTTTCCTTAGTTCGTTACTAACTTAGTGAATGATGCAAGTTTGCAAATGATAGCGTTATAATGAAACTAAATTAACAATACCAGCATTAGTGTAGCAAATAGATTGAAGAAAATAAGCAAGAAAAATTATTGAAGTGATCCATGAGTTCTGTTGACGAAGAATGGTTCAGTTATCTGAAAATATTTTTTATTCGAAAATTTTCGTCGGCTGGACATCAACGGCACGGACGGGAAGAAAAGAAACGACGGAATGGTCAAGTTTGGTGTCACCTATTGGTGGGAGGCAGTTTTTGCGTAGTGTGTGTGCACCCACAGTGTGGCAGGTGGAAAAGAAATTCAGGGAATGGACATGGAAAACTCCCAAAACTGAGTTCTCCATCACGGCATAGATATTGACGTGAGACACTTTTCCAATCAATTACGCGGACAGGTTGGTCATCGGCAAATGTGGTATTTATTGGTGATGAATGTTACTGCCGCTTGTTGGATGCGGAACTGGACCGGAAAGCTTACAGTCGGTGGGAAATTAATCGGTGCGAGTAGAAAAATAGTCACAGTGGAGTCGAGTTTGGGGGCCAGCGATATAGTGTGCGTAAAGAGGTCATCAACAGGATGAACCGAGTGTTGAAATCACGGTCACCGTGAAGGAAGGAGAATTTCCGCCCGGAAAAGTCAATAAAGGAACACGCGAGTGAAGTTTAATTTGAAGTGGGGAGTTTTTACCACAGCTGCAATGAAAGAAGTATACATAGTGCAAGTGATTGAATTGCAGAATATCAATATGTTGTTGCGGAAGGAGAACTCATTGGTTTGAAGGACGCACGCACAATGATAATTCGATCGATGGAGAAAGTGTTCACCATCTCACGTGGGCTGTGCTTCTCAATTTCTTCCATGACGCAAAAAGCGCACCGAGGAGATACCACCCAGACATGCAGTTGAAGTGAACTCTGGAAAGAATGCGAAAAAAACTTAAAAGATTCATAGAATAGAAGAAAGTATGAAGCATTAAGTGTGTTAGATATGTCTTTTTCTAACCCCATTTAAAGCGTTTGTTTCGATATGACATAATAATTTTAGCTTTGGTAACAAGTATCTAACGACGTAATTTCCTATTTTATTTCCTTTAAAATAGCGTAAACTCCATGATATAACGTTAAAAAAAACAAAACGAAATTTCTTGCTTAATGAATAAATTCCAGCGAAATAAACGGATCCAGGAGACTCCCCCCTCTCAAAAAGAGCTCGTTGGAGGAGTGGGTGAGTACCTTTGGTTGTTTTTATTATATTGTACTTACAATCAGAAAAAAAAATATCTTCAAACATTTAAATACTCAGCCTAATTATTAAGCATACAGGGAGTTGATTCTTCATGATTAAGTTGACTTCTGTATTTGTGTTGGAAATACTTTACCGTAAAAGAATAAGGCGGAAGAAAGATACATAACATATAAAGTATACGAACTTTTTTAAAATGTTACGATAAAGTAAACAGACATTAAAAAAGAAAAAATGCTGCACTGAAATATCCTCTCTTCTCCTTTACTGAGTATGGGACTCGCAACCTTGTTGGGCCCGTTGACTAAATTGAGCTTGCCATCGGGCGTACCTTCTCCTTTGTCGTTTCAGGGGTATTGCCAGGGATGCTTGGCCTTCTTTTTGCCCAGCATGCCCAAGTCATCGTCTTGATCTATGATCTGGTTAGGAAGAGTGCGAGGGGTATCACTAATACCCGGATGCCCCACTCTTTTCTGGGCTATGACTATCCGTATCGATGAAGCGCTTGTGTCTGACCTCGCTTGTGATTGAGTAAAAAAGGTCATCGCATCTTCTCGTGAAATCTCCTTCAATCGGTTACCTCGGTCTTTGCCATTTGTCAAATGGTTTATTTGTCACTGTAAGAACAAATTGTAAGCGTGAATTTTTTTCGGAGTGAGCTCTTGTGCTGGTGGAAAGAATCCGCCACACAATACCACAATGCTAGCTGCCAGCACACCTACGCATCATCAGGCAAGACTTTTTTCAGCTGAGCACAAATTTTTTGCTCGCTGAGGCAGAAGTCCACTGCTGCAGTCCTAAATGGCCTTTTTGTTTTTTTTTGTGTGGTAGGGAGGTGAAGGCATTTACTCCCGCCGAGTCTGGCAGTGTGGGACTCCCATGGGGGATACCCTTGGACTACCCACTAAACACCTCCCCTGTCAATCTGAGAACCTAGCCTGGAACCGTTTGACACATTACTTCGGGCCAGGTCTCGTTTTGTTACGCCGTGGGGCGCCTTCAAGCTGGGGAGTCCCTTTCCTAGTGGGAGGGGAGAGGGGAAGAGGAAATGCCAGAAGAGCGATCCCCCAGCCCCAGCGCCTCCGGCTGCTGTGAGTCCCTTTTATATTTCAGGACTGCCCGAGCATAATGTGCCACCTGGTTCCATTTGTCAACCGATTCGAGCATCACCGCAACTATATTGTCCGGGGTGAGCTATCCCGTCACCCTGTAGAGTTTCCTTCGCAGCCTGACCCATTTTGTACACGCAAAAAATGTGTGGCAGACATTGTCTTCCTCTGCTGGGCAAAACCGACAATCGGGAGACCGTGTCTTACCGATCTTGTGCAGGTAAGACTGAAAACACCCGTCCCCGCTCAAAAGCTGGGTCAGATAGAAGTCAGTCTCACCATGCCTTCGATTTAGCCACGGTCTCACGTCCGGGATGAGGCGCGCAGTCCACCTTCCCTTCGTGCGATTCCCCCAAGACTGCTGCCAATCGTTGAGCGAGCGTTGTCTCTCCTCGCGGACAAGCATCTCCCTCGCATCCTCGCTTCGGCGCAGGTAAATAGCGCGGTGCTCTCAACAAGGAGGGCGACAGGTATCACGCCTGCAATCACTCTCACCGCCAACTCAGAGACTGTTGGATACGAAGACCCAATTCTCAGTGCTCCTCTTCTTTGTACCTGTGCCAATCGTTTTCGGTATACCTCCTTGCTGAGAGCGTCGCCCCATACCTCTGCTCCATACAGTAGCACTGACCCTACAGCACTCATCAAGAGGCGTCTTCTTGATGGGCTGGACCCCCCCTACGTTGGCCATAAGTCGACTCATGGCCGATATTCCCGAAACAGCCTTCTCAGCCGTTGCCCTGATTTGCTCAGAGAAACTCATCTTCGAGTCGATCAGTAGCCCCAGGTACTTCACCGCTGGCTTCGATTCGATTTGTATACCTCCAATACTGATCATCCTTACTCTAGGGATTCTCTTTTTTGTCAAGATGACCACTTCGGTTTTCTCCAGTGCTAAACTGAGCCCGCGAGCAGTCATCCAGTCCCTCACTCGGCGCATTTGCATACCTAGCCTAAGTTGCGCTTGTTCAACGGTGCGTCCAGCGACCAGAGCCGCAACATCATCCGCATAGCGGATACGCGACTCATCTGGCATCTCAAGTCTCAGTAGCCCGTCGTGAGACACGTTCCATAGGTCCGGACCAAGGATAGATCCCTGGGCAACACCCGATGTAATTTCCATCCTTCGTTGGCCCTGTGTCGTGTCGTAAAGCAGGCTTCGGTCCTTTAGGTAGTTCCTCAAAAGCCGCATTAGATATTCTGGAACTTGAAAAGAGTTTTGCAGCTTGTCCAGAATATCCACCCATCTAGCGGAGTTGAAGGCATTCCTGACGTCGAGTGTCACAAACAGGACGATCCGTCGCTTTGTGCGACTATATGCCTCTGCCTTTTGGACCGCGTTCACCACCTCTGCGATCGCATCAATGGTCGACCGTCCTGCTCTAAAGCCGTACTGCCGAGGAGATAGGTCCCTAGCAGCACGAATCGCGTCAGTGAGTCTTCCCTTGATGAGTTTCTCTAGCACTTTCCCAGCCGTGTCTAGCATGCATAACGGGCGGTATGCAGACGGCGATTCGGGATTTCCCTTCCCCTTGCTGATCAGTGCGAGCCTTGCCACCTTCCATCGTACCGGGAAAACCCCGTCCCGTAGGCAAGCGTTGAATGTGCTGAGCAGCAAGTCAGGACAATGGTGATAGACGAGCCGCAACACCTCAGCTGGAACACCATCTGGACCTGGAGCCTTCCTCGCTTTCAAGGAGAGGACTGCCTCCTCCAGTTCCAGCTGTGTGAAGAGTGGGCACTCTACTGCTGTTTCACCATGGACAGCGTCAACACGGACGGGATGGGCGGGGAAGAGTCCCCGCACTATCGCGTCTATCTTTTCAGCGTCATGTATACAAGGCTTCCGTAGGGCACCAAGTTTCCCCATGACCAGCTTGTAGCCAAGGCCCCACGGATCCTTGTTCACATTGTCCACTAGGTCTTGCCAGCAGCGAGCCTTGCTACTGTTGATCAGTTTGCGAAGGCATTTCCTGGCTGACTTATAAGCTGCCACCTGGTTGCATGCCTCTTCACGGTTCTGCGCCCGTTGAGCCTCACGCCGAAGCTTGTGACACTCCCTCCGCTTTTCAGCGATTTCAGTAGACCACCAGTACACTGGGGGCTTGCCGTGCCGGGGTCTTCGGTGGGGCATAGAAGCGCAGCAAGCAGTCGTGATTATGCTCATGGTAGAGTTCACCACGTCTTGAGCTGCCGGCTCTCCCGTCCCCTCCGGAGCTCCCTGCAGTGGTTCACCTGCTGTGAGAACCTTGACGAACCTCTCGACGTCCATTCTTCCAATGTTCCATCCAGCTGTAGAAGGCCGAGAGCACGGACGTCGGGAGATAGCATCACTTATCTCAAGCAGAATGCACTGGTGATCACTGGCTGTGTAGTCCTCTAATACTTTCCAGTTTTGTATCCTCCGAACTAAGGACTCCGAGGCGAATGTCACGTCCGGTATGGTTCCGTCACAGCCAATACGGTGGAAAGTCGGCGTATTTCCGGAGTTTAGTACGACGAGGGCCATCCTGGCCGCCATTTCCAGGATTCGTTTTCCCCGCGGATCCGTCCGAGGTATGCCCCATTCGATTGCTTTAGCATTGAAGTCGCCCCCAACGAGCACTTTACCCTCTGCGTTCGAGACAGCGCCCTCCAGAGCATTAAGCTTGGCTTGGAAAGATGATATCGGCTCGTTAGGCGTTAGGTACACACTAAAGAAGGTGATCCCTGAGCACCGAACCCACACGAAACCATCCCCCCATCCACAACTCTCCGCTTGAAAATCACTGTTCCGAACCCAGATAGCGGCAGTATCACTTTCATCAGAGTACCATAATGCAGGACTTTTATTATGGTGTTGCTCACTCAGCAGCAAGAAGTCGGCTTTCCTGTCCCTCGCAAACTGCTCAAGCAGATTTTGGGCGGTTGAACTGCGGTGTAGGTTTAGCTGCAGGATGCGGGTCATCAAAGCTCTGATTTGGCCTTGGCTAGGGCTTCCTGGAACACCCCACATTTTCCTGATCCCAAGACGTGTCCAAAATCAAGGTTTGGATCAGCATCCTTGCAAAGAATACAGTGTGCCTTCTTCGTAACCTCTTTTCTTTTATGTCCCATTTCACCGCATTTGTAACATAGGGAACTCCTATCGGGTCCTTTGCATACTTGTGTGGTGTGACCATAACCAAGGCATTTGAAACATTGAAGAGGCTTTGGGCTTCGCCGTATCCTACAGACAACCCACCCTATTCGTACTTTGCCCTTGTTCAGGAATTGTTCGGCGTCCTTTTCGGTCAAGTCAACTATGGCCATGCGTTGTCCCCTGTTGTTTTCTGGTGTCAGTCTCGCTTTGATCCTTCCCACACTAGGGAACTCCTTTTTGATGGCCTCTTCTACCTCGGCCAGATCCGTCACGCAGTCAATGTCCCGTATTTCGATCGTTGCCATCGGCTCGTGCGGGGCTATAGTTGCGCTTTTGCCGAGGACTTTCTTTACTGCGTCACAGAATGCTTCTTTATTGCCGGCCTCTGCTCCGAATTCGACCAGTATGTGGCCCGACCGCGTTGGTCGTACTACTTTAATGGTAGTGTTGGTGTGTTCGGGCCTGACGTTTCCCCTGATGTCCCGCAGTGCCTCCGCGTAGGATCGGCCATCTTGGGGCTTTATAAGCAGTGCCTGCTGCCGGGGTCTTCGTTGGGGCTTTTGCCTCTCCTGTTTTGCATCAGGTCCTTTTTCTAATTGGGCGTCCGTGCGAATTTTATTTTCTGGCTTTTTTTGAAGGAGTTTCTTTACGGCCTTCTTCGCTCCTTTTGTAAGCACTGTCTGGAACCCCCGATCTGGTGCTCCACGCCCGTTAAGTGCCTCTTCCTTCCTTGTTTTATCCCGATCTCCTTTGATTGGGCTAGACGCCATTCTTTTAATGACTTTTAATGATGGAGCTATCTGCATGTCGCCTTTAGATTTCGCCCCAGCGCCTCTTTAGCCTTCTGTTCATCTTCGGCCCTTAACCAGCTCCACCGATAGTGCCCTATGCGATCTAGGAGCTCCTCTAGTTCAAGGAGCCCTTCCTTTGCTACTTTGCTAATTTTTGGGGAGTCGCATGCAGCTTGTATTCTTTTCAGAACATCTCCCGCTTTTCGAAGTAGTCTTTCCTCTTCGTATCGCTGGGCTGCAATTGTACCTTGCAACCATCCTTGGGAGAGGTTTTCGCGTTCCGTTTCCGAGTGCAGTAGTTCCGCCACATTTTTAACGGTGGTGGTACAATCACGCGGTGTCTGGTCACTCTTTGCTTTAAGTACCGTAATCTCCTCGTTTGCTTCTGGATTTTGCGTTGCAATGTCGGGATTTGTGACCCTTGCATCGGTCGCTTTAGTAACGATCGCAGCCGTGACAATTGAATTTTCGGTGCTCTTTACGTTATCTTCCACTGCTCGAACACCTGAAGCATCTTGCTGAGTCTCCCGCTTCTCCTTAATAGGACGCTTGGGCGTTCGCATAATTTTTTGCTGCGCCCAAACGCCGCAGGAATCTCAGTCTGCACCAGACTGTCTGCTGTTCCCCGTTTTTCGTCTACCGTCACTGTCGTCGTGTTAGTCTTCGTTTTTTTCGTGGTTAGTACAGCTCTCGATGTACTGTTGACATCGTGGCTGCAACCGCTAGTTGCGTCCGCATTATTATTTTTGGTTTCATTTGTTGGATGTTTTTGATGTGTTGATTTTGTTTGCTCCATTTTATTGGGTCCCCCCTCGGAGCCGCTATCTCCGTTCGTGTGTGTAGTCGCCTTTTTGGTCCCATGGTTATCTTTGCAGAGCAGGGAGGCCATGCGAGGGTTGGCACAAGCCCTTATGGGGACAAGTGCTCAGAGCCAGACCAGCGCTAATCGGGAGTCCGTCTCAACTGAACCTACACCACCAACCCAATGGTGCGAACTTCGAACGTACTCCGAGGCCTGCCAAGGTTTTACCGGGACGGAGACGGTATGATAGTTGAATTGGACTTTTAGCATTCTATTTAAAGACTACCAACGGTGCCCAATGTGGGGCTCAAAGAGCTCTGCTGGATCATCAGACGTGTGCAACAAGACAGACCACCATCTCTAGGGTAACCCGCTCGGTGTCCAAATTTTGGCAAGTAGGTAACCTCAACAACTTCCCAATGTTTGTTGCCTTCGAACATCAATATTATTTGAACTTGCTTTTGAATTATACATTAGTGGTTTACCAACATTGTATGACTAGCGAGGCCAAGTGATATCAGAGTCCCTGAAGGTGCTCCAAAGTTGTCACCCACTATCTTTTGTGGTTTGTTCTGATTTGCGCACCAAATCAAGCAGTGCTTGGTAGTCTTAAATTACATGGATTTTGATTTTGTGGGATTGGCGGCTTTGCTAGTCCGCAACTATCCGTGACAAAAACCGCGCTGCCTGCGGAACAGAATCAACCTTGGGCAGACGTACTTTTCCTAACTAATGCAACTGGTTAATAGAAGAATTTTGAGTCTGGATGGTCATAGCGCCGTAAGAGAGCAGTCCCTGGGAACACGTTAGGGGGCTACTCCATTCGTGTCGCTGCCTGGGAAGAGTTTGCAAGGAGAAGATATGATTTTTGATACATAATTACACTTTTCTTGTTTTGATAGAGTCTTGAATAGTTCACCACTGAGTGCGACTCAAAAAATTTGAACTTTCAGCTATACCCAAACATTTGTTGAGTAATGTTTATACTTAAAGTTCTAAGTTTAGCTGGATATAGTCTTAATCCCATCTTTATTAGTTAGCTAAAATCCATCACGAGCATCTTTTGTTAAAATACTGGCAAGGCGTACTTCAGACAAGCGTCATCTACGCTCAGACGCAGACTCGACGTCATTGTGTGTGATATACCAACAGGCATAGGACGATGGCACGCTGGAGTGGACTGTGGAGTACGGACATTGTGTAATGATTTTTTCTGTTAAAGAATCGCTCGTATGAAATCTGAACCGACCTCTCATCGGTTCTAGACGTGAAGTCTTGGGACGTGACAACGGACGATCAACAAGTCCGAAAACCCTTAGTCTACTCCAAGGTGGCTGATAGCTAGCTAGCTAGTTTGGAGAGGTGTTCGATCGCAGTTCTTACGTGAGCAGACTCATTTCGAAATACAAAAATTCAGCCACCGGTTTACTTGCCCGATTTAATAACGCGTCGAAAACATTATTAACATACGGGAAAGCAACCTAATTTACTTTATTCCGTCTTCCTTTCATACATTCAGACAACAACAAAAATGCATATAAGCCCACGTTCCCGAATATTATCGATGTAGTACCGAAAAAATATCCTACTCTTACCCGAACATGAAAAACCCTACTCTACTAAAAACGCAAAGCAAATTATGGTACCGCGTACCGAGCGCGACGCGAAACCGGCCATCCGTGGATTTCTAAAACCCTACCCTTGTAACGGCACACTTACCGTTCGCTGCCATTCCTGCTGGAAAAAGAAGCACTTGCTGGGAAGGAAAGTTTTATTTCGATTAGCAATTCAGGTTATTTGTCATACCGCGTTTTACAAGTCTTACAAGTTTTCTTCTGACGACATTTTAAGGGTAAACCGTGATGGGAGGGAATCCAGTTTTGAATGTAGAAAGGACGCGGTTTCTTGATTCCTTGATGGAAAACGAGTAAAGAGGATTGTGAGCATAGCTAGGGGGTTACAATAAGTTTGATTAGATTTTGCATGTGACAGACCCTAACTCGAAATGTTGTGTGTATCATTCACTGTCCGAGGAGAAAATCGTCGATGAATGTGTGTCGCATCTTCAATGGCAACAAAACAAAAGTGGTTGATTCGGTTTGTGTTGATGCGCTCGGAAGTTACTACAATTATTTTCGATTTAGCTTCTAACTGCAATACGTAGTAGCTTACAATTTTTAGGAGTGCGATTTGCTGAAAATTCTCAAAAGTGAACTATCTCAAATTTATTCTGTGGTAGCGCTAAGGCTGAATATCAGAAAATCGGACTGAGCTGCCGGCGAAATACATAGCTGGAAAAAATTCGGGAAAAAGCTTTTGGTCCTCGTATCACCTTACAACTAACTATGTGTACAGTGTTACCGAGCAATATATCGTGAATTGCTGTCCCGGGATGGGTCTATGTTGCAAGTGATTACAACATCCATCTAGCGGTGCCGATTTGTATAATCTATTGGAACTAATACATCGTGTCTGTGACACCATCCTGACGTGAAATTCAATATGTTCTGCATGATTGTCACTCTGTGTAACACAACAGCAATTTGAATAAGCTATTTTTTACGAAGTTCAAGTTGATAGGATACCTGCATCGTTCTCGAGCGCTCGACGGACAATGTGGGTAAGTACCCTTTTGGTATATTTTCATTCCAATTTATTTTTTATGTAAATTTTATTTTTGTTTCTCAACAAATCATTTTTTTACGTAAATTTTTTTATAGTTTCTTTATGTAGGAATTTTGTTTGTATATTCTCATTTGTGTTACCGATTCATATTATTGTTTTTAAATATCCATATTTATCTCTCGTAAACGATACCAATCGGCATGTTAGAAATATAAAAAATAAAGGAATGTTGAATTGAACTGATATCCCGGTCTTTCCTTTCCTTCTGCTCAGACCGGGTATAGGACCCGGTACGATGGTAGGCTCTCCACGCCAGAAATGAGCCGGCCATAGGGCACCAACTAACCTCCTTTTGTTTCAGGTGACTTCACGGGTTGAGTGGCCCGAGCATGGTGCCTCTTTGTGGCATAGGGTTATGTAATCGCATTGCATAATTCTTTGGCATAAATTATATTATTACATTTATGGATTTTTTATTATTACATTTATGGATTTTGATCCGGTTGGGCGGGTGCGCGGGGGCTCCATCACCACCCGGTTGCCCCTCTCCTATTTATGGGCAATGAGCCTCTTCGGGTAAAGACGAAGTTACCCCAAGTCCGCCCATTTTTACTTGCTTCACTTGTTCTCTGAACAAGTCATTTTCTCTTGGTATGGTTGCCTACAATTTTTACGACTTCGGTCGCCTTTCTTTTTTTGACCCCAGAAATTCGTGAATGCGAAATTCTTTTGTAGTGGGTCCTTGTGCTGGGGGAATGAACCCACCCCAAGACACCGCAATGCTAGCCTGCCAGCGCATTCACGCGTCCCCAGACAAGGGCATTCTCGGCGGATATCTTCACCTTCGTCTACCGAGGCAACAGACCATCGCTGCAGTCCTTCACGGACTTTGAATTTATCTATTCCCTACAGTATACATAGATAGGTAAGTTATAGAGGCTTAGCTTGTATTCAATTTAAGTTCGTTTTTCTTTTCTTTTTTTAATGCCAAAAATTTATTTCTCTCAAACGAAGACCTAATTTATATTAATCTCTTATTTCTTAATGATTGTTACTTATACACGAATTTTTGTTTTTGGAATGGCTTTATGTCTTCTATATATAACAGAACGTATAAATTACTTTGGTCGTTTTCGTTTCTTCAAAAATCTGGAAATAGTTTATACACCTGAATATTTGTTTTACAGCACCCATTTAATTGCTATTTAATAGTTTTGCTTCAGTAGATCGATATGTTATCAATCACTCGACGCCGCTGGCGACCACTACTAATGCACCTTGCTGCCATGTGGCTTTCCATCTCGTGTCCATTGTGACGGCTTCCCATCCCACGTCAGTTTTGTCGAGGGATGTCAAAAGTCGAGTTGACACAGCCACATGGCGGGTGTGTGTCGAAAAATTAGCAAGTGAAGTTTGCAGGAAAATGCAATTTTTGCAACAAATCTAGGGTCTGGGTGATTTTCTATTTATATGTCCAGATGTGAAGGTACCTTGATGATTGTATGTTTTTGTAATAATTCCAGAGATTCGATAACGCCGAAAATTTCAGAAAATAAGAACGTCGTGTTGCATAACTTTATTTTGGAGTTGAAAACTCTGCCCATAACCTCCTAAGGCGAGGCTTGGAATTGATTCATCACCCGCATTATTTATTGGGTAGGTATTTTTTCCTTTTCACTAGCAAAGCTTTACCAATCAGTCTCATGAAGACTATTCGATTCAAGGTACTGAGGAGGTACAATATCAAAATATTTTGTCTCCGCAGCCATCCTAAACCCTTATAATGCATGATTATGGAAGGACGCTGATTTTCATGCTTTGGTATTCCCGAAAACTAAACACTTTTCCACAATGTGTCAAGATCTTATGGATCAGGGAAGTAAAATTCGTGGCGTAGTAATTCAATGAAATTCAATCAGCAATTCAAGCGACAGTAGCTCACAGCAAAGATTCAGAAAACCCAAAAGCACCATCGAAAATATCTGAACGAGCTAAAAATAAATCATGGTGCAGCGTAATATATCTTTTGTATCACCCCGATCAGAGGATTTTAAGAAACCGCTCAAGGATGCGCCTGATGATGAGTGTCTGGTTGTAGGTTATTCACAAGCACTACAAAAACATATTTTAGTGTATGGACGTCTCTATGTATCGCAAAACTATTTTTGCTTCTATGCAAATATCTTTCGATACGAAACATGCTTTTGTATCAAATGTGAAGACGTTTAAACTATTACCAAGAAGAAAATAGCACATGTAACTTCCGATGCCATCCTAGTCAAACGGAAGAGAATTACTTCACAACATTTACCACAAGGCGTTTTTAATGTTATTTCGGATATGGCAGAACTTGTTTATGAACAATCCACAGGAAATGTTGCAACTCGTTCAAAATTGCTATGGTGATGAGTCAGGAGTAATAAGCGATGATTCATGAGCACAATCGTTTTTCTGGGGAGATTTTTCGCGGCAATATTTGGTATTCTGTCCTGGCCACACATAAGATCCTATTAGTTTTGGATGATTGCGGACAAATATCCTGCCACAAAGTTAACCTTTGCTTCCTCTATTTCGATCCAGCAAAATGTATTCCATATTTGAATACGTTCCTTGAGCGCAGTGAGCACAATGGAACAACAGTTGATGCCGGCTGGGAATCTCGATTAGATTTGGATGTGACAGATATTGTGATATAAGAAAGTAATCCCACCAGACTTTCACGAAAACAGGCTCTAGCACAAGAAATCCTTTTAACCTATCTGCAACGTTGGGGCAAAGATTTCCTAAGACGTCGGCTCGATCGGACCGTGAACGAGGATGGTACCCATGACAAACCTCGACCCTTAATGACATTCATTTGTCCTTGCCAATATGTTGAAGAAATATTAAACAATAAAATCAAAGAGCAATTGAAACAGGATTGTTGTGGCCTCATCACCTTTTGTAAAGATTTATGCTAAAAGAAGAAGAAAGGCAAAGACATAATCGTGGCAACTAAACGACGATATTTTTAGATAGATGTATATACACTTTCATATACTCAGATCTATATATTTGTTGATAATTTTACATTGAATAGTTACATTATAATCAGAAATTGGTTGAATCGTTTCGTATCGTTGAAACGGATAATTGGAAAAATAACAAAGTAGACATATTGACAGAAGTTTTATAAGTTTGTAAGACAATCACTGTTATAAATGTAAACTTTAGAATCGATTTTATGAAAATGGCAAAGCAAATTTGACGTCATATTTTGGAAGCCGTCTTGCTTAAGATGAAGCCAAAGATCATGTCCCTAAATATCATCTGTTTTGGAAAGTAAATAGTCACCGTCAAATCCTATCAAAAGTTCATAAAAGATTCTGAGCACCTCATTAAAGTGACTGTTTTATTGCAAAAAACTTTCAACGCTGATCTATTATCATCCCATTACCGCTGATTATACCAAACTATTTAATACCAAAACGATACTCGCTATCGTGTCAGTTATTTAAGAAAGAAAGGCATGGGATGGCTTATTTTTCATAAGACCGATTAGCCTAGCCATTAGATAAACAGAATATTACTAATCGGTCATAGATATAAATCAATCGATTGATTATCTTAGCTATTAATTGGTAATAAGGGTACACTAATCAATTTTTTTTTACATTATTAATTATCACATTTATTTACTTAACTAGATATCGAATTCAAATCAATCGTATAACTAATTTTATTGTGACTAACACATTGTTTCTAAACTAATACTAATTGGAAAAAGCTAGATGTAAGTTTACATATGGTTATCTCACTAAACTACTAGCAGTTACTTCACACCTGTTAATTAACATTTAATAACATTCTAAAAATCTTGATAACCCATTAGATTCGGAATATCCCAATTGACACGTTTAAATATTTTGCATTGACTCAAATTTTCGTCAGAGCTCGAAAATTTACTTATGAGGTCGTATTAACGATTTTTTTTCAATTCAGATGTTCATTGTCACCTCATTTGACTATCATTTGATATGGATTTATGGTACATCTCTCATTTTATGTTTCCCCTCATAATGGCACGGGAAGAATTAGTCTTGATACTCGTTTGCGGGAAATAAGGCATTTATCTTACAAAAAAATCGTATGCACACACATTACCAAGCCATAACCAACGCCAGTTCCAAGTTCCAATTCTATTTCCATTGGTGATCGGAGAACTGGTACACTGTTTTTTCTCGATTCTGTGGCTACTTGGCGTTGTGATATTACAAATATATAATTGATTGAGAGCCATTACCTAAGACCATTTTATTTTGAATCATTTTTCCGGGTTATATTGGTTTGTAACCTTTTGAAAAAAAAGGGGGACTACTTTGGATGAAAATAGGAACGAATAGTTTTCAACACTTACATCATCTAACAACCAGTTCAGCACCATTGTCGAATACGTGTATAACCAGTTTCTTCAGTCCTTTGATTTAAAAATTGAAAAATTTTGTAAAATTGATTCGCAATATTTCGGAGATAGTGAGATTATTATTTACGTTGATATGCATATCTAACGTATTCTAATTATTATCATTTTCAAAGTCAACTGATTGAAGTAAGGACTAGTGTAAATATAAAATCAAATAGTCAAGTAATTAATGTAGTGCTTCTTGAGGAAATAACATGAACTGCTAAATTACACACGACTTTCCTTCCCAGTGGCCCTTCTTTTTCAGAGGCAGTGGGAGTGCATGGTAAGTATGCCGGGAAGAGGGTAGAGTTTTGAAAAATCCGCGGAGGCCGGTTTCGCGTCGCGTGCGGTACGCGGTACCTTTGTTGGCATTGTTTTTTTTCCTTAGCGTAGCATTCTTCGGGTTCGAATTAACGCAGTATATTTTTCGGTACCACGTCGGCGAAATTCGGGAGCGCGAAATAGAATGTAGTTTTTTTTTTTTTTGATTGACTGGAATAATGAAGAAATACAGAATAAAGTAAAGTAGGTTTCTCTTCCGTATGTTTGTGTTTTCGACGCGTTTGAAACGGGCATTTAATGGTGGCTGAAATATGTCATTGAGCGTAATCCATTTAAGACCTGCGACCAAAATCCTCTCCGATCTAGCTGGCCGACAAGCAGCCACCGCGAAATGGATAATGGTGCGGGGACTGGTGGAGAGAGGTCGGTTCTGACTCGTTCGTACGGAGTCAAGAAAAAGAATCATATAAGAGATTCGCATCTTCTGACGAGTTGGTCCTTTACGGAGGATGTAAGGTACCTTGGTACTCGAGCCCCACAAACAGGAGCAGTGGAGTTGTGTTATACACACTTGCAGTCGCTTCACGTGAGTTGTAGCTTCCGCTTTCCTTTGTTTTATTTTTTTCGCGACAGAATCCTTCCGATGTGATGTCCAAGGTTGACCCCTATAAGGACCTTCTATTTTCTTGATGGAACTGTCAGCCAGATGGGTTTCTCCTATCGGCCTAGACTCTCAAGAAAAAAGAAGGTTACCTTGCCTTTATATCGCGGAAGGATTCTACTCATCTTTTTATGCGTGATAGACGAGTGGTTTCGGTTCAACCTTCGGTGGCGTATACTGGAGTTACGGAGCCTGGAATGCGTCGTTCCAACGCGCGGAAAAGTGGCAAAGGAACCACAAAATGTTGAATCGCCTCAACCAATGTTGGGCATCCCAGGAGCCATGGGTGGAGAAGTTCCTTTTGCAGTTGTCCCGGCCGAGGTTCCAACAGCGCCTTCCACCAACTCCGTCGACACCATCCTGGCTCTTATGCAAATAATGGCCAAGAGGATTGGACACTTAGAGAGGGGACTCCAGAACCTCCAGATTAGCCAACCCCCAGCCGCATAAGAACTCCGTCTGGCTGGGAACCCAATCCCAGTGTGGTTATGTTCCACTCTAGAGCGGCTGATCATTAGACCCTCCCTTCAAAGAACTCGGGAATGGATCCCAGAGCTCCCGAGTATCGACCACGATACAGCACCGCACCTACGTTGATACCCACAGTCCCCGATTCACCCCACGAACGTATTAACACCCGTCCGAGACCCTACGCCTCGTATCATGGAGACTTGGCGCCTTAGCTTCACCGATTTCAATTCGACGACACCGGTGGAGCGGTTCCTGTTTAGAATTCTGACTCTTGTCACCAGCACACTGAGAGGTGACTTGTCGGCTTCCCTCCGGCATGCACACCTTCTTTTCAGCGGAGATGCTGCCGAGTGGTACTGGAGTTTTATAGAATCGACACCGCGCCCCAATCGGGATTCTTTCTGTGCAGCCTTCCGCAACCGCTTTGACGACGACTTCACTGAAAGAGAGCTACGGGAACAACTAAAGAAACGCAAACAAGGCGCTCACGAACCATTCGACCAGTATTACACCAATATATTGCACTTAAGCACTCGGTTACGAACACCCATGCTCGAGGATGAACTGGTGGAAATTATCAGGGAGGAATATGCGTTGGGAGCTTCAGAACAGTCTCCTTCATGTGCCCATTCACACCGTACAGGGACTACGCCTCCATGTTCGTAGGCAAGAACAGCTAGATGAGCGGCAAGGAACCTTCCGTCCACAACGTCGCATGACGGGACCGAATCCACGAAATAACAATACCGTGGAGTTAGTGGCAGCGGATCACATAATTGATGACCCGGTACCAGTACCCAGGAGCGGAGCACCCCTGGAGCACGAGTTCCAAGCAATGGTTGACCAACCATTCGTTGAAGCATTCACAAGTCCGTCAGTCTGCTGGTACTGCCGGCAACCAGGGCATCGGTTCTATGCATGTCCAGTGGAACCGATGATCTTCTGTTACCGGTGCGGAAAGGCAGACACTTATGCACCTGATTGCGCAGATTGCAAGTTACGAAAAAACATGCCAGCGAGTGCCGCGACCACCCGTCGGCACTCCTAGAACCCGAATGAACGAATACTGACCCCATCACTAGTTACGACCAAGCCCGAGGCATGACCCCAACTTTACTGACTCGCACCGCCAAACACAGATTGCGGCATTATTTGGCTACTCGCCAGCGCATCTTCAATGAGGAGATGGTTACAACTGCCCCACCGCGAAGGAAACGAGCCACGGGTCGGATGCGGTGCTTCTGGAAAAGGGTCAGGCAGTCAAGCAAGGCGTTGCGGGAAATACATTTAGACGCATTATTGAAGGAGGACATTCGATCATATGCGTCAGTTCACCTCCTGCAAAAGCGACTGGCAGGCTTAGTCGATATGGGAGCCAGTGTGAATTGCATATCAGCCGATTTTGCAGAGGAGGTGCTGGCAACTCACGTGGACCAAATCCATCATTTTACCACCTGGTTGAGCACGGGGGACGGAACTCGTCACTCTGTAGTGGGGAAAATTACGACGGATATCACATTTGAAGGGGTAACTCCAACCTCCCACTCATTACGACATGCACTGGATGTGAATCAACAACTGCGACTTGACTCGGCTATATCGGCTTTTCCATCGCATGAGAAGGAAGGTCTCGCGCAGACGGGCCTGGTGTTTCACACGATAGATGTGGGGGATGCTAAACCCATAAAACAGAGACATTTTGCCATATCTCCGTCGAAGGAAAAGGGGTTATATACCAAAGTTGATCGAATGCTAGCATTAGGCGTGATCGAAGAATCACAAAGCGCGTGGCCTTCCCTGGTCACCTTAGTTGTTAAGCCGAACAAGGTCCGGCCATGCTTAGATACCAGACGTTTGAACGCCGTCACTGTCAAGAACGCATACCCTCTACCGTTGATCGAAGACATCTTGAGTCGATTGCCTAAAGCCCATTATACCACGAGTTTAGACCTCAAGGACGCTTTCTGGCAAATCCCTTTAGACCCTGGTTCAAAGGAGAAAACAGCCTACACAGTCCCAGGTTGGCCACTGTATCAATTTGTAACCATGCCATTCGGATTGTGCAATGCTCCTCAGACAATGACACGCCTTATCGATAAGGTGATACCACCGCATTTACGGCACCAATTAAACGGGCTCATGACCACCCATTGAGTGCGCACGGTGGTTATAGTCGTATGCTTCGGCGACTGAAGACTTACTTCTTTTGGCCTAAGATGGTGCAGCAAGTAAAAAAGTACGTAGTTGCCTGTGAGCTGCGCAAATGCACTAAGGCAGCCAATTCTGTGCTTCGGCCCCCGGTGGGAAAATTCGAGCTACTGGAGCGGGTGTGCCAGCGCCTGTATATAGATCTCATCGGTCCGTACCCTCGCTCAACTTCAGGATATGTCATGGTCCAATTCGAAACCTGCACACTGGCCTGATAGTCAGCTTTCTGGAAAATCGCGTTTTCTATATATTTGGAGTACCGGAAAAGTTGGTCTCCGACAACGGAGTTCAGTTCACCTCGGCTAGATTTCGGGATCTAATGGACAAGTATGGAATTACTCATCAGCGGACTGCCGTTCATACCCCGTAAGCCAATGCGTCCGAGCGGCTGAACCGCACCCTCATAGCCGCCTTTCGGGCCTATGTCCAACCGGATCAGAAAGATTGGGACCGCAGGATTTCCGCCATCACCTGTGCCTTGCGTTCATCTTACCACTCCACCACCACAGGTATCTCCCCGTACTTTGCCGTGTTCGGCCAGTAAATGACATGCCACGGAAACTCGTACCAGCTATTGCGGCAGTTGAAACGTTTGGAAGACCCAAAAGTGGTTCTGGAGCTGCACGAGAAACTCCAAATTCTACGAGAACAAATTCGGGAGAGGATCGAAGACAGTAGACGGGCGGGGGAGGAGCGTTATAACTTGTGATCCCATCGTTCTGCCTTGAAGGCAGGTGACAAAATCTACCGACGGAATTTCAGACAAAGTGAAGCAAGCCGGCACTACAGTGCCAAACTAGACAAAAAGTTAGTGAAGTGTCGTGTCTTACAAGTTTTAAGTCCCTCGCGATACCTCATTGCGGACATCTTCGGCAAGGAGCTGGGAGTCTACCATGCCAAAGACCTACGACGGTGAAAAGTGCCATCAAAGAATTTCTTTCTACTCGCCGTTGTCCCCAGCTGTTATCTCCTGCTTAGCATCGATCGTCAATACCTGGGCTCAAAATATCAGCAATCTTTTCGTGCTAGAACGTGCCGCTTGAAGATTTGCCATCCACAAGTCACACGACCTCTCCGGCCGCCATATAAGTAAAGCCATCTTAGGGCTAAGCAGCGTATTCTTCAGTCTCCCAATGCCTGGTTGGCATCGCGGATACTGCCCTGTAATGAATCACTCGACGCCGCTGGCGACCACTACTAATGCACCTTGCTGCCATGTGGCTTTCCATCTCGTGTCCATTGTGACGGCTTCCCATCCCACGTCAGTTTTGTCGTAGGATGTCAAAAGTCGAGTTGACACAGCCACATGGCGGGTGTGTGTCGAAAAATTAGCAAGTGAAGTTTGCAGGAAAATGCAATTTTCGCAACAAATCTAGGGTCTGGGTGATTTTCTATTTATATGTCCAGATGTGAAGGCACCTTGATGATTGTGTGTTTTTGTGATAATTCAAGAGATTCGATAACGCCGAAAGTTTCAGAAAATAAGAATGTTGTGTTGCATAACTTGATTTTGGAGTTGAAAAGCCTGCCCATAACCTCCTAAGGCGAGGCTTGGAATTGATTCATCACCCGCATTATTTATTGGGTAGGTATTTTTTCCTTTTCACTAGCAAAGCCTTACCAATCAGTCTCATGAAGACTATTCGATTCAAGGTACTGAGGAGGTACAATATCAAAATATTTTGCCTCCGCAGCCATCCTAAACCCTTATAATGCATGATTATGGAAGGACGCTGATTTTCATGCTTTGGTATTCCCGAAAACTAAACACTTTTCCACAATGTGTCAAGATCTTATGGATCAGGGAAGTAAAATTCGTGGCGTAGTAATTCAATGAAATTCAATCAGCAATTCAAGCGACAGTAGCTCACAACAAAGATCCAGAAAACCCAAAAGCACCATCGAAAATATCTGAACGAGCTAAAACTAAATCATGGTACAGCGGATTATATCTTTTGTATCAGCCTCGATCAGAAGATTTGAAGGAATTGTTCAAGGATGTGCCTGATGATGAGTGTCTGGTTGTAGGTGATTCACGAGCACTACAAAAACATATTTTAGTGTAAGGACGTCTCTATGTATCGCAAAACTATTTTTGCTTCTATGCAAATATCTTTCGATACGAAACATGCTTTTGTATCAAATGTGAAGACGTTTAAACTATTACCAAGAAGAAAATAGCACATGTAACTTCCGATGCCATCCTAGTCAAACGGAAGAGAATTACTTCACAACATTTACCACAAGGCGTTTTTAATGTTATTTCGGATATGGCAGAACTCGTTTATGAACAATCCACAGGAAATGTTGCAACTCGTTCAAAATTGCTATGGTGACGAGTCAGGAGTAATAAGCGATGATTCATGAGCACAATCGTTTTTCTGGGGAGATTTTTCGCGGCAATATTTGGTATTCTGTCCTGGCCACACATAAGATCCTATTAGTTTTGGATGATTGCGGACGAATATCCTGCCACAAAGTTAACCTTTGCTTCCTCTATTTCGATCCAGCAAAATGTATTCCATATTTGAATACGTTCCTTGAGTGCAGTGAGCACAATGGAACAACAGTTGATGCCGGCTGGGAATCTCGAATGGATTTGGATGTGACAGATATTGTGATATAAGAAAGTAATCCCACCAGACTTTCACGAAAACAGGCTCTAGCACAAGAAATCCTTTTAACCTATCTGCAACATTGAGGCAAAGATTTCCTAAGACGTCGGCTCGATCGGACCGTGAACGAGGATGGTACCCATGACAAACCTCGACCCTTAATGACATTCATTTGTCCTTGCCAATATGTTGAAGAAATATTAAGCAATAAAATCAAAGAGCAATTGAAACAGGATTCTGGTGGCCTCATCACCTTTTGTAAAGATTTATGCTAAAAGAAGAAGAAAAACAAAGACATAATCGTGGCAACTAAACGACGATATTTTTAGATAAATGTGTATAGACTTTCATATACTCGGATCTATATATTTGTTGATAATTTTACATAGAATAGTTAAATTATAATCAGAAATTGGTTGAATAGTTTCGTATCGTTGAAACGGATAATTGAAAAAAATAAAGTAGATATATTGACAGAAGTTTGATAAGTTTGTAGGACAATCTCTGTTATAAATATAAACTTTAGAATCGATTTTATGAAAATGAAGCGAAGGATCATGTCCCAAAATATCATCTGTCTTGGAAAGTAAATAGTCACCGTCAGATCCTATTATAAGTTCATAAAAGATTCTGAGTACCTCATTAAAATGACTGTTTTATTGCAAAAAAACTTTCAACGCTGATCTATTATCATGCCATTACCGCTGATTATACCAAACTATTTAATACCAAAACGATACTCGCTATCGTGTCAGTTATTTAAGAAAGAAAGGCATGGGATGGCTTATTTTTCATAAGATCGATTAGCCTAGCCATTCGATAAACAGAATATTATTAATCGGTCAGAGATATAAATCAATCGATTGATCAACCTAGCTTTTTTTTTGTGGTAGGGAGGTGAATGCTATTTATGCACAGAGTGTGGGACTCCCATGCGCGACTGGACTACCCACTAAGCACCTCCCCTGTCAACCTGAGAACCTAGCCTGGAACCGTTTGACACATTACTTCGGGCCAGGTCTCGTTTTGTTACGCCGTGGGGCGCTTTCAAGCTGAGGAGTCCCTTTTCCAGCGGGAGGGGAGAGGGGATGAGGAAATGCCAGAATAGCAATCCCCCAGCCCCAACGCCCCCGGCTGCTGTGAGTTCCCTTTATATTTTAGGGCTGCCCGAACATAATGTGCCACCTGGTTCCATTTGTCAACCGATTCGAGCATCACTGCAACTATATTATCCGGGGTGAGTTCTCCCGTCTCCCCGTGGAGTTACCTTCGCAGCCTGATCCATTTGGTATACGCAAAAAATGTGTGACAGGCATTGTCCTCCTCTCCTGGGCAAAACCGACAATCGGGAGACCGTGACTTACCGATCTTGTGCAGGTAAGACTGAAAACACCCGTGCCCGCTCAAAAGCTGGGTCAGATAGAATTCAGTCTAACCCTGCCTTTGATTTAGCCACGGTCTCACATCCCGGATGAAGCACGCAGTCCACCTTCTCTTTGAGCAATTCACCCAAGACTGCTGCCAATCGTTGAGCGAGCGCTGTCTCTCCTCGCAAACAACTATCTCCCTGGCATCCTCGTTTTGGCGCAGGTAAATAGCGCGGCGCTCTCTGGCAAGGAGGGCGACAGGTATCACGCCTGCAATCACCCTCACCGCCGAGTCGGAGACTGTTGGATACGAAGATGCAATTCTCAGTGCTCCTCTTCTCTGTACCTGTGCCAATCGTTTTCGGTATACCTCCTTGCTGAGAGCGTCGCACCATACCTCTGCTCCGTACAGTAGCACTGACCCTACAGCACTCATCAAGAGGCGTCTTCTTGATGGGCTGGGTCCCCCTACGTTGGCCATAAGTCGACTCAGAGCCGATATTCCCGAAGCAGCCTTCTCAGCCGTTGCCCTGATTTACTCAGAGAAACTCATCTTCGAGTCAATCAGTAGCCCCAGGTACTTCACCGCTGACTTCGATTCGATTGTATGTCTCCAATACTGATCATCCTTACTCTAGGGATTCTCTTTTTTGTCAAGATGACCACTTCGGTTTTCTCCAGTGCTAAACTCAGCCCGCGAGCAGTCATCCAGTCCCTCACTCGGCGCATTGGCATACCTAGCCTAAGTTGCGCTTGTTCAACGGTGCGTCCAGAAACCAGGGCCACAACATCATCCGCATAGCCGACGAAGCACGACTCATCTGCCATCTCAAGTCTCAGTAGCCCGTCGTAAGATACGTTCCACAGGTCTGGACCAAGGATAGATCCCTGGGCAACACCCGATGTAATTTCCATCCTTCGTTGGCCCTGTGTCGTGTCGTAGAGCAGGCTTTGGTCCTTTAGGTAGTTCCTCAAAAGCCGCATTAGATATTCTGGAACTTGAAAAGAGTTTTGCAGCGTGTCCAGAATGTCCACCCATCTAGCGGAGTTGAAAGCATTCCTGACGTCGAGTGTCACCAACAGGACGATCCGTCGCTTGGTGCGACTATATGCCTCTGCCTTTTGGACCGCCTTCACCACCTCTGCAATCGCATCAATGGTAGAACGTCCTGCTCTAAAGCCGTACTGCTTAGGAGGTAGGTCCCCAGCAGCACGAATCGCGTCAGTGAGTCTTCCCTTGATGAGTTTCTCTAGCACTTTCCCAGCCGTGTCTAGCATGCATAACGGGCGGTATGCAGACGGTGATCCAAAATTTCCTTTCCCCTTGCTGATCAGCATGAGCCTCGCCACCTTCCATCGTACCGGGAAAACCCCGTCCCATAGGCAAGCATTGAATGTGCTGAGCAGCAAGTCAGGACAATGGTGATAGACGAGCCGCAACACCTCAGCTGGAACACCATCTGGACCTGGAGCCTTCCTCGCTTTCAAGGAGAGGACTGCCTCCTCCAGTTCCAGCTGTGTGAAGAGTGGGCACTCGACTGCTGTTTCACCATGGACAGCGTCAACACGGACGGGATGGGCGGAGAAGAGTCCCCACACTATCGCGTCCGTGTTTTTCACATCATGTATACAAGGCTTCCGTAGGCCACCACGTTTCCCCATGACCAGCTTGTAACCAAGGCCCCACGGATCCTTGTTCACATTGTCCACTAGGTCTTGCCAGCAGCGAGCCTTGCTACTGTTGATCAGTTTGTGAAGGCATTTCCTGGGCGACTTATAAGCTGCCACCTGGTTGCATGCCTCGTCACGGTTCCGCGCCCGTTGAGCCTCACGCCGAAGCTTGTGACACTCCCTCCACTTTTCAGCAATTTCAGTAGACCACCAGTACACTGGGGGCTTGCCGCGCCGGGGTCTTCGACGGGGCATAGAAGCGCAGCAAGCAGACGTGATTATGCTCATAGTAGAGTTCACCACGTCTTGAGCTGCCAGTTCTTCCGTCCCCTCCGAAGCTCCCTGCAGCGGTTAAACTGCTGTGAGAACCTTGACAAACCTCTCGACGTCCATCCTTCCAATGTTCCATCCAGTTGTAGAAGGCCGAGAGCACGGACGTCGGGAGATAGCATCACTTATCTCAAGCAGAATGCACTGGTGATCACTGGCTGAGTAGTCCTCTAATACTTTCCAGTTGTGTATCCCCCGTACTAAGGACTCCGAGGCGAATGTCACGTCCAGTATGGTTCCGTCACAGCCAAAACGGCGTATTAAGCTTGGCTTGGCAAGATGATATCGATTCGTTAGGCGTTAGGTACACACTAAAGAAGGTGATCCCTGAGCACCGAACCCACACAAAACCATCCCCCCGTCCACAACTCTCTGCTTGAAAGTCACTGTTCCGAACCCAGATGGCGGCAGTACCAGTTCCGTCAGAATACCATAATGCAGGACTTTTTTTATGGTGTTGCTCACTCAGCAGCAAGAAGTCGGCTTTCATGTCCCTGGCAAACTGCTCAAACAGATTTTGGGTGGTTGAACTGCGGTGTGGGTTTAGCTGCACGATGCGGGTCATCAAAGCTCTGATTTGGCCTTGGCTAGGGGTTCCTGGAACACTCGACATTTTGCTGATCCCAAGACGTGTCCAAGATAAGGTTTTGCATCAGCATCCTTCCAAAGAATACAGTGTGCCTCCTTCGTGTACTATGAATTGGTAATAAGAGTACACAAATTAATTATTTTTTTTGCACTATTAATTATCACATTTATTTACTTAACTAGAAATCGAAATCAAATCAATCTTATAAGTAATTTTATTGTGACTCACACGTTGTTTCTAAACTAATACTAATTGGAAAAAGCTAGATGTAAGTTTACATATAATTATCCAACTTAACTAGTAGCAGTTACTTCATACCTGTTAATTAACATTTAATAACATTCTAAAGATCTTGATAACCCATTGGATTCGGAATATCCCAATTGACACGTTTAAATATTTTGCATTGACTCAAATTTTCATCAGAGCTCGAAAATTTACTTATGAGGTCGTATTAGCGAGTTTTTTCTCAATTTAGATGTTCATTATCACCTCATTTGACTATCATTTGATATGGATTTATGGTACATCTTGTAATAAACATAAGCTGTCGAGCAGCCCCGTGGTGATCAGGAGTGGCTGCTCCTGAAGAGATAAGGTGGTCACCCCGTCGAAACTGCTTAGTTTTTTGTTTTACTAGTGTAAAGTAAACTGCATCCGTCAAGTTTCCATCCTTTAGGCTGAGATGAGTGGTTCACTTCAGCCACTTTAACATCTTCACGTTTGACATTTCCCTTGTAATGCAACGACCTTCTTCGGTGAAAGCAACGGTTGCTTTTAGTGTAATGTTTGCGTTTGTCTCAAGCCTCCGTGTCCGCTAACTTTAACGAGGCAAAAAAATATTGAATTACTGTAGAGTAGCTTAATTGGCACCTAATAGAACTTTTCTAAAGACAATAAAAATTGATCGGTGCGTCTTGTAGAGTAGAGTGCGCGTGATAAGTATTTTGTAGTGTAGCTTCTTGGCTCGACAAGAACCCACCTCATTTGATCCCATAAATGCTAGTCGTCAAGCACGCGTACGCGGTCGTTAAGCGAAGCTAGTTAGCTGAGCTCGGTGTTGTTTATAGCTCGCTGACACTTATGCCAGACCATCGGCACCCGTGTCCTACACGGGCATTAAAAAAAATCATTACAATCTCTCATTTTATGTTTCTCCTCATAATGGCACGGGAAGAATTAGTCTTGATACTCGTTTGCGGGAAGTAAGGCATTTATCTTAAAAAAACACCTTATACATACACATCACCAAGCCATAACCAACTCCAGTTCCAAGTTCCAATTCTATTTCCATTGGTGATCGGAGCACTGGTACACTGTTTTTTCTCGATCATGTGGCTACTTGGCGTTGTGATATTACAAGTATACGAGTATAATTGATTGAGAGCCATTGCCCTAGACCATTTTATTTTGAATCATTTTTCCTGGTGATATTTGTTTGTAATCTTTTGAAAAAAAGGGGGACTACTTTGGATGAAAATAGTAACAAATAGTTTTCAACACTAACATCATCTGATAACCAGTTCAGCACCATTGTCAAATACGTGTATAACCAGTTTCTGCATTTCTTAGATTTAAAAATTGCAAAATTTTGTAAAATTCGTTCGTAATATTTCGGAGATAGTGAGATTATTATTTACATTGATATGCATATATACAGCGTATCCTAATTATTATCAATTTCAAAGTCAACTGAATGAAGTAAGGACTAGCGTTAATATAAAAACAAATAGTCAAGTAATTAATGTAGTGCTTCTTGAGGAAATAACATGAACTGCTAAATTACACACGACTTTCATTTCCAGTGGCCCTTCTTTTTCAGAGGCAGTGGGAGTGCATGGTAAGTATGCCGGGAAGAGGGTAGGGTTTTGAAAAATCCGCGGAGGCCGGTTTCGCGTCGCATGCGGTACGCGGTACCTTTGTTGGCCTTGTCTTTTTTCCTTTGCGTAGCATTCTTCGGGTTCGAATTAACGTAGTATATTTTTCGGTACCGCGTCAGTGAAATTTGGGAGCGCGAAATAGAAAGTAGTTTTTTTGATTGACTTGAATCATAAAGAAATGTGGAATAAAGTAAAGTAGGTTTCTCTGCCGTATGTTTGTGTTTTCGACGCGTTTGAAACGGGCATTTAATGGTGGCTGAAATATGTCATTGAGCGTAATCCATTTAAGTCCTGCGACCGAGATCCTCTCCGATCTAGCTGGCCGACAAGCAGCCACCGCGAAATGGATTACGGTGCACGGGCGGGTTGACCGGTTGGTGCCATTCGTTGGCACAACTCAGACTTCACGTCTAGAACCGATGAGAGGTCGGTTCTGACTCGTTCGTACGGAGTTAAGAAAAAAATCGTTACAGATATTTTAACAGCTTATTTTGTTTTAAAGGCCGCTTTTCATCTTATTCGAAGATACAATTGGCTAAGGACATTTAAGTTTGAATAATTCGTTATTTGCGTTATTTGCACTGCCAGCTTGCTCAGACCCGAAAACGAACCAATCAACCTACATGACGTCATAGTAGGAACCAACCACAACTGATTAATAGGTAAAAGACAACTCAAGTGATCTAAAATCCAAGTCTCTTTTATGAGCTCATGCAACAGATTCTAGGCCTGAATGAAGTGCCATTGTCAAAAGGTATAGGCAGATCTCTATTAAAATCGATCAATTTATTTGAGATTTTGTTGGCATTAATTTTTGTTTAGATTGAACCGAATTTCGAAGATGGTCATGAACATCGCATCGGATATAAGAGCTTAAAAATGTATAACACTATTTAAATGCGGTCATATTTCGAAAAATTTGAAAAACATTGTTGAAATTCTAGTTAATTCTTGATTTGGTTTTCAATTTCTGTACGCTTGGAGGCTTTGTTAAAATCTCTACGGTTCCCTGCTGAAGCAGATTTTATATAGATTCAAAATGCTGAACTCTTTTGGGAAATTCTGAGAATTAACTGAACGATGCTGATTTTTTCAAATATTTGGAGAGTGTTCCAACGTTTTGTTGAACTTATCAATTTAGTCAACTACGAGGCTTCAAAACTCACTGAGGTATTGATAGTGTAACTTATCTTATTTACAATTGGCAACCATTTGCAAAATTGGAAGGCATTTAATTAACACTTGTGCAATGTTAAAATATGGAAACTTGCATATTCTTCAAAATATAAAACGTTGACATTAAATGTAATATAAATCTATAGAGAGTTAATTTTATGATTTTTATAACGCACTGTCGATGGGAAACATGAATGGTTTTTCTTTTAATTACAAAACGTAATACTATCTTTGCAATACTACATTAACCTTTGAGAAAATAGAAATTTGTCAAATAGTTAATGTATAGTACCTCCTTGACTTTTTATTAAGTAGTTAATCATAGAAAAAGTTACAACTAGAAAAGTTTTCGATCTAAAGGACTCTGTATGCATGATAAATTTTTCCCGGACATTTTTCTTTTTGTAGAAATCGCGGTTTGCCGTCATATCAAACAAATCTACAAGATATCAACATATTTACCCCATTAATAATGATTATGATCATTGAGCACATTATGCATTGATTGCAATGTTGACCCTAAACGGTAGCTTTTGGCATCACAGGACTTATCCCAACGATTTTTTGTAAGCCGGATGGCAGTGATGTGAGACGTGTTAATAATACTATTTTAAATGCTCGTGGGCCAGATATTACACGTAATCTCGTACGACCTTAATAGCGAAATTGTAGGCAAACCATATCTTTCTCCGATAATGATAATGATAATGAATGACGTGGGCACTGCCGATAATTAATCGTAAACTTACTTGCTTACCTCCAAATATTCTCTATATCTTCATCCATCACTGTGTCACTTTCCTCAACAATGCATCCTCCAACAAAATGTCACAGGACCTCTAAATCGAACTGCCCATTTTCCATCTTCGTCTGCCGTTAGTTGATCCACGCTGGTAGAACCTTGTAGAAAGTACGCAATTTAATTTTCATCGTACGATGCAAATAACCAAACGTTCTAGCTAGGTGCGAATTCCAAGAACACATTTACATGACATTCCCTTCGGACAATATTGTCCCTCCCTTTGTTGCGTTGGTGTCCACTCTCTTAACCCTAGCCTGAATAGCGTTGGGCCGATCAAACCTCTAAGCCACACTGCTTTCCTGCTACGTGAAAAATGGCCGAAATGCTTGGGATACTTAGGATATAATGAAATGAGCTTTCATTACCATTCAAACACGTGCACTGCCCGCAGAATAGTTTCCGGACCGATGAATTTTCCGGTATAATGATATCCCCTAAATTTACTGGGGACAAGCCTTATAAACGCATGAAGACGTGATAAATTTCACGACTTGATAAACCTCTTTCACGTTTCTAAACTTCACTTTCACAATTTAACCGTTTGAGACTCAAATTGAACTCTCTCACACAATTCACTCTGCCACTGCGAATCGACAACCGGAAACAGAACACAAAAGAAGCCCGAATACGACTGCTGGATTAGATTTTCGTAGACATTTTGACAAATGGAAACACTTAATGCACTTCTTTTTCTTGCCAGTTGCCCAAACGCAGTTCAGGGACAGCGAGTGGTTAAAGGGAGCATTCCAAACCGTCGACGTCAATACTGACTGGCGGATTATTGACAGTGGCGTAGGGCTGATACATTACAATTGATTCCAATGGGAGTCCCCTATAGATTAGCAATTTGAGCCAGCGTGGACCCTATGGTTCCGGAATATGAGCCCAGGTTCAGTCAGGCCCCACCAGCAACTTTCGGCCCTGTGGCTCCTCCTGAGCAGCGTGGGCCTCAGCATTACACCCAGCTAATAAAACCAACTCTACGCCCCAGCATAGTACAGAGTTGGAATCTACATTTTAGTGGGGAACCAGACACCCTAGCAGATGAGGTCTTCATCATTCGGGTGGAGACACTGATTGACCAAATGTTAGCAGGTAATCACGCAGTGCTTTCTGGCTACTTTTTCTTACTATTGAGAGGCCCAGTTCTTGAGGCCTATTGGCGCATCCACACCACTTCACCACTATCCCGTTGGTCTGCTGCACCAGGAATTCCCAACTTGTGATTTGGATGATCGGCATCATCTCAAAAAACGAGATAGCGAATACCCGACAATCCCAGCAGTACGCTCAAGCTCAGCCGTAGGTTGGCAGCCTAATAATCATGCCAGATCTGACAACATCATACCTCACAACACCATGTCTTAAAATTCCACGTCTCACAACACCACACTAGAAAACACCACACCTCATGATCTTACATATGAATTGCTACTGATGACGGCGGAGGCTCTCTCTCTCCCGGAGGCCTCTTCAAAGACAATGTTGAAGCAACTACCTATCAAACCTTCAGGAAAGCCAAGAGAGTCTTTAACTCGTGTAAGAAAGCGTATCACTCTGATTGCAAGATCACCGTGCAGCCCGTGAACGGATCTTTGCGTCAGGAAAGGTCACCTCTCGACGGCATTGAACTAAATGGTCATCTCTTTGTTAGAGGAGCTTCCGTAAGAGAGTGCGCACCTGCCGTCAAACCCTGTCCACGAGTAGTATCTCGGGGGTTTTTGAGAATGATACTAGACCCTTTGCACCAATTAAAGTGCTTGGCAAAATAGCTGTGCCGTTAACCGACACAGATGCAAGTATTAGCTGCCTTCCCTTGAGCCTCGGCTCGAAGGGGCTTCATCAACACTCTACCCCGGTAAAACTTTCGCCTTCTAATATCAGCACAGTTGATGATTCAAAACACGCTATCAAGGGTATGTTGACAACACCCGTCGCGCCTAGGGGACAAACGAAAAACATCAAATTTTACCTCGTTCCCTCACTAACCCAGAACGTGTACCTCAGCACCAATTAGATCCTACAATTTGGTTTGGCCACTGAATTATTCCTGGAATCACATCTTAACACCACCCACATTGACAAACTTACCTCTATGCCGTGCAAACATGAGTTAACCCATAACCAATACTACGCCATCTTGCCGACCATCCTCTCATTGCTCATGGCGGCTCCGGTTGGATGCTTCGGTGCCTTAAGAAGTGATTCTTTGGGCCTAAAATGTCCCCCTAGGCTAAGGAGTATGTAGCTGTCTATGAAACTAGCAAAAGCACTGAAGCTCCGAACAAGCCTCTTTGACCTCCAATGAGCCAACTCAACGTTCCGGAGCACGTATTCTAGCGTCTTTATATTGATCTACTCGGTCCATACCCTTGATCATCGATGGGTCACGCTGGGGCTAACGTCGTTCTTGACGAGTTGTCTGAGTTTCCGCAGGTGAAACCCATTTGGAAATTCAACACTCCATCTATCGTGAAATTTTGAGAGAGTCGAGTGTTCCATGCGTTTGTTGTAATGGAAAACCAATATTCAGACAATGGAGCTCAGTTCGAATCTTGGCAGCTTCAGAGCTTGCTCGAGCAGTATGTGTTCAAACGCCAATTAATGCCAGTATACTCTCCCCAATCTAATGCATCTGATAGGCAAACGACACCATTTTAGCTATAGTCCGTGCCTATGTTCACCCAATCCAGAAAAAATTGGGTTCGCAGATTGTCCACAATCGCTTCCGCATTCCAATCTTCTTATCATTCTGTCACGGTTGCCTACCCTCATTTTGCTGCATTTGGACAGCATATGATTTGGTTTGGCAATCGTACAATCTACTGAGGCAATTTAAATGCTTGTAAGACTCCACCCTTGTGCTAGAGCCGCATGAAACGGGAAGATAAGGAACACGAGATGCACAAATGAAGCGCAGTACACTCTGAGGTTTCAAACAGCTGAATTTAAAGAAGGAGAAGAAGAACTCCGTCGCAACTTCCACCAAAGTGACGCAGCTGGTCACTACAATGCGAAGTTGGGTCAGTGCTTCTTAAAGAGTCAGATACACATTCTGGGACCTGCATGCTACCACATCATAGATTTGTCTCCAAAAGAAGATTAACCTAACTGGTCTGGCCTCAATATCTTACGTACATTTGGTTACCCTGCCGTATATATTTTTAGCATCTCCGTCTGTCTTCCTGTATGCACTTTGCACTAAGATTCCACGTTTGCCCGTCCATCTGAAGCAAGTTGGGAGTGCTTGCATTGGTCTGTCCGTCCAATGTTTGTTTTTTTTTCTGTTCTTTATCTCAGTTTGGATTACAATTTGCTCTTGTTGGGGAGTCCTTCAGCTTCTTGTTCGCAATGCTCGTCTACTGAGGATCGCGAGAAAATTAGCTGCCCTGTAATAGTCGAGCGTTCTGCATATGCAAACTGGTCGAAGAACTGCCACAAAGAGACAACAGGAGTTAGAGGAGCTACAAAAGAAGGCCCCTGAAAAGAAGCAGGCAGATACAGCTCTCTCTTCCCAGGAAAGCTCTCCGAAGTGTTCAGTCATAAGGACGTTGGAGTAAGTTCTGATCCAAAGCCTAAATTTGATGCACTGTTGCGAATTCCGGCGTACCGGCATTCTCCCATTCGTAACTTCAAATTGCTGCCGTAACATCTCTACCTTCCTTTGGACACATATACTCTTTTCTTCAGTAAATTTATTTATTTTTTAAACATTTAACAATTTCCCTATAATTTTTATTTCTCTATCATCTCAATCCTACCCTTTTCCCTTATTTTCAATTACACAAAAATTGTATATAATTATAATCTTCCCACTAACAACCCTCCATTCATTACTTCCCATTAACAAAATTCCTTTCAATACATTTTCCCTAGCAGAACCTAATTCCTTCCTTCATACTACAATAACTAATTTTATTCATTAGCTCCCACGAACAAATGTTATGTTTCATACTAACAAAAAATTCATTCACGTTTCCCTACTAACAAATTTCATCTCAATGCCCACTAAGAAAGTAGCATAGTAGAAGTTGTTAATACAATGAATGGTTTGGTTATCGATTTATTTTGGTTATCGATTTATCGATAGTGCCTTCAGACCAGGGAACCAAACGCGTCCCCAGGGTTGCGGATAGGGGAAGACCTTTCTCGAAAGGTTCGCTGCGAATAAACAATAAGCAGCCGCGGACAATGGTCGGCAGTGAAGCGAGGGTCTCAGGACAAATACATGAGTGTCAATGATCTTCACTGTGACATGACGAAATATATGGCGTCATCAATTATCCATATATCCTGGCAGTAGGTAAAATGCTATGGGAACGGAAACCCAGACAGAAAACCAAATCATGCAGGTCCACAAGGGGAACCAAATTACGGTGCAGGGGATCGGATCCCCAGTACCGGCGGCAGAGGGTAGTGAGTGAGCAGGCTCCCGGCCGTCGTCATCCAGCGACTGCAATGTTATAGAAGTGGTGAACTTGGCTTCTGTAACAGATATAACTACAAGCAAACAGGACGCTAGCACGGAGAACCCTTTCAGGCAAAAACCGCTGTTGGCAAGAACACCGATAAAACAAGTCACCGATTGCGGAGGGAGGCAGCAAACCCCAGAAACACTGTCAAAGTCAACATCACAGGTTAAATCATCGGAGACGTACACAATCCGGATCAAGCTGCGACACCAACAGAGGCCAGTGTAAGACTGGGGGAGGGAGAAGTTTTGCCGTTGGCCGACGCCACTTCAAACGCGACCCAAGCGATAGCAGCAAAAGGGCTAGGAAACGGGGGCCTCTCCCAAGAGGTGGCGCCAAATGACACAATCGCCCTTGACCGCGCCAAAGAGGAGCGGCTTACTCGGAAAGCGGGGACTATCGTCAAACAACTGAGGGCTACCTGCGAAGTGCAGAAAAACATAGGCAAGAGTGTCAAGAATGGCATTCTTGAACTGGAGGAGCTTTTTGGCCGCATAACGCACTACAGGCGGAGGTGGCTTGCAACCGAAAAGCACCAAAAAGACACGCTCTCCCTCGAGGCATCAGTGGGTCCTAGCAGCAGCAAAAGAATGGCCGGTAGCCCAATTGAAGGCGACCGTGAGAACAGGAGGAAGGACGAGACCATAAATGAAGTTGTCACTCCAGGCGAGGAGTTTCATGTGGTGCGAAACAAGGCAGCGAAAAAAGCGGCCAAAAAGCTACTCCTAGAAAAAACAGACAAAGAGCTCAACCACGAAAAGAACAAAGAACCCCCCGATATACCGCAGAAAACTAAAAGTGAACCGCGGCGCAAACACTTGCAAGAGGCACTGCTTATTAAACCAACTAAGGGCTGAACCTACGCAGATGTCCTCCGTGAAATTAAAGGAGCGGTCAAGCCAGACGACACCAAAACTGCCATCAAAGCAGTTCGACCAACCCGGACCGGTGGCCTGCTGGTGGAATTCGGGCAAGAGGCCACAAACAAAGATGCATTCCGTGACACGGTTCAAAAGGTTCTTGGAGATGCGGCAACGGTTGCCTCGCTCGAACCAATGGCCACCCTGGAAATCAGGGACCTCGACTGCGTCACGGACGAAGCTGAAGTAGAGGATGCCATTAGGAGGGAGCTCCCCAGCTTAAGTGAAGTCAAGGCAAGATTGACACGTGAAAACACAAGGGGGCAACGCATGGCTATTGTCAAACTAGCTGATAAAGACGCCCAGTAAATCCTGGCGAAGGGCAAAATTAAGATAGGTTGGATGATCTGCAGGATACGGAGAAGAGCGATCCCTATCCGCTGCTTCAGATGCTTCGAATACGGACACACCGCATATGCCTGTAGGGGACCCGACAGGAGATCTCTGTGCTACAAATGTGGTGAAACGGGGCACAAAAGGAAGGGATGCACGAACGAGGCAAAATGCATTCTTTGCAAGGATGCTAAGCTAGCACCCGGCGACCTCAAACATGAGCCGGGGACAGGGAGATGCTGGGTTTTCAAGGAGGCCCTAACTAAAGCCAAATCGATACTCAAATGATCCGTATCCTGCAGGTCAATTTGCACCGAAGCACAAACGCCCAGGACCTACTTGAGCAGTTTGCGAGGGATAAAAAAGCTGACCTCCTGTTGCTGAGCGAGCAACATCATAACAAGGACTCGCAAGCGTGGTACCCTGACAAATCTAGTACCTCGGCCATCTGGGTTCGAGACAGCGCCCGCCTTCAGGTGAAGGGCCATGGACGCGGGGATGGTTTTGTGTGGGTGCTGTGTTCAGGGATAACATATTTCAGTGTTTATCTGATGCCTAACGAGGCAATGCGATCTTTTCGAACCAAACTCGATGCCCTGGAGGACGCTGTCTCAAACACAGAGGGCCACATGCTGGTCGGGGGAGACTTCAACGCTAGAGCCATCGAATGGGGTATGCCACAATCCGACCCAAGGGGAAAGCAAATCTTGGACATGGCGGCCAGAACAGCGCTTTTTGTCCTAAATACTGGTAACACCCCTACTTTTCGCCGCTGGGGTTGCGTAGGAACCATACCCGATGTGACACTCGCTTCGGAGTCCCTGGTACCTAGAGTACACAACTGGCGAGTACTAGAGGACTACTCGGCTAATGATCACCAGTATATAGCGGTTGAGATTCACGACAGTGGCACTCTGCGTGCATATGCCCAAACTTCAATCCACGAATGGAGGACTGGGAGGATGGACGTTGAGAGGTTCGCTGACGCGCTTGCGGCAGGCGCACCGTTGCTGGGAGCTCCGCCAGGGAGTGGAGGGCCTACAGCCAAGGACTTGGTGAACTCAACTATGAGTACCATCATAGCTGCTTGCGAGTCTTCCATGCCCCGTCGGAGACCCCGACATGGTAAGCCTCCAGTACACTGGTGGTCAAACGAGATCGCCGAACAAAGAAGCGAGTGTCACAAACTTCGGCGAGAGGCCCAGCGGGTGCGAACACGGGAGGAGGCAGACACTAGGCTAGCAGCATACAGGTCCAGCAGGAAATATCTTCGCAGGCTTATTAACAAGAGCAAAGCCCGATGCTGGCAAGACCTCGTGGATGATGTAAATAGGGATCCGTGGGGCCTTGGATACAAGCTGGTCATGGGGAAACTTGGTGCCCTACGGAAGCCTTGTATACATGACGCGGATAAGATGGACACGATAGTGCGGGGACTCTTCCCCGCCCATCCCGTCCGTGTTGACGCTGTCCATGGTGAAACAGCAGTCGAGCACCCACTCTTCACACAGCTGGAACTGGAGGAGGCAGTCCTCTCCCTGAAAGCGAGGAAGGCTCCAGGTCCAGATGGTGTTCCAGCTAAGGTTTTGCAGCTCGTCAACCGATTCGAGCATCACCGCAACTATATTATCCGGGGTGAGCTCTCCCGTCTCCCTGTAGAGTTCCCTTCGCAGCGTGGCCCATTTGGTACACGCAAAAAATGTGTGACAGGCATTGTCCTCCTCTCCTGGGCAAAACCGACAATCGGGAGACCGTGACTTGCCGATCTTGTGCAGGTAAGACTGAAAACACCCGTGCCCGCTCAAAAGCTGGGTCCGATATAAGTCAGTCTCACAATGCCTTCGATTTAGCCACGGTCTCACATCCGGGATGAGGCGCGCAGTCCACCTTCCCTTCGTGCGATTCCCCCAAGACTGCTGCCAATCGTTGAGCGAGCGTTGTCTCTCCTCGCGAACAACGATCTCCCTCGCATCCTCGTTTCGGCGCAGGTAAATAGCGCGGCGCTCTCTAGCAAGGAGGGCGACAGGTATCACGCCTGCAATCACTCTCACCGCCGAGTCGGAGACTGTTGGATACGAAGATGCAATTCTCAGTGCTCCTCTTCTCTGTACCTGTGCCAATCGTTTTCGGTATACCTCCTTGCTGAGAGCGTCGCCCCATACCTCTGCTCCGTACAGTAGCACTGACCCTACAGCACTCATCAAGAGGCGCCTTCTTGATGGGCTGGGTCCCCCTACGTTGGCCATAAGTCGACTCAGGGCCGATATTCCCGAAGCAGCCTTCTCAGCCGTTGCCCTGATTTGCTCAGAGGAACTCATCTTTGAGTCGATCAGTAGCCCCAGCTACTTCACCGCTGGCTTCGATTCGATCTCTATATCTCCAATACTGATCATTCTTACTCTAGGGATTCTCTTTTTTGTCAAGATGACCACTTCGGTTTTCTCCAGTGCTAAACTGAGCCCGCGAGCAGTCATCCAGTCCCTCACTCGGCGCATTAGCATACCTAGCCTAAGTTGCGCTTGTTCAACGGTGCGTCCAGCGACCAGAGCCGCAACATCATCCGCATAGCCGACCAAGCGCG
The DNA here is from genome assembly GCA_963969285.1 of Odontomyia ornata. Lineage (NCBI taxonomy): Eukaryota > Metazoa > Arthropoda > Insecta > Diptera > Stratiomyidae > Odontomyia > Odontomyia ornata. The sequence goes on along the minus strand of OZ017740.1, from coordinate 236,324,623 downwards.
ACTCATCTGGCATCTCAAGTCTCAGTAGCCCGTCGTAAGACACGTTCCACAGGTCCGGACCAAGGATAGATCCCTGGGCAACACCCGATGTAATTTCCATCCTTCGTTGGCCCTGTGTCGTGTCGTAGAGCAGGCTTCGGTCCTTTAGGTAGTTCCTCAAAAGCCGCATTAGATATTCTGGAACTTGAAAAGAGTTTTTCAGCGTATCCAGAATATCCACCCATCTAGCGGAGTTGAAGGCATTCCTGACGTCGAGTGTCACCAACAGGACGATCCGTCGCTTGGTACGACTATATGCCTCTGCCTTTTGGACCGCGTTCACCACCTCTGCAATCGCATCGATGGTAGAACGTCCTGCTCTAAAGCCGTACTGCCGAGGAGATAGGTCCCCAGCAGCACGAATCGCGTCAGTGAGTCTTCCCTTGATGAGTTTCTCTAGCACTTTCCCAGCCGTGTCTAGCATGCATAACGGGCGGTATGCAGACGGCGATTCAGGATTTCCCTTCCCCTTGCTGACCAGCACGAGCCTCGCCACCTTCCATCGTACCGGAAAAACCCCGTCCCGTAGGCAAGCGTTGAATGTGCTGAGCAGCAAGTCAGGACAATGGTGATAGACGAGCTGCAAAACCTCAGCTGGAACACCATCTGGACCTGGAGCCTTCCTCGCTTTCAGGGAGAGGACTGCCTCCTCCAGTTCCAGCTGTGTGAAGAGTGGGCACTCGACTGCTGTTTCACCATGGACAGCGTCAACACGGACGGGATGGGCGGGGAAGAGTCCCCGCACTATCGCGTCCATCTTTTCCGCGTCATGTATACAAGGCTTCCGTAGGGCACCAAGTTTCCCCATGACCAGCTTGTAGCCAAGGCCCCACGGATCCCTATTTACATCGTCCATGAGGTCTTGCCAGCATCGGGCCTTGCTCTTGTTAATAAGCCTGCGAAGATATTTCCTGCCGGACCTGTATGCTGCTAGCCTAGTGTCTGCCTCCTCCCGTGTTCGCGCCCGCTGGGCCTCTCGCCGAAGTTTGTGACACTCGCTTCTTTGTTCGGCGATCTCGTTTGACCACCAGTATACTGGAGGCTTACCATGTCGGGGTCTCCGGCGGGGCATGGAAGACTCACAAGCAGCTATGATGGTACTCATAGTTGAGTTCACCAAGTCCTTGGCTGTAGGCCCTCCACTCCCTGGCGGAGCTCCCAGCAACGGTGCGCCTGCCGTAAGCGCGTCAGTGAACTTCTTGACGTCCATCCTCCCAGTCCTCCATCCGAGGATTGAAGTTTGGGCATATGCACGCAGAGTGGCACCGTCGTGAATCTCAATCGCTATATACTGGTGATCACTAGCCGAGTAGTCCTCTAGTACTCGCCAGTTGTGTACTCTAGGTACCAGGGACTCCGAAGCGAGTGTCACATCGGGTGTGGTTCCTACGCAACCCCAGCGGCGAAAAGTAGGGGTGTTACCAGTATTTAGGACAAAAAGCGCTGTTCTGGCCGCCATGTCCAAGATTTGCTTTCCCCTTGGGTCGGATTGTGGCATACCCCATTCGATGGCTCTAGCGTTGAAGTCTCCCCCAACCAGTATGTGGCCCTCTGTGTTCGAGACAGCGTCCTCCAGGGCATCGAGTTTGGTTCGAAAGGATCGCATTGCCTCGTTAGGCGTCAGATAAACACTGAAATATGTTATCCCTGAACAACGCACCCACACAAAACCATCCCCGCGTCCATGGCCCTGCACCTGAAGGCGGGCGCTATCTCAAACCCAGATGGCCGAGGTACCAGTTTTGTCAGGGTACCACGCTTGCGAGTCCTTGTTATGATGTTGCTCGCTCAGCAACAGGAGGTCAGCTTTTTTATCCCTCGCAAACTGCTCAAGTAGGTCCTGGGCGTTTGTGCTTCGGTGCAAATTGACCTGCAGGATACGGATCATTTGAGTATCGATTTGGCCAAGTGGTATTAGAGTCCCTGAGGGTGCTCCAAAGTTGTCACCCACTATCTTTTGTGGTTTGTTCTGATTTTCGCACCAAATCAAGCAGTGCTTGGTAGTCTTAAATTACATGGATTTTGATTTTGTGGGATTGACGGCTTTGCTAGTCCGCAACTATGCATGACGAAAACCGCGCTGCCTGCGGATTAGAATCAACCCTGGGCAGACGTACTTTTCCCAACTAATGCAACTGGTTAAGAGAAGAATTCATAGTCATAGCGCCGTAAGAGAGCAGTCCCTGGGAACACGTTAGGGGGCTACTCCATTCGTGTCGCTGCCTGGGAAGAGTTTGCAAGGAGAAGATATGATTTTTGATACATAATTACATTTTTCTTGTTTTGATGGGGTTCGGAATAGTTCACCACTGAGTGCCACTCAAAAAATTTGAACTTTTAGCTATACCCAAACATTTGTTGAGTACTGTATATACTTAAAGCTCTAAGTTTAGCTGGATATAGCTAAAATCCATCACGAGCATCTTTTGTTAAATTCTGACGAGGCGTACTTCAGACAAGCGTCATCTATGCTCGGACGCAGACTCGACGTCAATTTGTGTGATATACCAACAGGCATTGGACGATGGAACGCTGGAGTGGACTGTGGAGTACGGACATTGTGTAATGATTTTTTCTGTTAAAGAATCGCTTGAATGAAATCTGAACCGACCTCTCATCGGTTCCAGACGTGAAGTCTTGGGACGTGACAACGGACGGTCAACAAGTCCGGACACCCTGAGTCTACTAAGACGTGGCTGATGGCTAGCTAGCTAGTTCGGACAGGTGTTCGGTCGCAGGTCTTACGTGTGCAAACTCAGTCCGAAATACAAAAATTCAGCCACCGGTTCTTTTGCCCGATTTAATAACGCGTCGAAAACATTATTAACATACGGAAAAGCAACCTAATTTACTTTATTCCGTATTCATTTCATGCTTTCAGACAACAACAAAAAATGTATATAAACCCGAGTTCCCGAATATTACCGATACCGAAAAAATATCTTACTCTAACCCGAACATGATAAACCCTACTCTAATAAAAATGCAAAGAAAATTATAGTACCGCGTACCGAGCGCGACGCAAAACCGGCCATCCGCAGACTTATAAAACCCTACCCTTGTAACGGCACACTTACCGTTCGCTGCCATTCCTGCTGGAAAAAGAAGCACTTGCTGGAAAGGAAAGTTTTATTTCGATTAGCAATTCATGTTATTTGTCATACCGCGTTTTACAAGATTTTACATTCTTTTGTTTTTTTTTTTCACAAAAACCTCTATAAAGTAGAAATTTTTCTCTTAGATTTGAACAATGGTCATTCATCAATATTAAATTGTTTAGTTTCGACCAATTGAATCGAATCTTACATGAATCGAAACCGAAATACTAGATGATTATGCACTAAAATGTGCGGGGCCAAAATTAACTTCAAGATTATTTTAGCTAAATACAAAAAGTATGGAAATATGTGTTATTCTTTGTCGTGTAAGTTAATAAAAAAAATTTTAAGGCTTAAATATAATAAAGAGTTTATAATAAATTTCATACGTTATCATTTGTTTGACGTTTTTATTTTAGGTCCTGTAACATATCGGAATGTGATAAATGATTTCTTAAGGACTAAATCGATTACATATTTTCAATTTTTTTTAACTCTAAATCGTTATTCAAATTGCCATAATATACAATTGGATCATCGTAAACTACTTCATTATTAGAAAATGCCAACTTAATAGCTATGGATATGCTAAATTAGTACAATGAAAACTCAACTATTGGATAACAGCACAGCAGTCGACTCTTTATGCTTTGAGTAGTGTTATGACATTTAGTAGTGTTAAGACATAAATAGTTTGAAGCACACCATTTATTTAGAGCATTCAGGTCATTTTGGAGAAGGTGGCAGTCTAAATGGGATTTGACTGATCGAAATACTTTGAAGTCATCTGCATACAAAAGGCACGAGGAATTAATTACAAAGGGAAGATCATTTATGAACAACAGAAAGAGAAGAGGCCCAAGAATTGAACCTTGTGGAACGCCAGATGAAGGATAAAAAGGACTAGACGTAGTACCAGAGAGACTTACTCGACAGGGACGACACGATAGATAAGTGACATCCAAGATAGAAGAGCACCCGAGATGCCAAGAGCTTCAAGCTTACGACAAAGAAGTAAATGATTCACAGTGTTAAAGGCCTTGGAGAAATCTGTGTAGATCACATCAACTCGCAGTTGGATATCCAAAGCTCTTGCAATACTGTTTGTGAACTCCATTAAATTAGAGGTAGTGGAGTATCCTTTGAGAAAGCCATGCTGCTCTGGAGCAATAATAGGAGCTAATGAATTTGAAAGTCGATTATGAAGCAACCGTTCAAGTAACTTTGGAAAGTGGGACAGTAAGGAAAAAGGGCGATAATTGGAAACTGACGTAGGATCACGACTTTTAAAAATAGGCACAATATTAGCTGTTTTCCAAGGGTTTGGGAAAGTACCAGTACTCAAACTTAGATTGAAGAGGAGAGATAAAGGAAAACTAAACGATGAGGCTAACGATTTGACAAATATGTTTGGCAAACCATCCGGCCCAAGGCTGATATTAGGATCAAGAGCATTGATCAAAGCTTCGACTGCAGATGCATCTGTATAAATAAAGGAAATTGGGAAGCGAAGATGATTAGGTAAGGCAACAGGATGCACAGCTGCAGCGGGAGAAGAAAAAGTTGAAGAGAAAAATTGGGCAGACGAGTCAGTAACTTCTTGAGGAGAAGAAACCTCTGCACCATTCCAACGGACCTTACTAGGAATGGAAGAAGAGGATTTCAGCGACCTTATATAAGACCAAAAAGGCTTTGTATTATTAGCCACAAGAGAGCTATCCAGACTGCTGGAATAAGTCTTCAGAGCATATCTGATCTGTTTTTTGGCAATAGCACGCAGCCTGCTAAAATTACATCTTGCTTCAATAGTGCCGAGTATTTTAAAGACACAATGTGCCTTATCTTCTGCTCGTAGGCTTATGATATGCTTTACGGAGTGTCTGAAGAGGCGTATAACAGCGGATGAGATTATAAATATATATATATATATATATATATATATATATATATATATATATATATATATATATATATATATATATATATATAATTTATCCAAAGCAGCCTCACAATATAGGCCTCTAAAGAAATCTAGCCAGTTGACTGAAAGTAATTCTGTATTAATAGCTTCATAATTAGCTTTAAAAAAGTTACGTTTTGGAGTAGGATGAGGTTTGTTAAATTTAATTTCATCGACTATAAGATCTAGAGATAAAGGAAGATGGAAGCTAGTGAGCAGCATCAAGCACGAGTTCTGGCGCCGATGGTCAGAAGAGTACCTAAACCAGTTACAGCACTGGTCGAAGTGGAAGCAGGTCAGCCAAAATGCTCAACTGGGTACTGTCGTCATTATTAAGGAAGACAATATGCCAATAATGAAGTGGCCACTCGAGAGAATTTCGAAAATTTACCAGGGCAACGATGACTTTGTTCGCGTGGTTGACGTGAAAACAGCATCAGGAATATTGAAAAGACCCATTCATAAACTTGCACCGTTGACAATAGAAGAAACCCCTCGCATCGCCGGGGGTGAGCCGGTACCCGTGGTAAATATGAAGGAGATAGTCAGCTCTAAGAAGCGACCGTTGGAGAAAGAACCAGAACCGGGTTGCCCAAATAATTCCCCAAGAAAACACAAAAAGGCAACGAGAGGAACATCGATTATTTCTTTGCTATTAGCAACCAATTGAAGTAACAACTGTGGGACCACAACCAGAATTACACTTCCAGTCATTGGGTAGTTCATATTTAGCTACGAGTGAATGGAGACTCCTGATATATTATGATTTAAGATCATATTGGTCGGACGTTGCAACATTACAGAATGGAACAAACATGCTACAGCAGCTTTTTGACCGTGGACCCACTAATAGCTGCCTCATATTGGTAGACCATTTTGACCACCTAGAAAATGAGATCGTGAACATCAATCAATTATTGAAGGTCCGAAATAAAAAAGGAGCGTTCAACATAGTTGGCAATGTGGCTAAGTCTCTATTTGGCGTGCTCGACGAGGAATATGCCAACCAGATGTCACTGACGATAAAAGGCTTGAAAGGAAACTAAGAACAATTGTACTTGCTGCTAAAAAATCAAACTTCCATTATTGATTCTACCTTGAACATTATTGGAAAAGGTGAACAGAGCTCGTAACGAAGGTTTAAAGCGATAGAGGAGCAGATAAATCGATTAGCCAACGAAGTAAGAGGTCCAGCGATTGAAGATAGTCCGCATAAAATGTCGAATCTCATCACCACATTATCGTTTCAAATGACATTAACTATCATCAGTCTACAACGAGTTCAAGCCTCCATCATAAGCAACATCACTGATTCACAACAAGGAAATTTTAATCCGTCACTGTTATCCCAAAAACAATTAAGCATCGGGATCGCCAATGTCAAGGAGCATTTACCTGCGACACTACGCCTTCCAATAGCCCATGAAAATTTTTTGCAGTTATTCAGGATATCATCAATAAGCGCAAGACTTGCCGAAGATTTAGCGATATTTGAATTGAGGGTACCACGCCTCAACACAGTCACCTTTGACATATTCAGGGTCCATCCCATACCAATAGTAAACCACAATCGGCTGATGGCGATACTCCTCAATTCACGATATCTTATAATCAGCTCGTATGTATCATCCACTCACGGATAAGGAATACATGACATGTACCTGGATGGATCCAACCAACCACATTTGTAAGCAGTCTCATCCATTGTATCAGAAAGAATCTAACATAAATATTTGTGACGTCACGCTTCTAAAAGACATCCCGTCCGCAGCTGAATGCAATATAGTCGAACTTAAAATCTCCTCGCTATGGGACCAAATTCTATTTACTAATGAGTGGATTTATGCTTTCACAAATCGGCTAATAGTCCACATTGTCTGCGCTGGTAATACTTCAGCAAGGGTCCTGCAAGGTTCAGGGATTCTCAAACTTGATTCCGGTTGCACACTCAAATCAGATACTGTAACCATCCAAGCACGCCAGATTTACACGAGTAAGATTGGGACTTCCTATACAAGGATGCATCAGCCTGACGAAAATGCCGTATCGAAACCTCCAAACGAAACCTGGGAGCATTTCCAAACATATGCAGCAGATCTGGAAGCGTTAAAGAGACAACTCGAGGCTCAAGACTTGTCTATCCCTAATGAAATCGACACGCATGATATCCATCAATACGCAATCGCATACATCAGCCTGATTTTAATCATTTCATTGGGAAGTTATCTCGGTTGCAAACTACAAAATTGTCGGGATATAGCTCCAGCACCACGGCCGATCCCACGACCAAGGAAACACAGCCTACAAATCACCCAAGAAGCAGTTTGATGTACGAATTCATATCTATTATTTCACTTCTTTGCTAATATGAATTCGTATCCAGTCAAATAATATTACCGTAGCATGAAAATTTAAAATGCAATTAGACACGCGTTTTGTCTAAAGCACATAACATTCTTAGCTTCTGAAAGTATTCATGCGCGCTCGACAAAATAATTGTTCTCATGGCAAGCACAATTTGATCTATCTGTCTACTAGGTAGATAGAACGCATTGCGCTTGCAATTTTACACCTAAACTTTGGATGAGCAATTGTTATGTCACGCGCAATATGATCTATCTGTCTGTAAGGCAGATGGAACATATTGCACTTGCAACGTCACATTGTTTAGCATAACAAATTTATGGGAACTACTTTTGTTCCCACGAAATATGTATTTCAGAAAAAGATTTACGTAGAGGTAGGACAACAAATAAAGTGAGTCTTGTTTTGACCATCAGTAAAGCAATTTCATTGGAATATTTTTGGACAATCTCGCGATACAAGGATCGGAGAGATTTTTAATAAGGATTTATCAGCAACCATTAAACAAGTTTATGTACTTGTATAATAATTAAGAAACTCCACATCTTATGCAAGTTTATGCACTTGAATAAGAAAAATTTGCAAACAATTATACAAGTTTATGCACTTGTATAATAATCAACGGCAAATACATCCTGTTCAAGTGCCAGTACTTGAAATTGATGGATTCTCATCAGCCAAGGCAATGCAGCTTTGACTTCAACACGGAGCTTCTGGAGAAGGGTCAGGCAGTCGAGGAAGGCGTTGCGGGAAATACATTTAGACGAATTATTGAAGGAGGACGTGTGAATTGCATATCAGCCGGTTTTGCAGGGGAGGTGCTGGCAACTTATGCGGACCAAATCCATCAATTTACCACCTGGTCAAGCACGGCGGACGGAACTCGTCACTCCGTAGTGGGGAAAATTACGACGGGTGCCACATTTAAAGGGGTAACTAAACCCCTGGAATTTTACATTATCCCCCAATCAACCCAGAATCTTTACATAGGGGTGGATTTCGTTCGAAAATTTAACTTGGCCCCGGCACTGTTCTCCGGCACGACACTGGATTCCGTCGCCACTGTTCCTGACGAAACTCCAACCTCCCACTCATTACGACATGCACTGGATGTGAATCAACAACTGCGACTTGACTCAGCTATATCCGCTTTTCCATCGCATGAGAGGGAAGGCCTCGGCAGGACGGGCCTGGTGTTTCACGCAAAAGATGTGGGGGATGCTAAACCCATAAAGCAGAGACATTTTGCCATATCTCCATCGAAGGGAATGGGGTTATATGCCGAAGTTGATCGAATGCTAGCATTAGGCGTGATCGAAGAATCGCAAAGAACGTGGCCTTCCCCGGTCACCTTAGTTGTCAAACCGAACAAGGTCCGGCCATGCTTAGATGCCAGACGTTTAAACGCCATCACTGTCAAGGACGCATACCCCCTACCGTTGATTGACGGCATCTTGAGTCGATTGCCTAAAGCCCATTACACCACGATTTTAGACCTCAAGGACGCTTTCTGGCAAATCCCTTTAGACCCTGGCTCAAAGGAGAAAACAGCCTTCACAGACCCAGGTTGGCCACTTTATCAATTTGTAACCATGCCATTCGGATTGTGCAATGCCCCTCAGACAATGACGCGCCTTATGGATAAGGTGATACCACCGCATTTACGCCGCCAAGTTTTCGTATACTTGGACGATCTGCTGACCTTCAGCGAACACATCGACCTGTTTCAGGAAGTGGCTTTGCACATCCGGTGGGCTGTGTTAACCATCAACATACAGAAGAATTAATTCGTGATGACGCAGGTGAAGTATTTGGACCACATCATTGGTCATGGCAACATCAAGACCGACCCGGAGAAGACTCAAGCGATTGGCGCTTTTCAATTACCCAAGACCACCAAGCAGTTATGCCAATTCCTAGGCTTATGCGGATGGTACCAGCGTTTTGTACGTGAATATGCCACCATTACCACACCTTTGACCGACATGCTGCGTAAGGGACGTAAGTTCGTCTGAGAAGGGCCCAGCTTGCGAGCCTTCGAAGAGCTAAAGAAGAGTCTGACAACAGCCCCCGTACTGACTTTGGCAAACCGTTCTCAATCCATTGTGACGCGACTCAACATGGGGTGGAAGCAGTCTTAGTCCATGTTGCACAAGACGGCGATGTATGCCTATAGCGTTTATGTCTCACAAGCTGAACCCGGCCCAGCGAAACTACACGGTCTCGGAGCAGGAATGCCTCGGCTGTGCTGGCGGTGAAACGCTTTCGAGCATATGTAGAGGGACATCCCTTTGAAATCGTCACTGACCATGCGTCGCTGAAATGTTTGATGAGCCAGACTGATCTCCACGGGCGTTTGGCCGCATGGGCCTTGAAATTACAGGTGTTTTACTTCCCGATTAGACACCGCAAGGGAAGTCAGCACGTGGTACCGGACACATTATCAAGGATGTTTGCCCCTGAAGGAGCCGAGTTGGCCCAGGAGGACAACAGCCCCCTATGGATCGACTTGGACCACCCCGCCTTCAAGTCAATAGGTTAGACCCAGCTGATGAGTACGATTCGGAACCAGTTACGACAGCTGCCAGAACTATTGGTGGGGGAGGGATTTATATACAAGCGGATGGGACACGCTTCCGGAGACCCCATCCAAGAAGAGAAACTGACCTTCGACTTGATTCAACGGGCTCATGACCACCCATTGAGTGTGCACGGTGGTTATAGTCATATGCTTCGGTGACTGAAGACTTACTTATTTTGGCCTAAGATGGCGCAGCAAGTAAAAAAGTACGTAGTTGCCTGTGAGCTGTGAAAATGCACTAAGGCACCCAATTCTGTGCTTCGGCCCCCGATGGGAAAATTCGAGCTACTGGAGCGGGTGTGCCAGCGCCTGTAAAGATCTCATTGGTCCGTACCCTCACTCGACTTTGGGATATACGAGAGCTGTCGTGGTCCAATTCGAAACCTGCACACTGGCCCGACAGCCAGCTTTCTGGAAAATCGCGTTTTCCATATATTTGGATTCTACGAGAACAAATTCGGGAGAGGATTGAAGAGAGTAGACGGATGGGGGAGGAACGTTATAACCTGCGATCCCATCGCTCTGGCTTCAAGGCAGCTGACGAAATCTACCGACGGAATTTCAGACAAAGTGAAGCAAGCCGGCACTACAGTGCCAAACTAGACAAGAAGTTAGTGAAGTGTCGAGTCTTACAATTTTTAAGTCCCACTCGATACCTCATTGTGGATATGTTCGGCAAGGAGCTGGGAGTCTACCACGTCAAAGACCTACGACGGTGAAAGTGCTATCAAAGAGTTTCTTCCTACTCGCCGTTGTCCCCAGCTGTTATCTCCTGCTTAGCATCGATCGTCTTCACCTGGGCTCAAAATATCAGCGATCTCTTCGTGCCAGAACGTGCCGCTTGAAGATTTGCCATCCACAAATCACACGACCTCTCCGGCCGCCTTATAAGTAAAGCCATCTTAGGGCTAAGCAGCGTATCCTTCAGTCTCCCTATGCCTGGTTGGCATCGTGGACACTGCCCTGTAATGAATCACTCGACGCCGCTGGCGGCCACTACTAATGCACCTTGCTGCCATGTGGCTTTCCATCTCGTGTCCATTGTGACGGCTTCCCTTCCCGTGGGATGTCAAAAGTCGAGTTGACACAGCCACATGGTGGGTGTCGTGTTGCATAACTTTATTTTGGAGTTGAAAAGTCTGCCCATAACCTCCCAAGGCGAGGCTTGGAATTGATTCATCACCCGCATTATTTATTGGGTAGGTATTTTTCCTTTTCACTAGCAAAGCTTTACCAATTAGTCTCATGAAGACTACTCGATTCACGGTAGTAAGGAGGTACAATATCAAAATATTTTCTCTCCGTAGCCATCCTAAACCCTTATAATGCATGGTTATGGAAGGACGCTGATTTTCATGCTTTGGTATTCCCGAAAACTAAACACTTTTCCACAATGTGTCAAGATCTTATTGATCAGGGAAGTAAAATTCGTGGCGTAGTAATTCAATGAAATTCAATCAGCAATTCAAGTGACAGTAGCTCACAGCAAAGATCCAGAAAACCCAAAAGCACCATCGAAAATATCTGAACGAGCTAAAAATAAATCATGGTACAGCGTATTATATCTTTTGTGTCAGCTTCGATCAGAGGATTTGAAGGAATTGTTCAAGGATGTGCCTGATGGTGAGTGTCTGGTTGTAGGTTATTCACGCGCACTACAAAAAGATATTTCATTGTATAGGTGTCTCTATGTATCGCAAAACTTTTTTTGCTTCTATGCAAATATCTTTCGATACGAAACATGCTTTTGTATCAAATGTGAAGACGTTTAAACTATTACCAAGAAGAAAATAGCACGTGTAACTGCCAATGCAATCCTAGTCAAACGGAAGAGAATTACTTCACAACATTTACCACAAGGCGTTTTTAATGTTATTTCGGATATGGCAGAACTCGTTAATGAACAATCCACAGGAAATGTTGCAACTCGTTCAAAATTGCTATGGTGATGGGTCAGGAGTAATAAGCGATGATTCATGAGCACAATCGTTTTTGTGGGGAGGCTTTTCGCGGAAAAATTTGGTATTCTGTCCTGGCCAGACATAAGATCCTATTAGTTTTGGATGATTGCGGACGAATATCCTGCCACAAAGTTAACCTTTGCTTCCTCTATTTCGATCCAGCAAAATGTATTCCATATTTAAATACGTTCCTTGAGCGCAGTGAACAGAATGGAACAACAGTTGATGCCGGCTGGGAATCTCGATTAGATTTGGATGTGACAGATATTGTGATACAAGAAAGTAATCCCACCAGACTTTCACGAAAACAGGTTCTAGCACAAGAAATCCTTTCAACCTATCTGCAACTTTGGAGCAAAGATTTCCTAAGACGTCGACTCGATCGGACCGTGAACGAGAATGGTACCCATGACATGCCTTGACCCTTAATGTCATTTATTTGTCCTTTCCAATATGTTGAAAAAATATTAAGCAATAAAATCAAAGAGCAATTGAAACAGGATTGTTATGGCCTCTTCACCTTTTGTAAAGATTTATGCTAAAAGAAGAAGAAAACCAAAGACATAATCGTGGCAACTAAACGACGATATTTTTAGATAAATGTGTATACACTTTCATATACTCGGATCTATATATTTGTTGATAATTTTACATAGAATAGTTAAATTAGAATCAGAAATTGGTTGAATCGTTTCGTATCGTTGAAACTGATAATTGTAAAAAACAAAGTAGACATATTGACAGAAGTTTTATAAGTTTGTAAGACAATCTCTGTTATAAATGTAAACTTTAGAATCGATTTTATGAAAATGGCAAAGCAAATTTGACGTCATATTTTGAAAGCCGTCTTGCTTAAGATGAAACCAAAGATCATGTCCCTAAATATCATCTGTTTTGGAAAGTAAATAGTCACCGTCAAATCCTATCATAAGTTCATAAAAGTTTCTGAGCACCTCATTAAAGTGACTGTTTTATTGCAAAAAACTTTCAACGCTGATCTATTATCATGCCATTACCGCTGATTATACCAAACTATTTAATACCAAAACGATACTCGCTATCATGTCAGTTATTTAAGAAAGCAAGGCATGGGATGGCTTATTTTTCATAAGATCGATTAGCCTAGCCATTAGATAAACAGAATATTACTAATCGGTCATAGATATAAATCAATCGATTGTTATCTTAGCTATTAATTGGTAATAAGGGTACACAAATTCATTATTTTTTTTACATTATTAATTATCACATTTATTTACTTAACTAGAAATCGAAATCAAATCAATCTTATCACTAATTTTATTGTGACTAACACATTGTTTCTAAACTAATACTAATTGGAAAGAGCTAGATGTAAGTTTACATATAATTATCTCACTTAACTAGTAGCAGTTGATTCATACCTGTTAATTAACATTTAATAACATTCTAAAGATCTTGATAACCCATTGGATTCGGAATATCCCAATTGAAACGTTAAAATATTTTGCATTGACTCAAATTTTCGTCAGAGCTCGAAAATTTACTTATGAGGTCGTATTAGCGAATTTTTTCTCAATTCAGATGTTAATTATCACCTCATTTGACTATCATTTGATATGGATTTATGGTACATCTCTCATTTTATGTTTCAATATAATTGATTGAGAGCCATTACCTTAGACCATTTTATTTTGAATCATTTTTCCTGGTTATATTGGTTTGTAATCTTTTGAGAAAAAAGGGGGAGTACTTTGGATGAAAATAGTAACAAATAGTTTCCAACACTAACATCATCTAATAACAAGTTCAGTACCATTGTCATACGTGTATAACCAGTTTCTTCATTCCTTAGATTTAAAAATTGCAAAATTTTGTAAAATTGATTCGCAATATTTCGGAGATAGTGAGATTATTATTTACATTGATATGCATATATACAGCGTATCCTAATTATTATCAATTTCAAAGTCAACTGAATGAAGTAAGGACTAGTGTAAATATAAAAACAAACAGTCAAGTAATTAATGTAGTGCTTCTTGAGGAAATAACATGAATTGCTAAATTACACACGACTTTCCTTTCCAGTGGCCCTTCTTTTTCAGAGGCAGTGGGAGTGCATGGTAAGTATGCCGCGAAGAGGGTAGGGTTTTGAAAAATCCGCGGAGGCCGGTTTCGCGTCACGTGCGGTACGCGGTACCTTTATTGGCCTTGTCTTTTTTCCTTAGCGTAGCATTCTTCGGGTTCGAATTAACATAGTATATTTTTCGGTACCGCGTCGGCGAAATTCGGGAGCGCGAAATAGAATGTAGTTTTTTTTGATTGACTGGAATAATCAAGAAATACAGAAAAAAGTTAAGTAGGTTTCTCTTCCGTATATTTGTGTTTTCGACGCGTTTGAAACGGGCATTTAATGTTGGATGAAATATGTCATTGAGCGTAATGCATTTAAGACCTGCGACCGAAATCCTCTCCGATCTAGCTAGCCGACAAGCAGCCACCGCGAAATGGATTACGGTGCACTGACTGGTTGACCGGTTGGTACCATTCGTTGGCACGACTCAGACTTCACGTCTAGAACCGATGAGGGGTCGGTTCCGACTCGTTCGTACGGAGTTAAGAAAAAAATCGTTACAGATATTTTAACAGCTTATTTTGTTTTTAAGGCCGCTTTTCATCTTATTCGAAGACACAATTGGCTAAGAATATTTAAGTTTGAATAATTCGTTATTTGCGTTATTTGCACTGCCAGCTTGCTCAGACCCGAAAACGAAGCAATCGACCTACATGCCGTCATAGTAGGAACCAACCACAACTGATTAATAGGTAAAAGACAACTCAAGTGATCTAAAATCCAAGTCTCTTTTATGAGCTCATGCAACAAATTCTAGGCCTGAATGAAGTGCCATTGTCAAAAGGTATAGGCAGATCTATATTCAAATCGATCAATTTATTTGAGATTTTGCTGGCATTAATTTTTGTTTAGATTGAACCGAATTTCGAAGGTGGTCTTGAAAATCGCATCGGATATAAGATCTTAAAAATGTATAAAACTAGCTTCAAAACTCACTGAGGTATTTGATGGTGTAACTTATGTTATTTACAATTGGCAACTATTTGCAAAATTGGAAGGCATTTGATTAACACTTGTACAATGTTAAAATATGGAAACTTGCATATTCTTCAAAATATAAAACGTTTTTTTTTTTTTTTTTTTTTTTTTGTTGTAGGGAGGTGAAGGCATTTATGCCCGCCGAGTCTGGCAGTATGGGACTCCCATGGAGGATACCTTTGGACTACCCACTAAACACCTCCCCTGTCAATCTGAGAACCTAGCCTGGAACCGTTTGACACATAACTTCGGGCCAGGTCTCGTTTTGTTACGCCGTGGGGCGCCTTCAAGCTGGGGAGTCCCTTTCCTAGCGGGAGGGGAGGGGGGAAGAGGAATTGCCAGAAGAGCGATCCCCCAGCCCCAGCGCCTCCGGCTGCTGTGAGTCCCTTTTATATTTCAGGACTGCCCGAGCATAATGTGCCACCTGGTTCCATTTGTCAACCGATTCGAGCATCACCGCAACTATATTATCCGGGGTGAGCTCTCCCGTCTCCCTGTAGAGTTCCCTTCGCAGCGTGGCCCATTTGGTACACGCAAAAAATGTGTGACAGGCATTGTCCTCCTCTCCTGGGCAAAACCGACAATCGGGAGACCGTGACTTGCCGATCTTGTGCAGGTAAGACTGAAAACACCCGTGCCCGCTCAAGAGCTGGGTCAGAAAATAAAATATAAAACGTTAACATTAGATGTAATGTAAATCTGTAGAGAGTTAATTTTATGATTTTCTTAACGCACTGTCGATGGGAAACATGTATGGTTTTTTTTATTACAAAACGTAATACTCTCTTTGAAATACTACATTAACCTTTGAGAAAATAGAAATTTGTCAAATAGTTAATGTATAGTAACTCCTTGACTTTTTATTGAATAGTTATGCATAGAAAAAGTTACAACTAGTAAAGTTTTCGATCTAAAGAACTCTGTATGCATGATAAATTTTTCCCGCACATTTTTTTTTTGTAGAAATCGCGGTTTGCCGTCATATCAAACAAATCTACGAGATAACAACATATTTACCCCATTTATAATGATTATGATCATTGAGCACATCATGCATTGATTGCAATGTTGACCCTAAACGGTAGCTTTTGGCATCACAGGACTTATCCCAAAGACTTTTTTGTAAGCCGGATGGCAGTAATGTGAGACGTGTAAATAAGACTATTTTAAATGCTCGTGGGCCAGATATTACACGTAATCTCGTACGACCTTAATGGCAAGATTGTAGATAAACCATATCTTGCTCCGGAACTTATTCCGTCAAATGAATGATGTGGGCACTGCCGATAATTAATCATAAACTTGCTTGCTAACCTCCAAATATCCTCTACATCTTTATCCATCACTGTGTCACCTTCCTCGACAAGGCATCCTCCAACACTATGTCACAGGAACTCTAAATTGAACTGCCCATTTCCCATCTTCGTCTGCCGTTAGTTGATCCACGCTGGTAGAACCTTGTAGAAAGTACGCAATTTAATTTTCATCGTACGATGCAAATAACCAAACATTCAAGCAAGGTGCGAATTCCAAGAACACACTTACATAACATTCCCTTAGGACAATATTGTCCCTCCCCTTGTTGCATTGGTGTCCACTCTCTTAACCCTAGCCTGAATAGCGTTGGGCCGATCAAACCTGTAAACCACACTGCTTTCCTGCTACGTGGAAAATGGCCGAAGTGCTTGGGATACTTAGGATATAATGAAATGAACTTTCATTGCCATTCAAACACGTGCACTGCCCGCAGAATAGTTTCCGGACCGATGAATTTTCCGGTATAATGATATCCCCTTAATTTACTGGGGACAAGCCTTATCAACGCATGAAGACGTGATAAATTTCACGACTTGATAAACCTCTTTCATGTTTCTAAACTTCACTTTCAAAATTTAACCGTTTGAGACTCAAATTGAACCTTCTCACACAATCTACTCTGCCACTGCGAATCGACAACCGCAAACAGAACACGAAAGAAGCCCGAATACGACTGCTCGATTAGACTTTCGTGGACATTTTGACAGATGGAAACACCTAATGCACTTCTTTTTCCTGCCAGTTGCCCAAACGCAGTTCAGTGACAGCGAGTGGTTAAAGGGAGCGTTCCGAACCGTCGACGTCAATACAGACTGGCGGATTATTGACAGTGGCGTAGGGCTGATTCATTACAATTGTTTCCAACGGGAGTTTCCCATAGATTAGCAATTTGAGCCAGCGTGGACCCTATGGTTCTGGAATATGAGCCCAGGTTCAGTCAGGCCCCACCAGCAACTTTCGGCCCTGTGGCTCCTCCTGAGCAGCATGGGCCTCAGCATTACACCCAGCTGATAAAACCAACTCTACTCCCCAGCATAGTACAGAGTTGGAATCTACATTTTAGTGGGGAACCAGACATCCTAGCAGATGAGATGATTCGGGTGGAGACACTGATTGACCAAATGTTTCTGGCTACTTTTTCTTACTTTTGAGAGCCCCAGCTCTTGAGGCCTATTGGCGCATCCACACCACTTCACCACTATCCCGTTGGTCTGCTGCACCAGGAATTCCCAACTTGTGATGTGGATGATCGGCATCATCTCAAAAATCGAGATAGCGAATACCCGACAATTCCAGCAGTACGCCCAAGCTCAGCCGTAGGTTGGCAGCCTACTAATCATGACAGATCTGACAACATCATACCTCACAACACCATGTCTCACAATTCCACGTCTCACAACACCACACTAGACAATACCACACCTCATGATATTACACATGAATTGCTACTGATGACGGCGGAGGCTCCCTCTCTCCCGGAGGCCTCTTCAAAGACAATGTTGAAGCAACTACGTATGGAACCTTCAGGAAAGCCAAGATAGTCTTTAACTCATGCAAGAAAGCGTATCACTCTGATTGCAAGATTACCGTGCAGCCCGTGAACAGATCTTTGCGTCAGAAAAGGTCACCTCTCGACGACATTGAACTTAATGGTCATCTCTTCGTTAGAGGAGCTTCCGTACGAGAGTGCGCACCTGCCGTCAAACCCTGTCCACGAGTAGCATCTCGGGGGTTTTTGAGAATGATACTAGACCCTTTGCACCAATTAAAATACTTGGCGAAATAGCTGTGCCGTTAACCGACACGGATGCAAGTATTAGCTGCCTTCCCTTGAGCCTTGGCTCGAAGGTGCTTCATCACCACCCTACCGCGGTAAAACTTTCGCCTTCTAATATCAGCACAGTGGATGGTTCAAAACACGCTATCAAGGGTATGTTGGCAACACCCGCCACGCCTAGGGGACAAACGAAAAACATCAAATTTTAACCTCGTTCCCTCACTAACCCAGAACGTGTACCTCGGCACCAATTACATCCTACAATTTGGTTTGGCCACTGAATTATTCCTGGAATCACATCTTAACACCACCCACATTTACAAACTTACCTCTATGCCGTGCAGACATGAGTTAACCCATAACCAATACTACGCCATCTTGCCGACCATCCTCTCAGTGCTCATGGCGGCTCCGGTTGGATGCTTCGGTGCCTTAAGAAGTGATTCTTTGGGCCTAAAATGTCCCCCTAGGCTAAGGAGTATGTAGCTGTCTATGAAGCTAGCAAAAGCACTGAAGCTCCGAACTAGCCTCTTTGACCTCCAATGAGCCAACTCAACGTTCCGGAGCACGTATTCTAGCGTCTTTATATTGATCTACTCGGTCCATACCCTTGATCATCGATGGGTCACGTTGGGGCTAACATCGTTCTTGACTAGTTGTCTGAGCTTCCGCAGGTGAAACCCATTTGGAAATTCAACACTCCATCTATCGTGAAATTTTGAGAGAGTCGAGTGTTCTATGCGTTTGGTGTAATGGAAAACCAATATTCAGACAATGGAGCTCAGTTCCAATCTTGGTAGTTTCAGAGCTTACTCGAGCAGTATGTGGTCAAACACCAAATAATGTCAGTATACTCTCCCCAATCTAATGCATCTGATGGGCAAATTACACCATTTTAGCTATAATCCGTGCCTATGTTCACCCAATTCAGAAAAATCGGGTTCACAGATTGTCCACAATCGCTTCCGCATTCTAATATTCTTATCATTCTGTCACGGTTGCCTAACCTCATTTTGCTGCATTTGGGCAGCATATGATGTGATTTGGCGAATCGCACAATCTACTGAGGCAATTTAAATGCTTGTAAGACCCCGTCTTTGTGCTAGAGCCGCATGAAAGATTGGGCATGCTCCACCAGCAAATCCACGGGAAGATAAGGAACACAGGACGCACAAATGAAGCGCAGTACACTCTGAGGTTTAAACCAGATGAATTTTAAGAAGGAGAAGAAGAACTCCGTCGCAACTTCCACCAAAGTGACGCAGCTGGTCACTACAATGCGAAGTTGGGTCAGTGCTTCTTGAAGAGTCAGATACACAAAGTTCTGGGTTCAGCACGCTACCACATCATAGATTTGTCTCCAAAAGAAGATTAACCTAACTGGTCTGGCCTCAATATCTTCCGTACATTTGGTTACCCTGCCGTATATATTTCTAGCATCTCCGTCTGTTTTCCTGTATGCACTTTGCACTAAGCTTCCACGTTTGTCCGTCCATCTGAAGCAAGTTGGGAGGGCTTGAATTGGTCTGTCCGTCCAATGTTTGTTTTTTTTCTGTTCTCTATCTCAGTTTGGATTACAATTTGCTCCTGTCGGGGAGTCCTTCAGCTTCTTGTTTGCAATGCTCGTCTACTGAGGATCGCGAGAAAATTAGCTGCCCTGTAATAGTCGAGCGTTCTGCATATGCAAACTGCTCGAAGAACTGCCACAAAGAGACAACAGGAGTTAGAGGAGCTACAAAAGAAGGCCCCTGAAAAGAAGCAGGCAGCTAAAGCTCTCTCTTCCCAGGAAAGCCCTCTGAAGCGTTCAGTCATAAGGAGCTTGGAGTAACTTTTGATTGCGAATTCCGGCGTACCGGCATCCTCCCATTCGTAACTTTAAATTGCCGCCGTAACATCTCTACCTTCCTTTGGACACATATACCCTTTTCTTCAGTAAATTTATTGATTTTTTTAAACACTTAAAAATTTCCCTGTAATTTTTATTCCCTTTTCCCTCATTTTCAATTACACAAAAAAATGTATATAACTATAATTTTCTCGCTAACAACACTCTATTCATTACTTCCCATTAACAAAATTCCGTTCAACACATTTTCCCTAGCAAAACCTAATTCCTTCCTTCATACTACAATAACTAATTTTATTCATTAGCTCCTACTAACAAATGTTATTTTTCATACTAACAAAAAATTCATTCACGTTTCCCTACTAACAAATTTCATCTCAATGCCCACTAAGAAAGTAGCATAGTTGAAGTTGCTATTACAATGAATGGGAAATCAACAGAAGGTGGGTGGGTTGGGAGCGTCGTGGATTGTCGACCGGGGGTCCGTTGGGACCCTGGGTTCAAGCTCTCCGAGCGCAGGAAAGCACTCTTTTGGAATATCGGCAAAAGCAATGGTTTCCGTATATATATGACAATTCGCATCAAACCAAACGCTTCCTTGGTTATGCAAATCGCCACATATGCAAAACGGAAATTGTTACGTTTGTCGATATGGAAACGATGTGTGGGTAGCGGAATCGGAAGTACAATGAACTTCGAACGTTATCCAGGTGCGGCAGCGGTAATTGGAAATGAGAAGGACTGCGGAATTGATTTTCTGGGTGTGAAGTGCTAAATTTGGAAAGGCAGTTAGTATTTGGCTTGTGAATGAGAGTGGAATTTTTTTTTGCGGTTTCAGTGAAAGTTTTTTATGTGAAATACTGGGAATGAAAGTTGTTTGTTTCGGTTACCTCGGTCTTTGCCATTTGTCAAATGGTTCATTTGTCACTGTAAGAACAAATTGTAAGCGTGAATTTTTTTGGAGTGGGCGCTTGTGCTGGCGGAAAGAATCCGCCACACAATACCACAACGCTAGCTGCCAGCACACCTACGCATCATCAGGCAAGACTATTTTCAGCTGAGCACAATTTTTTTGCTCGCTGAGGCAGAAGTTCACTGCTGCAGTCCTAAATGGACTATTAACATTCTATTTAAAGACTACAAACGGTGCTCCTCAACATGTTTTCCATTGTTTTGTTGTCTTTGGACATCAATATTATTTGAACTTGCTTTTGAATTATACATTAGTGGTTTACCAGCATTGTATGACTAGCGAGGCCAGGTGATATTAGAGTCCCTGAAGGTGCTCCAAAGTTGTCACCCACTATCTTTTGCGGTTTGTTGTGATTTGCGCACCAATTCAAGCAGTGCTTGGCAGTCTTAAATTACATGGATTTTGATTTTGTGGGATTGGCAGCTTTGCTAGTCCGCAACTATCCATGAAAAAAACCGCGCTGCCTGCGGAACAGAATCAACCCTAGGCAGACGAAGTTTTCCTAATTAATGCAACTGCTTAAGAGAAGAATTTTGAGTCTGGATGGTCGTAGCACCATAAGAGAGCAGTCCCTGGGAACACGTTAGGGGGCTACTCCATTCGTGTCGCTGCCTGGGAAGAGTTTGGAAGGAGAAGATATGATATTTGATACATAATTACATTTTTCTTGTTTTGATAGGGTCTTGAATAGTTCACCACTGAGTGCCACTCAAAAAATTTGAACTTTTAGCTATACCCAAACATTTGTTGAGTACTGTATATACTTAACGTTCTAAGTTTAGCTGGATATAGTCTTAATCCCATCTTTATTAGTTAGCTAAAATCTATCACGAGCATCTTTTGTTAAAATGCTGACGAGGCGTACTTCAGACAAGCGTCATCTACGCTCGAGCGCAGACTGGACGACATTGTGTGTGATATACCAACAGGCATTGGACGATGGAACGCTGGAGTGGACTGTGGAGTACGGACATTGTGTAATGATTTTTTCTGTTAAAGACGGACGGACGGTCAACAAGTCCGGACAACCTTAGTCTACTCCGAGGTGGCTGATGGCTAGCTAGCTAGTTCGGACAGGTCTTACGTGAGCATACTCAGTTCGAAATACAAAAATTCAGCCACCGGTTCACTTGCCCGATTTAATAAGACGTCGAAAACATTATTAACATACGGAAAAGCAACCTAATTTACTTTATTCCGTATTCCTTTCATACATTCAGACAACAACAAAAAATGTTTATATAAACCCGCGTTCCCGAACATTACCGATGTGGTATCGAAAAAATATCCTACTCTTACCCGAACATGAAAAACCCTACTCTAATAAAAATGCAAAGCAAATTATGGTACCGCGTACCGAGCGCGACGCGAAACCGGCCATACGCGGATTTCTAAAACCCTACCCTTGTAACGGCACCCTTACCGCTGGAAAGGAAAGTTGTATTTAGATTAACAATTCATGTTATTTGTCAAACCGTGTTTTACAAGATTTTACATTCTTTTGTTTTTTTCACAAAAACCTCTATGAAGTAGAAATTTTTCTCTTAGATTTGAACAATGGTCATTCATCAATATTATATTATTTAGTTTCGACCAATTGAATCGAATCTTACACGAATTGAAACCGAAATACTAACTGATTATGTACTAAAATGTGCGGAGCGGAAATTAACTTCAAGATTATTTTAGCTAAATAAAAAAAGTATGGAAATATGTGTTATTCTTTGTCGTGTACGTTAATAAAAAAAAAATTGTAAGGCTTAAATATAATAAAGAGTTTATAATAAATTTCATACGTTATCATTGTTGACGTTTTTGTTTTTGGTCCTGTAACGTATCGAAATGTGTAAATGATTTCTTAAGGAGTAAATCGACTTCACATTTTCAATTTTTTTTAACTCTAAATCGTTATTCAAATTGCCATAATATACAATTGGATCATCGTAAACTACTTCAATATTAGAAAATGCCAACTTAACAGCTATGGAAATGCTAAATTAGTACAATGAAAACTCAACTATTGGATAACAGCACAGCAGTCGACTCTTTATGCTTAATGTTATGTTTATGTTTTGGCAGTCAAGTTTCTTCAAAAAGTTTTTTTTCTTTTTTGTTTCAACGTCTATTCGTCTTTTTTAGATTTTGATTAATCTACTTACGGCAATATGTACGATTAAAAGGCATTACATTACATTACATTTCTTGCATTCTAGTATACCAGTATAGCTTGTATTGAATTATTGACATGTGAAATCAACAGCAAATAGTAAATGTATACATAGATAGGTAAGTTATAAAGGTTTAGCCCGTATTCAATTAAAGTTCGTTTTTCTTTTCTGTTTTTAATGCCAAAAATTTATTTCCCTCAAACAAATACCTAATTTATATTAATCTCTTATTTCTTAATGATTGTTACTTATACACGAATTTTTGTTTTTGGAATGGATTTATGTCTTCTATATGTAACAGAACGTATAAATTACTTTGGTCGTTTTGGTTACTAAAAAATCTGGAAATAGTTTATACGCCTGAATATTTGCTTCACAGCACCCATTTAATTGCTATTTAATAGTTTTGCTTCAGCAGATCTATATGTTATGAATCACTCGACGCCGCTGGTGACCACTACTAATGCACATTGCTGCCATGTGGCTTTCCATGTCGTGTCCATTGTGACGGCTTCCCATCCCACGTCAGTTTTGTCGTGGGATGTCAAAAGTCGAGTTGACACAGCCACATGGCGGGTGTGTGTCGAAAAATAAGCAAGTGAAGTTTGCAGGAAAATGCAATTTTTGCAACAAATCTAGGGTCTGGGTGATTTTCTATTTATATGTTCAGACGTGAAGGTACCATGATGATTGTCTGTTTTTGTGATAATTCAAGAGATTCGATAACGGTAAAAGTTTCAGAAAATAAGAACGTTGTGTTGCATTACTTTATTTTGGAGTTGAAAAGTCTGCCCATAACCTCCTAAGGCGAGGCTTGGAATTGATTCATCACCCGCATTATTTATTGGGTAGGTATTTTCCCTTTTCACTAGCAAAGCTTTACCAATCAGTCTCATGGAGACTATTCGATTCACGGTAGTGGGGAAGTACAATATCAAAATATTTTGTCTCCGCAGCCATCCTCAACCCTTATAATACATGATTATGGAAGGAGGCTGATTTTCATGCTTTGGAATTCCCGAAAACTCAACACTTTTCCACATGGGGTCAAGATCCTTTGCGATCTGGGAAATAAAGTTCGTGGCGTAGTAATTCAATGAAATTCAATCAGCAATTCAAGTGACAGTAGCTCACAGCAAAGATCCCGAAAACCCAATAGCACCATCGAAAATATCTGAACGAGCTAAAAATAAATCATGGTACAGCGTATTATATCTTTTGTATCAGCCGCGATCAGAGGATTTGAAGAAATTGTTCAAGGATGTGCCTGATGATGAGGGTCAGGTTGTAGCTATTCACGCGCACTACAAAAAGATATTTTAGTGTATGGACGTCTCTATGTATCGTAAAACTATTTTTGCTTCTATGCAAATATCTTTCGATACGAAACATGCTTTTGTATCAAATGTGAAGACGTTTAAACTATTACCAAGAAGAAAATAGCACGTGTAACTGCCAATGCAATCCTAGTCAAACGGAAGAGAATTACTTCACAACATTTACCACAAGGCGTTTTTAATGTTATTTCGGATATGGCAGAACTCGTTTATGAACAATCCAGAGAAAATGTTGCAACTCGTTCAAAATTGCTATGGTGATGAGTCAGGCGTAATAAGCGATGATTCATGAGCACAATCGTTTTTCTGGGGAGATTTTTTGCGGCAATATTTGGTATTCTGTCCTGGCCAGACATAAGATCCTATTAGTTTTGGATGATCGCGGGCGAATATCCTACCACAAAGTTAACCTTTGCTTCCTCAATTTCGACCCAGCAAAATGTATTCCAGATTTGAATACGTTCCTTGAGCGCAGTGAGCAGAATGGAACAACAGTTGATGCCGGCTGGGAATCTCGATTAGATTTGGATGTGACTGATATTGTGATACAAGAAAGTAATCCCACCAGACTTTCACGAAAACAGGCTCTAGCACAAGAAATCCTTTTAACCTATCTGCAACGTTGGAGCAAAGATTTCCTAAGACGTCGGCTCGATCGAACAGTGAACGAGGATGGTACTCATGGCATGCCTCGACCCTTAATGTCATTCATTTGTTCTTGCCAACATGTTGAAGAAATATTAAACAATAAAATCAAAGAGCAATTGAAACAGGATTGTTGTGGCCTCATCAACTTTTGTAAAGATTTATGCTAATAGAAGAAGAAAAGCAAAGACATTATCGTGGCAACTAACCCACGATATTTTTAGATAAATGTGTATACACTTTCATATGCTCAGATCTATATATTTGTTGATAATCTTACATAGAATAGTTTAATTATAATCAGAAATAGGTTGAATCGTTTCGTATCGTTGGAACGGGTAAGTGAAAAAAACAAAGAAGACATATTGACAGAAGTTTTATAAGTTTGTAAGACAATCTCTGTTATAAATGTAAACTTTAGAATCGATTTTATGAAAATGACAAAGCGAATTTGACGTTATATTTTGGAAGCCATCTGGCTTAAGATGAAACCAAAGATCATGTCCCTAAATATCATCTCTTTTGGAAAGTAAATAGTCACCGTGAAATCCTTTCATAAGTTCATAAATTGTTTCTGAGCACCTTATTAAAGTGACTGTTTTATTGCAAAAAACTTTCAACGCTGATCTATT
Source organism: Odontomyia ornata (assembly GCA_963969285.1). Classification (NCBI taxonomy): domain Eukaryota; kingdom Metazoa; phylum Arthropoda; class Insecta; order Diptera; family Stratiomyidae; genus Odontomyia; species Odontomyia ornata. Next base: position 236,298,834 of record OZ017740.1, on the reverse strand, counting down.
ATAATGCCATTACCACTATTGGATACCAAAACGATACTCGCTATCGTGTCAGTTATTTAAGAAAGGAAGGCATAGGATACCTTATTTTTCATAAGATCGATTAGCCTAGCCATTAGATAAACAGAATATTATTAATCCGTCATAGATATAAATCAATCGATTGTTATCTTAGCTATTAATTGGTAATAAGGGTACACAAATTAATTATTTTTTTTACACTATTAATTATCACATTTATTTACTTAACTAGAAATCGAAATCAAATCAATCTTATCACTAATTTTATTGTGACTAACACATTGTTTCTAAACTAATACTAATTGGAAAGAGCTAGATGTAAGTTTACATATAATTATCTCACTTAACTAGTAGCAGTTACTTCATACCTGATAATTCACATTTAATAACATTCTAAAAATCTTGATAACCCATTGGGTTCGGAATATCCCAATTGAAACGTTAAAATATTTTGCATTGACTCAAATTTTCGTCAGAGCTCGAAAATTTACTTATGAGGTCGTATTAGCGAATTTTTTCTCAATTCAGATGTTAATTATCACCTCATTTGACTATCATTTGATATGGATTTATGGTACATCTCTCATTTTATGTTTCCCCTCATAATGGCACGGGAAGAATTAGTCTTGATACTCGTTTGCGGGAAATAAGGCATTTATCTTACAAAAAAATCTTATGCATACACATAACCAAGCCATAACCAACGCCAGTTCCAAGTTCCAATTCCATTTGCATTGGTGATCGGAGCACTGGTACACTTTTTTTCTCGATCATGTGGCTACTTGGCGTTGTGATATTACAAGTATATAATTGATTGGGAGCCATTACCTTAGACCATTTTATTTTGAATCATTTTTCCTGGTTCTATTGGTTTGTAATCTTTTGAAAAAAAGAGGGACTACTTTGGATGAAAATAGTAACAAATAGTTTCCAACACTAACATCATCTAATAACAAGTTCAGTACCATTGTCAAATACGTGCATAACCAGTTTCTTCATTCCTTAGATTTAAAAATTGTAAAAGTTTTTAAAATTGATTCGCAATATTTCGGAGATAGTGAGATTATTATTTACATTGATATGCATATATACAGCGTATCCTAATTATTATCAATTTCAAAGTCAACTGAATGAAGTAAGGACTAGTGTAAATATAAAAACAAATAATCAAGTAATTACTGTAGTGCTTCCTGAGGAAGTAACACGAATTGCTAAATTACACACGACTTTCCTTTCCAGTGGCCCTTCTTTTTCAGAGGCACTGGGAATGCATGGTAAGTATGCCGCGAAGAGGGTAGGGTTTTGAAAAATCCGCGGAGGCCGGTTTTACGTGGCGTGCGGTACGCGGTACCTTTGTTGGCCTTGTCTTTTTTCCTTAGCGTAGTATTCTTCGGGTTCGAATTAACATAGTATATTTTTCGGTACCGCGTCGGTGAAATTCAGGGCGCGAAATAGAATGTAGTTTTTTTTTTTGATTGACTGGAATAATGAAGAAATACAGAATAAAGTTAAGTAGGTTTCTCTTCCGTATGTTTGTGTCTTCGACGCGTTTGAAACGGGCATTTAATGGTGGCTGAAATATGTCATTGGGCGTAATCCATTTAAGACCTGCGACCGAAATCCTCTCCGATCTAGCTGGCCGACAAGCAGCCACCGCGAAATGGATTACGGTGCACTGACTGGTTGACCGGTTGATACCATTCGTTGGCACGTCTCAGACTTCACGTCTAGAACCGATGAGGGGTCGGTTCCGACTCGTTCGTACGGAGTTAAGAAAAAAAATCATTACAGATATTTTAACAGCTTATTTTGTTTTTAGGCCGCTTTTCATCTTATTCGAAGACACAATTGGCTAAGAATATTTAAGTTTGAATAATTCGTTATTTGGATTATTTGCACTGCCAGCTTGCTCAGACCCGAAAACAAAGCAATCAACCTACATGCCGTCATAGTAGGGACCAACCACAACTGATTAATAGGTAAAAGACAACTCAAGTGATCTAAAATCCAAGTCTCTTTTATGAGCTCATGCAACAGATTCTAGGCCTGAATGAAGGGCCATTGTCAAAAGGTATAGGCAGATCTATATTAAAATCGATCAATTCATTTGAGATTTTGTTGGCATTAATTTTTGTTTAGATTGAACCGAATTTCGTAGATGGTCTTGAATATCGCATCGGATATAAGATCTTAAAAATGTATAAAACTATCTAAATGCGGTCATAGTTCGAAAAATTTGAAAAACGTCGTTGACATTGTAGTTAATTCTTGATTTGGTTTTTGATTCCGTACGCTTGGAGGCTTTGTTAAAATCACTACGGTTCCCTGCTGAAACAGATTTTATATACATTCAAAATGCTGAACTCGTTGGGAAATTCTGACTGCATAATTGCCCAGAGCTTCAAGTGAAAAGCATAATGGAGAATTACCTGAACGATGCTGATTTTTACAAATATTCGGAGAGTGTTCCAACGTTTTGTTGAACTTATCAATTTAGTCAACTAGGAGCTTCAAAACTCACTGAGTTATTTAATGGTGTAACTTATCTTATTAACAATGGGCAACCATTTGCAAAATTGGAAGGCATTTAATTAACACTTGTGCAATGTTAAAATATGGAAACTTGCATATTCTTCAAAATATAAAACGTTAACATTAGATGTAATATAAATCTGTAGAGAGTTAATTTTATGATTTTCTTAACGCACTGTCGATGGAAAAAATGTATGGTATTTTTTTAATTACAAAACGTAATACTTTCTTTGAAATACTACATTAACTTTTGAGAAAATAGGAATTTGTCAAATAGTTAATGTATAGTACCTCCTTGACTTTTTATTAAATAGTTATTCATAGAAAAAGTTACAACAAGAAAAATTTTCGATCTAAAGGACTCTGTATACATGATAAATTTTTCCCGAACATTTTTCTTTTTGTAGAAATCGCGGTTTGCCGTCATATCAAACAAATCTACGAGATAACAACATATTGTCGCGAGTTTTTTTGGTTCGCGGCCAATAATTTAATGTTCCGGGAAAGTGAAAATGCAATGTCTTTTAAATTAAATTAAAAGAGTTTATTTAAATTTGTCAAAAAATGCACAATCACTTCACTAACAATTTAACAACTTTAATTTTCACTATTAAAATTCGACCTTCCACTTGTCCATAAATTTCTATCGCAATTGTCTACTAAAATCACTTCACACTCAAATAATCGATATCGCCTGTACTTCGCGTATCGCAGTTTTCTATCGCGGTTGTAATGAATGATCTCCCCATCCATTCAGCTCGCATTTATATAGGGTCTCTAATCATTCAACTCAGTTCTCGTACATTGGTGAATAAGCGGGAACATTCCAGCATGAATGAATGGGCAGTGATTCACTTTCAGATGTTGATAATGCTTGGTAGGTTCTCGTGGTTTTGAGTAAATTCATTTGTTGGTGTTCTTAATGATTGTGAAAACAATTGCGACAGTAGCTCGCAGAATTATTTGCACATGTAACACTGCCCCCATCTCAGTTCTTTTCGCCCGAAAAGATGTGTCGCTATTTGTAGTCATTTCTCCCTGGGTGTAATATGGGGCAAGACGGTCCAGATGCACGATTTTCATTTTAGCTCTCGGCCTACGATGTTCCTGTATTCGGTAAACGACGTTGTTGATTCGCTTTGTAACTCGGTATGGTCCCTCCCAATTATGTTGCAACTTTGGAGATCTACCCTTTCGCCGTTGCGGGAAGCCAGTAGAATTAGCCTTTAGATCATACCTGGTCTTCATGCGGTCAGTAGCCGATTCGAGGTGTTTTCGCACTGTCCGATGTATCTGGTTCAACCGTTGTCTTAGATCACTTGCGTACTCCGAGATCGTTTGGGGTTCTCAGGGGGTGTTCCGAACTTTATATCGGCTGGCAGACGAATAGTCTTTCCAAAAATGGATTTGGCTGGGGCTTGGCCCATCGATGCATGTTCGGCAGCTCTGTACGCCATTAAAAATAGTCGGATATGTCGGTCCCAGTCCCTTTGGTTCTCGTCAACCATTTTGGCCAGGTGTTTATTGAGCGTGCCATTGAAACGTTCGACCATTTCATCGGATTGGGGATGCAGCGGTGTTGTCCTCGTTTTCCGTATTCCCAGCAGCTCGCACATTTCGCTAAAAACTAGTGACTCAAAGTTTCGGCCTTGATCCGAATGTAGTTCGCAAGGTACACCGTACCTACTGACCCAATTTAACACTAGCTGTTCAGCTACAGTAGTTGCTTCCTGGTTGGGAATGGGGTATACCTCGGGCCACTTGCTGAAATAATCGGCCACAACCAGCGTGTATCGTTTCCCCATTCGGATTCAGGAAAGGGACCTGCGATGTCAACAGCAATCCTTTCAAACGGTACCCCCACGTTATAGGTTTGCATTTGTCCTCTCAGTCGTCGCTTTGGGCCTTTGACGGAAGCGCAAATTGTGCATCTGCGACACCAGTCCTCTACGTCTTCTCGAGCGTGGAGCCAGTAGAAACTTTCCCGCAATTTCGCTAAGGTCTTGTTAACACCCAGGTGGCCTCCCGAGGATCCTTCATGCATTTCCTTAACCACATCGTGGATTCGGCTTTTGGGTAGTAAAGTTTGCATTCTATAGGAGCTGCCATCCGCTGTTTCCCATTTCCGCTTGAGTACGCCACCCTCCACCTGAAGGGAGTTCCATTGTGCCCAATAGCATTTTTAAGGGTTGCGCCATGCATTGAAACGTCCTTCCACTCAGGCCGCCCAGTCGTCTCCTTCCATACGAGCAATGGTCCGATGTCTTCATCGGCTAACTGGGCGTTTCGAATCTCCTCCGATGACCAACGTTCATCGAATTCGGCCGTTATCAATCGCAGACCAACGGCCCGCTCCTTTTCCTCAATCCGTCGGCAATGCTTGCAGTTAGCTGGACATGGACGGTGGGATAGGGCGTCAGCATTTCCATGAACTCCGCCCTTCCGATGAACAATTTCGTAATCGTATGTCTGCAATGTTTCGATCCATCTCGCAACTTATCCCTCGGGGTTTTTGAAGTTGAGCAGCCATCTCAGTGATGCATGGTCCGTTCGGAGAACAAATTTCTGGCCATATAGGTACTTGTGGAACTGCTTGGTGGCCTCTATTATAGCCAATAGCTCCTTCCTGGTCACGCAGTAGTTCCTCTCACTTTTTGAAAGAACTCGACTGTAATACGAGAGGACTCTTTCTTCGCCATTGATCTGCTGGGAGAGTACAGCTCCAATACCACCGTTGCTCACATCACATTTTTCCGGGTTTCGGATATGCCAGCACGGGTGATTCACATAGCTTCTCCTTCAAGGTCTCAAAGGCTACCTGGCATTGTTCATTCCAGACATATGGACGATTTTTCTCGGTTAACTGATGGAGACACTTAGCTATTTTGGCAAAGTCTTTGACGAATCTTCAATAGTAGGTTGCCAGACCCAGAAAACTTCGTAGTTGGCGCTTGTTGCTTGGTGTTGGCCAGCTTTTCACGGCTTCAATTTTCTCAGGGTCTATTTTGACCCCTCCTGCTGATACGACGTGTCCCAGGTATTTTACTTCAGCTGCAAAAAGGGTACACTTGTCGGGACTAAGTTTCAAATTTGCCAGTCGCAATCGGGAGAAAAACTCTTCTAAGTTCCGCACATGCTCTTCGAACGTTCTCCCGATGACAATGATGTCATCTAGGTACATCAAGCAGGTTTTCCAGGTGAGGCCACGTAGCACGTACTCCATCAGGCGTTCAAAAGTGGCTGGAGCATTGTAAAGCCCAAACGGCACCACCACAAATTGCCACAATCCGGTCCCAACTAAAAATGCGGTCTTCTCTCGGTCGTTCGTGTCGATTTCTACCTGCCAGTAGCCACTCTTGAGATCGAGTGTAGAAAACCATTTTGCGTCGGCTAAAGTGTCCATGATGTCATCGATGCTTGGGAGCGGGTAACTATCTTTCTTAGTGACGTCGTTGAGCTGCCTATAGTCGACACAAAAACGAGTGCTGCCATCCTTTTTCTTTACTAGAACTACAGGCGCAGCCCATGGACTGACAGAAGGTTCAATAACGCCTTGTTTTTCCATGTCCGAGATCAGCGCGCTCACTTTTCCTTGTTTGGCTATAGCGAGACGTCTCGGTGCTTGTCGAATCGGCTTGGCACCCTGTGTATCTATGACGTGAGTTACCAGACTCATTCGGCCTTGGTCATCCGGGCTTGTTGAGAAGATGTCACTGTACTTGGTGACCAGATCAGAGGCTCGTCTGAATAGCTGCACTGGCAATTTGACCTGCTTCAATATTGCAGACGTTGATTCCCGGGTTTTGTCTGTGTCTTGCCTCCTACTCCAATGATGGTCGTGAGTAGCTTCCAAAGAGGTGATGGTGGAAATAGGCTGGCAGCTGCCGATGACTTCTCCCGCTTTGATGCTCGTGGTTGAGTCTGTGGTATCAAGGACTCTAACGGGCACGTATCCGTTCCTTAAAGATCTTACAAGGCTTCGTCCTACGATCAAACTGCGCAATGCGGACGTCTTCGTTGGCTCTATCAGATAAGATCGGTGGTCTCCAGAATCACCATCAAGCTTGGCCCATACAATGCTTTCGGAAGAATTCAGTACATCAGTGTCAGTACATACCACTACATTCATCTTGGGAATTTGGACGCTGGGATCCTCCATCAGTACTTTGATATTCTGCCATTTCAATACCCGTTTGCCCAAATCCAACGTGATTCCATGTGGTCGCAGAAAATCCATTCCGAGAATGCAGTCATCCATAATGTTCGCGACCAGAAAATTAGGTCGGAACACAAGGTCTCCCAACTGTATCTGGAGGTTGACCTCTCCATGCAGTTTCTCCCGTAGCTGTCCGTAGTGAGAAAATTCTGCCCTTGTGAAGTTGTTGCTGTCTAACTAGGTCTGGTCGGATAATCGATCGGGTTGCACCAGTGTCGATTGTTATGGTGCAGTGTTCGCCGTCAACTTGACCCGCAAGGCATAAGTCCACTTCTCCACGATGTAGTCTTGACACGGTGCTGGTGGTGATGGGGACGTCGATCCTCCTAGCCAACCTCTGCCCCACGAAGTTGGCTCTTACATGTTTCCCGACCCCTCTGTTTGAAGGGCTTCCATTCTGGGCTCCTGACTCGGTCTGGATCTCCTCCTAGCTGCACACCCTGGACAATAGCTCGGTTTTCTTCGCTCCTTGCAGTCTCTTTGCAAGTGCCCCTTCTCTCCGCAATTCCAGCATCTAAGCGCACCATTAACATGCGGGTTTTGCTCAATTTCCACGCGCTCACACCTGCACTCGTCTGTCACTGCCTCACGAACCCGGGCAGTGGTACGAGTCACATTTTTCGCTGCCTCAAAGTTCAGACTGTAAGCCAATGCGTCCTTAACCGTTTGCTTTTGAGCTAAACGCACGGCTTGTTGCAATTCCGGGTTCTTTAGTGCGCTGATGAATGCTTCTGTCGCCGCATCATGTCGATGTTCTGGGTCGTAGGCTGGATAAGCCAAAAGTGCCAGTCGCTCAATGTCTTGGGCTAGCTGCTGTAGGGTTTCACCAGACTTCTGCACCCGATGCCTTAGCTGTGACCGATAAATCTGCTTTAGATGATCGTCTCCATAACGCATGTCGAGCGCATTCATTATAGCATTCGGGTTTGAGAGCAATTCTACTGGTATCGTCTGCAAAAGCTCGGCAGCTGGGCCTCTTAAATGTAAATACTCCAGACAGTTTGCCCATCGAATATTGGTGCTTGCAAATTTCTGGATGTGCTTTGCGCTGCGGTTATAAGCGAGGCTGGTGAAGTGGTTACTACTGCCTTTGCTGCTTCCAATTCCTTTTTCATGTTTCCCATCTCATGGTTGATTCTCTCCTCTACCTGGCTGATATCATGGTTTATTCTCTCCTCGACCTGGCTGATCTCATGGTTAATTCTCTCCTCGACCTGGTAAACCTTTTCCTCGACATGGTCAACCTTTTCCTCGACGCCTTTAATTTGTTTGTTCAGATGACCGAGCTCCGCTTTTATTTCGGTTGACTGTTTCTTCAGCTTCTGTGTGGTGTATGCCTTGATTTCGAACGCTTGTTGGTCTAGCTTCCCTGATTGTTCATTTAGCTTCACAGCTAAACTGGATGTCTGTTCATTTAGCTTCACAGCTGAACTGGATGTCTGTTCATTTAGCTGCGCTGATTGATCATTTAGCTTCGCTGATTGTTCGTCTAGCTTCGCAGTTAGACTGGATGACAACAGCATTAACATTTGCATTAGCGCATTTTCTGCCTCCTTTGATTTTGATGTTTTCACTTCTCCACCTTCTGCGCCTTTTTCCGCATCTAAGAGCTCTTCCGAATCCAGATTCCCGCCTTCCGACTCGATTGCGTCACGCAAGCGTGCAATCAGTATGGCCTTTGTACCTTGCGTGGCCAGATTTCGCTGTTCCAACTCCTCTTTGAGCTCCGATATGCTCAATTGATTAATTTTTAAATGTAAGTTTCCTGGCATTTTTATTGTTTTGGCTATTTTTTCACCAGTTTTCACGTTAATTTATATTATTGTGCACTTTAAAAATGTTTAACGTTTTCACTCCCAAAATTTTCTTTCTTACTTCCTGACACCACTGTCGCGTGTTTTTTTTTTTGGTTCGCGGCCAATAATTTAATGTTCCGGGAAAGTGAAAACGCAATGTCTTTTAAATTAAATTAAAAGAGTTTATTTAAATTTGTCAAAAAATGCACAATCACTTCACTAACAATTTAACAACTTTAATTTTCACTATTAAAATTCGACCTTCCACTTGTCCATAAATTTCTATCGCAATTGTCTACTAAAATCACTTCACACTCAAACAATCAATATCGCCTGTACTTCGCGTATCGCAGTTTTCTATCGCGGTTGTAATGAATGATCTCCCCATTCATTCAGCTCGCCTTTATATAGGGTCTCTTATCATTCAACTCAGTTCTCGTACATTGGTGAATAAGCGGGAACATTCCAGCATGAATGAATGGGCAGTGACTCACTTTGATATGTTGATTATGCTTGTTCGGTTCTCGTGGTTTCGAGTAAATTCATTTGTTGATGTTCTTAATGATTGTGAAAACAATTGCGACAGTAGCTCGCAGAATTATTTGTACATGTAACAATATTTAACCCCATTAATAATGATTATGATCATTGAGCACATCATGCATTGATTGCAATGTTGACCCTAAACGGTAGCTTTTGGCATCAGAGGACTTATCCTAAAGATTTTTTGTAAGCCGGATAGCAGTGATGTGATACGTGTAAATCAGACTATTTTAAATGCTCGTGGGCCTGATATTACACGTAATCTCGTACGACCCTTATGGCGAGATTGTGGGCAAACCATATCTTGCTCCGGAACTTATTCCGTCAAATGAATGACGTGGGCACTGCCGATAATTAATCATAAACTTGCTTGCTAACCTCCAAATATCCTCTATATCTTTATCCATCACTGTGTCACCTTCCTCGACAAGGCATCCTCCAACACTATGTCACAGCAACTCTAAATTGAACTGCCCATTTCCCATCTTCGTCTGCCGTAAGTTGATCTGCGCTGGTAGAACCTTGTAGAAAATACGCAATTTAATTTTCATCGTACGATGCAAATAACCAAACATTCTAGCTAGGTGCGAATTCCAAGAACACACTTACATAACATTCCCTTAGGACAATATTGTCCCTCCCCTTGTTGCATTGGTGTCCACTCTCTTAACCCTAGCCTGAATAGCGTTGGGCCGATCAAACCTCTAAACCACACTGCTTTCCTGCTACGTGGAAAATGGCCGAAATGCTTGGGATACTTAGGATATAATGAAATGAACTTTCATTGCCATTCAAACACGTGCACTGCCCGCAGAATAGTTTCCGGACCGATGAATTTTCCGGTATAATGATATCCCCTTAATTTACTGGGGACAAGCCTTATCAATGCATGAAGACGTGATAAATTTCACGACTTGATAAACCTCTTTCATATTTCTAAACTTCACTTTCAAAATTTAACCGTTTGAGATTCAAATTGAACTCTCTCACACAATCCACTCTGCCACTGCGAATCGACAACCGCAAACAGAACACGAAAGAAGCCCGAATACAACTGCTCGATTAGACTTTCGTGGACATTTTGATAGATGGAAACACTCAATGCACTTCTTTTTCCTGCCAGTTGCCCAAACGCAGTTCAGTGACAGCGAGTGGTTAAAGGGAGCGTTCCGAACCGTCGACGTCAATACCGACTGGCGGATTATTGACAGTGATTCCAACGGGAGGCTAATCTACTCTGCCACTGCGAATCGACAACCGCAAACAGAACACGAAAGAAGCCCGAATACGACTGCTCGATTAGACTTTCGTGGACATTTTGACAGATGGAAACACCTAATGCATTTCTTTTTCCTGCCAGTTGCCCAAACGCAGTTCAGTGACAGCGAGTGGTTAAAGGGAGCGTTCCGAACCGTCGACGTCAATACAGACTGGCGGATTATTGACAGTGGCGTAGGGCTGATTCATTACAATTGTTTCCAACGGGAGTTTCCCATAGATTAGCAATTTGAGCCAGCGTGGACCCTATGGTTCTGGAATATGAGCCCAGGTTCAGTCAGGCCCCACCAGCAACTTTCGGCCCTGTGGCTCCTCCTGAGCAGCGTGGGCCTCAGCATTACACCCAGCTGATAAAACCAACTCTACTCCCCAGCATAGTACAGAGTTGGAATCTACATTTTAGTGGGGAACCAGACATCCTAGCAGATGAGATGATTCGGGTGGAGACACTGATTGACCAAATGTTAGCAGGTAATCACGCAGTGCTTTCTGGCTACTTTTTCTTACTATTGAGAGCCCCAGCTCTTGAGGCCTATTGGCGCATCCACACCACTTCACCACTATCCCGTTGGTCTGCTGCACCAGGAATTCCCAACTTGTGATGTGGATGATCGGCATCATCTCAAAAATCGAGATAGCGAATACCCGACAATCCCAGCAGTACGCCCAAGCTCAGCCGTAGGTTGGCAGCCTACTAATCATGACAGATCTGACAACATCATACCTCACAACACCATGTCTCACAATTCCACGTCTCACAACACCACACTAGACAATACCACACCTCATGATATTACACAAGAATTGCTACTAATGACGGCGGAGGCTCCCTCTCTCCCGGAGGCCTCTTCAAAGATAATGTTGAAGCAACTACGTTCAGGAAAGCCAAGAGAGTCTTTAACTCGTGTAAGAAAGCGTATCACTCTGATTGCAAGATTACCGTGCAGCCCGTGAACGGATCTTTGCGTCAGAAAAGGTCACCTCTCGACGACACTGAACTTAATGGTCACCTCTTCGTCAGAGGAGCTTCCGTAAGAGAGTGTGCACCTGCCGTCAAACCCTGTCCACGAGTAGCATCTCGGGGGTTTTCGAGAATGATACTAGACCCTTTCCACCAATCAAAGTGCTTGGCAAAATAGCTGTGCCGTTAACCGACACGGATGCAAGTATTAGCTGCCTTCCCTTGAGCCTTGGCTCGAAGGTGCTTCATCAACACCCTACCGTGGTAAAACTATCGCGTTCTAATATCAGCACAGTGGATGGTTCAAAACACGCTATCAAGGGTATGTTGACAACACCCGCCACGCCTAGGGGACAAACGAAAAACAGCAAATTTTACTTCGTTCCCTCACTAACCCAGAACGTGTACCTCGGCACCAATTACATCCTACAATTTGGTTTGGCCACTGAATTATTCCTGGAATCACATCTTAACACCACCCACATTTACAAACTTACCTCTATGCCGTGCAAACATGAGTTAACCCATAACCAATACTACGCTATCTTGCCGACCATCCTCTCAGTGCTCATGGCGGCTCCGGTTGGATGCTTTGGTGCCTTTAGAAGTGATTCTTTGGGCCTAATATGCCCCCCCTAGGCTAAGGAGTATGTAGCTGCCTATAAAACTAGCAAAAGCACTGAAGCTCCGAACTAACCTCTTTGACCTCCAATGAGCCAACTCAACGTTCCGGAGCACGTATTCTAGCGTCTTTATATTGCTCTACTTGGTCCTTACCCTTGATCATCGATGGGTCACGTTGGGACTAACGTCGTTCCTGACGAGTTGTGTGAGTTTCCGCAGGTGAAACCCATTTGGAAATTCAACACTCCATCTATCGTGAAATTTTGAGAGAGTCGAGTGTTCTATGCGTTTGGTGTAAGGGAAAACCAATATTCAGAGAATGGAGCTCAGTTCCAATCTTGGCAGTTTCAGAGCTTGCTCGAGCAGTATGTGGTCAAACACCAAGTAATACCAGTATACTCTCCCCAATCTAATACATCTGATGGGCAAATTACACCATTTTAGCTATAATCCGTGCCTATGTTCACCCAATCCAGAAAAATCGGGTTCGCAGATTGTCCACAATCGTTTCCGCATTCCAATCTTCTTATCATTCTGTCACGGTTGCCTACCCTCATTTCGCTGCATTTGGACAGCATGCAATTTGATGTGGCAAATCGTACAATCTACTGAGGCAATTTAAATGCTTGTAAGACCCCGTCGTTGTACTAGAGCCGCATGAAAGATTGGGCATGCTCCACCAGTAAATCCACGGGAAGATAAGGAACACAGGACGCGCAAATGAAGCGCAGTACAATCTGAGGTTTCAACCAGCTGAATTTGAAGAAGGAGAAGAAGAACTCCGCCGCAACTTCCACCAAAGTGACGCAGCTGGTCACTACAATGCGAAGTTGGGTCAGTGCTTCTTGAAGAGTCAGATACACAAAGTTTTGGAACCTGCACGCTTCCACATCATAGATTTGTCTCCAAAAGAAGATTAACCTAACTGGTCTGGCCTCAATATCCAACGTACATTTGGTTACCCTGCCGTATATATTTTTAGCATCTCCGTCTGTTTTCCTGTATGCACTTTGCACTAAGCTTCCACTTTTGTCCATCCATCTGAAGCAAGTTGGGAGTGCTTGAATTGGTCTGTCCGTCCAATGTTTGTTTTTTTTCTGTTCTCTATCTCAGTTTGGATTACAATTTGCTCTTGTTGGGGAGTCCTTCAGCTTCTTGTTCGCAATGCTCGTCTACTGAGGATCGCGAGAAAATTAGCTGCCCTGTAATAGTCGAGCGTTCTGCATATGTAAACTGCTCGAAGAACTGCCACAAAGAGACAACAGGAGTTAGAGGAGCTACAAAAGAAGGCCCCTGAAAAGAAGCAAGCAGCTACAGCTCTCTCTTCCCAGGAAAGCTCTCTGAAGTGTTCAATCATAAGGATCTTGGAGTAGCTTTTGATCCAAAGCCCAAATTTGATGCACTGTTGCGAATTCCGGCGTACCGGCATCCGCCGTAACATCTCTACCTTCCTTTGGACACATATACCTTTTTCTTCAGTTAATTTATTTTTTTTTTTTTTTGACATTTAACGATTTTTATTTCTCTATCATCTCAATCCTACCCTTTTCCCTTATTTTCAATTACACAAAAAATTGTATATAATTATAATTTTCTCACTAACAACACTCCATTCATTACTTCCCATTAACAAAATTCCGTTCAATGCATTTTCCCTAGCAAAACCTAATTCCCTCCTTCATACTACAATAACTAATTTTATTCATTAGCTCCCACGAACAAATGTTATTTTTCATACTAACGAAAAATTCATTCACGTTTCCCCCCCTAACAAATTTCATCTCAATGCCTACTAAGAAAGTAGCATAGTTGATGTTGCTAATACAATGCATGGGAAATTAACAGAAGGTGGGTGGGTTTTTAACGTCGTGGATTGCCGACCGGGGGTCCGTTGGGACCCTGGGTTCAAGTTCCCCGAGCGCAGGAAAGCACTCTTTTGGAATATCGGCAAAAGCAATTGTTTCTGTATATATATGACAATTTGCATCAAACCCAACGCTTCCTTGGTTATGCAAATCGACATATATGCAAAACGAAAATTGTTACGTTTGTCGATATGGAAAAGATGTGTGGGTAGTGGAATCGGAAGTGCAATGAACTTCGAACGTTACCCAGGTGCGGCAGCGGTAATTGGAAATGAGAAAGATTGCGGGATTGACTTTCTGGGTGTGAAATGCTAGATTTGGAAAGGCAGTTAGTATTTGGCTTGTGAATGAGAGTGGAATTTTTTTGCGGTTTCGGTGAAAGTTTTTTGTGTGAAATACTGGGAATGAAAGTTGTTTGGAAGTCGAATTAATTAGCGCTTGTGTCTGACCTCGCTTGCGATTGAGTAAAAAGGTCATCGCGTCTTCTCGTGAAATCTCCTTCAATCGGTTACCTCGGTCTTTGCCATTTGTCAAATGGTTTATTTGTCACTGTAAGAACAAATTGTAAGCGTGATTTTTTTTTTGGAGTGGGCCCTTGTGCTGGCGGAAAGAATCCACCACACAATACCACAACGCTAGCTGCCAGCACACCTACGCATCATCAGGCAAGACTATTTTCAGCTGAGCACAATTTTTTTGCTCGCTGAGGCAGAAGTCCACTGCTGCAGTCCTAAATGGACTTTTAACATTCTATTTAAAGACTACAAACGGTGCCCAACGTGGGGCTCAAAAAGCTCTGCTGGATCATCAGACGTGAGCAACAAGACAGACCACCATCTCTAGGGTACCCAGCTCGATGTCCGAATTTCGGCGGGTAAGTTACGACTCAAGGTTATTTCATTAACTGTGCCCCAGCATCCTCAACAACTTTCCATTGTTTTGTTGTCTTCGGACATCAATATCATTTGAACTTACTTTTGAATTATACATTAGTGGTTTACCACCATTGTATGACTAGCGAGGCCAGGTGATATTAGAGTCCCTGAAGGTGCTCCAAAGTTGTCACCCACTATCTTTTGCGGTTTGTTGTGATTTGCGCACCAATTCAAGCAGTGCCTGGTAGTCTTAAATTACATGGATTTTGATTTTGTGGGACTGGCAGCTTTGCTAGTCCGCAACTATCCATGACAAAAACCGTGTTGCCTGCGGATTAGAATCAACCCTAGGCAGACGTACTTTTCCTAATTAATGCGCCTGGTTAAGAGAAGAATTTTGAGTCTGGATGATCATAGCGCCGTAAGAGAGCAGTCCCTGGGATATGATATTTGATACATAATTACATTTTTCTTGTTTTGATAGGGTCTTGAATAGTTCACCACTGAGTGCCACTCAAAAAATTTGAACTTTTAGCTATACCCAAACATTTGTTGAATACTGTATATACTTAAAGTTCTAAGTTTAGCTGGATATAGTCTTAATCCCATCTTTATTAGTTAGCTCAAATCTATAACGAGCATCTTTTGTTAAAATGCTGACGAGGCTTACTTCAGACAAGCGTCATCTACGCTCGGACGCAGACTCGACGTCATTGTGTGTGATATACCAACAGGCATTGGACGATGGAACGCTGGAGTGGACTATGGAGTACGGACATTGTGTAATGATTTTTTCTGTTAAAGAATCATCGATTCTAGACGTGAAGTCTTGGGACGTGACAACGGACGGTCAACAAGTCCGGTCTAACCCGAACATGAAAAACCCCTTCTAATAAAAATGCAAAGCAAATAATGGTACCGCGTACCGAGCGCGACGCAAAACCGGCCATCCGCGGATATCTAAAACACGACCCTTGTAACGGCACACTTACCATTCACTGCCATTCCTGCTGGAAAAAGAAGCACTTGCTGGAAAGGAAAGTTTTATTTAGATTAGCAATTCATGTTATTTGTCATACCGCGTTTTACAAGATTTTACATTCTTTTGTTTTTTTTTCACAAAAACCTCTATAAAGTAGAAATTTTTCTCTTAGATTTGAACAATGGTCATTCATCAATATTATATTATTTAGTTTCGACCAATTGAATCGAATCTTACACGAATCGAAACCGAAATACTAACTGATTATGCACTAAAATGTGCGGAGCGAAAATTAACTTTAAGATTATTTTAGCTAAATACAAAAAGTATGGAAATATGTGTTATTCTTTGTTGTGTACGTTAATAAAAACAAATTTTAAGGCTTAAATATAATAAAGAGTTTATAATAAATTTCATACGTTATCATTTGTTTGACGTTTTTGTTTTGGTCCTGTAACGTATCGGAATGTGATAAACGATTTCTTAAGAACTAAATCGACTTCACATTTTCAATTTCTTTACTCTAAATGCCAACTTAACAGCTATGGATATGCTAAATTAGTACAATGAAAACTCAACTATTGGATAACAGCACAGCAGTCGACTTTTTATGCTTAATGTTATGTTTATGTTTTGGCAGTCAAGTTTCTTCAAAAAGTTTTTTTTCTTTTTTGTTTCAACGTCTGTTCGTCTTTTTTAGATTTTGATTAATCTACTTACGGCAATATGTACGATTAAAAGGCATTTATCATATAACATTACATTTCTTACATTCTAGTATACCAATATAGCTTGTATTGAATTATTGACATGTGAAATCAACAGCAAGTAGCAAATGTATACATAGATAGGTAAGTTATAAAGGTTTAGCTCGTATTCAATTAAAGTTCGTTTTTCTTTTCTATTTTTAATGCCAAAAATTTATTTCCCTCAAACAAATACCTAATTTATATTAATCTCTTATTTCTTAATGATTGTTACTTATACACGAATTTTTGTCTTTGGAATTGATTTGTGTCTTCTATATGTAACAGAACGTATAAATTACTTTGGTCATTTTCGTTTATAAAACATCTGGAAATAGTTTATACGCCTGATTATTTGTTTCACAGCACCCATTTAATTGCTATATAATAGTTTTGCTTCAGTAGATCGATATGTTATCAATCACTCGACGCCGCTGGCGACCACTACTAATGCACCTTGCTGCCATGTGGCTTTCTAACTCGTGTCCATTGTAACGGCTTCTCATCCCATGTCAGTTTTGTCGTGGGATGTCAAAAGTCGAGTTGACACAGCCACATGGCGGGTGTGTGTCGAGTGAAGTTTGCAGGAAAATGTAATTTTTGCAACAAATCTAGGGTCTGTGTGATTTTCTATTTATATGTACAGACGTGAAGATACCTTGATGATTGTGTGTTTTTGTGATAATTCAAGAGATTCGATAACGGTAAAAGTTTCAGAAAATTAGAACGTCGTGTTGCATTACTTTATTTTGGAGTTGAAAAGTCTGCCCATAACCTCCTAAGGCGAGGCTTGGAATTGATTCATCACCCGCATTATTTATTGGGTAGGTATTTTCCCTTTTCACTAGCAAAGCTTTACCAATCAGTCTCATGAAGACTATTCGATTCACGGTAGTGGGAAGGAACAATATCAAAATATTTTGTCTCCGCAGCCATCCTAAACCCTTATAATGCATGATTATGGAAGGACGCTGATTTTCATGCTTTGGTATTCCCGAAAACTAAACACTTTTCCACATGGTGTCAAGATCTTTCGGGATCAGGGAAATAAAGTTCGTGGCGTAGTAATTCAATGAAATTCAATCAGCAATTCAAGCGACAGTAGCTCACAGCAAAGATCCAGAAAACCCAATAGCACCATCGAAAATATCTCAACGAGCTAAAACTAAATCATGGTACAGCGTATTATACCTTTTGTATCAGCCTCGATCAGAGGATTTGAAGAAATTGTTCAAGGATGTGCCTGATGATGAGTGTCTGGTAGTAGGTTATTCACGCGCACTACAAAAACATATTTTAGTGTATGGACGTCTCTATGTATCGCAAAACTATTTTTGCTTCGATGCAAATGTCTTTCGATACGAAACATGCTTTTGTATCAAATGTGAAGACGTTTAAACTATTACCAAGAAGAAAATAGCACATTTAACTCCCAATGCCATCCTAGTCAAACGGAAGAGAATTACTTCACAACATTTACCACAAGGCGTTTTTAATGTTATTTCGGATATGGCAGAACTCGTTTATGAACAATCCACAGGAAATGTTGCAACTCGTTCAAAATTGCTATGGTGATGAGTCAGGCGTAATAAGCGATGATTCATGAGCACAATCGTTTTTCTGGGGAGATTTTTCGTGGCAATATTTGGTATTTGCCCTGGCCACACATAAGATCCTATTAGTTTTGGATGATTGCGGACAAATATCCTGCCACAAAGTTAACCTTTGCTTCCTCTATTTCGATTCAGCAAAATGTATTCCATATTTGAATACGTTCCTTGAGCGCAGTGAGCAGAATGGAACAACAGTTGATGCCGGCTGGGAATCTCGATTAGATTTGGATGTGACAGATATTGTGATACAAGAAAGTAATCCCACCAGCCTCCCACGAAAACAGGCTCTAGCACAAGAAATCCTTTTAACCTATCTGCAACGTTGGAGCAAAGATTTCCTAAGACGTCGGCTCGATCACACCGTGAACGAGGATGGTACCCATGACATGCCTCGACCCTTAATGTCATTCACTTGTCCTTGCCAACATGTTGAAGGAATATTAAACAATAAAATCAAAGAGCAATTGAATTATTTATTTATTTATGCTAAAAGAAGAAGAAAGGCAAAGACATTATCGTGGCAACTATTTTTAGATAAATGTGTATACACTTTCATATACTCAGATCTATATATTTGTTGATAATTTTACATAAAATAGTTAAATTTTAATCAGAAATTGGTTGAAAAGTTTCTATCGTTGAAACGGATAAGTGAAAAAAACATAGTAGACATATTGATAGAAGTTTTATAAGTTTGTATGACAATCTCTGTTATAAATGTAAACTTTAGAATCGATTTTATGAAAATGGCAAAGCAAATTTGACATCATATTTTGGAAGCCGTCTTGCTTAAGATGAAGTCAAAGATCATGTCCCTAAATATCATCTGTTTTGGAAAGTAAATAGTCACCGTGAAATCCTGTCATAAGTTCATAAAAGTTTCTGAGCACCTTATTAAAGTGACTGTTTTATTGCAAAAAACTTTCAACGCTGATCTATTATAATGCCATTACCACTATTGGATACCAAAACGATACTCGCTATCGTGTCAGTTATTTAAGAAAGGAAGGCATAGGATAGCTTATTTTTCATAAAATCGATTAGCCTAGCCATTAGATAAACAGAATATTATTAATCCGTCATAGATATAAATCAATCGGTTATTATCTTAGCTATTAATTGGTAATAAGGGTACACAAATTAATTATTTTTTTTACATTATTAATTATCACACTTATTTACTTAACTAGAAATCGAAATCAAATCAATCTTATCACTAATTTTATTGTGACTAACACATTGTTTCTAAACTAATACTAATTGGAAAGAGCTAGATGTAAGTTTACATATAATTATCTCACTTAACTAGTAGCAGTTACTTCATACCTGTTAATTCACATTTAATAACATTCTAAAAATCTTGATAACCCATTGGGTTCGGAATATCCCAATTGAAACGTTAAAATATTTTGCATTGACTCAAATTTTCGTCAGAGCTCGAAAATTTACTTATGAGGTCATATTAGCGAATTTTTTCTCAATTCAGATGTTCATTATCACCTCATTTGACTATCATTTGATATGGATTTAAGATACATCTCTCATTTTATGTTTCCCCTCATAATGGCACGGGAAGAATTAGTCTTGATACTCGTTTGCGGGAAATAAGGCATTTATCTTACAAAAAAAATCTTATACATACACATTACCAAGCCATAACCAACTCCAGTTCCAATCCCATTTCCATTGGTGATCGGAGAACTGGTACACTGTTTTTTCTCGATGCTGTGGCTACTTGGCGTTGTGATATTACAAGTATATAATTGATTGAGAGCCATTACCTTAGACCATTTTATTTTGAATCATTTTTCCTGGTTATATTGGTTTGTAATCTTTTGAAAAAAAGAGGACTACTTTGGATAAAAATAGTAACAAATAGTTTCCAACATTAACATCATCTAATAACCAGTTCAGCACCATTGACAAATACGTGTATAACCAGTTTCTTCATTCCTTAGATTTAAAAATTGCAAAATTTTATAAAATTGATTCGCAATATTTCGGAGATAGTGAGATTATTATTTACATTGATATGCATATATATAGCGTATCCTAATTATTATCAATTTCAAAGTCAACTGAATGAAGTAAGGACGAGTGTAAATATAAAAACAAATAGTCAAGTAATTACTGTAGTGCTTCCTGAGGAAATAACATAAATTGCTAAATTACACACGACTTTCCTTTCCAGTGGCCCTTCTTTTTCAGAGGCAGTGGGAGTGCATGGTAAGTATGCCGGGAAGAGGGTAGGGTTTTGAAAAATCCGCGGAGGCCGGTTTCGCGTCGCATGCGGTACGCGGTGCCTTTGTTGGCCTTGTTTTTTTTCCTTAGCGTAGCATTCTTGGGGTTCGAATTAACGTAGTTTATTTTTCGGTACCGCGTCGGTGAAATTCGAGAGCGCGAAATAGAATGGTGTTTTTTTTTATTGGCTGGAATAATGAAGAAATACAAAATAAAGTTAAGTAGGTTTCTCTTCCGTATGTTTGTGTTTTCGACGCGTTTGAAACGGGCATTTAATGGTGGCTGAAATATGTTATTGAGCGTAATCCATTTAAGACCTGCGACCGAAATCCTCTCCGATCTAGCTGGCCGACAAGCAGCCACCGCGAAATGGATTACGGTGCACTGACTGGTTGACCGGTTGATACCATTCGTTGGCACGTCTCAGACTTCACGTCTAGAACCGATGAGAGGTCGGTTCCGACTCGTTCGTACGGAGTTAAGAAAAAAAATCATTACAGATATTTTCACAGCTTATTTTGTTTTTAAGGCCACTTTTCATCTTATTCAAAGACACAATTGGCTAAGAATATTTAAGTTTGAATAATTCGTTTTTTGTTAGGGATCAAAGCACTGTCAGCTTGCTCAGGCCCGAAAACAAAGCAATCAACCTACATGACGTCATAGTAGGAACCAACCACAACTGATTAATAGGTAAAAGACAACTCAAGTGATCTAAAATCCAAGTCTCTTTTATGAGCTCATGCAACAGATTCTAGGCCTGAATGAAGGGCCATTGTCAAAAGGTATAGGCAGATCTATATTAAAATCGATCAATTTATTTGAGATTTTGTTGGCATTAATTTTTGTTTAGATTGAACCGAATTTCGAAGATGGTCTTGAACATCGCATCGGATATAAGATCTTAAAAATGTATAAAACTATTTAAATGTGGTCATAATTCGAAAAATTTGAAAAACGTCGTTGACATTGTAGTTAATTCTTGATTTGGTTTTCAATTTCTGTACGCTTGAAGGCTTTGTTAAAATCTCTACGGTTCCCTGCTGAAGCAGATTTTATATACATTCAAAATGCTGAACTCGTTGGGAAATTCTGACTGCATAATTGCCCAGAGCTTCAAGTGAAAAGTATAATGGAAAATTAATTTTTACAAATATTTGGAGAGTGTTCCAACGTTTTGTTGAACTTATCAATTAGTCAACTAGGAGCTTCAAAACTCACTGAGGTATTTGATGTGTAACTTAACTTATTTTCAATTGTCAACTGTTTGCAAAATCGGAAGGCATTTAATTAACACTTGTGCAATGTTAAAATATGGAAACTTGCATATTCTTCAAAATATAAAACGTTAACATTAGATGTAATATAAATCTGTAGAGAGTTAATTTTATGATTTTTTTAACGCACTGTCGATGGGAAACATGTATGGGTTTTTTGTTAATTACAAAACGTAATACTATCTTTGAAATACTAATTAACTTTTGAAAAAATCGGAATTTGTCAAATAGTTAATGTATAGTAACTCCTTGACTTTTTATTAAATTACAACTAGAAAAGTTTTCGATCTAAAGAACTCTGTATGCATGATAAATTTTTCCCGCACATTTTTCTTTTTGTAGAAATCGCGATTTGCCGTCATATCAAACAAATCTACGAGATAACAACATATTTACCCCATTTATAATGATTATGATCATTGAGCACATCATGCATTGATTGCAATGTTGACCCTAAACGGTAGCTTTTGGCATCACAGGACTTATCCCAAAGATTTTTTGTAAGCCGGATGGCAGTGATGTGAATGTAAATAAGACTATTTTAAATGCTCGTGGGCCAGATATTACACGTAATCTCGTACGACCCTTATGGCGAGATTGTGGGCAAACCATATCTTGCTCCGGAACTTATTCCGTCAAATGAATGACGTGGGCACTGCCGATAATTAATCATAAACTTGCTTGCTAACCTTCAAATATCCTCTATATCTTCATCCATCACTGTGTCACCTTCCTCGACAAGGCATCCTCCAACACTATGTCACAGGAACTCTAAATCGAACTGCACATTTCCCATCTTCGTCTGCCGTAAGTTGATTCGCACTGGTAGAACCTTGTAGAAAATACGCAATTTAATTTTCATCGTAAGATGCAAATAACCAAACGTTCTAGCTAGGTGCAAATTCCAAGAACACACTTACATAACATTCCCTTAGGACAATATTGTCCCTCCCTTTGTTGCGTTGGTGTCCACTCTCTTAACCCTAGGCTGAATAGCGTTGGACCGATCAAACCTCTAAGCCACACTGCTTTCCTGCTACGTGGAAAATGGCGGAAATGCTTGGGATACTTAGGATATAATGAAATAAACTTTCATTACCATTCAAACACGTGCTCTGCCCGCAGAATAGTTTCCGGACCGATGAATTTTCCGGTATAATGATATCCCCTTAATTTACTGGGGACAAGCCTTACCAACGCATGAAGACGTGATAAATTTCACGACTTGATAAACCTCTTTCACGTTTCTAAACTTCACTTTCAAAATTTAACCGTTTGTGATTCAAATTGAACTCTCTCACACAATCCACTCTGCCACTGCGAATCGACAACTGCAAACAGAACACGAAAGAAGCCCGAATACAACTGCTCGATTAGACTTTCGTGGACATTTTGACCGATAGAAACACTCAATGCACTTCTTTTTACTGCCAGTTGCCCAAACGCAGTTCAGTGACAGCAAGTGGTTAAAGGGAGCGTCCCGAACCGTCGACGTCAATACCAACTGGCGGATTATTGACAGTGGCGCAAGGCTGATTCATTACAATTGATTCCAACGGGATTCCCCCATCGATTAGCAATTTGAGCCAGCGTGCACCCTATGGTTCTGGAATATGCGCCCAGGTTCAGTCAGGCCCCACCAGCAACTTTCGGCCCTGTGGCTCCTCCTGAGCAGCGTGGGCCTCAGCATTACACCCAGCTGATAAAACCAACTCTACTCCCCAGCATAGTACAGAGTTGGAATCTACATTTTAGTGGGGAACCAGACACACTAGCAGATGAGGTCTTCATCATTCGGGTGGAGACACTGATTGACCAAATGTTAGCGGGTAATCACTCAGTGCTTTCTGGCTACTTTTTCTTACTATTGAGAGCCCCAGTTCTTAAGGCCTATTGGCGCATCCACACCACTTCACCACTATCCCGTTGGTCTGCCGCACCACGAATTCCCAACTTGTGATTTGGATGATCGGCATCATCTCAAAAAACGAGAGAGCGTATACCCGACAATCCCAGCAGTACGCCCAAGCTCAGCCGTAGGTTGGCAGCCTACTAATCATGCCAGATCTGACATCATACCTCACAACACCATGTCTCACAATTCCACGTCTCACAACACCACACTAGACAACACCACACCTCATGATCTTACATATTGTTACATGTACAAATAATTCTGCGAGCTACTGTCGCAATTGTTTTCACAACAATGAAGAACACGAATTCACTCGAAACCCCGAGAACCCAACAAGCATGATCAACATCTGCGAGTGACGTCACTCCATTCATGAATTTGCTCGAACCTACCAGGTACCTCTCGGTCGAACATTCGCCCATGTGCGAGAAATGGGTGAATAGGTAGAGACTCTATATAAAGGCGAGCTGAATGAATGGGGGAATCATTCATTCGACCGCGATAAGAACTGCGAAAGTGTGTGGAAGTGTGTTTCGTAATAGTGAAGTGATTTAGAAGACAATTGCGATAAGAAATTTATGGACAAGTGTTAGATTTTATTTTAATAGTGAAAATTAAAATTAGTGAAAGTGTTAAACTGATTATTGTGCATTTTCTTGAATTAAATAAACACTTTTAACTTAAATTAAAAGACATTGCGCTTTCACTTTCCCGGAACATTAAAATTATTGGCCGCGAACCAATAACACGCGACAATGGTGTCAAGAAGTGCGAAAGGAAAATTTTGGAAGTGAAAACTTTTGAACATTTTTGTGCACAATAGTGAAAATTAACGTGGAAACTGGTAGAAAAACAGCCGAAACAATAAAAATGCCAGAAAATGCGATATTGCAAATGTTAATGCTGATGCAGCAAGAGCAGCGACAACAGTCATCTAATTTAACTGTGAAGCTTAATGAACAATCAGTGAAGCTGGATCAACAAGCGATCGAAATCAAGGCAGATTTTCAAAAACAGTCCACCGAAATAAAAGCGGAGCTCAGTAGTCTTAACAAGCAAATTAAAGGCGTCGAGGAAAAGGTTGACCAGGTCGAAGAAAAGGTTTACCAGGTCGAGGAAAAGGTCAGCCAGGTCGAAGAAAGAATGAACCATGAGATGGAAAAAGTGAAAAAGGACTTGGAAGCAGCGAAGGCAGTAATAACCGCCTCACCAGCCCCAATTATAACCACAGCGCAAAGCTCATCTAGAAATGTGCAAGCACCAATATTCGATGGGCAAACGGTCTGGAGTATTTACAAAATCCAGTTTGAAGCAGCCGCTAGGATAAATCACTGGAATGAGCAGGAACGAGCAACTGCGTTAATTCTTGCTCTAAGAGGCCCAGCTGCCGAGCTTTTGCAGACTATCCCCGTTGAGCTGCATTCAAACCCGGTTGCTATAATGAATGCGCTGGACATGCGTTACGGAGACGATCATCTGAAGCAGATTTACCGGGCACAGCTACGGCATCGGATGCAGAAGTCTGGCGAAACCTTGCAGCAGCTAGCACAAGACATTGAGCGACTGGCACTTTTGGCTTACCCAGCGTACGACCCAGAACATCGAGATGACGTACCAGCAGAAGCATTCATCAGCGCCTTGAAGGACAAGGAATTGCGTGCGGTTAGCTCAAAAGCAAACAGTCAAGGATGCATTGGCTTATAGTTTAAATTTTGAGGCAGCCAAAAATGTGACCCGTACCACTGCCCGGGTTCGCGAGGTACTGGCAGATAATTGCAGGTGTGAGCGCGTGGGAATTGAGCGAGAGCTGCAGGTGAATGGTGCGCCTAGATGCTGGAATTGCGGGGAAAAAGGGCACCTGCAAAGAGACTGCAAGAAGGAAAGAAGACCGAGCTATTGTCCAGGGTGGTGGAGATCCAGACCGTGCCAGGAGCCTAGAATGGAGGCCCATCAAACTGCAAGGGCTAACTTCGTGGGGCGAACGTTGGCTAGGAGTATCGACATCCCCAGCACCGTGCCAAGGCAACATCGTGGAGAAGCAGACAGATGCCTTCCTGGTCATGTTGGTGAAGAACAATGCACCCTAACAAACGACACTGGTGCAACCCGATCGACGATCCGACCAGACCTAGTGAGGCCCCAACTGCTTCACAAGGGCAGAGTTCATGGAATTGCTGACGCCCTATCTCGTCATCCATGTCCAGCTAACTGCAAGCATTGCCGACGGATTGAGGAAAAGGAACCGCCCGTTGATCTGCGACTGATAACGGCGGAATTCGATGAAGGTTGGTCATCGGAGGAGATTCGAAATGCCCAGCTAGCCGATGAAGACATCGGACCATTGCTCGTATGGAAGGAGACAACTGGGCGACCTGAGTGGAAAGACGTTTCGATCCATGGCGCAACCCTAAAAAGCTATTGGGCACAATGGAACTCCCTACAGGTGGAGGGTGGCTACTCAAGCGGAAATGGGAAACGGCGGATGGCAGCTCCTATAGAATGCAAACTATACTACCCGAAAGCCGAATCCACGATGTGATTAAGGAAATGCATGAAGGATCCTCGGGAGGCCACCTTGGTGTTAACAAGACCTTAGCGAAATTGCGGGAAAGGTTCTACTGGCTCCACGCTCGAGAAGACGTAGAGGACTGGTGTCGCAGATGCACAATTTGCATTTCCGTCAAAGGCCCAAAGCGACGACTGAGAGGACAAATGCAAACCTATAACGTAGGCGTGCCATTCGAAAGGATTGCTGTTGACATCGCAGGACCCTTTCCTGAATCCGATTGGGGAAATCGATATACGCTGGTTGTAGCCGATTATTTCAGCAAGTGGCCCGAGGTCTACCCCATTCCCAACCAGGAAGCAACTACCGTAGCTGAACAGCTAGTGTTAAATTGGGTCAGTAGGTACGGCGTACCCTGCGAATTACATTCGGATCAAGGCCGAAACTTTGAGTCACTAGTTTTTGGCGAAATGTGCGAGCTGCTCGGAATACGGAAAACGAGGACAACACCGCTGCATCCCCAATCCGATGGAATGGTCGAACGTTTCAACGGCACGCTCAATAAACACCTTGCCAAGATGGTTGACGAGAACCAAAGGGACTGGGACCGACATATCCCACTATTTTTGATTGCGTACAGAGCTGCCAAACATGCATCGACGGGCCAAGCCCCAGCCAAAGTCATTTTTGGAAAGACTATTCGTCTGCCAGCTGATATAAAGTCTGGAACACCCCCCGAGAAACCCCAAACGATCTCGGAGTACGCAAGTGATCTAAGACAACGGTTGAACCAGATACATCGGTAAGTGCGAAAATACCACGAATCGGCTACTGACCGCATGAAGACCAGGTATGATCTAAAGGCTAATTCTACTGGCTTCCAGCAGGATGACTTGGTGTGGCTATATAACCCGCAACGGCGAAAAGGTAGGTCTCCAAAGTTGCAACATAACTGGGAGGGACCATACCGAGTCACAAAGCGAATCAACGACGTCGTATATCGCATACAGGAACACCGTAAACCGAGAGCCAAAATGAAAATCGTGCATCTAGACCGTCTTGCCCCATATTACATCCAGGGAGAATTGACTACAACTGGCGACACATCTTTTCGGGGCGAAAAGAACTGAGGTGGGGGCAGTGTTACATGTACAAATAATTCTGCGAGCTACTGTCGCAATTGTTTTCACAACAATGAAGAACACGAATTCACTCGAAACCCCGAGAACCCAACAAGCATGATCAACATCTGCGAGTGACGTCACTCCATTCATGAATTTGCTCGAACCTACCAGGTACCTCTCGGTCGAACATTCGCCCATGTGCGAGAAATGGGTGAATAGGTAGAGACTCTATATAAAGGCGAGCTGAATGAATGGGGGAATCATTCATTCGACCGCGATAAGAACTGCGAAAGTGTGTGGAAGTGTGTTTCGTAATAGTGAAGTGATTTAGAAGACAATTGCGATAAGAAATTTATGGACAAGTGTTAGATTTTATTTTAATAGTGAATATTAAAATTAGTGAAAGTGTTAAACTGATTATTGTGCATTTTCTTGAATTAAATAAACACTTTTAACTTAAATTAAAAGACATTGCGCTTTCACTTTCCCGGAACATTAAAATTATTCGCCGCGAACCAATAACACGCGACAATATGAATTGCTACTGATTACGGCGGCGGCGGCTCCCTCTCTCCCGGAGGCCTCTTCAAAGACAATGTTGAAGCAACCACCTATTGAACCTTCAGGAGAGCCAAGATAGTCTTTAACTCGTGCAAGAAAGCGTTTCACTCTGATTGCAAGATTACCGTGCAGCCCGTGAACGGATCTTTGCGTCAGAAAAGGTCACCTCTCGACGACATTGAACTTAATGGTCATCTCTTCGTTAGAGGAGCTTCCGTACGAGAGTGCACACCTGCCGTCAAACCCTGCCCACGAGTAGCATCTCAGGGGTTTCCAAGAATGTTACTAGACCCTTTGCGCCAATCAAAGTGCTTGGCAAAATAGCTGTGCCGTTAACCGACACGGATGCAAGTATTAGCTGCCTTCCCTTGAGCCTTGGCTCGAAGGGGCTTCATCAACACCCTACCGCGGTAAAACTTTCGCATTCTCATATCAACACAGTGGATGGTTCAAAACACGCTATCAAGGGTATGTTGACAACACCCGCCACGCCTAGGGGACAAACGAAAAACATCAAATTTTAACCTCGTTCCCTCACTAACCCAGAACGTGTACCTCGGCACCAATCACATCCTACAATTTGGTTTGGCCACTGAATTATTCCTGGAATCACATCTTAACACCACCCACATTTACCTCTATGCCGTGCAGACATGAGTTAACCCACAACCAAGCACTGAAGCTCCGAACTAGCCTCTTTGACCTCCAATGAGCCAACTCAACGTTCCGGAGCACGTATTCTAGCGTCTTTATATTGCTCTACTTGGTCAATACCCTTGATCATCGATGGGTCACGTTGGGGCTAACGTCGTTCTTGACTAGTTATCTGAGTTTCTGCAGGTGAAACCATTTGGAAATTCAACCCTCCATCTATCGTGAAATTTTGAGAGAGTCGAGTGTTCTATGCGTTTGGTGTAAGGGAAAACCAATATTCAGACAATGGAGCTCAGTTCCAATCTTGGCAGTTTCAGAGCTTGCTCGAGCAGTATGTGGTCACACACCAAGTAATGTCAGTATACTCTCCCCAATCTAATACATCTGATGGGCAAGTTACACCATTTTAGCTATAATCCGTGCCTATGTTCACCCAATCCAGAAAAATCGGGTTCACAGATTGTCCACAATCGCATCCGCATTCCAATCTTCTTATCATTCTGTCACGGTTGCCTGCCCTCATTTTGCTGCATTTGGGCAGCATATGATTTGATTTGGCAAATCGTACAATCTACTGAGGCAATTTAAATGCTTGTAAGACCCCGTCGTTGTGCTAGAGCCGCATGAAAGATTGGGCATGCTCCACCAGTAAATCCACGGGAAGATAAGGAACACAGGATGTGCAAATGAAGCGCAGTACAATCTGAGGTTTCAACCAGCTGAATTTAAAGAAGGAGAAGAAGAACTCCGCCGCAACTTCCAACAAAGTGACGCAGCTGGTCACGACAATGTGAAGTTGGGTCAGTGCTTCTTGAAGAGTCAGATACACAAAGTTTTGGGACCTGCACGCTTCCGCATCATAGATTTGTCTCCAAAAGAAGATTAACCTAACTGGTCTGGCCTCAATAGCTTACGTACATTTGGTTACCCTGCCGTATATATTTCTAGCATCTCCGTCTGTTTTCCTGTATGCACTTTGCACTAAGCTTCCACGTTTGTCCGTCCATCTGAAGCAAGTTGGGAGTGCTTGAATTGGTCTGTCCGTCCAATGTTTGTTTTTTTTCTGTTCTCTATCTCAGTTTGGATTACAATTTGCTCTTGTTGGGGAGTCCTTCAGCTTCTTGTTCGCAATGCTCGTCTACTGAGGATCGCGAGAAAATTAGCTGCCCTGTAATAGTCGAGCGTTCTGCATATGCAAACTGGTCGAAGAACTGCCACAAAGAGACAACAGGAGTTAGAGGAGCTACAAAAGAAGGCCCCTGAAAAGAAGCAAGCAACTACAGCTCTCTCTTCCCAGGAAAGCTCTCTGAAGTGTTCAGTGATAAGGACCTTGTAGTAACTTTTGATCCAAAGCCCAAATTTGATGCACTGTTGCGAATTCCCGCATACCGGCATCCTCCCATTCGTAACTTCAAATTGCCGCCGTAACATCTCTACCTTCCTTTGGACACATATACCCTTTTCTTCAGTAAATTTATTAATTTTTTTTTAACATTTAACAGTTTCCCTATAATTTTTATTTCTCTCTCATCTCAATCCTACCCTTTTCCCTTATTTTCAATTACACATAAAAATTGTATATAACTATAATTTTCCCACTAACAACACTCCATTCATTACTTCCCATTAACAAAATTCCGTTCAATACATTTCCCCTAGCAAAACCTAATTCCTTCCCACGAACAAATATTATTTTTCATACTAACGAAAAATTCATTCACGTTTCCCTACTAACAAATTTCATCTCTATGCCCACTAAGAAAGTAGCATAGTTGAATTGCTAATACAACGAATGGGAAATTAACAGAAGGTGGGTGAGTTGGTAGCAACGTGGATTGTCGACCGGGGGTCCGTTGGGACCCTGGGTTCAAGTTCCCCGAGCGCAGGAAAGCACTCTTTTGGAATATCGGCAAAAGCTATTGTTTCCGTATATATATGACAATTTGCATCAAACCATACGCTTCCATGGTTATGCAAATCGACATATATGCAAAACGGAAATTGTTACGTTTGTCGATATGGAAAAGATGTGTGGGTAGCGGAATCGGAAGTGCAATGAACTTCGGACGTTACCCAGGTGCGGCAGTGGTAATTGGAAATGAGAAGGATTGCGGGATTGACTTTCTGGGTGTGAAATGCTAGATTTGGAAAGGCAGTTAGTATTTGGCTTGTGAATGAGTGTGGAATTTTTTTGCGGTTTCAGTGAAAGTTTTTTGTGTGAAATACTGGGAATGAAAGTTGTTTGGAAGTCGAATTAATTAGCGCTTGTGTCTGACCTCGCTTGCGATTGAGTAAAAAAGGTCATCGCGTCTTCTCGTGAAATCTCCTTCAATCGGTTACCTCGGTCTTTGCCATTTGTCAAATGGTTTATTTGTCGCTGTAAGAACAAATTGTAAGTGTGAATTTTTTTTTCGGAGTAGGCCCTTGTGCTGGCGAAAAGAATCCGCCACACAATACCACAACGCTAGCTACCAGCACACCTACGCATCATCAGGCAAGACCATTTTCAGCTAAGCGCAAATTTTTTGCTCGCTGAGGCAGAAGTTCACTGCTGCAGTCCTAAATGGACTTTTAACATTCTATTTAAAGACTAGAAACGATGCCCAACGTGGGGCTCAAAAAGCTCTGCTGGACCATCAGGCGTGAGCAACAAGACAGACCACTATCTCTAGGGTACCCCGCTCGGTGTCCGAATTTTGGCGGGTAGGTAACGACTCAAGGTTATTTCATTAACTGTGCCCCAGCATCCTCAACAACTTTCCATTGTTTTGTTGTCTTCGGACATCAATATTATTTGAACTTGCTTTTGAATTATACATTAGTGGTTTACCACCATTGTATGACCAGCGACGCCAGGTGATATTAGAGTCCCTGAAGGTGCTCCAAAGTTGTCACCCACTATCTTTTGCGGTTTGTTGTGATTTGCGCACCAATTCAAGCAGTGCCTGCTAGTCTCAAATTACATGGATTTTGATTTTGTGATATTGGCGGCTTTGCTAGTCCACAACTATCCATGACAAAAACCGCGCTGCCTGCGGATTAGAATCAACCCTAGGCAGATGTACTTTTCCTAATTAATGCGCCTGGTTAAGAAAAGAATTTTGAGTCTGGATGGTCATAACGCCGTAAGAGAGCAGTCCCTGGGAACACGTTAGGGGGCTACTCCATTCGTGTCGCTGCCTGGGAAGAGTTTGGAAGGAGAAGATATGATTTTTGATACATAATACATTTTTCTTGTTTTGATAGGGTCTTGAATAGTTCACCACTGAGTGCCACTCAAAAAATTTGAACTTTAAGCTATACCCAAACGTTTGTTGAGTACTGTATATACTTAAAGTTCTAAGTTTAGCTGGATATAGTCTTAATCCCATCTTTATTAGTTAGCTAAAATCTATCACGAGCATCTTTTGTTAAAATGCTGACGAGGCGTACTTCAGACAAGCGTCATCTACGCTCGGACGCAGACTCGACGTCAATGTGTGTGATATACCAACAGGCATTGGACGATGGAACGCTGGAGTGGACTGTGGAGTACGGACATTTTGTAATGATTTTTCCTGTTAAAGAATCGCTCGAATGAAATCTGAACCGACCTCTCATCGGTTCTAGGCGTGAAGTCTTGGGACGTGA
The DNA here is from genome assembly GCA_963969285.1 of Odontomyia ornata. Classification (NCBI taxonomy): domain Eukaryota; kingdom Metazoa; phylum Arthropoda; class Insecta; order Diptera; family Stratiomyidae; genus Odontomyia; species Odontomyia ornata. Next base: position 236,266,877 of record OZ017740.1, on the reverse strand, counting down.
CAACGGACGGTCAACAAGTCCGGATACTCTGAGTCTACTCCGAGGTGGCTGATGGCTAGCTAGCTAGTTCGGACAGGTCTTACGCAAACAGACTCAGTCCAAAATACGAAAATTCAGCCACTGGTTCACTTGCCCGATTTAATAACGCGTCGAAAACAATTTTAACATACGGAAAAGCAACCTAATTTTCTTTATTCCGTATTCCTTTCATACATTCAGACAACAACAAAAAATTTATATAAGCCCGAGTTCCCGAATATTACCGATGCGGTATCGAAAAAAACATCCTACTCCAACCCGAACATGAAAAACCCTACTCCAATAAAAACTCAAAGCAAATTATGATACCACGTACCGAGTGCGACGCGAAACCGGCCATCCGCGGATATCTAAAACACTATCCTTGTAACGGCACACTTACCGTTTGCTGCCATTCCTGCTGGAAAAAGAAGCACTTGCTGGAAAGGAAATTTTATTTAGATTAACAATTCATGTTATTTGTCATACCGTGTTTTACAAGATTTTACATTCTTTTGTTTTTTTTTTCACAAAAACATTTATGAAGTAGAAATTTTTCTCTTAGATTTGAACAATGATCATTCATCAATATTATATTATTTAGTTTTGACCAATTGAATCGAATCTTACACGAATCGAAACCGAAATACTAACTGATTATGCACTAAAATGTGCGGAGCGAAAGTTAACTTTAAGATTATTTTAGCTAAATACAAAAAGTATGGAAATATGTGTTATTCTTTGTTGTGTACGTTAATAAAAAAAAATTTTAAGGCTTAAATATAATAAAGAGTTTATAATAAATTTCATACGTTATCATTTGTTTGACGTTTTTGTTTTTGGTCCTGTAACGTATCGGAATGTGATAAATGATTTCTTAAGGACTAAATCGACTTCACATTTTCAATTTTTTTTAACTCTAAATCGTGATTCAAATTGCCATAATATACAATTGGATCATCGTAAACTACTTCAATATTAGAAAATGCCAACTTAACAGCTATGGAAATATTAAATTACTACAATGAAAACTCAACTATTGGATAACAGCACAGCAGTCGACTCTTTATGCTTAATGTTATGTTTATGTTTTGGCAGTCAAGTTTCTTCTACTAATGCACCTTGCTGCAATGTGGCCTTCCAACTTGTGTCCATTGTGACGGCTTCCATCCCACGTCAGTTTTGTCGTGGGATGTCAAAAGTCGAGTTGACACATGGCGGGTGTGTGCCGAAAAATTAGCAAGTGAAGTTTGCAGGAAAATGCAAAATTTGCAACAAATCTAGGGTCTGGGTGATTTTCTATTTATATGTCCACATGTTAAGGTACCTTGATGATTGTCTGTTTTTGTGATAATTCAAGAGATTCGATAACGGTAAAAGTTTCAGAAAATAAGAGCGTCGTGTTGCATTACTTTATTTTGGGGTTGAGAAGTCTACCCATAATCTCCTAAGGCGAGGCTTGGAATTGATTCATTACCCGCATTATTTATTGGGTAGGTATTTTTCCCTTTTCACTAGCAAAGCTTTACCAATCAGTCTCATGGAGACTATTCGATTCACGGTAGTGAGGAGGTACAATATCAAAATATTTTGTCTCCGCAGCCATCCTAAACCCTTATAATGCATGATTATGGAAGGACGCTGATTTTCATGCTTTGGTATTCCCGAAAACTAAACACTTTTCCACATGGTGTCATGATCTTATGGGACCAGGGAAATAAAGTTCGTGGCGTAGTAATTCAATGAAATTCAATCAGCAATTCAAGCGACAGTAGCTCACAGCAAAGATCCCGAAACCCCAATAGCACCATCGAAAATATCTCAACGAGCTAAAACTAAATCATGGTACAGCGTATTATACTTTTTGTATCACCTCGATCAGAGGATTTGAAGAAATTGTTCAAGGATATGCCTGATGATGAGTGTCTAGTTGTAGGCTATTCACGCGCACTACAAAAAGATATTTTAGTGTATGGACGTCTCTATGTATCGCAAAACTATTTTTGCTTCTATGCAAATATCTTTCGATACGAAACATGCTTTTGTATCAAATGTGAAGACGCTTAAACTATTAAATAGCACGTGCAACTCCCAATGCCAACCTAGTCAAACGGAAGAGAACTACTTCACAACATTTACCACAAGGCGTTGTTAATGTTATTTCAGATATGGCAGAACTCGTCAATGAACAATCCAGAGAAAATGTTGCAACTCGTTCAAAATTGCTATGGTGATGAGTCAGGCGTAACAAGCGATGATTCATGAGCACAATCGTTTTTCTGGGGAGATTTTTTGCGGCAATATTTGGTATTCTGTCCTAGCCAGACATAAGATCCTATTAGTTTTGGATGATCGCGGGCGAATATCCTGCCACAAAGTTAACCTTTGCTTCCTCTATTTCGATCCAGCAAAATGTATTCCATATTTGAATACGTTCCTTGAGCGCAGTGAGCAGAATGGAACAACAGTTGATGCCGGCTGGGAATCTCGATGAGATTTGGATGTGACAGATATTGTGATACAAGAAAGTAATCCCACCAGCCTCTCACGAAAACAGGCTCTAGCACAAGAAATCCTTTTAACCTATCTGCAACGTTGGAGCGAAGATTTCCTAAGACGTCGGCTCGATCGCACCGTGAACGAGGAAGGTACCCATGACATGCCTCGACCCTTAATATCATTCACTTGTCCTTGCCAATCTATTGAAGAAATATTAAACGATAAAATCAAAGAGCGGATTGTTGTGGCCGCATCACCTTTTGTAAAGATTTATGCTAAAAAAAGAAGAAAAGCAAAGACATAATCGTGGCAACTAAACGACGATATTTTTAGATAAATGTGTATACACTTTCATATACTCAGATCTATATATTTGTTGATAATTTTACATAGAATAGTTAAATTATAGTCGGAAATTGGTTGAATAGTTTTGTATCGTTGAAACGGATAATTGAAAAATACAAAGTAGAAATATTGATAGAAGTTTTATAAGTTTGTAAGACAATCTCTGTTATAAATGTAAACTTTAGAATCGATTTTATGAAAATGGCAAAGCAAATTTGACGTCATATTTTGGAAGCCGTCTTGCTTAAGATGAAGCCAAAGATCATGTCCCTAAATATCATCTGTTTTGAAAAGTAAATAGTCACCGTAAAATCCTGTTTCTGAGCACCTTATTACAGTGACTAATTTATTGCAAAAAACTTTCAACGCTGATCTATTATCATGCCATTACCACTATTGAATACCAACACGATACTCGCTATCGTGTCAGCTATTTAAGAAAGAAAGGCATGGGATAGCTTATTTTTCATAAGATCGATTAGCCTAGCCATTAGATAAACAGAATATTATTAATCCGTCATAGATATAAATCAATCGGTTGTTATCTTAGCTATTAATTGGTAATAAGGGTACACAAATTAATTATTTTTTTTACATTATTAATTATCACATTTATTTACTTAACTAGAAATCGAAATCAAATCAATTTTATCACTAATTTTATTGTGACTAACACATTGTTTCTAAACTAATACTGATTGGAAAAAGCTAGATGTAAGTTTACATATAATTATCTCACTAAACTAGTAGCAGGTACTTCATACCTGTTAATTCACATTTAATAACATTCTAAAAATCTTGATAACCCATTGGATTCGGAATATCCCAATTGAAACGTTAAAATCTTTTGCATTGGCTCAAATTATCGTCAGAGCTCGAAAATTTACTTATGAGGTCGTATTAGCGAATTTTTTCTCAATTCAGATGTTCGTTATCACCTCATTTGATATGGATTTATGGTACATCTCTCATTTTTTCCCCTCATAATGGCACGGGAAGAATTAGTCTTGATACTCGTTTGCGGGAAATAAGGCATTTATCTTACAAAAAAATCTTATACATACACATCACCAAGCCATACCCAACTCCTGTTCCAAGTTCGAATTCTTTTTCCATTGGTGATCGGAGCACTGGTACACTGTTTTTTCTCTATCATGTGGCTACTTGGCTTTGTGATATTACAAGTATATAATTGATTGAGAGCCATTACCTTAGACCATTTTATTTTGAATCAGTTTTCCTGGTTATATTGGTTTGTAATCTTTTGAAAAAAAAGGGGGATTACTTTGGATGAAAATAGTAACAAATAGTTTCCAACACTAACATCATCTAGTAACCAGTTCAGCACCATTGTCAAATACGTGTACAACCAGTTTCTCCATTCCTTAAATTTAAAAATTGCAAAATTTTGTAAAATTGATTCGCAATATTTCGGAGGTAGTGAGATTATTATTTACATTGATATGCATATATATAGCGTATCCTAATTATTATCAATTTCAAAGTCAACTGAATGAAGTAAGGACTAGTGTAAATATAAAAACAAATAGTCAAGTAATTACTGTAGTGCTTCCTGAGGAAATAACATAAATTGCTAAATTACACACGACTTTCCTTTCCAGTGGCCCTTCTTTTTCAGAGGCAGTGGGAGTGCATGGTAAGTATGCCGGGAAGAGGGTAGGTTTTTGAAAAATCCGCGGAGGCCTGTTTCGCGTCGCGTGCGGTACGCGGTACCTTTGTTGGCCTTGTCTTTTTTCCTTAGCATAGCATTCTTCGGGTTCGAATTAACGTAGTTTATTTTTCGGTACCGCGTCGGTGAAATTCGGGAGCGCGAAATAGAATGTAGTTTTTTTTGATTGACTGGTATAATGAAGAAATACAGCATAAAGTAAAGTAGGTTTCTCTTCCGTATATTTGTGTTTTTGACGCGTTTGAAACGGGCATTTAATGGTGGCTGAAATATGTCATTGAGCGTAATCCATTTAAGACCTGCGACCGAAATCCTCTCCGATCTAGCTGGCCGACAAGCAGCCACCGCGAAATGGATTACGGTGCACGGATTGGTTGACCGGTTGGTACCATTCGTTGGCACGGCTCAGACTTCACGTCTAGAACCGATGAGAGGTCGGTTCCAACTCGTTCGTATGGAGTTAAGAAAAAAATCATTACAAATGGCGCCCAAAGTGGGTCCAAAACATCCTAAGTGGATAAGAGATTCGCGTCTTCTGACGAGTTGGTCCTTTACGGAGGATGTAAGGTACCTTGGTACTCGAGCCCCACAAACAGGAGCAGTAGAGTTGTGTTATACACACTTGCAGTCGCTTCACGTGAGTTGTAGCTTCCGCTCTCCTTTGTTTGATTTTTTTTTGCGACAGAATCATTCCAATATGATGTCCCAGATTGACCCCTATAAGGACTTTCTATTTTCTTGATGGAACTGTCAGCCAGATGGGTTTCTCCTATCGGCCTGGACTCTCAAGAAAAAAGAAGGTTACCTTTCCTTTATGTCGTGGAGGGATTCTACTCATCTTTTTATGCGTGATAGACGAGTGGTTTTGATTCAACATTCGGTGGCGTATACTGAAGCTGCGGAGCCCGGAACGCTTCTACATGTCGGGAATTTTGACCACGTACAAAGCTGTTACGATAGCTCTACCACTTGTCTCGTCGAGTCATTTAACGTAGTTTAGAGACGGTTTTTGTAATGTATGTGGGTTCGGGGATAAATTCTTGTAAATCAGCCGAAAGCACCCTTTTCTCGGCCGACTACCATTCACTCTCATTTCCCTTTGGAGGAGTCAGCGTGGCTGGAAAGGAAACTGTCTAATAAATAATTTTTGTTTCTGTCTCAATATATATATAGCAATAGCTCGCCAATATCGGCCACTAAATTATTGATAAGCTTTTTATATATACCTATAGTTTTTTCGTAGTTAAGAGCAGTTTTCTTCTAGAATCAACATCATCAACGAAACCCAACCATTGCGACTAAGCGGACCCTAGCAAGGCGTTAGACACGTTCCAAAACGGTAAACCCGCTGACTGCGGGATTTGCTTCGAGGACGTAGTGGAGGGCGTTAAACAGCGTGCGATTGGAGTGCGGGCACTTGTTTCATCACACCTGTGTCCAACAGCTCCTACTGACGTCCGAGCTCGGTCCACTATGCCGACGCCCTATAGATCGAACAGCCGTAGACACCCCCCTCGGAACGCACGTTCCGACGTGCGGGGCAGTGGCAAAAGAACCACAAAATGTTGAATCGCCTCAACCACTGTTGGACATCCTAGGAGCCATGGGTGGAGAAGTTCCTGTTGCAGTTGTCCCGGCCGAGGTTCCAACAGCGCCTGCCACCAACTCCGTCGACAACATCCTGGCTCTAATGTCAGGAATGGACACATGGAGAGAGGACTCCAGAACCTCCAGATTAGCCAACCCCCAGCCGCGTACGAACTCCATCTGGCTGGGAGCCCAATCCCAGTGTGGCTATGCCCCACTCTAGACCGGCTGATCATTGGACCCTCCCTCCAAGGAACTCGGGAATGGATCCCAGAGCTCCCGAGTATCGACCACGATACAGCACCGCACCTCCGTTGATACCCACAGTCCCTGAGTTAGTCCCTTACGGCAGGCCCATCGGGGATGCGATTCACCCCGCGAACGTATTGACACCCGTCCAAGACCCTACGCCTCGTATCATGGTGCCTTAGCTTCACCGGTTTCAATTCGACGACACCGGTGGACCGGTTCCTGTTTATAATTCAGGCTCTAGTCACCAGCACACTAGGAGGTGACTTCTCGGCTTTCCTCCGGCATGCACACCTTCTGTTCAGTGGAGATGCTGCCGAGTGGTACTGTTTTATAGAATCGACGCCACGCCCCAATCGGGATTCTTTCTGTGCAGCCTTCCGCAACCGCTTTGACGATAGCTTCACTGAAAGAGAGCTACAGGAACAACTAAAGAAACGCAAACAAGGCGCCCACGAACCATTCGACCAGTATTACACCAGTATATTGCGCTTTAGCACTCGGTTACGAACACCCATGCTCGAGGATGAACTGGTGGAAATTATCAGGGAGAATATGCGTCGGGAGCTTCAGATTAGTCTCCTTCATGTGTCCATTCACACCGTATAGAGATTACGCCTTCATGCCCGTAGGCAAGAACAGCTAGATGAGCGGCGAGGAACCTTCCGTCCACAACCTCCCATGATGGGACCAAATCCACGAAATAGGAATACCGCGGAGTTAGTGGCAGCGGATCACATAATTAATGACCTGGTATCAATACCGAGGAGCGAAGCACCCCTGGAGCACGAGTTCCAAGCAATGATTGACCGACCATTCGTTGAAGCAGTCACAAGTCCGATGCATGTCCAGCGGAACCGATGATCTTCTGTTACCGGAGCGGAAAAGCAGACACTTATGCACCTGATTACGCGGATTGCAAGTTACGAAAAAACTTGCCAACGAGTGCCGCGACCACCCGTCGGCACTCCTAGAACCCGAACGAACCAATACTGACCCTATCACTAGTTACGACCAAGCCCCAGGCATGACCCCAACTTTACTGACTCGCACCGCCAAACACAGTTCTCCTGAAGTCCCGCAGCTGACGTCACACCTTGTCGAGGCGGACGCGCAGGGGAATTGTAGCGGGACGATGGTCCCTTGGCATGTTAAGCCCTTCCACGTCGGACTGCGGTATTATTTGGCTACTCGACAGCGCATCTTCAATGAGGAGATGGTTTAAACTGCCCCAGCGTGTACGAAGCGAGCCACGCGTCGGATACGGAGCTTCTGGAGAAGGGTCAGGCAGTCGAGGAAAGCGTTGCGGGAAATACATTTAAACGAATTATTGAAAGAGGACGTTTGACCATACGCGTCAGTTCACCTCCTGCAAAAGCGACTGGCAGGCTTAGTCGATACGGGAGCCAGTGTGAATTGCATATCAGCCGATTTTGCAGGGGAGGCACTGGCAACTTACGCGGACCAAATCCATCAATTTACCACCTGGTTAAGCACGGGGACGGAACTCGTTACTCCGTAGTGGGGAAAATTACGACGGATGTCACATTTAAAGGAGTGACTAAACCTCTGGAATTTTACATTATCCCCTAATTAACCCAGAATCTTTACCTAGGGGTGGATTTCGTTCGAAAATTTAACTTGGCCCCGGCACTGTTCTCCGGCACGACACTGGATTCCGTCGCCACTGTTCCTGACGAAACTCCAACCTCCCACTCATTACGACATGCACTGGATGTGAATCAACAACTGTGACTTGACTCGGCTATATCGGCTTTTCCATCGCATGAGAAGGAAGGTCTCGGCAAGACGGGCCTGGTATTTCACACGATAGATGTGGGGGATGCTAAACCATTAAAACAGAGACATTTTGCCATATCTCCGTTGAAGGAAAAGGGGTTATATGCCGAAGTTGATCGAATGCTAGCATTAGGCGTGATCGAAGAATCGCAAAGCACGTGGCCTTCCCCGGTCACCTTAGTTGTCAAACCGAACAAGGTCCGGCCATGCTTAGATGCCAGATGTTTAAACACCGTCACTGTCAAGGAAGCATATCCCCTGCCGTTGATCGACGGCATCTTGAGTCAATTGCCTAAAGCCCATTATACCACGAGTTTAGACCTCAAGGACGCTTTCTGGCAAATCCCTTTAGACCCTGGCTCAAAGGAGAAAACAGCCTTCACGGTCCCAGGTCGGCCACTGTATCAATTTTTGACCATACCATTCGGATTGTGCAATGCCCCTCAGACAATGACGCGCCTTATGGATAAGGTGATACCACCGCATTTACACCACCAAGTTTTCGTATACTTGGACGATCTGCTACTTATAACCGAGACCTTCAACGAACACATCGACCTGCTTCAGGAAGTAGCTTTGCACATCCGGAGGGCAGGGTTAACCACCAACATACAGAAGAGTCAGTTCGTGATGACGCAGGTGAAGTATTTGGGCCACATCATTGGCCATGGCAACATCAAGACCCACCCGGACAAGACTCAAGTGATTGACGCTTTGCCATTACCCAAGACCACCAAGCAGTTATGCCAATTCCTAGGCATATGCGGATGGTACCAGCGTTTCGTGCGTGACTCTTCCACCATTACCACACCTTTGACCGACATGCTGCGTAAGGGACGTAAGTTCGTCTGGGAAGGGCCCAGCTTGCGAGCCTTCGAAGAGATAAAGAAGAGTCCGACAACAGCCCCCCGTGCTGACTTTGGCAAACCGTTCTCAATCCATTGTGACGCGAGTCAACATGGGGTGGGAGCAGTCTTAGTCCATGTTGCACAAGACGGCAAGGAGAGGCCTATAGCCTTTATGTCCCACAAGCTGAACCAGGCCCAGCGGAATTACACCGTCTCGGAGCAGGAATGCCTGGCGGCTGTGCTGGCAGTGAAACTCTTTCAAGCATATGTAGAGAGACATCCCTTTGAAATCGTCACTGATCATGCGTCACTGAAATGGCTGAAGAGCCAAACTGAACTCCACGGGCACTTGGCCAGATGGGCCTTGAAATTACAGGCGTTTGAGTTGACGATAAGACACCGCAAGGGAAGTCAGCACGTGGTACCGGACACATTATCAAGGATGTTTGCCCCTGAAGGAACCGAGTTGGCCCAGGAGGACGACATTCCCCTATGGATCGACTTGGACCATCCCGCCTTCAAGTCAATAGGTTACACCCAGCTGATAAATGCGATTCGGAACCCGTTACCACAGCTTCCAGAACTATTGGCGACGGAGGGATTTATATACAAGTGGATGGGACACGCTTCCGGAGACCCCATCCAAGAAGAGGAACAGTGGAAGTAATGGGTGCCCGAGGAACTGACCTTCGATTTGTTTTTACTATTCAAATTGCATTTCAAGTTTCCCACATTCCATATCTGTAATTGAAATCCTATGCTTTATTATTCTACTTCCAATTTACCCCATAGAACTCATAACTGTAACATAAAACGTACATCTTCATGTTCTCATAAATTCCTAACGTAAAATTAATGTCACACGATAGTCGTAGCCAAAACAATGTTGGTTCTCACCACATTTCATACATTCTTGTACGTTCCCACGATTAGTCTAAATTAGCTATGTAAGCATAAATTATGTATATAAATTCACTTGTATTAAAATAAATTATTCAGTATTCAAAGTGCAACAAACGAGTTTGTACTCATTTTGGTGACCCCAACAACCCAAGAGCATTTACAAGCCATAATCAGGACCTAGTGTGAGGCTGCACTAAGGTGCTCTATTATCCTAGCGTTGTAATAGTCGAGCTCAAGTCCGCAGGGTGAACTTTGAGTGGGCCGATATCACCACGAGGGATTGCACCTTCCGACGATGCTCAGGTGAGCACCAGGGATTGCACCTTCCGACGACGCTCAGGTGAGCACCAGGAAGGAAGCCAACCATATCTCCATCTCGCTTCAACACGAAGAGGTCTAGCACCTTCTGACAACGCTCAGGTGAGCACCAGGAAGGAAGCCAACGATATCTTCAACTCGCTTTCAACGCCACAAGGGATCACACCTTCCGACGACGCTCAGGTGAGCACCAGGAAAGAGACCAACGATATCTTCAACTCGCTTCAACGCCACGAGGGATTGCACCTTCCGACGACGCTCAGGTGAGCACCAGGAAGGAAGCCAACGATATCTTCATCTTGTTTCAACGCCACGAGGGATTGCACCTTCCGACGACGCTCAGGTGAGCACCATGAAGGAAGCTAATGATATCTTCATCTCGCTTCAATGCCACGAGGGATTACACCTTCCGACGACGCTCAGATGAGCACCAGAAAAGAGGCCAACGATATCTGCAACTCGCTTCAGCGCCACGAGGAATCGCACCTTCCGACGACGCTCAGGTGAGCACCAGGAAGGAAGCCAACGATATCTTCAACTCGCTTCAACGCCACGAGGGGTTACACCTTCTGATGACGCTCAGGTGAGCACCAGGAAGGAGGCCAACGATATCTTCAACTCGCTTCAACGCCACGACGGATTGCACCTTCCCTTCGACGAACAACAGGAAGTTTAACAACGGTTTCACACGCAAGTTATAGAATTAATTATTATTAGATTTAATTTTCTCTGTTTGGCATATTCTAACTCTATACAGATATTGTAGCAACCACGGAAGTCACCGCAGTTGCAGACATTAAGTTCTGGCAGAGGGGTGTGTAGCCCGGGGTGGCATACTGAGGCCGGCTAGCGCTCAGTCGTGTCGTGGGACTTCCGGGACACCCCCTGCTCGTGCTGAGCCACCTTTCATAAAGAAACTAACACAGTGGGAAAAGGACGGGAAAGGGAGAGGTCATGTTTGAGAAATGAAAAAAATTATTTTTATTTACAAAATAGTGGCCGATTTATTCAAATAGGAAAAAAAAAGAACACAACAACAATTGATGTAAAAAAAATATTATTATTAACAAGCTACTTCTTTTTGGTTTTGCAATAAGTTAACTAATGAATCAATTGAATAACTAAATCTCACCACTTCTATAAAAAAAAAACCAGCCAATATTTTTAATTAAAGGGAAAAAAATATATACCAAGGGAATAATTGTAATAAAAGGAAAATTCCAATATGATTAAATGTTAATTAATAAAAAAATATAATGAAAAAAATGCGCAATTACTCACCCCTATTAATGCTGCTGAGCGCTCGGCAACTGAAGGGGGGGCACTGAAAACTAACTTCAATTTTCAAAAAAAATTTTTTACACTACTCTAAACGCCAACAGAACCGGCCACTTCTCACTAAATATAGATATTTTCTTCGGAAACCTGGCAGTATAGATTCATCCTTCAGGGATCTCGTTACAAATTCATTCAGACCAGCGTTTGGTTTTTGATTCACTTGTCGTTAATAAGCTTTTGTTTTTTTTGTATCCATACTTTCATTTTCTTTACGGCATCCACCACAATCTGCATTCACTGTTATTTTTTTGTTTTATTACTCCTGTATTTTTTTTTGTTTTATTACCACTGTTACTCCAAACCAATTTTCTTTCCTGTTCAATACTATTTAAATTTCTTTTGTTTTATGTGATTTAAACCGACACTGTTTTATTCCGGCTTCACCTCACTTAATTATGTGTTTCTTTTGTGTTTAGCCCACATAACTTCACTCACACGCAATTTAAACTCTTTAACCCTCCAGCAAATGTTACTTTTCATGTAAAAGGTCACTATCCTTTCAAATTTCCGCTCATTTCACTACCGAAAACTCCCCGAATCACAATCATGGCTTTTATTTACCAATCTTTCATGTTAAAACTCCTTACACCAATTTTCAAATCTCAACATTTCGATGGTTTTCCTCCCCGTCGTCATCGACAAACTCTAAAAAACTTCTTCGCGAAAATAAGTCACTGTTATCCACCTTCTCCAAGTCAAAAGAACCGACTGACCCCGCATTCAAGCACCCAATCCCGCATTTCACCTTCCCAAATCATATTCCGCAATCCTTTTCATTTTCAAATTACCGCTGCCGCATCTGGGTAGCGTAATCGAAGTTCATTACACTTCGATCCCGCTACCCACACATCTTTTGGTCCATATCGACAAACTCAATAGTATCCATTGTTCTACATATGGCAATTTGAACACTCCAAGAAGCGCTTGGTTGAATTCAAAGTGTCACATATACACATTTCAGAAGCTATTGGTTTTGCCGATACCCCAAAAAGAGTGCCTCCGTGCGACCGGGGGAACTTGAACTCAGGTTTCCAGCAGACCCTCGATCGAGAACTCATGACGCAGCTAATGGTGCCATGGATTGTCGATCTCCCATTCATCTCGTAAGCAACTCGAACGTTGCATTTGGGCATGGGATTGAATTTTGTTAGTAGGGAACGTGAATTAATTTTTTGTTAGTATAAAAAAATAAAATTTGTTAGTGGGAATTAGTAAATAAAATTAGTTAGTATGAAGGAAAGGAATTAGGTTTTGTTAGGGAAAAGGTATTGCATGAAATTTGTTAGTGAGAATTAATAAATGGAATGTTGTTAGTGGGAAAATTGAAATTATTAATATGTATTATTTTTTTTTTTTGTAGTTGGAAATAAGGGAAAGGGTAGGATTGTGATGATGGGGAAGTAAAAATTAAAGGGGAAATGGGAAAATATTAATAAAATAAATAAATTTACAGAGGAAAAGTTAGGAGTGCCCAAAGGAAGGTGGAAATATTACGGCGGCAATTTGAAGTTGCAAGTGGGAGAAAGTCGGTACGCCGGAATTCGCAACAATATATATATTTGTATATAAGAACACTTTTTGCGTTGCTAATCTCTACCCCCACCCTCCCCCTATTTTTGGTCATAACAACGTTATCTGTTAGATAATCATGGATAAGTTATTTAAAACTCAGTCAAAATTGGGAAAAGCCATAGAAAAAGGCAAGAAAACTATAGCAAAACTTCCAGTACGAGAAGAACTTTGCGATATTTACAAACGTAACTTGATTTATTCGAATCTGAGTGGTCCGATTTCAGTGGACACCATTCAGAATTATCAAAGTTTGAAGATATGATTCCCAGCCACCCTTATTTTGAAGAAGATTTCTTCAGGGGTGTACGGGATGCATACTCAGAACTCAAGGCTGAACTTGAGCATCAAATTAAAAACTCCATTTCTGCTGACGAAATGGGATCAACACACAATGATTATGTGCAGAAGAAAATTAGGACTCAAGAATCTATGATGAGCTCCCTTGGAAACTGTCTAGATGCCCTAGAAGACTTTTTGAAAACTCCTCGTTCAAAAGCATTTTGTATGCAACATTCCTCCAACATATCCAACTGTTGGCAATTAATAACTACTAACCATTACGAGCTTCTGGCAGAAGATACGGCCCTTTACGATAATAACCAACATTCAGATCTGCAGGGAAAATATAATGATATAGCAATCAAATTACTAGAATTAAGTAGTCCACCTCCTGAAAACCATGCCAGCTCTCAACAAAATACGGCCTCCCAAAGTATGGTCCGACTTCCGAAAATAACAATTCCCACTTTCATGGGAGATTATGCCAAGTGGCAACAGTTTTATGATCTGTTTACAAATTTGATTCATCAACAACCAATGTCTAACTCTCAAAAAATGTTCTACCTTAAATCTAATCTCTCTGGTGAGCCAAGCAGACTCATTCAACATCTACAAATTTCAGAAGAAAACTACGATATTGCTTGGGAAATACTTAAAAAACGCTATGATAGCAAGCACCTAATCGTATCAGCCTTCATTGATAGAGTATTGACATTTAATAGTATGTTGGCTGAGTCTTCAATAGGAATCAAACTTCACAACATAGTTAATGAAGCACTATTGGGTATCAAAAGTCAAGGTATTGACACATTCAACTGGGACCGATTAATCGTTCAGCTACTTTTAAAGAAAGTAGGCCGTGAAACTCACAGGCTCTTTGGAGAAAGCCTTAAATCACCCAAAGAAATTCCGACTCTAGCATAATTCTTAAACTTTCTTGAAGCTAGATTTCAATTATTAGAAACTCTTGGAGATAAACGGGAAAAGAATCAGTGTAAAGAAAAAGAAACGAAGAAATCAAATACGTCTTTGACAACAAGCCAAATAATTTCTTGCGAGTTATGCAAGAATCAAACCCACCAGTTGAAATTTTGTTCAAAATTTCTGAAGTTCTCTCCTCCAGAACGAATTAACGCAACGAAATAACTGCAAATGTGTATCAATCGTTTGAAGAAAGATCATAAAACTTCCACTTGTCCTTCTAAAAGTTGCTTAAAATGCAATGGGCGACATAATACCTTACTTCACATTGAAAAGCCTGATAATACTCCTGCACAAGCAACTTCACAAAAAACTCGCACCACGAATAAAAATAAAAATAATGAAATGCAAGTCTCGGTTCATACTGTCTCTGAAAAATATCATCTACTGTCAGGTTATACGTTCCTGGGAACGCCAATGCTAAACATTGAAAATTGTCTGGGACAAGACGTAACCTGTAGAGCATTGTTGGATTCTGGATCGCAATTGAATTTTGTAACGGAGGCTTTAGTAAAGCGCCTAGGAATGCAAGTTAATCGAAGAAAAATCAACATAAATGGTATAGGTGATTTCAAACTTCAAGCTAAAGGTCGAATTAATATTGCAATCAAATCAAGGCTCAATGGATTTAAAGCTTACATTGAAGCGTTTATTTTGTCGGACATAACTTCCGATCAACCCAGGGTTGCTTTAAATACAAGTGATTGGCCAATTCCGATATATAAGATTAGCTGATCCAGATTTCAGTGAGCCCAGAAAGATCGATTTACTTCTAGGTGCTGACATATATGCTAATCTAATGTCAGTTGGTCAAATCAGAATATCTGCCGACTTGCCTACCTTACAGAATTCGATACTTGGGTGGATTGTCTTGGGAACAGCTTGTCAACCGACTTCAAACCTAGCAACTTTCAGTGGAGTAGCCAGCCTATCATTAGAGGCACAACTCAAAGAAGTACCGCTTCAGCTCCATATCTAGCTACTAAATGTCTTCATCAATTGGCAGAGGAAGAGGGCAAAAAGTATCCACTTGGCAGTCAAATACTTAAACGTGACTTTTACGTCGATGACATAATGACGGGAGCAGATAGCTCAAAGCAGACTTGTAATCTCCAGAATGAGCTAACAAGTCTTCTTCGTGAGGGAAGTTTCCAACTCCGTAAATGGAGCGCAAATCATCCAAAATTGTTAGAATCAATTCCTAAAGAAGATATTAAAGCCAAGATCAATATTGGAGAAACCAAAAATACTCACGTCAAAACCTTAGGCCTATCCTGGTCACCTAGTGCTGATCAGTTTTCAATTCGAACAAATTTGCCGATAATACGCCGCTTCACAAAAATAACGATTTTAGCAGACGTGGCAAGAATTTACGATCTGCTAGGGCTCATAAACCCAGTCGTCACATACGGAAAAATATTTGTGCAAAGTTTGTGGAAGCTTAAACTGGAATGGGATGAAGCACTTCCCAAGGAACTCCAAAACAAATGGATATCATTTCATCAGGACTTAGAAAAGATAAAAGAACTGTCCATACCAAGGCATGCACTAGCCAGACAGCGTCAAAGGTGCATAGAAATTCATGGTTTTGCCGACGCAAGTGAAAAGGCTTATAGAGCAGCCGTGTACCTACGACTATCAATTCTGAGGGTCAACCAATAGTACGGCTTCTCTGTGCAAAATCAAAGGTGGCTCTTCTCAAAGAAACAACGCCCCCACGACTCGAGCTTTCAGCGGCTTACATACTAACAAAATTAGTATGCCGAGTCAAGACAGTGCTAGCTCCAAGGCTAGACGTGGCATTCCTATGGAGTGACTCTACTATTGCCCTAGCTTGGATTACTTCTGGATCGTCTGCGCAAAGTAAATTCATTGCTAACCGGGTGTCATATATTCAACAAAATTCTGAGGAAAAACAATGGCTACATGTCCCTTCCAAAGAAAATCCGGCAGACTTGATCTCTAGAGGCCTGAGTGCAACCCAGTTATTAACTTCCAATTTGTGGTTTAACGGCCCTCAATTTCTGTGATCTGATCCAACAAATTGGCCAACTGCCACACCACCTACAATAGACACAAGCCCAGAAAGTCCCGTTGCACTACCAAGTTCAGTCGACTCGATTAAACCGAGCTATAATATGTTAAAGACTATAAATCATCGGAACTCGTTTAAGACACTATTACATGTTATACCTTACATCAGGTAAATTTGCAAAAGATATGGTCCAAACGAGAAACCTCCTAATACTGTAATTCTGTGTTTCATTGAAATTCATGAGGCTTTACTCTGGTTAGTAAAAACCATTCAAGAAGAGCATTTCACAGAAGAACTTAAAGAGCTAAAGAAGGGAAAACTGCTATCCTCCAAGAGCAAGCTATCACCCTTATCCCCATTTTTAGACGAAATAGAACTTATAAGGGTGGGAGGAAGGTTAAAGGAAGCCAACCTGTCTTATGATAGCAAGCATCCGATGGTTCTTCCTGAAAAAGATGAATATGTATACGTTCTAATGAAAGAACTACATAGTACCAATCTTCACGCGGGACCACAAGCCCTTTTGGCAGCAGCTAGGCAAAGATTTTGGCCTCTGAATGGGAGAAAACTCGCACAATCTATTGTACACAATTGTGTTCGATGTGCAAGATTTCAACCAAAGACAATCAACCAAATCACGGCAACTTTGCCACCCGCCATTTACAAATGTTGGAATAGATTTCTGCGGCCCAATTCATATACATTACAAAGTTCGAGGCAAGAAACCTACTAAGGCGTATATAGCCGTATTGATATGTTTTGCAACTAAGCAAGTTCATTTAGAACTTGCGTCTGACATCACAAAAGACGCCTTTATTGGAGCATTAAAACGCTTCATCGCAAGACGAGGAAGGCCCACTCACATTCATTAAGACAATGGCACTAATTTTGTGGGGGCAAAAAATGAACTCAAAGAAATTTATGATTTGTTTTTCAAATCGGATTTCCATGATGAATTGATACAGCACTGCGCAGATCAAATGATAGAGTAGTATTTTATACCTCCAAGAACTCCACACTTTGGGGGCTTTGGGAGACGGCTGTTAAGTCAGCTAAATATCATCTACGAAGAACTATAGGTAGTGCTTCACTGACGTATGAGGAACTCAAGACTCTCATCACCGAAATTGAAGCAATACTTAACTCTCGACCTCTTACAAAGCTATCCAGCAACCATAATGACATTCAGGCACTAACTCCATCTCATTTCCTAATCGGCAAACAGTTAACAGCCCTACCTAACCCTCTAATGAAGGAGAAGGACCTAAAACTTTGCCAAAGATGGGAGCTCGTTACCCAAAAAAAACTTGAGTTTTGGAGAAAGTGGAGCAAGGAGTTTCTTCACGAGTTACAACAAAGAAATAAATGGAGGACTCTGATCGAGGGCTTAAAGCCAGGTAGTCTAGTTCTATTGAAAGATGAATCTACAGCGCCACATAAGTGGCCATTAGGCAAGGTCGTAAGTGCAACAAAAGATAGAGACGGCATGGTAAGGGTAGTGCAAATCATCACCGAAAGGGGTATAACTGATCGAGCCATCCATAACTTAGCACCAGTGCCGGTAGAGACAACTACATCGGATGAAAACAAGGAGACATCTGCTCCTGATTCTTCTAACATCCTAGCAGCATTGCCGGTAGAGACAACTACATTGGATAAAAACAAGGAGACATCTGCTCCTAGTTCTTCTAATATCACAAAGCAGAACCAGCTCTCTTCTTCTGCATCTCTTCTTAGCACATTACCAACAAATCTCCCGAATACTGAAACATCAAACAAAATCAAGACAACGGTTATCCCAACTCTCCGCAGCCATCACCCATCTCTCAAACCAACAATCCGCATGATGAAAAAACGAAAAAGAACCCGATTTCTTCCAATAGGTCCTCACTGGAAAGATGTCCCCTTTAAACCATGCACTTCTTTGCAACAGTTTCAGCAGCATTCACATCCCAACGGGACCAACAACGAAGAGTCCCAACCAATGACCAAGCGTCAAACGCGACACACGTAATGTGGTAACACACTTTTAAGTACACTTTTAATTGTATTTATTACAATTTTCCCTCCCTCTCACTCATTCACCTTACAAGATAAGGTGGAAATTACTCCATGGGATTCTCAGCCATTGCTGTACTTTGAAGAAGTCGGTCATATGACAATGGCAGTAGATAAATGGACAATTATAACACACTTTGACCTCCAAAGTTACTGGGAGGAAATAAATATTATGACAGCGTATACAGCTCAATTAAAAGAATGGTGCAAGCAGGCTACCACAATCAATAAAACCGAACATTGTACTCCTATCTTAAAACAATTTGAAAGGCGTATGGCATCAATATATGCCAATAATGAAATATTGCGCAGCAGAAATAGCAGTCCTGCTCGAGTGCGCCGATCACCTTTTGACATTATTGGTACTATTTCCAACAAACTATTTGGAATACTGGACCAGGAATATGCAAATGGAATGGCAGAAACAATAGAACATGTGAAGGGCAACGAGAACCATTTATTACAACTCATTAAAAACCAAACATCGATAATAGATGCAACTTTAAATGTTATCAAGCATGACAGGGAAACCTTTGAGAAATAGTCTTTCAGCATTAACAACAATTTAAAACTGATTCTTGAATCTCTGGCAGCAACTAACAAAATAATTGATGAAGAAAAAATGATTCAAGTATTCACAACTCTC
This sequence comes from Odontomyia ornata, assembly GCA_963969285.1. Taxonomy (NCBI): domain Eukaryota; kingdom Metazoa; phylum Arthropoda; class Insecta; order Diptera; family Stratiomyidae; genus Odontomyia; species Odontomyia ornata. Next base: position 236,247,711 of record OZ017740.1, on the reverse strand, counting down.
TCACTAGACTTCTCTTTAATGGTAACCAATTACGAACAAACTCAATCAAATATAGTCCACGTTCTCACAGATTGCCATAATAAAAAGGTAAATCCTCTCTTACTTTCCCCACCACAATTGCGGTCTGAGCTTTCCATTATCAGAGAACATCTCGATTCATCGCTTTCAATTCCTGGTGGAAATAGCTATACAGATCTCTTACAGTTATACAATAGGATGACCATCAAGGCCAGACTAACTACTAGCTATCTCCTGTTCTGTATTCATTTACGCCTAGTAAGTAAAGACTTATTTCAAATCTTCAATATAGTACAAGTGCCTATTCGAGTTCGACACAAAGACATAAGGATAGCCACATCTTATGACCTCATTGCAGTAAGTCTTCATCGAGATTATTACTATCCATTTGTTAATGACGAGCTACGGCTCTGTATGACAGTGGATGGTACAGATCATATTTGCGATAAGAGGCACAAGTTATACCACAAAACAGTTGGACCCGCAATGTGTGAGCTAAATATTATGAACCAACCCGGGAAACTTCCATCTAACTGTCACTTAGAGCCAATTCCACAACCAAATAATTGGACTTAACTTCATGATCCCAATATATGGCTCTACAATTTCAAGGCTGGCGTAACAATAAACATCGTCTGTGGTTTCCAATCTATACAGCATGTACTAAAAGGGGTCGGTTCAATACGATTTAAATCAAAATGTGTGATAAGACAAGACGCAACGATCATCTCTGCGCATGCTCACATTTCTAATAATCGCAATGCTTCATTTACGGCTTCCACAACAAGGAACATAACCGACATTGAGGGCCACCTACTCAAAACCCAACAAATTAGAGCAACGCAAAACATTATTACTAAGCAAAACTTAGACGACATTAAGAATCTAAATGTATCACTACAAAAGCTTAAGAATGATGAAATTGTTCCATTCAATTTGAACGAAAGCATCCACCACTATACAGTTAGTTACTTAGCTCTAGCCTTAGTGATAACTTTTGTTTTAATATATGCAATACGAAAACTAATTAATAAGGAAAGATGTGCAACAGAACCCGCTCCTAGAAGAGCAAATTTTAGACTTAAGCGATCTACAACTGTTGAAACTTGATAAATTTCAAGGCGCGGGAGTGTTTACTATTCAAATTGCATTTCAAATTTCCCACATTCCATATCTGTAATTGAAATCCTATGCTTTATTATTCTACTTCCAATTTACCTCATAGAACTCATAACTGTAACATAAAACGTACATCTTCATGTTCTCATAAATTCCTAATGTAAAATTAATGTCACACGATAGTCGTAGCCAAAACAATGTTGGTTCTCACAACATTTCATACATTCTTGTACGTTCCCACAATTAGTCTAAATTAGCTATGTAAGCATAAATTATGTATATAAATTCACTTGTATTAAAATAAATTATTCAGTATTCAAAGTGCAACAAACGAGTTTGTACTCAACTTGATTAAACGGGCTCATTACCACCCATTGAGTGCGCATGGCGGTTATAGTCGTATGCTTCGGCGACTGAAGACTTACTTCTTTTGGTCTAAGATGGTGCAGCAAGTAAAAAAGTACGTAGTTGCCTGTGAGCTGTGCAAATGCACTAAGGCACCCAATTCTGTTCTTCGGCCCCCGATGGGAAAATTCGAGCTACTGGAGCGGATGTGCCAGCGCCTGTATACAGATCTCATCGGTCCGTACCCTCGCTCGACTTCGGGATATACGAGAGCTGTCGTGGTCCAATTCGAAAACTGCACACTGGCCCGACAGTCAGCTTTCTGGAAAATCGCGTTTTCCATATATTTGGAGTACCGGAAAAGTTGGTCTCCGACAACGGGGTTCAGCTCACCTCAGCTAGATTTCGGGACCTAATGGACAAGTATGGCATTAATCATCAGCGGACTGCCGTTTATTCCCCACAAGCTAATGCGTGCAATAATTCAAGAGATTCGATAACGGCGAAAGTTTCAGAAAATAAGAACGTCGTGTTGCATAACTTTATTTTGGAGTTGAAAAGTCTGCCCATAACCTCCTAAGGCGAGGCTTGGAATTGATTCATCACCCGCATTATTTACTGGGTAGGTATTTTTTCCTTTTCACTAGCAAAGCTTTACCAATCAGTCTCATGGAGACTATTCGATTCACGGTAGTGAGGAGGTACAATATCAAAATATTTTGTCTCCGCAGCCATCCTTAACCCTTATAATGCATGATTATGGAAGGACGCTGATTTTCATGCTTTGGTATTCCCGAAAACTAAGCACTTTTCCACAATGTGTCAAGATCTTATGGGATCAGGGAAATAAAGTTCGTGGCATAGTAATTCAATGAAGTTCAATCAGCAATTCAAGCGACAGTAGCTCACAGCAAAGATCCAGAAAACCCAAAAGCACCATCGAAAATATCTGAACGAGCTAAAAATAAATCATGGTACAGCGTATTGTATCTTTTGTATCACCTCGATCAGAGGATTTGAAGAAATTGTTCAAGGATATGCCTGATGATGAGTGTCTGATAGTAGGTTATTCACGCGCACTACAAAAAGATATTTTAGTGTATGGACTTCTCTATGTATCGCAAAACTATTTTTGCTTCTATGCAAATATCTTTCGATACGAAACATGCTTTTGTATCAAATGTGAAGACGTTTAAACTATTACCAAGAAGAAAATAGTACGTGTCACTCCCAATGCCATCCTAGTCAAACGGAAGAGAATTATTTCACAACATTTACCACAAGGCGTTTTTAATGTTATTTCGGATATGGCAGAACTCGTTAATGAACAATCCACAGAAAATGTTGCAACTCATTCAAAATTGCTATGGTGATGAGTCAGGCGTAATAAGCGATGATTCATGAGCACAATCGTTTTTCTGGGAAGATTTTTTGCGGCAATATTTGGTATTCTGTCCTGGCCAGACATAAGATCCTATTAGTTTTGGATGATCGCGGGCGAATATCCTGCCACAAAGTTAACCTTTGCTTCCTCAATTTCGATCCAGCAAAATGTATTCCATATTTGAATACGTTCCTTGAGCGCAGTGAGCAGAATGGAACAACAGTTGATGCCGGCTGGGAATCTCGATTAGATTTGGATGTGACAGATATTGTGATACAAGAAAGTAATCCCACCAGCCTTTCACGAAAACAGGCTCTAGCACAAGAAATCCTTTTAACCTATCTGCAACGTTGGAGCAAAGATTTCCTAAGACGTCGGCTCGATCGCACCGTGAACGAGGATGGTACCCATGACATGCCTCGACCCTTAACGTCATTCACTTGTCCTTGCCAATATGTTGAAGAAATATTAAACAATAAAATCAAAGAGCAATTGAAACAGGATTGTTGTGGCCGCATCACCTTTTGTAAAGGTTTATGCTAAAAGAAGAAGAAAGGCAAATACATAATCGTGGCAACTAAACGACGATATTTTTAGATAAATGAGTATACACTTTCATATACTCAGATCTATATATTTGTTGGTAATTTTACATAGAATAGTTAAATTATAGTCAGAAATTGGTTGAATAGTTTCGTATCGTTGAAACAGATAATTGAAAAAAACAAAGTAGACATATTGACAGAAGTTTTATAAGTTTGTAAGACAATCTCTGTTATAAATGTAAACTTTAGAATCGATTTTATGAAAATGGCAAAGCAAATTAAACGTCATATTTTGGAAGCCGTCTGGCTTAAGATGAAGCCAAAGATCATGTCCCAAAATATCATCTGTTTTGGAAAGTAAATAGTCACCGTGAAATCCTTTCATAAGTTCATAAAAGATTCTGAGCACCTTATTAAAGTGACTGTTTTATTGCAAAAAACTTTCAACGCTGATCTATTATCATGCCATTACCGCTGATTATACCAAACTATTTAATACCAAAACGATACTCGCTATCGTGTCAGTTATTTAAGAAAGAATGGCATGGGATAGTTTATTTTTCATAAGATCGATTAGCTTAGCCATTAGATAAACAGAATATTATTAATCAGTCATAGATATAAATCAATCGATTGTTATCTTCGCTATTAATTGGTAATAAGGGTACACAAATTAATTATTTTTTTTTACATTATTAATTATCACATTTATTTACTTAACTAGAAATCGAAATCAAATAAATCTTATCACTAATTTTATTGTGACTAACACATTGTTTCTAAACTAACACTAATTGGAAAAAGCTAGATGTAAGTTTACATATAATTATCTCACTAAACTAGTAGCAGTTACTTCATACCTGTTAATTAACATTTAATAACATTCTAAAATTCTTGATAACCCATTGGATTTGGAATATCCCAATTGAAACGTTAAAATATTTTGCACTGACTCAAATTATCGTCAGAGCTCGAAAATTTATTTATGAGGTCGTATGAGCGAATCTTTTTTCAATTCAGCTGTTCATTATCACCTCATTTAACTATCATTTGATATGGATTTATGGTACATCACTCATTTTATGTTTCCCCTCATAATGGCACGGGAAGAATTAGTCTTGATACTCGTTTGCGGGAAATAAGGCATTTATCTTACAAAAAAATCTTATGCATACACATCACCAAGCCATAACCAACTCCAGTTCCAAGTTCCAATTCTATTTCCCTTGGTGATCGGAGAACTGGCCTTGTTTTTTTTCCTTAGCGTAGCATTCTTCGGGTTCGAATTAACGTAGTAAATTTTTCGGTACCACGTCGGCGAAATTCGGGAGCGCGAAATAGAATGTAGTATTTTTTGATTGACTGGAATAATGAAGAAATACAGAATAAAGTAAAGTAGGTTTCTCTTCCGTATGTTTCTGTTTTCGACGCGTTTGAAACGGGCATTTAATGGTGGCTGAAATATGTCATTGATCGTAATCCATTTAAGACCTGCGACCGAAATCCGTTGGTCTGCTGCACCAGGAACTCCCAACTTGTGATGTGGATGATCGGCATCATCTCAAAAATCGAGATAGCGAATACCCGAAAATCCCAGCAGTACGCCCAAGCTCAGCCGTAGGTTGGCAGCCTACTAATCATGCCAGATCTGACAACATCATACCTCACAACACCATGTCTCACAATTCCACATCTCACAACACCACACTAGACAACACCACACCTCATGATACTACACCTGAATTGCTACTGATGACGGCGGCGGCTCCCTCTCTCCCGGAGGCCAGTAGCTAGAGAATGTATGTTCTGGCTCAAATTTTCCCTACGAACTGGGATTGATTTTGCGCGCCACCTAGTTTCGGAAATTGGAACTAATGGCGCTTTACACGGTCTGCAATGGAACTAATGGTTTGTGTCTTGAATATGTGGGTGTGTGTCTCGGGTGTGTAGGTGCGTGTATTAGGGTGGTATAGGTAGGTGCCTGAGATGAGAAGGTATGAGTCCGAAATAGGTGTGGATGTCATGGATGGTTGCGGCGAGGGTGTCTGTCTAGGGTATGTGTGTATGTATCAGATAAGTGTAAGTGTGGTGCTCTGGGCGGTTGTTCGCTGGGCCTGAGAGCCTTTAGTGTGTGACTTATTGAAGGCGTTTGGGTCGAGCGATTTACTTGGTCACGTTAGGCGTGCTGGACTTTTTTATGATGCGAGTGGCTGCGTGGTGACGAAGGGCGCTGCTATAGATGGGTGACTACGTTATTGACGGGTGGTGGGCTTGCTCGTCAGCGGGTGCTCTATGGCAGGGAATTTGCTTCGTGGGTGCTTGGTTAAGGAACGCGTTGCTCATCGATTGGTGTATGTTGCTAACGATGGACGACGTTGTAGGCGAGTAAACGTCATGCGTTTCGATTGTTCGGAGATGCGTGATGACGGAGGGCGCTGATGTAGATGGGTGACTTAGCATTATGGATGGGCAATGGGTTTGCCTTTCGACGGGTATTCTAAGGCGTTTCAATTTGCTCCGTGGGTGCTTGCTTAAGGTGTGCGTTGCTCTTCGATTGGCGTCGGTGGTTAAGGATGGACAGCAGCGTGTGGAAATCACCAATTTGCTTGATCACGTTAGGCGTGCTGGACGTTTTTCATGGTGCGAGTGGTTGCGTGGTGACGGAGGGCACTGATATAGACGGGTGGTTTTGCATTATAGATGGGTGATAGGTTTGCCTTTCGACGGGTGTTCTAAGGCGTGAGAATTTGCTTCATGAGTGCTTGGTTAAGGAGTGCGTTGCTCATCGATTGGTGTCTTTGACTAAGGATGAATGGCCGCGTGTGGAAATGACCGATTCGCTTGATCATGCTAGGCGTGCCGGAAGTTTTTAAAACGCGAGTAGTTGCGTGGTGATGGAGGGCGCTGCTATAGACGGGTGTCTTTGCATTATGGATGGGCGACGGGCTTGCCTTTCGATGCGTGTTCTAAGGCGTTACAATTTGCTCCGTGCTTACTTGCTTAAGGTGCGCGTTGCTCCTCGTTTGACGTATGTAGTTAAGGATAGATGGTGTTGTGGGCGAGAAAACGTCGCGCATGTTGGTTGCAGGAGAAAGTAATTCGAGGTATAGGTTTCCATGGCAGCGGATGTTATGAGCCGTAGAAATTTGCCTCTTGAGCGTTTGGTTAAATTTCCGCGTTGCTAATCAAAGGGTGCCTGTCTTTAAGTATGGATTGCCTTGTCGGCGGTTCGGAATGGTTTGCGTCGCTTTTTGGAGGATCGGGATTGGGGTGTAAACTTGTTCGGAGGTGAATGCTGTCAGGCATGGAAATTGACGTCGGGAACGCGTGACATATGTAAGTGACTTTGCTTTTTAAGAGTATTATGTTGTGCACATAGACTTGCCTGTCGCCGGGAGTTTTAGGGCATCGGAATCTACAGCGTGGAAGAGAAGTGACCTGGCGTACATTACATTGTAAGATGACTTTGTTTGTTGGTGGCGGGCATGTTTGCGTATGCATTGCGCGTTGCTTGGCAATGGGAATTTTTAGAAGTACTAATGCTTTTTTAGTGTCCATGAACTGCGGATAACGTGATGCGTGGGACTGAGACGTGCTTTCACAAATGTCCATTCATAGATACGCCTGCTCTAATCAGCCAAATATTGTTTACATTGATCTTTTTTCGGTTTCTTTGTGGTAACGTACGTCGTTTCTTTGTTCTGTGACTCATTGCTATTGTATATTATTGCTTTTATTGGTTTCATGTCAATAGTAGTTTGAGAATCGTCTACAATGTATTTTGTTCGGTTAGGCTACTATGTTGATTGTTTGTTGTAATGCGTTCTTGATATTTAGTATAGTATTAAATTTTAGTTTGCTAGTAGCAGCATTTTGTTTGTCTTCATCATCATCACTTATTTCTTACAGCAGCTTTTATTCTTCATTCTCTGATTTTAATACTATGTAGAAGTATGACATTATATTCATTCGTTTTTTCTTTATTATAGAATGCTCATTAGTTTTGTTCAAAAATTCCAATAATTTCTTCCAAAACGAGTTATTTTTTCAAATTAACTATCTTGTAGTGCATGAGATGGTGATAATTTTGTTCGTACATCGTATGATTTGTATATGGCTTGTCCCTTTTGATAAGCGCATGGTAAACATGCATTATTTTTTTAGATCACTATGTTGACATGTATGTTTTGGGTAACTGTTCCCAATTTAGATTATTTATGGTTGTTGTCTAGGAAAGATTTTACGATTTATGGCTTATGGTATACTACTTTTTTATGGATTTTATGTATGATGGATGTAGAAATCGTCGGAGTGATCCTAATAAGTAGGAAAATTTACGCATTTTCATTGATAATTTTTTTGGTACCTACTGAAAGGAAGAAGCTAATATAGAAAAAAGTGAATGAGGTAGATCACTGACATTAGGAGTTTGTTGGTATTATAGTATTATTCTTTGGTTATGTCCATAATGCATGAAAAAATATTTTTTAGTCCTAAATGATGGCATTATATGCATTCACTAGATTGAATGGGTTTTTATATTTACTTTAAATTAGGTGTTGTTATTGTAGGTCTATATTATTAAGTTTAGGTAGTGTCAAGAGTTTCAGTGTAATATCGAGTAAAACTGTTATTTTATGCTTGTCTCATGTTCATCACATCATAGTTTCTAGTATTGAAATTTTATTTATGTATGGATTGCTCTGGTATGATTTTAGTCATTTCCGAATTTCTTTAGCCATATCTTCAATAGGAACTTGTTGATATTAGAGTATGAGAATCTCTGATTTATTATATCCTTAGGAAAATGATGCATGCTTGGTTGATGTCACCATTTAATACTTTTCGGATGCATGTTATCACTTATAGTGCCTACATGATTGCAAGAGAATTTACAAACCTCATACTTTGTATGCTTGTATTAAGCGTCAAGTCATTGCTGCTATATTCGTATACATTTTCAATACTTGAAATTAAGTAAAATACGTACATATTTACTACATTTTAAATATGCTAGATTTATCATCATAGGGATTTTCGAGTATGCTCATTTACGTATTCAAGTATTATTTTCACATAAATAAAATGTCTTCTTGTTGAGTTGTTTCCTATCTGAATTTTTCTGCTGGATACTTGGTTGATTTTTTATAGGTTTGAAGAAGATCTAATTAGTTTTCAGCATATAGGGTATGTTTTGAGTTGGCACACTGCTACTATAGATCACTTAGGCTAATGTTTATGTAAGATAGTTCGGTATCGATAACGATGTGTGGTAGCATATGAGTTTATGGTAGGCTATTTTTAAATCGATCTCATCGTATCATGTATAGACAAGTAGCATATGTTATGGAGTGTAATTGAAAAGGATGGTCGCGAGTCATTGTAGGATGATAAGAGATGATCATTACTTTCAGGAAGTGTTTGTCTTGTGGTAATATGATGAACAGATGTACACTTGAGTTGAATGAACTCATGAGAGGTTTTTTGTCTCTCATTAGATATTTATGAATAGTAGAGTTAAGTGTTTGATATTTAGGAGTTTCGGATATTCTAGGAATGTTTAGATCGTTATGCTTGATTGTTTGAGATATTTGTTTGCTTGAACGGTGGTAAAACAGTTGGTAAAATTAAAAAACCTGTATACTTTTCTGGTAAAGATAATTTATTGAGTAATACTACTTTTTTAACATATATTACTAAATGTTGATAAAGTCTTTAACAGCATATCTGATGAATATCTATATATTTTCATGTATTCTACAGCATATTGAACAATTTTCAAGTTAACTTAACCCAGGTTTATTCAGCTGCACTATTTATGCATTAGGACCATACAAATGTATAATAAGTCCTCTCACATCTTTTTTAATGTTTATTGTACAATTTATATAGCAATTCAATATCCTCAGCATTTCATTGTAGCTCATGTCCCCTTCACTCTAGTGCAAAATGTTGATGTTTCAATTCCAATATTGTTTTGGTTGTATGTTATGAGAACAGTATGTTCCTTGATGAATTACTGATGAAGATTTCCCGATACAAATTGAATATCATTCATAAACTTTTTCATTCTAATAGCACTGACCACTAGTTGGCTCTGATTTTGTTTGGACAGTTTATACTACCGGATGCTATGAATTATTACTTTGTCGTATGTACGTGAGACTGCAGGAGTATGTACTGTTTTATTGGTGAAAAAATATTTCTTGTCTCTTGATTATATGAATGACAAATGCATGTATCAGTGCCTGATGTCGTATTAGAGTTGGACCATTCACATATTTGCTAGTGTATTCCATGTTTGTTGGATAATTTTTCACCCATATTACCATATTTAAGCATATATTGTAATTCTCGATGCGTATTCGGTGTTCGGGAAAAATATTACGGTACTCTTCCATGAAGGATAGGATGACCATTATAATAGATATTATCGCGTTGAAAGTGTATTGAGCTCTGTCTTATTAGTTTTCTTGACGTCGTTAACCAGAATTTTGTTTTTGAATGGATGTGCTTAGGACCACTGTTTTGCTGAATTTTAAAAACCTCATAATAATCCGTAGAATAATATGTAGTCTAGTGACAAAAAACCACGTGATGCATTTAAGTTAAGAAACATTCATGTTCTAGTTGGTCCAGTGCAACTTAAAAGAGGATCTGTTTCTCAATAAACTTCAATATCTTATATTTTAAAGAGATTACACTTGATTACCAAGCCTTTCACAAAGTATGTTGTTTTTACCAAGTCTTAATACACAATTTTCAAATGAATCATTCCTTTTAGTGAAGTGAAACATTGTTTATAGTGTTCGTAGTATTTTAGTTCATCACATGGAAAATTAGATCGTTACAAAGTACTGGTATTTCATAAAAAAGTCTAGAGAAGTTTATGTTTACCAATGATGTTTGAGTTGGAGTGAAGAAGTCGTTGATACCCAGTTTAAGTACGCTTTTTTCTCTGCATCTTGCACAATATTGGTCATAGTATTCCTACACACAATCGGTAAGCAAATTGCTGTATTGCATGACAATGTTGAAAAAATCCATCAAGATGAAAAGCGTGAAGGGCTCGGGATGTTTAAGTATTAGTCTCTCTCCTTCAATAGGTATGTAGAACAGTTCAAGAAGTCCAAGCTGATTTGCAGGGAATTCATCTACTCTATCCTTGAGATCAATGAGGTATTGAATGGTTTCGATGAATTAGGCTACATCATTACTCACAACCTGCACAATGATGAAACATCACGGACAAATGTCTCTAGGTATGAACATTATTACAGCTATCAAGTGTCTATGTATTAGTATCATTTGTCGATTGGTCTCTTTATCATGCAAAGAAGGTTATCCACAATCACCAATTAGTTGAGCCGTCTGAAAGGGTCATGAGTGGTCTGTTCTGTAGCTGAACAATGACCAACTTCACACCAATATGTTTTCTCTTTTGCACCTATAAACCCAATTGCCTACTGAACTCAAGGCCGTTTTCTCTTTCACATCTACTACCCGAGTTCATTGGCGGGCGGAAGGTGGCGGAAGGTCTCGCAGAGATGCAGGGTAACCTTTTAACCAGCCTATCCATGCCACGCAGGCATCCATGACCGGTCATCATGCGCTATGACGCGTCATAATGCATGATGACCGGTCATGGATGCCTGCGTGGCATGGGTAGGCTAGTTAGAAGGTTAGCCTGCATCTCAGCGGGGTCCTCCGCTACCTTCCGCCCGCCAATCAACTCGAGTTGTAGGTGTGAAAGAGAAAACGGCCTTGAGTTCAGTAGGCAATTGGGCTTATAGGCGCAAAAGAGAAAACATATTGGTGTGAAGTTGATCATTGTTCAGCTACAGAGCAGACTACTCATGACCCTATCAGACGGCTCAACTAATTGGTGATTGTGGATAACCTTATTTGCATGATAAAGAGACCAGTCGACATATGATACTAATACATCGGCACTTTTTTGTTTTTTTTTTTTGTGGTAGGGAGGTGAAGGCATTTACGCCCGCCGAGTCTGGCAGTGTGGGACTCCCATGGAGTATACCCTTGGACTACCCACTAAACACCTCCCCAGTCAATCTGAGAACCTAGCCTGGAACCGTTTGACACATTACTTCGGGCCAGGTCTCGTTTTGTTACGCCGTGGGGCGCCTTCAAGCTGGGGAGTCCCTTTCCTAGCGGGAGGGGAGAGGGGAAGAGGAAATGCCAGAAGAGCGATCCCCTAGCCCCAGCACCTCCGGCTGCTGCGAGTCCCTTTTATCTTTTAGGACTGCCCGAGCATAATGTGCCACCTGGTTCCATTTGTCAACCGATTCGAGCATCACCGCAACTATATTATCCGGGGTGAGCTCTTCCGTCTCCCTGTAGAGTTCCCTTCACAGCCTGGCCCATTTGGTACACGCAAAAAATGTGTGACAGGCATTGTTCCCCTCTCCTGGGCAAAACCGACAATCGGGAGACCGTGACTTACCGATCTTGTGCAGGTAAGACTGAAAACACCCGTGCCCGCTCAAAAGCTGGGTCAGATAGAAGTCAGTCTCACCATGCCTTCGATTTAGCCACGGTCTCACATCCGGGATAAGGTGCGCAGTCCACCTTCCCTTCGTGCAATTCCTCTAAGACTGCAGCCAATCGTTGAGCGAGCGTTGTCTCTCCCTCGCATCCTCGTTTCGGTGCAGGTAAATAGCGTGGCGCTCTCTTGCAAGGAGGGCGACAGGTATCACGCCTGCAATCACTCTCACCGCCGAGTCGGAGACTGTTGGATACGAAGATGCAATTCTCAGTGCTCCTCTTCTCTGTACCTGTGCCAATCGTTTTCGGTAGACCTCCTTGCTGAGAGCGTCGCCCCATACCTCTGCTCCGTACAGTAGCACTGACCCTACAGCACTCATCAAGAGGCGTCTTCTTGATGGGCTGGGTCCCCCTACGTTGGCCATAAGTCGACTCAGGGCCGATATTCCCGAAGCAGCCTTCTCAGCCGTTGCCCTGATTTACTCAGAGAAACTCATCTTCGAGTCGATCAGTAGCCCCAGGTACTTCACCGCTGGCTTCGAATCGACCTGTATATCTCCAATACTGATCATCCTTACTCTAGGGATTCTCTTTTTTGTCAAGATGACCACTTCGGTTTTCTCCAGTGCTAAACTGAGCCCGCGAGCAGTCACCCAGTCCCTCACTCAGCGCATTAGCATACCTAGCCTAAGTTGTGCTTGTTCAACGGTGCGTCCGACGAGCAGAGCCGCAACATCATCCGCATAGCCGACCAAGCGCGACTCATCTGGCATCTCAAGTCTCAGTAGCCCGTCGTAAGACACGTTCCACAGGTCCGGACCAAGGATAGATCCCTGGGCAACACCCGATGTAATTTCCATCCTTCGTTGGCCCTGTGTCGTGTCGTAGAGCAGGCTTTGGTATTTTAGGTAGTTCCTCAAAAGCCGCATTAGATATTCTGGAACTTGAAAAGAGTTTTCCAGCGTGTCCAGAATATCCACCCATCTAGCGGAGTTGAAGGCATTCCTGACGTCGAGTGTCACCAACAGGACGATCCGTCGCTTGGTGCGACTAAATGCCTCTGCCTTTTGGACCGCGTTCACCACCTCTGCAATCGCATCAATGGTAGAACGTCCTGCTCTAAAGCCGTACTGCCGAGGAGATAGGTCCCCAGCACCATGAATCGCGTCAGTGAGTCTTCCGTTGATGAGTTTCTCTAGCACTTTCCCAGCCGTGTCTAGCATGCATAGCGGGATTTCCCTTCCCCTTGCTGATCAGCACGAGACTCGCCACCTTCCATCGTACCGGGAAAACCCCGTCCCGTAGGCAAGCGTTGAATGTGCTGAGCAGCAAGTCAGGACAATGGGAATAGACGAGCTGCAAAACCTCAGCTGGAACACCATCTGGACCTGGAGCCTTCCTCGCTTTCAGGGAGAGGACTGCCTCCTCCAGTTCCAGCTGTGTGAAGAGTGGGCACTCGACCGCTGTTTCACCACGGACAGCGTCAACACGGACGGGGTGGTAGGGGAAGAGTCCCCGCACTATCGCGTCCATCTTTTCCGCGTCATGTATACAAGGCTTCCGTAGGGCACCAAGTTTCCCCATGACCAGCTTGTAGCCAAGGCCCCACGGATCCCTATTTACATCATCCACGAGGTCTTGCCAGCATCGGGCCTTACTCTTGTTAATAAGCCTGCGAAGATATTTCCTGCCGGACCTGTATGCTGCTAGCCTAGTGTCTGCCTCCTCCCGTGTTCGCGCCCGCTGGGCCTCTCGCCGAAGTTTGTGACACTCGCTTCTTTGTTCGGCGATCTCGTTTGACCACCAGTATACTGGAGGCTTACCGTGTCGGGGTTTCCGACGGGGCATGGAAGACTCGCAAGCAGCTATGATGGTACTCATAGTTGAGTTCACCAAGTCCTTGGCTGTGGGCCCTCCACTCCCTGGCGGAGCTCCCAGCAACGGTGCGCCTGCCGTAAGCGCGTCAGCGAACCTCTCAACGTCCATCCTCCCAGTCCTCCATCCGAGGATTGAAGTTTGGGCATATGCACGCAGAGTGGCACTGTCGTGAATCTCAACCGCTATATACTGGTGATCACTAGCCGAGTAGTCCTCTAGTGCTCGCCAGTTGTGTACTCTAGGTACCAGGGACTCCGAAGCGAGTGTCAAATCGGGTATGGTTCCTACGCAACCCCATCGGCGGAAAGTAGGGGTGTTACCAGTATGTAGGACAAAAAGCGCTGTTCTGGCTGCCATGTCCAAAATTTGCTTTCCCCTTGGGTCGGATTGTGGCATACCCCATTCAATGGCTCTAGCGTTGAAGTCTCCCCCGACCAGCATGTGGCCCTCTGTGTTCGAGGCAGCGTCCTCCAGGGCATCGAGTTTGGTTCGAAAAGATCGCATTGCCTCGTTAGGCGTCAGATAAACACTGAAATATGTTATCCCTAAACACCGCACCCACACAAAACCATCCCCGCGTCCATGGCCCTGCACCTGAAGGCGGGCGCTGTCTCGAACCCAGATGGCCGAGGTACCAGATTTGTCAGGATACCACGCTTGCGAGTCCTTGTTATGATGTTGCTCGCTCAGCAACAGGAGGTCAGCTTTCTTATCACTCGCAAACTGCTCAAGTAGGTCCTGGGCGTTTGTGCTTCGGTGCAAATTGACCTGCAGGATACGGATCATTTGAGTATCGATTTGGCTTTAGTTAGGGCCTCCTTGAAAACCCAGCATCTCCCTGTCCCCGGCTCATGTTTGAGGTCACCGGGTGCTAGCTTAGCATCCTTGCAAAGAATGCATTTTGCCTCGTTCGTGCACTCCTTCCTTTTGTGCCGCATTTCACCACATTTGTAGCACAGAGATCTCCTGCCGGGTCCACTACAGCCATACGCGGTGTGTCCGTATTCGAAGCATCTGAAGCAGCGGATAAGGATCGCTCTTCTCCGTATCCTGCAGATCACCCAACCTATCTTAATTTTGCCCTTCGCCAGTATTTGCTGGGCGCCTTTATCAGCTAGTTCGACATAAGCCACGCGTGTCAATCTTGCCTTGAGTTCACTTAAGCTGGGGAACTCCCTCCTGATGGCATCCTCTACTTCAGCTTTGTCCGTGACGCAGTCGAGGTCCCTGATTCCCAGGGTGGCCATTGGTTCGAGCGAGGCAACCGTTGCCGCATCTCCAAGAACCTTTTGAACCGCGTCACGGAATGCATCTTTGTTTGTGGCCTCTGGCCCGAATTCCACCAGCAGGCCACCGGTCCGGGTTGGTCGAACTGCTTTGATGGCAGTTTTGGTGTCGTCTGGCTTGACCGCTCCTTTAATTTCACGGAGGACATCTGCGTAGGTTCGGCCCTTAGTGGGTTTAATAAGCAGTGCCTCTCGCAAGGGTTTGCGCCGCGGTTTGCTTTTTGTTTTCTGCGGTATATCGGGGGGTTCTTTGTTCTTTTCGTGGTTGAGCTCTTTGTCTGTTTTTTCTAGGAGTAGCTTTTTGGCCGCTTTTTTCGTTGCCTTGTTTCGCCCCACATGAAACTCCTCGCCTGGAGTGTCAACTTCGTTTATGGTCTCGTCCTTCCTCCTTTTCTCACGGTCGCCTATAATTGGGCTACCGGCCATTCTTTTGCTGCTGCTAGGACCCACTGATGCCTCGAGGGAGAGCGTGTCTTTTTGGTGCTTTTCGGTTGCAAGCCACCTCCGCCTGTAGCGCGTTATGCGGTCAAAAAGCTCCTCCAGTTCAAGAATGCCATTCTTGACACTCTTGCCTATGTTTTTCTGCACTTCGCAGGCAGCCCTCAGTTGTTTGACGATAGTCCCCGCTTTCCGAGTAAGCCGCTCCTCTTCGGCGCGGTCAAGGGCGATTGTGTTATTTGGCGCCACCTCTTGGGAGAGGCCCCCGTTTCCTAGCCCTTTTGCTTCTATCGCTTGGGTCGCGTTTGAAGTGGCGTCGACCAACGGCAAAACTTCTCCCTCCCCCAGTCTTACACTGGCCACTGTTGGTGTCGCAGCTTGATCCGGATTGTGTACGTCTTGCACTGGATGCGCTGGGGTGCGCATAGTCCTTCTACTGCGCCCAAAGGCCGCAATGATGCCAGGTTGCACAACGCACTCTGCCTTCTTTCGTTCGTTAGTCCGTCTGTGGTCTGTCTCCGATGATTTTACCTGTGATGTTGACTTTGACAGTGTTTCTGGGGTTTGCTGCCTCCCCCCACAATTGGTGACTTGCTTTATCGGTGTTCTTGCCAACAGCGGTTTTTGCCTGAAAGGGTTCTCCGTGCTAGCGTCCTGTTTGCTTGTAGTTATATCTGTTACAGAAGCCAAGTTCACCACTTCTATAACATTGCAGTCGCTGGATGACGACGGCCGGGAGCCTGCTCGCTCACTACCCTCTGCCGCCGGTACTGGGGATCCGACCCCCTGCACCGTAATTTGGTTCCCCTTGTGGACCTGCATGATTTGGTTTTCTGTCAGGGTTTCCGTTCCCATAGCATTTTACCTACTGCCAGGATATATAGATAATTGATGACGCCATATATTTCGTCATGTCACAGTGAAGATCATTGACACTCAGGTATTTGTCCTGAGACTCTCCCTTCACTGCCGACCATTGCCCAGGGCTGCTTATTGGTTATTCGCAGCGAACCTTTCGAGAAAGGTCTTCCCTTATCCACAACCCTGGAGACGCGTTTGGTTCCCCGGTCTGAAGGCACTATCGATAAATCGATAACCGAAATACATCGACACTTGATAGCTATAATAATGTTCATATCTAGAGACATTTGTCCGTGATGTTGCATCATTTCGCAGGTTGTGAGTAATGATGCAGCCTAAGTCATCGAAACCATTCAAAACTCTTCTGAAAATGGATCAATGACAGATTATAAGTCAGTTGGAGGTACCAAAATTTTACTCAATTGTTCAATGATAGGGGGAAAATCGTTCCGGTCATAACATACTGATCTTCCTGCATATCTCGGATAATCCAAAAGGGTTGATCAAGCATGAGAACACCAAGATGATTCAATATACTTAATAAGTTCCACTATAAGCCCTTAATACATCGACAAAACAAAGGTGAAATTAATTCATGTTAAGGTCCTACCAATGATTTGCATGAAGTAGAGATTTATTCAAAAAGTTTGTGCTTTACAAAATGATTCAAATGGCTGATCCAAGGGATCATACGATTTTGACCATTTTGGATGAGTTCATAAGTGTAGCAGCATGATTTCAATGCAGCGGAACATCATAGTGGGCGGTAAGAGTCTCAGGCATTATTCACTTAAAAAATAATGACGGACCGCAAGTCTTATGAAGACATAAAAAGACTGGAAAAATGAGCTCAAATTACTGTAAATAGGGATTCCTATATATTTGATGGACAGGAGTCGAAAGAAAAACGAATGTACATGAAAAAAGAAGGGTGTATTGACTCAATTTTATGAAGAATATATCAGCATGAAATACGATTAATTAACTCTCGAGCAACTGATAATAACTTCCTCTTAATCAAGATTTGCTTACCTGAACAGCAACCTAGACGTGAATATTCTTGTCTGACCCATGTATGCCTACAAATAACTTGGATGATGATGACGATGCAGTCTTGGTAATCAGTAGGCTTAAAGTAAATTGTGACGAGCATATGACATTTAAAGTAAGGTGCGAAAAAAGCTGACTGTTACTGTATGGAAAGTAATATGTGTTTTCTTATAAATAGATTCTTATCAAGCAACAAATAAATTTAGGGAATGAAAGATAGCACGTTGGGTCAAACGCTCAACTTATCAACTTAAGACAGCTACAAAGACAGCTCAAGAGATAGCATATCAGCTAAACAGACAGGGTATCAGCTAAATAAACAGCTGCATAGACAGCATTACACATAAGATAGACAGCTCATCAGCAAAAGCTACAACTAAATACATAGTTTAACAGATAAAAAGACAGCTTATTAGCCTAGAAGCAATCTATTGTAGCCCAGCAGTACTCCTAAAAATTCTAAAGAAAAAAAGAAGCAAAGTGTCATTTCCTGTTACTGACTCCTACTCTTGTTAGCTTGGTGGTTCAAGTCTCAACTGCATAGCACTTTCTTATCTTTCAATTTAAATCATGATTGTGAGCAACATTACAGCATCCAAGGGCTAAACATGTTTACTTTATGCAATAGGATGATCAACATATATTGAACTTGGCTCTCCTCTTCATCCGTAAATTCAGAGAAATGAATTTATATGCTGGCGTAATAAATATACATCTTTAGTTTTACTACTAGAAGCAGTCATTTAAAATGATCGAAGCAGATCCAGTAACTTCGTCAGCTAGTCAGAAGCATGAAAAAGCCAGCCAGACTGATAAGGTTACTTCAGCCAGAAAAGTGAACAAGAAACAGAAGAAACTAATAAAGAATCGAGAGAAACAGCGAATCTATGAGAAAAACCTCTTGCTGAACTATACATACTATCTTGATGAAGGCTTTCACAAAAGCAAAGTGATACTTGGATTTGACCCACTGACATTTCCAGCGAAAATAATCTTCCGATGCATTGCACAAAATCAGTTGGAGTTAGATAACAGTCACTGGACTTCACTTCGCCAATACCTCATTGATCTCAAGGATAGAGTAGATGAATTCCCTGCAAATCAGCTTGGACTTCTTGAACTCTTCTACATACCTATTGAAGGAGAGAGACTAATACTTAAACATCCCGAGCCCTTCACGCTTTTCATCTTGATGGATTTTTTCAACATTGTCATGCAATACAGCAATTTGCTTACCGATTGTGTGTAGGAATACTATGACCAATATTGTGCAAGATGCAGAGAAAAAAGCGTACTTAAACTGGGTATCAACGACTTCTTCACTCCAACTCAAACATCATTGGTAAACATAAACTTCTCTAGACTTTTTTATGAAATACCAGTACTTTGTAACGATCTAATTTTCCATGTGATGAACTAAAATACTACGAACACTATAAACAATGTTTCACTTCACTAAAAGGAATGATTCATTTGAAAATTGTGTATTAAGACTTGGTAAAAACAACATACTTTGTGAAAGGCTTGGTAATCAAGTGTAAACAAAATTCTGGTAAACGACGTCAAGAAAACTAATAAGACAGAGGTCAATACACTTTCAACGCGATAATATCTATTACAATGGTCATCCTATACTTCATGGAAGAGTACCGTGATATTTTCCCTGAACACCGAATAAGCATCGAGAATTACTATTTATGCTTAAATATGGTAATATGGGTGAAAAATTATCCAACAAACATGGAATACACTAGCAAATATGTGAATGGTCCAACTCTAATACGACATCAGGCACTGGTACATGCATTTGTCATTCATATAATCAAGAGACAAGAAATATTTTTTCACTAATAAAACAGTACATACTCCTGCAGTCTCACGTACATACGACAAAGTAATAATTCATAGCATCCGGTAGTATAAACAGTCCAAACAAAATCAGAACCAACTAGTGGTCAGCGCTATTAGAATGAAAAAGTTTATAATTGATATTCGATTTGTATCGGGAAATCTTCATCAGTAATTCATCAAGGAACATACTATTCTCATAACATACAACCAAAACAATATCGGAATTGAAACATCAACATTTTGCACTAGAGTGAAGGGGACATGAGCTACAATGAAATGCTGAGGATATTGAATTGCTATATAAATTGTACAATAAACATTAAAAAAGATGTGAGAGGACTTATTATACATTTGTATGGTCCTAATGCATAAATAGTGCAGCTGAATAAACCTGGGTTAAGTTAACTTGAAAATTGTTCAATATGCTGTAGAATACATAAAATTATATAGATATTCATCAGATATGCTGTTAAAGACTTTATCAACATTTAGTAATATTGTAATGTGACGCCTACGCCCGGGAATCGAAGTGATTCCGATCCCGAACCCTGGCACCCGGCCAGATATGTATGACTTCGAAGTGCAAGCAGACTTCATCTTTCGTGCAGATATCATTGCGCAGAAAATATTTTTTTCTTCAAATATTTATATTTGTGGAGAAATATTTTCTGTCAATGTGATCCGCTGTAATTAAACACTGATACATTTCGAAGCATATCTATCTGGCAATACCTCCCACGATGGCCGTCCAAACGTCAAAAAGGTACAGAAGGTGCGCGGTTGACTTCCGATGAGTGAGAGTGAAGATTGTTCTAGACCAAAGTGTTTCACTTGTTTAAATCTTCACTATACACAGAAAAGTGCGGTGACTTTCGACAGTTTGGTGGTAGAAAACAAAATTGCGAGTGAATGTTATCCAAAAGTATTGTTTCATGGATGGTTTTGCACGAATAGCCTTCTGTATGAAAACAACGGTTATTCGTCACAGTTGGACGCATCTTTCTCTAGAATCTAGGAATGGTAAAATCGGTGTGTTGCCGCCTCTGCGAAGCGAGTGGTAATTTACTATTCATTTTCAGAAAAAGGAAACGAAGATGCTCTTCGCATGCTTCAGTCGATTGCATCATCATCGATCACCTTGACTGACCGCCTTCCACATCATATCTGTCTACAATGCAACAATGAGTTACATGTGGCATACAACTTTAATTTGTGCTATGCAACTGACATCACGAAGGATTTTACAAATATCAAAAGCAATACAGACACTGAAGGCGGCGAAAGTGTGGCTTATGGGAATGCTAATGGAGCTGAGGATGATCCAGGTGACCAAGGAAAATCACTGCCAAGCTCGGTGGTAAGTGTCCAAAAGTACGTTTAATAACTCTTACAACGTTATGATCAGGGAATCATATCAAGAAAGCCGAGTATATTTCCTTTGTTTCGCATATTGTGGTGCGTTTACATGAATTTCACAAAAGAGTAATTTTGACATGCGGTGATTATTAGAGAAAACGGAGTAAATTCTGAAAAAATTCATAATGAGAAATCATAGTAGAATATATTGGTTTCCCAAAAATAGTCGTGGAATTTTAATTCAATTGTAACGTCCAAGTACTTAATAAGCTCTCCGTATGAAAATAATAAGAAAACTACTAAATTCAAATCACCCTAAAAGCCTAACTAGACATATGCTATATAACATCAGCATCCCTAGTAACCGTGACAAACGTGCAAATATATAAACCTTATATAATCTGTCAATTGAAGTCAGATTTTAAAACAAAATGATAGCAAATAATAAATTTACCTGATTCCAAGCTAGACTTTTCAAATATTTTCAATGCCAAATGGTTCGATCCACGGTGCAAGTAAAATTTATAAATTTAAAACAATTAATTTGAAAAATTAACTGTTAGAATGTGCACTATATTAAGAACTTTCGTTTAAAAAAGGAAAATAAATGTAAGAAAATATTAAAAACGCGTTCAAAATATAAAGCTAATAATTTCACTCCGCAAAACGTCTTGATTATATATTTTTGTATATTTTGGCAATACTAAATTACTTAATTTCGATTTAATCATTGAGAGTCGAAATTAAACAATCCTTTCAAAGAAAAATCTATGGTTTAATCTTTATTGTAAACAACTTTGTAAATGTTAATTAATACTAAGGAAATTCTCTAATCAACTATTTACCTATTATTAAGATTCTATAACAAGATTGATGTATTAACTCCTTAGAAATATTTTAAACACACTTTTGTCTATATATACAAGAAAATCTAATCCTGCATCTAGAAACTTGAATATAGAAAAAAAAAAAAGGAAAAAATCTATCGCCTCTCCCTCTCTCTATTAACCCGCCTTAAGCTTGTAAACCTGATGACTGATTTTTTTTGTGACGAAGTTTACCCTTAAATTTTTCTAATTCCTTCCGCCTTTCTGTAGCTTTGTAAATGAGCCTAAAATATCAACCGCATGAGAAACTTCATCCTGTGTACAAGATTGCATGAATTTTAACGTAATTAAATTCTAATGTAAACAAAATCAAACCACTAAAATTAGTAAACCCATTTTCGAACGAAAACAATATTGAAAATGAAACCGTCTTGAATATTTCAAAACCAAATAGATTTTAAACCTTATACCGACATGAAAGCAAAAGATGTAAATCATTAGTGTTCAAGTATTCATTATATTCATATATGAGTCCTAGTAATATATTTCTACTTATATACATGCCATAAATAATAACATATACATACTAAACATTTAGCAATAGAAAAACAATAAATATACGTACAAATCATTTTAGGTTAATAAATAATATTAAATTTTAAGAGGAACCAGAAACAAGAAAAAAATAATCTACTTGTAATAATAACATAAATCTTGTAATGATTAATTCAGTTTAACAATTGAAGTACATTATTAATATGAGACCATGACATTGCAAGTATAACACCTGTTAGATGAGAAAAGTGTAAAATGCTGTAAAAATTTTACGTAAACGATAATTTTCAATGAAATCTCGGAAAAATAAACATGAAGTATTAAATAAGCCATAAGCCTTTCCGTTCCGCATGCTCTTTCTTTTGCAGCGGAAGTGATGACCGAGGGTAAGTATGTCTTGAAGAGGGTTAGGTTTTCATAATCTGCGGATGATTGATTTCTAGTCGGTTACGGTCCGCGGTACCCTTGTTTGCGCTCGTTTTTTTCTTAGAGTAGGTTATTTTGGACTTGAGGTAGTTTAGCTTATTTTCTGGTACCGCGTCGGTGATTCGGTAACGCGCCTATGGTGATTTTGTAGTGTTTTGATTTGAGATCTGTGGAGAGATCACATCCAGAACTAACGTAACGTAGATTTCCCGTTCTGGATGAGTAGTTATTGACGCGTTTGGAAATCGGGCATGTGAACCGGTGGCTGAGTTACGTAACTCGGACTTAGTCTGCTCGCGTAAGACCCGCGACCGAAACTCCTCTCCGAACTAGCTAGCCTACAAGCAGCCACCACGGAGTAGACTAAGTGTGACCGGACTTGTTGACCTGAAGGGTACAGTCCGTTGTCATTTCCAAGACTGCACGTCTCGAACCGATGAGAGGTCGGTTCTGATTGCGAACAAACGAGACGGAGTATGAAACCGTTACAAATGGCGCCCAACGTGGGGCCTAAAACATCCTAAGGGGGAAAGAAATTCGCGTCTTCTGACGAGTTGGTCCTTTACGGAGGATGTAAGGTACTTTGGTACTCGAGTCCCACTATCAGGAGCAGTGGAGTTGTGTGGTACACACCAGCAGTCGCTTCACGTGAGTTGTAGCTTCCGCTCTCCTTTGTTTGATTTTGTTTTCGCGACAGAATCCTTCCGATGTGTTGTCCCAGGCTAACCCCTGTAAGGACCTTCTATTTTCTTGATGGAACTGCCAGCCTGATGGGTTTACCTATCAGCATGAACTCTCAAGAAAATAGAAGGCTACCTTGCCTTTATGTCGCGGAAGGATTCTACTTATTTCGTATGCGTGATAGACGAGTGGTATCGGTTCAACGTTCGGTGGCGTATGCTGGAGTTGCGAAGCCCGGAATGCTTCCACGCGTCGGGAATTTTGACCGCGTACAAAATCGTTACGGCAGCTCTACCACTTGTCTCGTCGAGTCATTTAACGTAGGTTAGAAACGGTTTGTAACGTACGGGAAATGGGGAAAATTAAAGTAGTAAATCAACCTGAAGCCCCCTTCTCTTGACAGACCACCATCAGTCATCATTTCTGCCCGAAGGAGTGGAGTTGCGGAACTGAAAGGCTGCCCTAAAGTATTAATTTTTTTTGTCTATTACGTAGGTAGCTCGCCACTATCGGCCACTAAAGTACCTATAAGTTTTCTTTATATATACGCATAGATTAGGGATAGCAGTAGGAATAAGCATATTTTTTTTTTTTTTTTTTATTAGCACCACATTTAACCCACACGAACATGGCAACGAAGCGGACCCCAGATAAGCGTTGGACCAGATCCAAAACGGTCCAACCAGCTAACTGCGGGATCTGCCTCGAAGACGTAGTGGAGGGCGTACACACCGTGCGATTGGATTGTGGACATCTATTCCATCGTGCCTGTATCCAACAGCTCCTCCTCACGTCAGAGCTTTGCCCACTATGTCGGCGACCCATCGATCGGTCTGCCGTAGACGTCTCCCTCGGAACGCCCCTACCAACGCGTGGAGCAATGGCGAAAGGAGTTCCAGAGGCCGAACCGTCCCAACCACTTTTAGACCTGCAAGGAGCCGTAGGCGGAGAAGTTCCGGCCGCAAGTGTCGTGTCCGAGGTGACCACCATGCCTTCCGCCCACTCCATTGACACCCTCGTGGCGTTGATGAGAGATATGTCGGAGAGGATTGGCAACCTGGAGGGAAAGCTCCAGAATCTCCCTATGAGCCAACCACCCAGCCGCGTGAGAGCTCCGCTTGGCTGGGAGCCCAATCCCAGTGTGGCTATGCCCCACTCTCGACCATCCGAGCAATGGGCCCCACCTCCAAGGAACTCGGGAATGGATCCCAGAGCTCCCGAATATAGACCACGACACAGCACCGCACCTCCGTTGGTACCTCTAGTCCCCGAGGCAGTTTCGTACAACAGGTTAATCGAGGATGCGATTCCCCCCGGGAACGCATTGACACCTTTTCGAGACCCGACGCCTCGTATCATGGAGAGTTGGCGCCTGAACTTTACGGGGTTCAACGATATGATATCGGCGGACCGGTTCCTTTTCCGGATTCAGGCGTTAGTATCCAGCACCCTGGGAGGTGATTCCTCGGCCTTCCTCCGGCATGCACATCTTTTGTTCAGCGGCGACGCTGCCGACTGGTACTGGAGCTTTAAAGAATCAACGCCACGTCCCACTTGGCACTCTTTCAGTGCAGCCTTCCGCAATCGATTTGAGGATGGCTTCACTGAGAGAGAGCTAAGGGAACAATTAAAGAAACGGAAACAAGGCGCTCATGAACCATTCGACCAGTACTACACAAGTATAGTGAGATTGAGCACTCACTTGCGAACTACCATGCCCGAGGACGAACTGGTAGAAATTATCAGAGAGAATATGCGCTGGGATCTTCAGAACAGCCTTCTGCATTTTCCCATCAACACCATACAGGGATTGCGCCTCCATGCCCGTAGGCAAGAACAATTGGATGAGCGGCGAGGCACCTTCCGTCCACAACCTCGCATAACGGGACCAAATCCCCGAAATCATCATACCGCGGAGTTGATGGCAGCGGACCACCTGCTTGCTCACCCAGTACCAGTACCGAGGAGCGGAGCACCACAGGAGCTTGAGGACCCAGCATTGATTGATCGACCCTCCCTAGAAGCAATCACTAGCCCGACGGGCTGTTGGAACTGCCGACAAACGGGGCATCGGTTCTATGCGTGTCCAGCGGAGCCGACGCTTTTCTGTTACCGATGCGGGAAGGCCGATACATACGCACCTGACTGCGCAAATTGCAAACTGCGAAAAAACTTGCCACCGAGTGCCGCGACCACCCGTCGGCACTCCTAAACCCCGGACGAACCAATCCTGACCCCATCACTAGCTATGACCAAGCTCCCGACATGACTCCAATCCTGCTGACTCGCACCGCTAAACACAGTTCTCCCGAAGTTCCACAACCGACGCCATCCTTCGCCGAGGCCAACGCGCAGGGAAATGATAGCGAGGCGAAAGTTCCTTGGCATGTCCAACCTTTCCACGTCAGGCTGCGGAATTATTTGGCTACTCGACAGCGCATCTTCCATGAGGAGTTGGCTACTACTGTCCCACCGCGAAGAAAGCGAGCCACGCGTCGGATGCGGAGCTTCTGGAGAAAAGTCAGGCAGTCGAGGAAGGTGCTGAAGGACATACACTTAGACGAATTATTGAGGGATGACGTTTGGCCATATGCGTCAGTACACCTCCTGCAGAAACGAGTGTCAGGCTTAGTCGATACGGGAGCCAGTGTGAATTGCATATCTGCCGATTTTGCAGGGGAGGTACTGGCAATGCACGCGGACCAAATCCGTCATTTCACCTCCTGGTTAAGCACGGCGGACGGAACTCGTCACTCTGTAGTGGGAAAACTTACGACGGATGTCACTTTTAAAGGAGTAACTAAACCTCTGGAATTTTACATCATACCTCAATTAACCCAGAATCTTTATCTAGGAGTGGATTTCGTTCGAAAATTTAACTTGGCCCCGGCACTATTTTCCGGTACGACCCTGGAGTCCGTCACCACAGCTCCTGACCAATCTCAACCAACTAACTTATTACGACATACACTGGATGTAAATCAGCAACTGCGACTTGACTCGGCTATATCGGCTTTTCCATCGCATGAGAAGGAAGGTCTCGGGCGGACTGCCCTGGTGTTCCACACTATAGATGTGGGGGATGCTAAACCCATAAAACAGAGACATTTTGCCATATCTCCGGCGAAGGAAAAATCGTTATATGCCGAAGTGGATCGAATGCTAGCATTAGGCGTAATCGAAGAATCACAGAGCGCGTGGCCTTCCCCAGTCACCTTAGTTGTCAAGCCGAACAAGGTCCGGCTATGCTTAGATGCCAGACGCTTGAACGCCGTCACTGTCAAGGACGCATACCCTCTACTGTTGATTGACGGCATCTTGAGTCGGTTGCCTAAAGCCCACTTCATCACGAGCTTGGACCTCAAGGACGCCTTCTGGCAAATTCCTTTAGACCCTGGTTCAAAGGAGAAAACAGCCTTCACAGTCCCAGGTCGACCCCTGTATCAATTCGTGACCATGCCATTCGGATTGTGCAATGCCCCCCAAACAATGACGCGCCTTATGGATAAGGTGATACCACCTCATTTGCGGCACCAAGTTTTCGTTTACTTGGACGATCTGTTGCTTATAACCGAGACCTTTGACGAACACATCGACCTGCTTCAGGAGGTGGCTCTACACATCCGGAGGGCAAGATTAACCATCAACATACGGAAGAGTCAGTTCGTGATGACGGAGGTGAAGTATTTAGGTCACATCATTGGGCATGGCCATATCAAGACCGATCCGGACAAGACTCAAGCGATTGACGTTTTTCCATTACCCAAGACCCCCAAACAATTACGCCGATTCTTAGGCTTATGCGGATGGTACCAGCGTTTTGTACGTGACTATGCCACCATAACCACTCCTTTGACCGACATGCTGCGTAAGGGACGTAAATTTGTCTGGGAAGAGCCCAGCTTGCGAGCCTTTGAAGAGCTAAAAAAGAGTCTGACTACAGCCCCCGTACTGCACAGCCCGGACTTTGACAAACCGTTCTCAATCCATTGTGACGCGAGTCAACATGGGGTGGGAGCAGTCTTAGTCCAGGTTGCACAAGACGGCGAGGAGAGACCTATAGCCTTCATGTCTCACAAGTTGAACCCAGCCCAGCGAAATTACACGGTTTCCGAGCAGGAATGTCTAGCTGCAGTGTTGGCAGTGAAACGCTTCCGAGCCTATGTGGAGGGACACACCTTTGAAATCGTTACGGACCACGCTTCTCTGAAATGGCTAATGAGCCAGACTGATCTCAACGGCAGATTGGCCAGGTGGGCACTGAAACTACAGGCATTTGACTTCACAATTCGCCACCGAAACGGAAGCCAGCATGTAGTCCCCGACACCTTATCCAGAATGTTTACTCCTGAAGGAGCCGAGTTGGTCCAGGAGGACGACAGCCCCCAATTGATCGATCTGGACCATCCTGCCTTCAAGTCAGCCAGCTACACCCAACTGATTCACACTGTCCAGAATCAACTGTCCCAGCTTCCTGAACTGCGGTTGACAGATGGATTTATTTATAGGCGGATGGGACACGCATCCGGAGACCCCATACAAGAAGAAGAACAGTGGAAGTTGTGGGTGCCCGAAGAATTAACCACTGATCTTATCAGACGGGCTCATGACCACCCATCAAGTGCGCACGGCGGATACGGTCGTACACTTAGGCGGTTGAAAACCTGTTTCTTTTGGCCTAAGATGGCACAACAGATGAAAGCGTACGTAGCCTCCTGTGAGCTATGCAAGTGCACTAAAGCACCCAACACCATTCTTCGGCCTCCCATGGGTAAGGTTGAGGTCCCCGAACGCGTGTTCCAGCGCTTGTACATTGATCTTATCGGTCCTTACCCTCGATCTGCTTCTGGTCACACGGGAGCTGTCGTGGTCCTGGACCAGTTCTCTAAATTCCCTATCATAGAACCACTACGTAACACGCACACTGGACCTATACTCAGCTTCTTGGAGAACCGAGTCTTTCACATGTTTGGAGTTCCGGAGAAACTTGTCTCCGACAACGGGGTCCAGTTCACCTCCAGCAAGTTCCGAGACCTAATGTCCAAATACGGTATCACCCACCAACGAACCGCCGTCTATTCACCACAAGCCAACGCATCCGAACGACTGAACCGTACGCTCATAGCGGCCATTTGCGCCTATGTCCACCCGAATCAGAAGGACTGGGATCGCAAGTTGTCCGCCATCACTAGTGCTCTGCGCTCGTCGTACCACGCCACTACCAGCATTTCGCCGTATTTCGCATTGTTCGGCCAGTACATGATCTGTCATGGAAGCGCTTACAGGCTATTGCGGCAGCTGAAATCGCTAGAGGGCCCAACTGCGGGAGAAGATTGAAGAAAGTAGATGGATGGGAGAGGAGCGGTACAACTTGCGATCTCATCCTTCTGGCTTTAAGGCAGGCGACGAAATATATCGTCGAAACTTCCGGCAGAGCGATGCCACCCGACATTACAATGCCAAACTAGACAAGAAATTCGTGAAGTGTCGAGTCCTACAAGTAATAAGCCCCACCCGATACCTCATCGCGGACATGGCTGGTAATACCCTGGGAATTTACCACGCAAAAGACCTTAGACGATGAAGTGCAACTATTTCACACGAAAAACCTTGGCTTACCTAAATCTCTGCCTGGACGAAGACCTCCGAGTAACACCTGACTCCCTACTGTATAGTCACTGTCAAGTCTTCACTGAAATTGTTGTAGCCTATTCCTCGAAATCGACCTTCGACCCGCCACGGACCTAACCAAGACCTTTTACATAGGAGGCGGGATCGTAATTACTTCGATTTTGGGGGGGGAAGGTGTAATGTGACGCCTACGCCCGGGAATCGAAGTGATTCCGATCCCGAACCCTGGCACCCGGCCAGATATGTATGACTTCGAAGTGCAAGCAGACTTCATCTTTCGTGCAGATATCATTGCGCAGAAAATATTTTTTTCTTCAAATATTTATATTTGTGGAGAAATATTTTCTGTCAATGTGATCCGCTGTAATTAAACACTGATACATTTCGAAGCATATCTATCTGGCAATACCTCCCACGATGGCCGTCCAAACGTCAAAAAGGTACAGAAGGTGCGCGGTTGACTTCCGATGAGTGAGAGTGAAGATTGTTCTAGACCAAAGTGTTTCACTTGTTTAAATCTTCACTATACACAGAAAAGTGCGGTGACTTTCGACAGTTCGGTGGTAGAAAACAAAATTGCGAGTGAATGTTATCCAAAAGTATTGTTTCATGGATGGTTTTGCACGAATAGCCTTCTGTATGAAAACAACGGTTATTCGTCACAGTTGGACGCATCTTTCTCTAGAATCTAGGAATGGTAAAATCGGTGTGTTGCCGCCTCTGCGAAGCGAGTGGTAATTTACTATTCATTTTCAGAAAAAGGAAACGAAGATGCTCTTCGCATGCTTCAGTCGATTGCATCATCATCGATCACCTTGACTGACCGCCTTCCACATCATATCTGTCTACAATGCAACAATGAGTTACATGTGGCATACAACTTTAATTTGTGCTATGCAACTGACATCACGAAGGATTTTACAAATATCAAAAGCAATACAGACACTGAAGGCGGCGAAAGTGTGGCTTATGGGAATGCTAATGGAGCTGAGGATGATCCAGGTGACCAAGGAAAATCACTGCCAAGCTCGGTGGTAAGTGTCCAAAAGTACGTTTAATAACTCTTACAACGTTATGATCAGGGAATCATATCAAGAAAGCCGAGTATATTTCCTTTGTTTCGCATATTGTGGTGCGTTTACATGAATTTCACAAAAGAGTAATTTTGACATGCGGTGATTATTAGAGAAAACGGAGTAAATTCTGAAAAAATTCATAATGAGAAATCATAGTAGAATATATTGGTTTCCCAAAAATAGTCGTGGAATTTTAATTCAATTGTAACGTCCAAGTACTTAATAAGCTCTCCGTATGAAAATAATAAGAAAACTACTAAATTCAAATCACCCTAAAAGCCTAACTAGACATATGCTATATAACATCAGCATCCCTAGTAACCGTGACAAACGTGCAAATATATAAACCTTATATAATCTGTCAATTGAAGTCAGATTTTAAAACAAAATGATAGCAAATAATAAATTTACCTGATTCCAAGCTAGACTTTTCAAATATTTTCAATGCCAAATGGTTCGATCCACGGTGCAAGTAAAATTTATAAATTTAAAACAATTAATTTGAAAAATTAACTGTTAGAATGTGCACTATATTAAGAACTTTCGTTTAAAAAAGGAAAATAAATGTAAGAAAATATTAAAAACGCGTTCAAAATATAAAGCTAATAATTTCACTCCGCAAAACGTCTTGATTATATATTTTTGTATATTTTGGCAATACTAAATTACTTAATTTCGATTTAATCATTGAGAGTCGAAATTAAACAATCCTTTCAAAGAAAAATCTATGGTTTAATCTTTATTGTAAACAACTTTGTAAATGTTAATTAATACTAAGGAAATTCTCTAATCAACTATTTACCTATTATTAAGATTCTATAACAAGATTGATGTATTAACTCCTTAGAAATATTTTAAACACACTTTTGTCTATATATACAAGAAAATCTAATCCTGCATCTAGAAACTTGAATATAGAAAAAAAAAAAAGGAAAAAATCTATCGCCTCTCCCTCTCTCTATTAACCCGCCTTAAGCTTGTAAACCTGATGACTGATTTTTTTTGTGACGAAGTTTACCCTTAAATTTTTCTAATTCCTTCCGCCTTTCTGTAGCTTTGTAAATGAGCCTAAAATATCAACCGCATGAGAAACTTCATCCTGTGTACAAGATTGCATGAATTTTAACGTAATTAAATTCTAATGTAAACAAAATCAAACCACTAAAATTAGTAAACCCATTTTCGAACGAAAACAATATTGAAAATGAAACCGTCTTGAATATTTCAAAACCAAATAGATTTTAAACCTTATACCGACATGAAAGCAAAAGATGTAAATCATTAGTGTTCAAGTATTCATTATATTCATATATGAGTCCTAGTAATATATTTCTACTTATATACATGCCATAAATAATAACATATACATACTAAACATTTAGCAATAGAAAAACAATAAATATACGTACAAATCATTTTAGGTTAATAAATAATATTAAATTTTAAGAGGAACCAGAAACAAGAAAAAAATAATCTACTTGTAATAATAACATAAATCTTGTAATGATTAATTCAGTTTAACAATTGAAGTACATTATTAATATGAGACCATGACATTGCAAGTATAACACCTGTTAGATGAGAAAAGTGTAAAATGCTGTAAAAATTTTACGTAAACGATAATTTTCAATGAAATCTCGGAAAAATAAACATGAAGTATTAAATAAGCCATAAGCCTTTCCGTTCCGCATGCTCTTTCTTTTGCAGCGGAAGTGATGACCGAGGGTAAGTATGTCTTGAAGAGGGTTAGGTTTTCATAATCTGCGGATGATTGATTTCTAGTCGGTTACGGTCCGCGGTACCCTTGTTTGCGCTCGTTTTTTTCTTAGAGTAGGTTATTTTGGACTTGAGGTAGTTTAGCTTATTTTCTGGTACCGCGTCGGTGATTCGGTAACGCGCCTATGGTGATTTTGTAGTGTTTTGATTTGAGATCTGTGGAGAGATCACATCCAGAACTAACGTAACGTAGATTTCCCGTTCTGGATGAGTAGTTATTGACGCGTTTGGAAATCGGGCATGTGAACCGGTGGCTGAGTTACGTAACTCGGACTTAGTCTGCTCGCGTAAGACCCGCGACCGAAACTCCTCTCCGAACTAGCTAGCCTACAAGCAGCCACCACGGAGTAGACTAAGTGTGACCGGACTTGTTGACCTGAAGGGTACAGTCCGTTGTCATTTCCAAGACTGCACGTCTCGAACCGATGAGAGGTCGGTTCTGATTGCGAACAAACGAGACGGAGTATGAAACCGTTACAAATGGCGCCCAACGTGGGGCCTAAAACATCCTAAGGGGGAAAGAAATTCGCGTCTTCTGACGAGTTGGTCCTTTACGGAGGATGTAAGGTACTTTGGTACTCGAGTCCCACTATCAGGAGCAGTGGAGTTGTGTGGTACACACCAGCAGTCGCTTCACGTGAGTTGTAGCTTCCGCTCTCCTTTGTTTGATTTTGTTTTCGCGGCAGAATCCTTCCGATGTGTTGTCCCAGGCTAACCCCTGTAAGGACCTTCTATTTTCTTGATGGAACTGCCAGCCTGATGGGTTTACCTATCAGCATGAACTCTCAAGAAAATAGAAGGCTACCTTGCCTTTATGTCGCGGAAGGATTCTACTTATTTCGTATGCGTGATAGACGAGTGGTATCGGTTCAACGTTCGGTGGCGTATGCTGGAGTTGCGAAGCCCGGAATGCTTCCACGCGTCGGGAATTTTGACCGCGTACAAAATCGTTACGGCAGCTCTACCACTTGTCTCGTCGAGTCATTTAACGTAGGTTAGAAACGGTTTGTAACGTACGGGAAATGGGGAAAATTAAAGTAGTAAATCAACCTGAAGCCCCCTTCTCTTGACAGACCACCATCAGTCATCATTTCTGCCCGAAGGAGTGGAGTTGCGGAACTGAAAGGCTGCCCTAAAGTATTAATTTTTTTTGTCTATTACGTAGGTAGCTCGCCACTATCGGCCACTAAAGTACCTATAAGTTTTCTTTATATATACGCATAGATTAGGGATAGCAGTAGGAATAAGCATATTTTTTTTTTTTTTTTTATTAGCACCACATTTAACCCACACGAACATGGCAACGAAGCGGACCCCAGATAAGCGTTGGACCAGATCCAAAACGGTCCAACCAGCTAACTGCGGGATCTGCCTCGAAGACGTAGTGGAGGGCGTACACACCGTGCGATTGGATTGTGGACATCTATTCCATCGTGCCTGTATCCAACAGCTCCTCCTCACGTCAGAGCTTTGCCCACTATGTCGGCGACCCATCGATCGGTCTGCCGTAGACGTCTCCCTCGGAACGCCCCTACCAACGCGTGGAGCAATGGCGAAAGGAGTTCCAGAGGCCGAACCGTCCCAACCACTTTTAGACCTGCAAGGAGCCGTAGGCGGAGAAGTTCCGGCCGCAAGTGTCGTGTCCGAGGTGACCACCATGCCTTCCGCCCACTCCATTGACACCCTCGTGGCGTTGATGAGAGATATGTCGGAGAGGATTGGCAACCTGGAGGGAAAGCTCCAGAATCTCCCTATGAGCCAACCACCCAGCCGCGTGAGAGCTCCGCTTGGCTGGGAGCCCAATCCCAGTGTGGCTATGCCCCACTCTCGACCATCCGAGCAATGGGCCCCACCTCCAAGGAACTCGGGAATGGATCCCAGAGCTCCCGAATATAGACCACGACACAGCACCGCACCTCCGTTGGTACCTCTAGTCCCCGAGGCAGTTTCGTACAACAGGTTAATCGAGGATGCGATTCCCCCCGGGAACGCATTGACACCTTTTCGAGACCCGACGCCTCGTATCATGGAGAGTTGGCGCCTGAACTTTACGGGGTTCAACGATATGATATCGGCGGACCGGTTCCTTTTCCGGATTCAGGCGTTAGTATCCAGCACCCTGGGAGGTGATTCCTCGGCCTTCCTCCGGCATGCACATCTTTTGTTCAGCGGCGACGCTGCCGACTGGTACTGGAGCTTTAAAGAATCAACGCCACGTCCCACTTGGCACTCTTTCAGTGCAGCCTTCCGCAATCGATTTGAGGATGGCTTCACTGAGAGAGAGCTAAGGGAACAATTAAAGAAACGGAAACAAGGCGCTCATGAACCATTCGACCAGTACTACACAAGTATAGTGAGATTGAGCACTCACTTGCGAACTACCATGCCCGAGGACGAACTGGTAGAAATTATCAGAGAGAATATGCGCTGGGATCTTCAGAACAGCCTTCTGCATTTTCCCATCAACACCATACAGGGATTGCGCCTCCATGCCCGTAGGCAAGAACAATTGGATGAGCGGCGAGGCACCTTCCGTCCACAACCTCGCATAACGGGACCAAATCCCCGAAATCATCATACCGCGGAGTTGATGGCAGCGGACCACCTGCTTGCTCACCCAGTACCAGTACCGAGGAGCGGAGCACCACAGGAGCTTGAGGACCCAGCATTGATTGATCGACCCTCCCTAGAAGCAATCACTAGCCCGACGGGCTGTTGGAACTGCCGACAAACGGGGCATCGGTTCTATGCGTGTCCAGCGGAGCCGACGCTTTTCTGTTACCGATGCGGGAAGGCCGATACATACGCACCTGACTGCGCAAATTGCAAACTGCGAAAAAACTTGCCACCGAGTGCCGCGACCACCCGTCGGCACTCCTAAACCCCGGACGAACCAATCCTGACCCCATCACTAGCTATGACCAAGCTCCCGACATGACTCCAATCCTGCTGACTCGCACCGCTAAACACAGTTCTCCCGAAGTTCCACAACCGACGCCATCCTTCGCCGAGGCCAACGCGCAGGGAAATGATAGCGAGGCGAAAGTTCCTTGGCATGTCCAACCTTTCCACGTCAGGCTGCGGAATTATTTGGCTACTCGACAGCGCATCTTCCATGAGGAGTTGGCTACTACTGTCCCACCGCGAAGAAAGCGAGCCACGCGTCGGATGCGGAGCTTCTGGAGAAAAGTCAGGCAGTCGAGGAAGGTGCTGAAGGACATACACTTAGACGAATTATTGAGGGATGACGTTTGGCCATATGCGTCAGTACACCTCCTGCAGAAACGAGTGTCAGGCTTAGTCGATACGGGAGCCAGTGTGAATTGCATATCTGCCGATTTTGCAGGGGAGGTACTGGCAATGCATGCGGACCAAATCCGTCATTTCACCTCCTGGTTAAGCACGGCGGACGGAACTCGTCACTCTGTAGTGGGAAAACTTACGACGGATGTCACTTTTAAAGGAGTAACTAAACCTCTGGAATTTTACATCATACCTCAATTAACCCAGAATCTTTATCTAGGAGTGGATTTCGTTCGAAAATTTAACTTGGCCCCGGCACTATTTTCCGGTACGACCCTGGAGTCCGTCACCACAGCTCCTGACCAATCTCAACCTACTAACTTATTACGACATACACTGGATGTAAATCAGCAACTGCGACTTGACTCGGCTATATCGGCTTTTCCATCGCATGAGAAGGAAGGTCTCGGGCGGACTGCCCTGGTGTTCCACACTATAGATGTGGGGGATGCTAAACCCATAAAACAGAGACATTTTGCCATATCTCCGGCGAAGGAAAAATCGTTATATGCCGAAGTGGATCGAATGCTAGCATTAGGCGTAATCGAAGAATCACAGAGCGCGTGGCCTTCCCCAGTCACCTTAGTTGTCAAGCCGAACAAGGTCCGGCTATGCTTAGATGCCAGACGCTTGAACGCCGTCACTGTCAAGGACGCATACCCTCTACTGTTGATTGACGGCATCTTGAGTCGGTTGCCTAAAGCCCACTTCATCACGAGCTTGGACCTCAAGGACGCCTTCTGGCAAATTCCTTTAGACCCTGGTTCAAAGGAGAAAACAGCCTTCACAGTCCCAGGTCGACCCCTGTATCAATTCGTGACCATGCCATTCGGATTGTGCAATGCCCCCCAAACAATGACGCGCCTTATGGATAAGGTGATACCACCTCATTTGCGGCACCAAGTTTTCGTTTACTTGGACGATCTGTTGCTTATAACCGAGACCTTTGACGAACACATCGACCTGCTTCAGGAGGTGGCTCTACACATCCGGAGGGCAAGATTAACCATCAACATACGGAAGAGTCAGTTCGTGATGACGGAGGTGAAGTATTTAGGTCACATCATTGGGCATGGCCATATCAAGACCGATCCGGACAAGACTCAAGCGATTGACGTTTTTCCATTACCCAAGACCCCCAAACAATTACGCCGATTCTTAGGCTTATGCGGATGGTACCAGCGTTTTGTACGTGACTATGCCACCATAACCACTCCTTTGACCGACATGCTGCGTAAGGGACGTAAATTTGTCTGGGAAGAGCCCAGCTTGCGAGCCTTTGAAGAGCTAAAAAAGAGTCTGACTACAGCCCCCGTACTGCACAGCCCGGACTTTGACAAACCGTTCTCAATCCATTGTGACGCGAGTCAACATGGGGTGGGAGCAGTCTTAGTCCAGGTTGCACAAGACGGCGAGGAGAGACCTATAGCCTTCATGTCTCACAAGTTGAACCCAGCCCAGCGAAATTACACGGTTTCCGAGCAGGAATGTCTAGCTGCAGTGTTGGCAGTGAAACGCTTCCGAGCCTATGTGGAGGGACACACCTTTGAAATCGTTACGGACCACGCTTCTCTGAAATGGCTAATGAGCCAGACTGATCTCAACGGCAGATTGGCCAGGTGGGCACTGAAACTACAGGCATTTGACTTCACAATTCGCCACCGAAACGGAAGCCAGCATGTAGTCCCCGACACCTTATCCAGAATGTTTACTCCTGAAGGAGCCGAGTTGGTCCAGGAGGACGACAGCCCCCAATTGATCGATCTGGACCATCCTGCCTTCAAGTCAGCCAGCTACACCCAACTGATTCACACTGTCCAGAATCAACTGCCCCAGCTTCCTGAACTGCGGTTGACAGATGGATTTATTTATAGGCGGATGGGACACGCATCCGGAGACCCCATACAAGAAGAAGAACAGTGGAAGTTGTGGGTGCCCGAAGAATTAACCACTGATCTTATCAGACGGGCTCATGACCACCCATCAAGTGCGCACGGCGGATACGGTCGTACACTTAGGCGGTTGAAAACCTGTTTCTTTTGGCCTAAGATGGCACAACAGATGAAAGCGTACGTAGCCTCCTGTGAGCTATGCAAGTGCACTAAAGCACCCAACACCATTCTTCGGCCTCCCATGGGTAAGGTTGAGGTCCCCGAACGCGTGTTCCAGCGCTTGTACATTGATCTTATCGGTCCTTACCCTCGATCTGCTTCTGGTCACACGGGAGCTGTCGTGGTCCTGGACCAGTTCTCTAAATTCCCTATCATAGAACCACTACGTAACACGCACACTGGACCTATACTCAGCTTCTTGGAGAACCGAGTCTTTCACATGTTTGGAGTTCCGGAGAAACTTGTCTCCGACAACGGGGTCCAGTTCACCTCCAGCAAGTTCCGAGACCTAATGTCCAAATACGGTATCACCCACCAACGAACCGCCGTCTATTCACCACAAGCCAACGCATCCGAACGACTGAACCGTACGCTCATAGCGGCCATTTGCGCCTATGTCCACCCGAATCAGAAGGACTGGGATCGCAAGTTGTCCGCCATCACTAGTGCTCTGCGCTCGTCGTACCACGCCACTACCAGCATTTCGCCGTATTTCGCATTGTTCGGCCAGTACATGATCTGTCATGGAAGCGCTTACAGGCTATTGCGGCAGCTGAAATCGCTAGAGGGCCCAACTGCGGGAGAAGATTGAAGAAAGTAGATGGATGGGAGAGGAGCGGTACAACTTGCGATCTCATCCTTCTGGCTTTAAGGCAGGCGACGAAATATATCGTCGAAACTTCCGGCAGAGCGATGCCACCCGACATTACAATGCCAAACTAGACAAGAAATTCGTGAAGTGTCGAGTCCTACAAGTAATAAGCCCCACCCGATACCTCATCGCGGACATGGCTGGTAATACCCTGGGAATTTACCACGCAAAAGACCTTAGACGATGAAGTGCAACTATTTCACACGAAAAACCTTGGCTTACCTAAATCTCTGCCTGGACGAAGACCTCCGAGTAACACCTGACTCCCTACTGTATAGTCACTGTCAAGTCTTCACTGAAATTGTTGTAGCCTATTCCTCGAAATCGACCTTCGACCCGCCACGGACCTAACCAAGACCTTTTACATAGGAGGCGGGATCGTAATTACTTCGATTTTGGGGGGGGAAGGTGTAATGTGACGCCTACGCCCGGGAATCGAAGTGATTCCGATCCCGAACCCTGGCACCCGGCCAGATATGTATGACTTCGAAGTGCAAGCAGACTTCATCTTTCGTGCAGATATCATTGCGCAGAAAATATTTTTTTCTTCAAATATTTATATTTGTGGAGAAATATTTTCTGTCAATGTGATCCGCTGTAATTAAACACTGATACATTTCGAAGCATATCTATCTGGCAATACCTCCCACGATGGCCGTCCAAACGTCAAAAAGGTACAGAAGGTGCGCGGTTGACTTCCGATGAGTGAGAGTGAAGATTGTTCTAGACCAAAGTGTTTCACTTGTTTAAATCTTCACTATACACAGAAAAGTGCGGTGACTTTCGACAGTTCGGTGGTAGAAAACAAAATTGCGAGTGAATGTTATCCAAAAGTATTGTTTCATGGATGGTTTTGCACGAATAGCCTTCTGTATGAAAACAACGGTTATTCGTCACAGTTGGACGCATCTTTCTCTAGAATCTAGGAATGGTAAAATCGGTGTGTTGCCACCTCTGCGAAGCGAGTGGTAATTTACTATTCATTTTCAGAAAAAGGAAACGAAGATGCTCTTCGCATGCTTCAGTCGATTGCATCATCATCGATCACCTTGACTGACCGCCTTCCACATCATATCTGTCTACAATGCAACAATGAGTTACATGTGGCATACAACTTTAATTTGTGCTATGCAACTGACATCACGAAGGATTTTACAAATATCAAAAGCAATACAGACACTGAAGGCGGCGAAAGTGTGGCTTATGGGAATGCTAATGGAGCTGAGGATGATCCAGGTGACCAAGGAAAATCACTGCCAAGCTCGGTGGTAAGTGTCCAAAAGTACGTTTAATAACTCTTACAACGTTATGATCAGGGAATCATATCAAGAAAGCCGAGTATATTTCCTTTGTTTCGCATATTGTGGTGCGTTTACATGAATTTCACAAAAGAGTAATTTTGACATGCGGTGATTATTAGAGAAAACGGAGTAAATTCTCAAAAACATCATAATGAGAAATCATAGTAGAATATATCGGTTTCCCAAAAATAGTCGTGGAATTTTAATTCAATTGTAACATCCAAGTACTTAATAAGCTCTCCGTATGAAAATAATAAGAAAACTACTAAATTCAAATCACCCTAAAAGCCTAACTAGACATATGCTATATAACATCAGCATCCCTAGTAACCGTGACAAACGTGCAAATATATAAACCTTATATAATCTGTCAATTGAAGTCAGATTTTAAAACAAAATGATAGCAAATAATAAATTTACCTGATTCCAAGCTAGACTTTTCAAATATTTTCAATGCCAAATGGTTCGATCCACGGTGCAAGTAAAATTTATAAATTTAAAACAATTAATTTGAAAAATTAACTGTTAGAATGTGCACTATATTAAGAACTTTCGTTTAAAAAAGGAAAATAAATGTAAGAAAATATTAAAAACGCGTTCAAAATATAAAGCTAATAATTTCACTCCGCAAAACGTCTTGATTATGTATTTTTGTATATTTTGGCAATACTAAATTACTTAATTTCGATTTAATCATTGAGAGTCGAAATTAAACAATCCTTTCAAAGAAAAATCTATGGTTTAATCTTTATTGTAAACAACTTTGTAAATGTTAATTAATACTAAGGAAATTCTCTAATCAACTATTTACCTATTATTAAGATTCTATAACAAGATTGATGTATTAACTCCTTAGAAATATTTTAAACACACTTTTGTCTATATATACAAGAAAATCTAATCCTGCATCTAGAAACTTGAATATAGAAAAAAAAAAAAAGGAAAAAATCTATCGCCTCTCCCTCTCTCTATTAACCCGCCTTAAGCTTGTAAACCTGATGACTGATTTTTTTTGTGACGAAGTTTACCCTTAAATTTTTCTAATTCCTTCCGCCTTTCTGTAGCTTTGTAAATGAGCCTAAAATATCAACCGCATGAGAAACTTCATCCTGTGTACAAGATTGCATGAATTTTAACGTAATTAAATTCTAATGTAAACAAAATCAAACCACTAAAATTAGTAAACCCATTTTCGAACGAAAACAATATTGAAAATGAAACCGTCTTGAATATTTCAAAACCAAATAGATTTTAAACCTTATACCGACATGAAAGCAAAAGATGTAAATCATTAGTGTTCAAGTATTCATTATATTCATATATGAGTCCTAGTAATATATTTCTACTTATATACATGCCATAAATAATAACATATACATACTAAACATTTAGCAATAGAAAAACAATAAATATACGTACAAATCATTTTAGGTTAATAAATAATATTAAATTTTAAGAGGAACCAGAAACAAGAAAAAAATAATCTACTTGTAATAATAACATAAATCTTGTAATGATTAATTCAGTTTAACAATTGAAGTACATTATTAATATGAGACCATGACATTGCAAGTATAACACCTGTTAGATGAGAAAAGTGTAAAATGCTGTAAAAATTTTACGTAAACGATAATTTTCAATGAAATCTCGGAAAAATAAACATGAAGTATTAAATAAGCCATAAGCCTTTCCGTTCCGCATGCTCTTTCTTTTGCAGCGGAAGTGATGACCGAGGGTAAGTATGTCTTGAAGAGGGTTAGGTTTTCATAATCTGCGGATGATTGATTTCTAGTCGGTTACGGTCCGCGGTACCCTTGTTTGCGCTCGTTTTTTTCTTAGAGTAGGTTATTTTGGACTTGAGGTAGTTTAGCTTATTTTCTGGTACCGCGTCGGTGATTCGGTAACGCGCCTATGGTGATTTTGTAGTGTTTTGATTTGAGATCTGTGGAGAGATCACATCCAGAACTAACGTAACGTAGGTTTCCCGTTCTGGATGAGTAGTTATTGACGCGTTTGGAAATCGGGCATGTGAACCGGTGGCTGAGTTACGTAACTCGGACTTAGTCTGCTCGCGTAAGACCCGCGACCGAAACTCCTTGCCGAACTAGCTAGCCTACAAGCAGCCACCACGGAGTAGACTAAGTGTGACTGGACTTGTTGACCTGAAGGGTACAGTTCGTTGTCATTTCCAAGACTGCACGTCTCGAACCGATGAGAGGTCGGTTCTGATTGCAAACGAACGAGACGGAGTATGAAACCGTTACAATATATGTTAAAAAAAAAAAAAAGTGGTATTACCTAATAAATTATCATTATCAGAAAATTATACAGGTTTTTTAATTTTACCAACTGTTTTACCACCGTTCAAGCAAACAAATATCTCAAACAACCAAGCATAACGATCTAAACATTCCTAGAATATCCGAAACTCCTAAATATCAAACACTTAACTCTACTATTCATAAATATCTAATGAGAGACAAAAAGCCCCTCATGAGTTCATTCAACTCAAGTGTACATCTGTTCATCATATTATCACAAGACGAACACTTCCTGAAAGTAATGATCATCTCTTATCATCCTACAATGACTCGCGACCATCCTTTTCAATTACACTCCATAACATATGCTACTTGTCTATACATGATACGATGAGATCGATTTAAAAATAGCCTACCATAAACTCATATGCTACCACACATCGTTATCTATACCGAAGTGCGATCTATAGTAGCAGTGTGCCAACTCAAAACATACCCTATATGCTGAGAACTAAC
The DNA here is from genome assembly GCA_963969285.1 of Odontomyia ornata. Taxonomy (NCBI): domain Eukaryota; kingdom Metazoa; phylum Arthropoda; class Insecta; order Diptera; family Stratiomyidae; genus Odontomyia; species Odontomyia ornata. The sequence goes on along the minus strand of OZ017740.1, from coordinate 236,205,959 downwards.
TAGATCTTCTTCAAACCTATAAAAAATCAACCAAGTATCCAGCAGAAAATTCTGATAGGAAACAACTCAACAAGAAGATATTTTATTTATGTGAAAATAATACTTGAATATGTAAATGAGCATACTCGAAAATCCCTATGATGATAAATCTAGCATATTTAAAATGTAGTAAATATGTACGTATTTTACTTAATTTCAAGTATTGAAAATGTATACGAATATAGCAGCAATGACTTGACGCTTAATACAAGCATACAAAGTATGAGGTTTGTAAATTCTCTTGCAATCATGTAGGCACTATAAGTGATAACATGCATCCGAAAAGTATTAAATGGTGACATCAACCAAGCATGCATCATTTTCCTAAGGATATAATAAATCAGAGATTCTCATACTCTAATATCAACAAGTTCCTATTGAAGATATGGCTAAAGAAATTCGGAAATGACTAAAATCATACCAGAGCAATCCATACATAAATAAAATTTCAATACTAGAAACTATGATGTGATGAACATGAGACAAGCATAAAATAACAGTTTTACTCGATATTACACTGAAACTCTTGACACTACCTAAACTTAATAATATAGACCTACAATAACAACACCTAATTTAAAGTAAATATAAAAACCCATTCAATCTAGTGAATGCATATAATGCCATCATTTAGGACTAAAAAATATTTTTTCATGCATTATGGACATAACCAAAGAATAATACTATAATACCAACAAACTCCTAATGTCAGTGATCTACCTCATTCACTTTTTTCTATATTAGCTTCTTCCTTTCAGTAGGTACCAAAAAAATTATCAATGTCAAAAAAGTGATCTAAAAAAATAACGCATGTTTACCATGCGCTTATCAAAAGGGACAAACCATATACAAATCATACGATGTACGAACAAATTATCACCATCTCATGCACTACAAGATAGTTAATTTGAAAAAATAACTCGTCTTGGAAGAAATTATTGGAATTTTTGAACAAAACTAATGAGCATCCTATAGTAAAGAAAAAACGAATGAATATAATGTCATACTTCTACATAGTATTAAAATCAGAGAATGAAGAATAAAAGCTGCTGTAAGAAATAAGTGATGATGATGAAGACAAACAAAATGCTGCTACTAGCAAACTAAAATTTAATACTATACTAAATATCAAGAACGCATTACAACAAACATTAAGATCTCTTTCACTGCATCCATAGATTTGAGCAATCAACATAGTAGCCTAACCGAACAAAATACATTGTAGACGATTCTCAAACTACTATTGACATGAAACCAATAAAAGCAATAATATACAATAGCAATGAGTCACAAAATAAAGAAACGACGTACGTTACCAAAAAGAAACCGAAAAAAGATCAATGTAAACAATATTTGGCTGATTAGAGCAGGCGTATCTGTGAATGGACATTTGTGAAAGCACGTCTCAGTCCCACGCATCACGTTATCCGCAGTTAGTACTTCTGAAAATTCCCATTGCCCAGCAACGCGCAATGCATACGCTAACATGCCCGCCACCAACAAACAAAGCCATCTTACAATGTAATGTACGCCAGGTCACTTCTCTTCCACGCTGTAGATTCCGATGCCCTAAAACTCCCGGCGACAGGCAAGTCTACGTGCACAACATAATTCTCTTAAAAAGCAAAGTCACTTACATATGTCACGCGATCCCGACGTTAATTTCCATACCTGACAGCATTCACCGCCGAACAAATCTACACCCCAATCACGATCCTCCAAAAAGCGACGCAAATCATTCCGAACCGCCAACAAGGCAATCCATACTTAAAGACAGGCACCCTTTGATTAGCAACGTGGAAATTTAACCAAACGCTCAAGAGACAAATTTCTACGGCTCATAACATCCGCTGCCATGGAAACCTATACCTCGAATTACTTCCTCCTGCAACCAACATGCGCGACGTTTTCTCGCCCACAACACCATCTATCCTTAACTACATACGTCAAACGAGGAGCAACGCGCACCTTAAGCAAGTACCCACGGAGCAAATTGTAACGCCTTAGAACACGCATCGAAAGGCAAGCCCGTCGCCCATCCATAATGCAAGGCCACCCGTCTATAGCAGCGCCCTCCATCACCACGCAACTACTCACATTTTAAAAACTTCCGGCACGCCTAGCATGATCAAGCGAATCGGTCATTTCCACACGCGGCCATTCATCCTTAGCCAAAGACACCAATCGATGAGCAACGCACTCCTTAACCAAGCACTCATGAAGCATATTCTCACGCCTTAGAACACCCGTCGAAAGGCAAACCTATCACCCATCTATAATGCAAAACCACCCGTCTATATCAATGCCCTCCGTCACCACGCAACCACTCGCACCATGAAAAACGTCCAGCACGCCTAACGTGATCAAGCAAATTGGTGGTTTCCACACGCTGCTGTCCATCCTTAACCACCGACGCCAATCGAAGAGCAACGCGCAACTTAAGCAAGCACCCACGGAGCAAATTGAAACGCCTTAGAATACCCGTCGAAAGGCAAACCCATCGCCCATCCATAATGCTAAGTCACCCATCTACATCAGCGCCCTCCGTCATCATGCAACCATTCGCGCCATAAAAACTACACCTCAAATTACATCTCCGAGCAATCGAAACGCATGACGTTTACTCGCCTACAACGTCGTACATCGTTAGCAACATACACCAATCGATGAGCAACGCGTTCCTTAACCAAGCACCCACGAAGCAAATTCCCTGCCATAGAGCACCCGCCGACGAGCAAGCCCACCACCCGTCAATAACGTAGTCACCCATCTATAGCAGCGCCCTTCGTCACCACGCAGCCACTCGCATCATAAAAAAGTCCAGCACGCCTAACGTGACCAAGTAAATCGCTCGACCCAAACGCCTTCAATAAGTCACACACTAAAGGCTCTCAGGCCCAGCGAACAACCGCCCAGAGCACCACACTTACACTTATCTGATACATACACACATACCCTAGACAGACACCCTCGCCGCAACCATCCATGACATCCACACCTATTTCGGACTCATACCTTCTCATCTCAGGCACCTACCTATACCACCCTAATACACGCACCTACACACCCGAGACACACACCCACATATTCAAGACACAAACCATTAGTTCCATTGCAGACCGTTTAAAGCGCCATTAGTTCCAATTTCCGAAACTAGGTGGCGCGCAAAATCAATCCCAGTTCGTAGGGAAAATTTGAGCCAGAACATACATTCTCTAGCTACTGGCCTCCGGGAGAGAGGGAGCCGCCGCCGTCATCAGTAGCAATTCAGGTGTAGTATCATGAGGTGTGGTGTTGTCTAGTGTGGTGTTGTGAGATGTGGAATTGTGAGACATGGTGTTGTGAGGTATGATGTTGTCAGATCTGGCATGATTAGTAGGCTGCCAACCTACGGCTGAGCTTGGGCGTACTGCTGGGATTTTCGGGTATTCGCTATCTCGATTTTTGAGATGATGCCGATCATCCACATCACAAGTTGGGAGTTCCTGGTGCAGCAGACCAACGGATTTCGGTCGCAGGTCTTAAATGGATTACGCTCAATGACATATTTCAGCCACCATTAAATGCCCGTTTCAAACGCGTCGAAAACAGAAACATACGGAAGAGAAACCTACTTTACTTTATTCTGTATTTCTTCATTATTCCAGTCAATCAAAAAATACTACATTCTATTTCGCGCTCCCGAATTTCGCCGACGTGGTACCGAAAAATTTACTACGTTAATTCGAACCCGAAGAATGCTACGCTAAGGAAAAAAAACAAGGCCAGTTCTCCGATCACCAAGGGAAATAGAATTGGAACTTGGAACTGGAGTTGGTTATGGCTTGGTGATGTGTATGCATAAGATTTTTTTGTAAGATAAATGCCTTATTTCCCGCAAACGAGTATCAAGACTAATTCTTCCCGTGCCAGTATGAGGGGAAACATAAAATGAGTGATGTACCATAAATCCATATCAAATGATAGTTAAATGAGGTGATAATGAACATCCACATATTCAAGACACAAACCATTCGTTCCATTGCAGACCGTTTCAAGCGCCATTAGTTCTAATTTCCGCCACTGGGTGGCACGAAAAATCAATCCCAATTCGTATGGAAAATTTGAGCCAGAACATATATTCTCTAGCTACTGAGGCCTCTTCAAAGACAATGTTGAAGCAACTACCTACTGAACCTTCAGGAGAGCCAAGATAGTCTTTAACTCGTGCAAGAAAGCGTATCACTCTGATTGCAAGATTACCGTGCAGCCCGTGAACGGATCTTTGCGTCAGAAAAGATCACCTCTCGACGAAATTGAACTTAATGGTCATCTCTTCGTTAGAGAAGCTTCCGTCAAACCCTGTCCACGAGTAGCATCTTGGAGGTTTTTGAGAATGAAACTAGACCCTTTGCACCAATCAAAGTGCTTGGCAAAATAGCTGTGCCGTTAACCGACACGGATGCAAGTATTAGCTGCCTTAAAGGTGCTTCATCAACACCCTACCGCGGTAAAACTTTCGCGTTCTAATATCAGTACACTGGATGATTCAAAACACGCTATTAAGGGTATGTTGACAACACCCGTCACGCCTAGGGGACAAACGAAAAACATCAAATTTTACCTCGTTCCCTCACTAACCCAGAACGTGCACCTCGGCAGCAATTACATCCTACAATTTGGTTTGGCCACTGAATTATTCCTGGAATCACATCTTAACACCACTCACATTGACAAACTTACCTATATGCCGTGCAGACATGAGTTAACCCACAACCAATACTACGCCATCTTGCCGACCATCCTCTCAGTGCTCACGGCGGCTCCGGTTGGATGCTTCGGTGCCTGAAGAAGTGATTCTTTGGGCCTAAAATGTCCCCCCTAGTATGTAGCTGTCTATGAAACTAGCAAAAGCACTGAAGCTCCGAACTAGCCTCTTTGACCTCCAATTAGCCAACTCAATGTTCCGGAGCACGTATTCTAGCGTCTTTATATTGATCTACTCGGTCCATACCCTTGATCATCGATGGGTCACGTTGGGGCTAACGTCGTTCTTGACTAGTTGTCTGAGTTTCTGCAGGTGAAACCATTTGGAAATTCAACACTCCATCTATCGTGAAACTTTGAGAGAGCCGAGTGTTCCATGCGTTTGGTGTAATGGAAAACCAATATTCAGACAATGGAGCTCAGTTCCAATCTTGGCAGTTTCAGAGCTTGCTCGAGCAGTATGTGGTCAAACACCAAATAATGCCAGTATACTCTCCCCAATCTAATGCATCTGATGGGCAAATTACACCATTTTAGCTATAATCCGTGCCTATGTTCACCCAATCCAGAAAAATCGGGTTCACAGATTGTCCACAATCGCTTCCGCATTCTAATATTCTTATCATTCTGTCACGGTTGCCTACCCTCATTTTGCTGCATTTGGGCAGCATATGATGTGATTTGGCGAATCGTACAATCTACTGAGGCAATTTAAATGCTGTAAGACCCCGTCTTTGTGCTAGAGCCGCATGAAAGATTGGGCATGCTCCACCAGCAAATCCACGGGAAGATAAGGAACACAGGACGCAGTACAATCTGAGGTTTCAACCAGCTGAATTTAAAGAAGGAGAAGAAGAACTCCGTCGCAACTTCCACCAAAGTGACGCAGCTGGTCACGACAATGTGAAGTTGGGTCAGTGCTTCTTGAAGAGTCAGATACACAAAGTTCTGGGATCTGCACGCTACCACATCATAGATTTGTCTCCAAAAGAAGATTAACCTAACTGGTCTGGCCTCAATATCCAACGTACATTTGGTTACCCTGCCTTATATATTTCTAGCATCTCTGTCTGTTTTCCTGTATGCACTTTGCACTAAGCTTCCACGTTTGTCCGTCCATCTGAAGCAAGTTGGGAGTGCTTGAATTGGTCTGTCCGTCCAATGTTTGTTTTTTTTCTGTTCTCTATCTCAGTTTGGATTACAATTTGCTCTTGTTGGGGAGTCCTTCGGCTTCTTGTTCGCAATGCTCGTCTACTGAGGATCGCGAGAAAATTAGCTGCCCTGTAATAGTCGAGCGTTCTGCATATGCAAATTGCTCGAGGAACTGCCACAAAGAGACAACAGGAGTTAGAAGAGCTACAAAAGAAGGCCCCTGAAAAGAAGCAGGCAGCTACAGCTCTCTCTTCCCAGGAAAGCTATCACATTGACAAACTTACCTATATGCCGTGCAGACATGAGTTAACCCACAACCAATACTACGCCATCTTGCCGACCATCCTCTCAGTGCTCACGGCGGCTCCGGTTGGATGCTTCGGTGCCTGAAGAAGTGATTCTTTGGGCCTAAAATGTCCCCCCTAGTATGTAGCTGTCTATGAAACTAGCAAAAGCACTGAAGCTCCGAACTAGCCTCTTTGACCTCCAATTAGCCAACTCAATGTTCCGGAGCACGTATTCTAGCGTCTTTATATTGATCTACTCGGTCCATACCCTTGATCATCGATGGGTCACGTTGGGGCTAACGTCGTTCTTGACTAGTTGTCTGAGTTTCTGCAGGTGAAACCATTTGGAAATTCAACACTCCATCTATCGTGAAACTTTGAGAGAGCCGAGTGTTCCATGCGTTTGGTGTAATGGAAAACCAATATTCAGACAATGGAGCTCAGTTCCAATCTTGGCAGTTTCAGAGCTTGCTCGAGCAGTATGTGGTCAAACACCAAATAATGCCAGTATACTCTCCCCAATCTAATGCATCTGATGGGCAAATTACACCATTTTAGCTATAATCCGTGCCTATGTTCACCCAATCCAGAAAAATCGGGTTCACAGATTGTCCACAATCGCTTCCGCATTCTAATATTCTTATCATTCTGTCACGGTTGCCTACCCTCATTTTGCTGCATTTGGGCAGCATATGATGTGATTTGGCGAATCGTACAATCTACTGAGGCAATTTAAATGCTTGTAAGACCCCGTCTTTGTGCTAGAGCCGCATGAAAGATTGGGCATGCTCCACCAGCAAATCCACGGGAAGATAAGGAACACAGGACGCAGTACAATCTGAGGTTTCAACCAGCTGAATTTAAAGAAGGAGAAGAAGAACTCCGTCGCAACTTCCACCAAAGTGACGCAGCTGGTCACGACAATGTGAAGTTGGGTCAGTGCTTCTTGAAGAGTCAGATACACAAAGTTCTGGGATCTGCACGCTACCACATCATAGATTTGTCTCCAAAAGAAGATTAACCTAACTGGTCTGGCCTCAATATCCAACGTACATTTGGTTACCCTGCCTTATATATTTCTAGCATCTCTGTCTGTTTTCCTGTATGCACTTTGCACTAAGCTTCCACGTTTGTCCGTCCATCTGAAGCAAGTTGGGAGTGCTTGAATTGGTCTGTCCGTCCAATGTTTGTTTTTTTTCTGTTCTCTATCTCAGTTTGGATTACAATTTGCTCTTGTTGGGGAGTCCTTCGGCTTCTTGTTCGCAATGCTCGTCTACTGAGGATCGCGAGAAAATTAGCTGCCCTGTAATAGTCGAGCGTTCTGCATATGCAAATTGCTCGAGGAACTGCCACAAAGAGACAACAGGAGTTAGAAGAGCTACAAAAGAAGGCCCCTGAAAAGAAGCAGGCAGCTACAGCTCTCTCTTCCCAGGAAAGCTCTCTGAAGTGTTCAGTCATAAGGACCTTGGAGTAACTTTTGATCCAAAGCCCAAATTTGATGCACTGTTGCGAATTCCGGCGTACCGGCACTCTCCCATTCGTAACTTCAAATTACCGCGGTAACATCTCTACCTTCTTTTGGACACATATACCCTTTTCTTCAGTTAATTTACTTATTTTTTTTGACATCTAACAATTTCCCTATAATTTTTATTTCTCTATCATCTCAATCCTACCCTTTTCCCTTATTTTCAATTACACAAAAAATTGTATATAATTATAATTTTCCCACAAACAACACTCAATTCATTACTTCCCATTAACAAAATTCCGTTCAACACATTTTCCCTAGCAAAACCTAATTCCTTCCTTCATACTAAAATAACTAATTTTATTCATTAGCTCCCACGAACAAATGTTATTTTCCATACTAACAAAAAATTCATTCACGTTTCCCTACTAACAAATTTCATCTCAATGCCCACTAAGAAAGTAGCATAGTAGAAGTTGCTAATACAATGAATGGGAAATTAACAAAAGGTGGGTGGGTTGGTAGCGTCAAGGATTCTCGACCGGGGGTCCGTTGGGACCCTGGGTTCAAGTTCCCTGAGCGCAGGAAAGCACTCTTTAGGAATATCGGCAAAAGCAATTGTTTCCGTATATATATGACATTCGCATCAAACCAAGCCATATATGCAAAACGGAAATTGTTACGTTTGTCGATATGGAAAAGATGTGTGGGTAGCGGAATCGGAAGTGCAATGAACTTCGAACGTTACCCAGGTGCGGCAGCGGTGATTGGAAATGAGAAGGATTGCGGGATTGATTTTCTGGGTGTAAAATGCTAGATTTGGAAAGGCAGTTAGTATTTGGCTTGTGAATGAGAGTGGAATTTTTTTGCGGTTTCGGTGAAAGTTTTTGTGTGAAATTCGGGGAATGAAAGTTGTTTGGAATTCGAATTCGGAAGTTTAGTGAATTAATTTAATAAATTAAAATAAAATTGAATTTTTGGAGTGGAAGAACACAAAACGGTTTTGTTCTAGTGTTTGTTGTACGGAAGAAAAATTAATTAATGGGTACGAGAAATGGAGGAAAAAACCAAAAACGGCCATTAAATCGTGTGACTTGTGCAAAGTGATTGAGTTGACCACCTTCTAATCATACAGTGAAGAGAGGACTTGTGAATTTTTATGTGGGAATCAAAAGTTTGCATGAATAAAAGTGTTTTTGCAATAAGTGAGGTGATAAGCCATCTTCGTACGATAGAAGAGTGAATTCCGTTATCTCCGACTTCGTTCTTTTAATACAAGTGTCAGCTGGAATTACTTAGTGGGTTTAAATTTAACAACAATCGGAATTATCGAATAATTTATGTGGAACAAATAATAGCTGAAATTATCGAGATAAAACAAGGCTGTAATTAATGGAAATACACGGGTGGATTAAATATTAGGATGAAGTGGCCGCTTATCTATAATTAATGAGTTTGAACTTAAAATTAAGGAAATTTTCAGTGACTGCACCTCTTTTTTTGGTGTCCTTCGACGAGCGCTTGGAGATCCACAGAAAAAGGAAGAGTAAGATAACAATTAATATTTTTCCTTGTTTTTTGATATTCTTTTATCTGTTACATATAATTTCAGTTTATTGTAATTAGCTATTTTTTTATTAAAACCTTATCTGATATATATTTACAAAAAAATTATTGAGGGGTCTGTTTGTTTTTGATTGGTATCTCTTAATTGTTGAACTTACTGTGTAAATTACTTTTTGATAAAATATAACGGCCAAGATTTGCTAAGATATTAATTTTTTATTTCTCAATATGACCTCCCCCTGTCCCGTCCTTATCCCTTTGTTTTACTTTTTATGTGTAGGGTGGCTCAGCACGAGCAGAAGGTGTCCCGGAGGACCCGCGACATGACTGAGCGCTAACCGGCCTCAGTATGCCACCCCGGGCTACGCACCCCCTGTGCTGAAATTTGATGTCTGCAACTGCGGTGACCTCCGCAGTCGCAACAGCACATATTTTAAATGTAATTACTAAAGCATCTAGAGTTCCGGGTTTGTCCTTTAGCATGTGCATACATTTCATAGCATCTCTTCTACTATCCGCCTATTTGTTTGATCCCCCGATACTCCTATCTCGTGTTTTCTTTAGAAGTTGCCCAAAGAAATTTTATGCGTTTTGTTTTTCTTAAGTTTAATTTGCCGTATCAGCCCTATGGAAGTCGTTTATCCTTCCTATTTCTTCCATCTTTAATATCCCGACGAACTTATTTAGACCAAAGTTTTTTGTATAAACTCTGCTATCATCAAGTCCCTACAATATTTTTTCAGAGCTGCGTTTCCGACAAATATCTCATTTATCTTGGATGAGCTCTTATTTCCTTTTCCCATAAGCTAGAATTAATTGGTATTTTCATTCACAAATTTCAAGAATCGTATGAAATCATAATAACCTCGAGCTCGGTCCTTTCCCCTCTTCTTACATCGCACTTAAGAGAAAACTATAAGATTTACTACTAATTTAACCTGCAGTTACCGTCACTTCATTATGTTTTATTTAATGTTGCTGTATTTATTCTTTGGGTTCCATTTTGTTATGAGATTGTATTTGGTCTGTTAGATGGAGTAAATAGATAAATAAATAAATAGATTCCCCATCAGTCACATCGACAACTCCTGATTATGTTAGGGGCTTTATGGCAAGCTCAATCTATACTCAAGCACCCACAACGCTTGCTTTGATTGCAAAAGAAATTGAATTAATGTGATACCCAGGAGGTGTTCAAATTCGAACATTATCGTCGGTTGCGCGGATCACTCTGTCACACATGGAACTCCTCACGAAATTCTTCCGAAGACAGTGCACCACATACTACCAGCACTGCAAATAGAGCAACGGTGAACCTTGTTACTGAACTTCCTAAGGAGGATTCATATTTGGGAAATATAACACCAGTATCAGGCGTTAGTTACTTGGAAGCTGGCAAAAGTTAAAATAAGCTTATATTTGTGAATCATTCAATGGTTTTCCGGAAGAAACACTTCCAATGATTTTATCGGAGTAGGTTTGTGATCCCACCATGTTTGCAGATGACGCTTTGCTATTCGGCTTGAAAATTTCTGAAATGTGGAAAGCTCTTTGGCGTTACCTGCCAAATTTATGAGAAGGAAGATGATTCCGTAGATAATGTGATAATAAAATGTAGAGTGCATCAAAGGTTTATTATTGCGAATTGAATAATAACTTTGCAGAACTATCAGAACCAATTGAAAGAAACGTTTATGCGTATCTTCGAATATTACTAGAAGTTATTCTTCTCGATCTTATCTACCCCCTTAGCTTAAGTAGCTTAGAATTTAGTTTCTTATTGTAATGAACGAATGGAACTATTTACTATTAAATCTGTGAATATCAGGTTGCAAATAACTGAAGAATCCATTCATCAGAACTATTTCTGCTGCATTCGCTGCAAAACACAAATTGCAACTAAGTCTAAGATTCAACACGGGATTTTTCTTCAGCAGCGTAACGTTATAACTTAAAGTTTTACAATCCCATTTGTTCTTCAAATTACATCTTTTATATTTTAGAAAATTGCTTACAAAGCTGGCATGTGTATGAATTGAATTGATACAAAAAATATAATTATCAGCATTGTCACAATTGCAGAAATTGATGAGAAAAGATAGGTTGGTTCATTGCACTTCCGGCATGTGTGGGTTGTCTCAGGTGAATTGTGCATGTTTGGGTGATTATCCCATAGCTCCTCCCTCCTTAGAAGGTTGCGATAGCCAAAGAAACTAGATCCTTGCAGGTTCGTTGGACTGAGCTACGACAGGTGAATCCTGTTGAAGTTGTACTACCTGTGATCTTCGGTTATAACAGATTGCGCAGGCAGTTGCGATGATGGATTGCTGTTGGTTCATGTAATTGTCGAGGAAAGTGGGGTACCTTCTGATGAATTGATATTTTTGTAATTCATCCAGTTGGATGTTGTTGGTACTTGCGGGTATGAAGTTTACTGTTGAAAACAAGGTTGGAACGATATGAATTTCATCCCAGTGAATTATTTCGCAATTGTTGTAGCGGATGAGAAGAGTTCCCTCGATTCTTAATTCGTCTTGTCCACAGGTTGTTGTGATGGTGGTGATAGGGACATTTACGAATAGCAAGTGGTTGGGTTCTGGCTCGAAGATTTCCATGTCAAAGTCGCGGTCATGTAGTTTGCAAGTTGCGGGTATGTTGTTTATGATGTTTGCAGTGCAGTCAGCCTTGATTCTTCCTTTCGCCGTTGTTGTTTTTGAGCAAAAGTATGTGTTTTCGATGTATTGGCATTTTTCCTCAAGACTTTGTGAGTTGTTAAGACTCAAAAGGAAGTAAGGTTTGGTCACGATGGTTTTGGTTTGGTTTATTGGAAAAGGGATTGTGTGATATAGCGAGAAATTTTCTTTTGATGTAATAGGGATCCGAATGTTGAAGATTAAGTTGGAATCTTTGGAGTAGGCTTGTAAGCTCAGCAACTCGTAAATTTGTTCGGTGGATTTTATGTTTAAATGTTGATTTTCAAAAATAGAATTTATCTCGGCTAGTTCTAGTGGACTAAGTATTGTTTTTGGTATTAGCTTTAGTTTTGCTTCCGAAATGCTAGTGATATGGTCGTTTAGTAGGTCAATATTATAATTTACTTGATTCAAATATTGTATGTATTTTAAATTATTATGTTCTTTGAGAACTTGATTCTTGGAATTTTCGTTTATATACTTCAAAAAATTTGCAATGATTTTTTGTTGTTGATTAATGTGATTCGTTGCATTGTCAAAACGTTCAATCTTTTGTTCATTCAATTTAGTTTGTTGATTTAGTTCTTTATTTTTTTTTTTAAATACCTCCATTCCCTAACACTCTCTCCATCACTCTTTCTTCATCGCACAACGCTCATGCGATGTGCATTCACATTACGTCGCTTGGTCCTTTCTCCCACCCAGACAATGTTTAACACATCGGTATAAGGGGGCACACAATATAATGTGAACTAGTCCTTTTCATGAACATCTAGTCCAAAAAAAATCATGATCAGCTCTCAGAGATAAAAAAAATTCAATATAATACGACGCACTCAAAAAAAATTCTGAGTAACTGTCACTTCAGTATCTCGCCGATAGGGTCAAAAAAGAACGCCCTAAGATACTGGGCTCGTTATTTAATACTTTATTTATTTCATTATTGATATTAATGGCATCGTCAGCGTTCATATTGCCAGTTATAGTTTTAATTATTGTGCCAAGCCCGTTAATGAGTCCTTTTTTGGGTCGTTTTCTGGGTAAAAGGTTCAGTAGCTTATTATTAAGTTCCGTCAGTTTAGCTTTTGTCACGTCTAAGGATAGTTTGAGTTCGGGGATGTTTTCAAGCGTTGCGAGTGTGGCCTGTATGTGGCCGATGATTGTTTGGTAATTGTCTAATCGTACGATATGAATCAAGTTGTTGTAGGAAGTGATAAGCCGTGCCGCTCCAAGTTTTATAGGTAAGAGACCGTTGTTATTCGTCAGGTCCCGTATGTCCAGTCCGTGTGCTGTCAGCATGAGCCTGAAATTTACGTTTTTTCTTTAATTTGCTTTTATGAATTTTTTGATGTTTATTTGAAATTATGGTGATATGGTTATTTTCTTTTACTTTATGTTTTGAAAATCTTCGATGAAGTTTATTTCTACGACATTCTTTCCTATACAATACTGATCCTTCGTCATATGTTTCGGGGTTTTCTCTGGAGGAATTTAATTTTTCATTTCTATTATTAACTTGATCTTCTAGGAGTTGCTTTATTTCGGGGTATAATTTAGACTGAAATTCCTTAAATTTCTCGAGATATTCGTGAGTTTAACAGGGTGATAGGCTGCTGTTGAATTTGTATGTTCTACCGTAGAACAATTCATAGGGAGTAAATTTCGTAGCAGAATACATAGAATTATTATACGTGATAATAACTTCGTTTAAAATGTCTTCTGGATCATTTTCGCGGTTTTTTTCATGGACTATTCTGTAAATTTCTGTTAAGGTAGAATGTAACCTTTCTACTGGTGCATTACTACTGGTTTGTTGATAAGGCGTCGTGGAATGGTTTATGCCAAATTGTCTGCAAAAATCTTTGAAAAGGGTGGAGGTCAATTCTGATCCCTGGTCTGTAACAACAGTTATTAAATTTTCAGGGGCGCCATGCAGGCTGATATAGTGTTTTAGTGCTGTAATATGGACAAACTATTTCTTGTGGGTAGTTGGTATGCTGCCGCAAATTTTGAGAACTTATCAATTATGGTTAGGAAGTACCATTTGTTTATCGTACAAATATCTGAGTGAAAGATTTCCAAGGGTCTGTTGGGTGTTCGAGGTGTTTGATATTCTGGTTTAGTGGGACTCCTTTCATATTTAAGGAGCTGGCAATTCTCGCAGTTATTTATAATTTGTAATATTTTGTTCTTTAAGTAAGGGAAATAATAGTCTCTTTTGAGATGAGCTAGAGTCTCATTTATTCCACGGTGATTACTTTTTAGATGGTAGTTGTTTATCAGAGCGTCCTGGTCATCGCTTTCAATGATTTCTGTAAGACGCTCAGTGCTTCTAACTAATTTATAGCATCCGGACTGTGGAAAATGTTTTGTATACATGTTTTGAATTATTCTAAAGATATCATCTGGGGAAAAATTTGCCGTAGTTTTGTTATGGGGAATAAATTTTTTAAATATCTCAGTAATTTACGGGTTCCTGCAAGAACTACTCGATCATGTCAAACCTTAGTCACTCCTTTTGCACGTACCGATGTTTATTTTCACTCTGCTATGGTGCGCCTCCCTAGAGGCCACAATAATCTTGGGCTTGGTCCATTTCCTTCTTCGTTTTTTAGTTTTAAGTCTTTGCTAAGAGAAAAATTATTTAACACGTAATTCGTTAATGTTTGAATAATTTGTATGTTTTTGGTTTTTATCATTATTGTATTCAATATCTTGTAATTGGGCTAACCGCCTGTAAGATTTGGAATTAAAATAAAAAAAAAAAAATTGTGGGTTCTGAAAAGTCCTGCATTTTAATCGTTTGCCATTGTTTATTTCTGAACGGCGTTTCAACGGAGGCTGATGGTTGTCTATCAGTTCTCTCTAGAACAAGTTGAACCAGAAAATCGTTCAAAGGCTTTTCCGAAATTGGGATACCTGTATTCATATCTTCTTCTGCTGAGTGTATCGTTGTACCTCTGGTGCTTTGAGCTGAAATGTTTGAAGATGAGTTTGTGGTGTCATTGTTGTGTATTTCCACACACGCTGCCTTGATGTTTGTTGGTGTTTTTATTCGACTCAGAGCATCAGCATTACTGTTTTGCAGCCCTTTATATAAATGATCTCATAATCGTACTCTTCAAGCTTAAGCCTCCAACGGATTAATCTGGAATGAGGGTCCTTTAGGCTCATTATCCATGTGAGTGGTTTGTGATCGGCTACGATTTTGAACTTCCTTCCGAACAAATATGGTCGGAAATATTTGGTGGCCCACACAATAGCCAAAAGCTCCTTTTCTATTGTGGAATAATTTATTACTGAGTCATTTAAAGTTATACTCGCGAAAAAAATGGGACGATCACTACCAAAAGGGTCCTTGTGATAGAACGGCCCCAATCACGAGATTGCTTGCGTCGGTTGTTAAAACAAAGGGCTTGCTAAAATCAGGATGTTGTAGGATTGGATCATTCATAAGGAGATTTTTACAATCTTCAAAAGCACGTACGTAGTGATCATTTAAATCTATGGTACGTCCTTTCTTCAAACATTCTGTCAAGGGTTTGGTCAATTTTGCAAAATCTTTTACGAATTTATGATAGTATCCTAGCAAACCGAGAAAGGAATTAATCTCTTTTGGTGTTTTTGGTATTGGATAGTTGGCTATCGCAAGGATTTTTCCAGGATTGGGTTTGATGCCTCGGTAGTGACGATGTGACCAAGGAATTTGATCTCCTACTTTAAGAATTCCGATTTGTCCAATTGGACCTTCAGATTTCCTTCTCGTATTCTCTGAAATACTTTTCGAAGGTTTTCGCTATGCTCTTGTAAGGAGGTTGAAAAGATGATAATGTCATCTAAATTTACCTTGAAGATCTTTTAGCACGTTATCCATGATACGTTGAAAGGTGGCAGGCGCATTTTTTAGGCCAAAAGGCATACGAACGTATTCGTAGTGACCACCTTCAACTGTGAACGTGGTTTTTGGGATTTCTCTGGCGTCCATTTCGATTTGGTGGAAACTGGAAGTGAGATCTAGTGTTGAGAAATGCATAGATTTGCCCAATTTGTCTAATATTTCGTTAATATTAGGAAGTGGGTATCTATCACTTATCGTTTTCTCGTTTAACTTCCGGTAATCGATTACCAGTCTCCATTTTTGTTTTCCGCTGGCGTCCAGTTTTTTAGGGACTATTCAGACGGGTGAACTCCAAGATGAATAGCTCGGATGGATTATGCCTTGTTTGAGCATATCCTCAATTTGTCTGTGAACTTCTTGTTTGTGTACAAATGGATATCTGTACGACTTTGTATAGATGGGTAAGTCGTCCGTGGTATTGATTCTGTGCTTCACTTGATTGGTGAACGTCAGATCCTGATCAACCTTAAAGAAAATATCATTGTATTGTTGGCAAATTTTGAATAGCATTTTCTTTTCTTCATAATTTAGGTGGGAGACTCGCAAAAGGTCGATAAGATCATTTGAGTCTGTGAATGTGGAGTTTTGTTCGCATCTTATATCCACGTTGTTAATTTCATCATAATTTTCTGAAATTTGTTCTTCCATTAATGGTTGCTCAACAAAGAGAATTTTTGGTTTAGAGACAAATTAGTTACTTCTACGGAAGCGTACCAATCAGCAGCTGTGTAAATGCCTTCGGAAATGAATAAATCTGGGGTAATTTCGATGAATTTTATAAGGATGTCTCCCTTCTGTGCATCTACAGTCAATTTTGCAATGAATTTTGAATGAGGTGATATGATATACTTCTCGGAAATATAGTTTGGTTTAAAATTGAGTGGAATTGTTGCGTTATGAGTACATTTCTACTTAAGTCGACTTTAGCGCCTAACTGAGATAATATGTCGATGCCTAAAAGGCCGTCGAAATATCAATGAAATTTCAAAATCAAGAACCTTATTGTACCCGCTTTATTAAATTTGATAAAATTAGGGAGTGTTACTTCTTCTTTCACTTCGTGTTTCGCTAGAATTTTGGCAGTTGAAATTGGTTTTGTCGGTTTTACGTCATGAGCATCTACGTATTCGGGATTAATAAATGATGAAGATGCGCCGGTGTCTATAAGAAACTAGCGACCTTCCAAAAGGAGAAGATATCTGGATGTAGGGTGGGGTATTACCGTGTTTGTTGACGCCTAGGTGCGATGGGTTTGTGGAGGCACTTGACTGAAAATTTCCAACGTCTACCTCGGTATTAGGTGGAAATGAGTCCTGTTCAGAATGGGAGTCCTGGAGATCCATGGTAAATGATTCATAATGATTTCCGTAGTTTTGAATCGCCAGTTCTGGGTTATCCATAGGGTAAAAGTCTGCTAGCATCATGAACTGTTAGGGTTCCAATTGAATTGAAATAACACGGAAATTTATTTCAGCAGCGTAACGTTCTGAGCTAAAGTTTTACAATCCTCTTTATTCTTCAAATTACAGCTTTTATATTTTAGGAAATTTGCTTTCAAAGCTGGCATGTGTATGAATAGAATTGATACAAAAAATATAATTATCAGCATTGTCGCAATTGCAGAAATTGATGAGAAAAGATATGTTGTTTCATTGCATTTCCGGGACGTGTGGGTTGTCTCAGGTGAATTGTGCATGTTTGGGTGATGGTCCCATAACTCCTCCCCCCATAGAAGGTTGCGATAGCCAAAGAAACTGGATCCTTGCGGGTTCGTTGGACTGAGCTACGACTGGTGAATCCCGTTGAAGTTGTACTACCTGTGTGCATGTTTGGGTGATTATCCCATAGCTCCTCCCTCCTTAGAAGGTTGCGATAGCCAAAGAAACTAGATCCTTGCAGGTTCGTTGGACTGAGCTACGACAGGTGAATCCTGTTGAAGTTGTACTACCTGTGATCTTCGGTTATAACAGATTGCGCAGGCAGTTGCGATGATGGATTGCTGTTGGTTCATGTAATTGTCGAGGAAAGTGGGGTACCTTCTGATGAATTGATATTTTTGTAATTCATCCAGTTGGATGTTGTTGGTACTTGCGGGTATGAAGTTTACTGTTGAAAACAAGGTTGGAACGATATGAATTTCATCCCAGTGAATTATTTCGCAATTGTTGTAGCGGATGAGAAGAGTTCCCTCGATTCTTAATTCGTCTTGTCCACAGGTTGTTGTGATGGTGGTGATAGGGACATTTACGAATAGCAAGTGGTTGGGTTCTGGCTCGAAGATTTCCATGTCAAAGTCGCGGTCATGTAGTTTGCAAGTTGCGGGTATGTTGTTTATGATGTTTGCAGTGCAGTCAGCCTTGATTCTTCCTTTCGCCGTTGTTGTTTTTGAGCAAAAGTATGTGTTTTCGATGTATTGGCATTTTTCCTCAAGACTTTGTGAGTTGTTAAGACTCAAAAGGAAGTAAGGTTTGGTCACGATGGTTTTGGTTTGGTTTATTGGAAAAGGGATTGTGTGATATAGCGAGAAATTTTCTTTTGATGTAATAGGGATCCGAATGTTGAAGATTAAGTTGGAATCTTTGGAGTAGGCTTGTAAGCTCAGCAACTCGTAAATTTGTTCGGTGGATTTTATGTTTAAATGTTGATTTTCAAAAATAGAATTTATCTCGGCTAGTTCTAGTGGACTAAGTATTGTTTTTGGTATTAGCTTTAGTTTTGCTTCCGAAATGCTAGTGATATGGTCGTTTAGTAGGTCAATATTATAATTTACTTGATTCAAATATTGTATGTATTTTAAATTATTATGTTCTTTGAGAACTTGATTCTTGGAATTTTCGTTTATATACTTCAAAAAATTTGCAATGATTTTTTGTTGTTGATTAATGTGATTCGTTGCATTGTCAAAACGTTCAATCTTTTGTTCATTCAATTTAGTTTGTTGATTTAGTTCTTTATTTTTTTTTTTTTAAATACCTCCATTCCCTAACACTCTCTCCATCACTCTTTCTTCATCGCACAACGCTCATGCGATGTGCATTCACATTACGTCGCTTGGTCCTTTCTCCCACCCAGACAATGTTTAACACATCGGTATAAGGGGGCACACAATATAATGTGAACTAGTCCTTTTCATGAACATCTAGTCCAAAAAAAATCATGATCAGCTCTCAGAGATAAAAAAAATTCAATATAATACGACGCACTCAAAAAAAATTCTGAGTAACTGTCACTTCAGTATCTCGCCGATAGGGTCAAAAAAGAACGCCCTAAGATACTGGGCTCGTTATTTAATACTTTATTTATTTCATTATTGATATTAATGGCATCGTCAGCGTTCATATTGCCAGTTATAGTTTTAATTATTGTGCCAAGCCCGTTAATGAGTCCTTTTTTGGGTCGTTTTC
The DNA here is from genome assembly GCA_963969285.1 of Odontomyia ornata. Lineage (NCBI taxonomy): Eukaryota > Metazoa > Arthropoda > Insecta > Diptera > Stratiomyidae > Odontomyia > Odontomyia ornata. The sequence continues at coordinate 236,186,703 of OZ017740.1, read as the reverse complement.
TGGGTAAAAGGTTCAGTAGCTTATTATTAAGTTCCGTCAGTTTAGCTTTTGTCACGTCTAAGGATAGTTTGAGTTCGGGGATGTTTTCAAGCGTTGCGAGTGTGGCCTGTATGTGGCCGATGATTGTTTGGTAATTGTCTAATCGTACGATATGAATCAAGTTGTTGTAGGAAGTGATAAGCCGTGCCGCTCCAAGTTTTATAGGTAAGAGACCGTTGTTATTCGTCAGGTCCCGTATGTCCAGTCCGTGTGCTGTCAGCATGAGCCTGAAATTTACGTTTTTTCTTTAATTTGCTTTTATGAATTTTTTGATGTTTATTTGAAATTATGGTGATATGGTTATTTTCTTTTACTTTATGTTTTGAAAATCTTCGATGAAGTTTATTTCTACGACATTCTTTCCTATACAATACTGATCCTTCGTCATATGTTTCGGGGTTTTCTCTGGAGGAATTTAATTTTTCATTTCTATTATTAACTTGATCTTCTAGGAGTTGCTTTATTTCGGGGTATAATTTAGACTGAAATTCCTTAAATTTCTCGAGATATTCGTGAGTTTAACAGGGTGATAGGCTGCTGTTGAATTTGTATGTTCTACCGTAGAACAATTCATAGGGAGTAAATTTCGTAGCAGAATACATAGAATTATTATACGTGATAATAACTTCGTTTAAAATGTCTTCTGGATCATTTTCGCGGTTTTTTTCATGGACTATTCTGTAAATTTCTGTTAAGGTAGAATGTAACCTTTCTACTGGTGCATTACTACTGGTTTGTTGATAAGGCGTCGTGGAATGGTTTATGCCAAATTGTCTGCAAAAATCTTTGAAAAGGGTGGAGGTCAATTCTGATCCCTGGTCTGTAACAACAGTTATTAAATTTTCAGGGGCGCCATGCAGGCTGATATAGTGTTTTAGTGCTTTAATATGGACAAACTATTTCTTGTGGGTAGTTGGTATGCTGCCGCAAATTTTGAGAACTTATCAATTATGGTTAGGAAGTACCATTTGTTTATCGTACAAATATCTGAGTGAAAGATTTCCAAGGGTCTGTTGGGTGTTCGAGGTGTTTGATATTCTGGTTTAGTGGGACTCCTTTCATATTTAAGGAGCTGGCAATTCTCGCAGTTATTTATAATTTGTAATATTTTGTTCTTTAAGTAAGGGAAATAATAGTCTCTTTTGAAATGAGCTAGAGTCTCATTTATTCCACGGTGATTACTTTTTAGATGGTAGTTGTTTATCAGAGCGTCCTGGTCATCGCTTTCAATGATTTCTGTAAGACGCTCAGTGCTTCTAACTAATTTATAGCATCCGGACTGTGGAAAATGTTTTGTATACACGTTTTGAATTATTCTAAAGATATCATCTGGGGAAAAATTTGCCGTAGTTTTGTTATGGGGAATAAATTTTTTAAATATCTCAGTAATTTACGGGTTCCTGCAAGAACTACTCGATCATGTCAAACCTTAGTCACTCCTTTTGCACGTACCGATGTTTATTTTCACTCTGCTATGGTGCGCCTCCCTAGAGGCCACAATAATCTTGGGCTTGGTCCATTTCCTTCTTCGTTTTTTAGTTTTAAGTCTTTGCTAAGAGAAAAATTATTTAACACGTAATTCGTTAATGTTTGAATAATTTGTATGTTTTTGGTTTTTATCATTATTGTATTCAATATCTTGTAATTGGGCTAACCGCCTGTAAGATTTGGAATTAAAATAAAAAAAAAAAAATTGTGGGTTCTGAAAAGTCCTGCATTTTAATCGTTTGCCATTGTTTATTTCTGAACGGCGTTTCAACGGAGGCTGATGGTTGTCTATCAGTTCTCTCTAGAACAAGTTGAACCAGAAAATCGTTCAAAGGCTTTTCCGAAATTGGGATACCTGTATTCATATCTTCTTCTGCTGAGTGTATCGTTGTACCTCTGGTGCTTTGAGCTGAAATGTTTGAAGATGAGTTTGTGGTGTCATTGTTGTGTATTTCCACACACGCTGCCTTGATGTTTGTTGGTGTTTTTATTCGACTCAGAGCATCAGCATTACTGTTTTGCAGCCCTTTATATAAATGATCTCATAATCGTACTCTTCAAGCTTAAGCCTCCAACGGATTAATCTGGAATGAGGGTCCTTTAGGCTCATTATCCATGTGAGTGGTTTGTGATCGGCTACGATTTTGAACTTCCTTCCGAACAAATATGGTCGGAAATATTTGGTGGCCCACACAATAGCCAAAAGCTCCTTTTCTATTGTGGAATAATTTATTACTGAGTCATTTAAAGTTATACTCGCGAAAAAAATGGGACGATCACTACCAAAAGGGTCCTTGTGATAGAACGGCCCCAATCACGAGATTGCTTGCGTCGGTTGTTAAAACAAAGGGCTTGCTAAAATCAGGATGTTGTAGGATTGGATCATTCATAAGGAGATTTTTACAATCTTCAAAAGCACGTACGTAGTGATCATTTAAATCTATGGTACGTCCTTTCTTCAAACATTCTGTCAAGGGTTTGGTCAATTTTGCAAAATCTTTTACGAATTTATGATAGTATCCTAGCAAACCGAGAAAGGAATTAATCTCTTTTGGTGTTTTTGGTATTGGATAGTTGGCTATCGCAAGGATTTTTCCAGGATTGGGTTTGATGCCTCGGTAGTGACGATGTGACCAAGGAATTTGATCTCCTACTTTAAGAATTCCGATTTGTCCAATTGGACCTTCAGATTTCCTTCTCGTATTCTCTGAAATACTTTTCGAAGGTTTTCGCTATGCTCTTGTAAGGAGGTTGAAAAGATGATAATGTCATCTAAATTTACCTTGAAGATCTTTTAGCACGTTATCCATGATACGTTGAAAGGTGGCAGGCGCATTTTTTAGGCCAAAAGGCATACGAACGTATTCGTAGTGACCACCTTCAACTGTGAACGTGGTTTTTGGGATTTCTCTGGCGTCCATTTCGATTTGGTGGAAACTGGAAGTGAGATCTAGTGTTGAGAAATGCATAGATTTGCCCAATTTGTCTAATATTTCGTTAATATTAGGAAGTGGGTATCTATCACTTATCGTTTTCTCGTTTAACTTCCGGTAATCGATTACCAGTCTCCATTTTTGTTTTCCGCTGGCGTCCAGTTTTTTAGGGACTATTCAGACGGGTGAACTCCAAGATGAATAGCTCGGATGGATTATGCCTTGTTTGAGCATATCCTCAATTTGTCTGTGAACTTCTTGTTTGTGTACAAATGGATATCTGTACGACTTTGTATAGATGGGTAAGTCGTCCGTGGTATTGATTCTGTGCTTCACTTGATTGGTGAACGTCAGATCCTGATCAACCTTAAAGAAAATATCATTGTATTGTTGGCAAATTTTGAATAGCATTTTCTTTTCTTCATAATTTAGGTGGGAGACTCGCAAAAGGTCGATAAGATCATTTGAGTCTGTGAATGTGGAGTTTTGTTCGCATCTTATATCCACGTTGTTAATTTCATCATAATTTTCTGAAATTTGTTCTTCCATTAATGGTTGCTCAACAAAGAGAATTTTTGGTTTAGAGACAAATTAGTTACTTCTACGGAAGCGTACCAATCAGCAGCTGTGTAAATGCCTTCGGAAATGAATAAATCTGGGGTAATTTCGATGAATTTTATAAGGATGTCTCCATTCTGTGCATCTACAGTCAATTTTGCAATGAATTTTGAATGAGGTGATATGATATACTTCTCGGAAATATAGTTTGGTTTAAAATTGAGTGGAATTGTTGCGTTATGAGTACATTTCTACTTAAGTCGACTTTAGCGCCTAACTGAGATAATATGTCGATGCCTAAAAGGCCGTCGAAATATCAATGAAATTTCAAAATCAAGAACCTTATTGTACCCGCTTTATTAAATTTGATAAAATTAGGGAGTGTTACTTCTTCTTTCACTTCGTGTTTCGCTAGAATTTTGGCAGTTGAAATTGGTTTTGTCGGTTTTACGTCATGAGCATCTACGTATTCGGGATTAATAAATGATGAAGATGCGCCGGTGTCTATAAGAAACTAGCGACCTTCCAAAAGGAGAAGATATCTGGATGTAGGGTGGGGTATTACCGTGTTTGTTGACGCCTAGGTGCGATGGGTTTGTGGAGGCACTTGACTGAAAATTTCCAACGTCTACCTCGGTATTAGGTGGAAATGAGTCCTGTTCAGAATGGGAGTCCTGGAGATCCATGGTAAATGATTCATAATGATTTCCGTAGTTTTGAATCGCCAGTTCTGGGTTATCCATAGGGTAAAAGTCTGCTAGCATCATGAACTGTTAGGGTTCCAATTGAATTGAAATAACACGGAAATTTATTTCAGCAGCGTAACGTTCTGAGCTAAAGTTTTACAATCCTCTTTATTCTTCAAATTACAGCTTTTATATTTTAGGAAATTTGCTTTCAAAGCTGGCATGTGTATGAATAGAATTGATACAAAAAATATAATTATCAGCATTGTCGCAATTGCAGAAATTGATGAGAAAAGATATGTTGTTTCATTGCATTTCCGGGACGTGTGGGTTGTCTCAGGTGAATTGTGCATGTTTGGGTGATGGTCCCATAACTCCTCCCCCCATAGAAGGTTGCGATAGCCAAAGAAACTGGATCCTTGCGGGTTCGTTGGACTGAGCTACGACTGGTGAATCCCGTTGAAGTTGTACTACCTGTGTGCATGTTTGGGTGATTATCCCATAGCTCCTCCCTCCTTAGAAGGTTGCGATAGCCAAAGAAACTAGATCCTTGCAGGTTCGTTGGACTGAGCTACGACAGGTGAATCCTGTTGAAGTTGTACTACCTGTGATCTTCGGTTATAACAGATTGCGCAGGCAGTTGCGATGATGGATTGCTGTTGGTTCATGTAATTGTCGAGGAAAGTGGGGTACCTTCTGATGAATTGATATTTTTGTAATTCATCCAGTTGGATGTTGTTGGTACTTGCGGGTATGAAGTTTACTGTTGAAAACAAGGTTGGAACGATATGAATTTCATCCCAGTGAATTATTTCGCAATTGTTGTAGCGGATGAGAAGAGTTCCCTCGATTCTTAATTCGTCTTGTCCACAGGTTGTTGTGATGGTGGTGATAGGGACATTTACGAATAGCAAGTGGTTGGGTTCTGGCTCGAAGATTTCCATGTCAAAGTCGCGGTCATGTAGTTTGCAAGTTGCGGGTATGTTGTTTATGATGTTTGCAGTGCAGTCAGCCTTGATTCTTCCTTTCGCCGTTGTTGTTTTTGAGCAAAAGTATGTGTTTTCGATGTATTGGCATTTTTCCTCAAGACTTTGTGAGTTGTTAAGACTCAAAAGGAAGTAATGTTTGGTCACGATGGTTTTGGTTTGGTTTATTGGAAAAGGGATTGTGTGATATAGCGAGAAATTTTCTTTTGATGTAATAGGGATCCGAATGTTGAAGATTAAGTTGGAATCTTTGGAGTAGGCTTGTAAGCTCAGCAACTCGTAAATTTGTTCGGTGGATTTTATGTTTAAATGTTGATTTTCAAAAATAGAATTTATCTCGGCTAGTTCTAGTGGACTAAGTATTGTTTTTGGTATTAGCTTTAGTTTTGCTTCCGAAATGCTAGTGATATGGTCGTTTAGTAGGTCAATATTATAATTTACTTGATTCAAATATTGTATGTATTTTAAATTATTATGTTCTTTGAGAACTTGATTCTTGGAATTTTCGTTTATATACTTCAAAAAATTTGCAATGATTTTTTGTTGTTGATTAATGTGATTCGTTGCATTGTCAAAACGTTCAATCTTTTGTTCATTCAATTTAGTTTGTTGATTTAGTTCTTTATTTTTTTTTTTTTAAATACCTCCATTCCCTAACACTCTCTCCATCACTCTTTCTTCATCGCACAACGCTCATGCGATGTGCATTCACATTACGTCGCTTGGTCCTTTCTCCCACCCAGACAATGTTTAACACATCGGTATAAGGGGGCACACAATATAATGTGAACTAGTCCTTTTCATGAACATCTAGTCCAAAAAAAATCATGATCAGCTCTCAGAGATAAAAAAAATTCAATATAATACGACGCACTCAAAAAAAATTCTGAGTAACTGTCACTTCAGTATCTCGCCGATAGGGTCAAAAAAGAACGCCCTAAGATACTGGGCTCGTTATTTAATACTTTATTTATTTCATTATTGATATTAATGGCATCGTCAGCGTTCATATTGCCAGTTATAGTTTTAATTATTGTGCCAAGCCCGTTAATGAGTCCTTTTTTGGGTCGTTTTCTGGGTAAAAGGTTCAGTAGCTTATTATTAAGTTCCGTCAGTTTAGCTTTTGTCACGTCTAAGGATAGTTTGAGTTCGGGGATGTTTTCAAGCGTTGCGAGTGTGGCCTGTATGTGGCCGATGATTGTTTGGTAATTGTCTAATCGTACGATATGAATCAAGTTGTTGTAGGAAGTGATAAGCCGTGCCGCTCCAAGTTTTATAGGTAAGAGACCGTTGTTATTCGTCAGGTCCCGTATGTCCAGTCCGTGTGCTGTCAGCATGAGCCTGAAATTTACGTTTTTTCTTTAATTTGCTTTTATGAATTTTTTGATGTTTATTTGAAATTATGGTGATATGGTTATTTTCTTTTACTTTATGTTTTGAAAATCTTCGATGAAGTTTATTTCTACGACATTCTTTCCTATACAATACTGATCCTTCGTCATATGTTTCGGGGTTTTCTCTGGAGGAATTTAATTTTTCATTTCTATTATTAACTTGATCTTCTAGGAGTTGCTTTATTTCGGGGTATAATTTAGACTGAAATTCCTTAAATTTCTCGAGATATTCGTGAGTTTAACAGGGTGATAGGCTGCTGTTGAATTTGTATGTTCTACCGTAGAACAATTCATAGGGAGTAAATTTCGTAGCAGAATACATAGAATTATTATACGTGATAATAACTTCGTTTAAAATGTCTTCTGGATCATTTTCGCGGTTTTTTTCATGGACTATTCTGTAAATTTCTGTTAAGGTAGAATGTAACCTTTCTACTGGTGCATTACTACTGGTTTGTTGATAAGGCGTCGTGGAATGGTTTATGCCAAATTGTCTGCAAAAATCTTTGAAAAGGGTGGAGGTCAATTCTGATCCCTGGTCTGTAACAACAGTTATTAAATTTTCAGGGGCGCCATGCAGGCTGATATAGTGTTTTAGTGCTTTAATATGGACAAACTATTTCTTGTGGGTAGTTGGTATGCTGCCGCAAATTTTGAGAACTTATCAATTATGGTTAGGAAGTACCATTTGTTTATCGTACAAATATCTGAGTGAAAGATTTCCAAGGGTCTGTTGGGTGTTCGAGGTGTTTGATATTCTGGTTTAGTGGGACTCCTTTCATATTTAAGGAGCTGGCAATTCTCGCAGTTATTTATAATTTGTAATATTTTGTTCTTTAAGTAAGGGAAATAATAGTCTCTTTTGAAATGAGCTAGAGTCTCATTTATTCCACGGTGATTACTTTTTAGATGGTAGTTGTTTATCAGAGCGTCCTGGTCATCGCTTTCAATGATTTCTGTAAGACGCTCAGTGCTTCTAACTAATTTATAGCATCCGGACTGTGGAAAATGTTTTGTATACACGTTTTGAATTATTCTAAAGATATCATCTGGGGAAAAATTTGCCGTAGTTTTGTTATGGGGAATAAATTTTTTAAATATCTCAGTAATTTACGGGTTCCTGCAAGAACTACTCGATCATGTCAAACCTTAGTCACTCCTTTTGCACGTACCGATGTTTATTTTCACTCTGCTATGGTGCGCCTCCCTAGAGGCCACAATAATCTTGGGCTTGGTCCATTTCCTTCTTCGTTTTTTAGTTTTAAGTCTTTGCTAAGAGAAAAATTATTTAACACGTAATTCGTTAATGTTTGAATAATTTGTATGTTTTTGGTTTTTATCATTATTGTATTCAATATCTTGTAATTGGGCTAACCGCCTGTAAGATTTGGAATTAAAATAAAAAAAAAAAAATTGTGGGTTCTGAAAAGTCCTGCATTTTAATCGTTTGCCATTGTTTATTTCTGAACGGCGTTTCAACGGAGGCTGATGGTTGTCTATCAGTTCTCTCTAGAACAAGTTGAACCAGAAAATCGTTCAAAGGCTTTTCCGAAATTGGGATACCTGTATTCATATCTTCTTCTGCTGAGTGTATCGTTGTACCTTTGGTGCTTTGAGCTGAAATGTTTGAAGATGAGTTTGTGGTGTCATTGTTGTGTATTTCCACACACGCTGCCTTGATGTTTGTTGGTGTTTTTATTCGACTCAGAGCATCAGCATTACTGTTTTGCAGCCCTTTATATAAATGATCTCATAATCGTACTCTTCAAGCTTAAGCCTCCAACGGATTAATCTGGAATGAGGGTCCTTTAGGCTCATTATCCATGTGAGTGGTTTGTGATCGGCTACGATTTTGAACTTCCTTCCGAACAAATATGGTCGGAAATATTTGGTGGCCCACACAATAGCCAAAAGCTCCTTTTCTATTGTGGAATAATTTATTACTGAGTCATTTAAAGTTATACTCGCGAAAAAAATGGGACGATCACTACCAAAAGGGTCCTTGTGATAGAACGGCCCCAATCACGAGATTGCTTGCGTCGGTTGTTAAAACAAAGGGCTTGCTAAAATCAGGATGTTGTAGGATTGGATCATTCATAAGGAGATTTTTACAATCTTCAAAAGCACGTACGTAGTGATCATTTAAATCTATGGTACGTCCTTTCTTCAAACATTCTGTCAAGGGTTTGGTCAATTTTGCAAAATCTTTTACGAATTTATGATAGTATCCTAGCAAACCGAGAAAGGAATTAATCTCTTTTGGTGTTTTTGGTATTGGATAGTTGGCTATCGCAAGGATTTTTCCAGGATTGGGTTTGATGCCTCGGTAGTGACGATGTGACCAAGGAATTTGATCTCCTACTTTAAGAATTCCGATTTGTCCAATTGGACCTTCAGATTTCCTTCTCGTATTCTCTGAAATACTTTTCGAAGGTTTTCGCTATGCTCTTGTAAGGAGGTTGAAAAGATGATAATGTCATCTAAATTTACCTTGAAGATCTTTTAGCACGTTATCCATGATACGTTGAAAGGTGGCAGGCGCATTTTTTAGGCCAAAAGGCATACGAACGTATTCGTAGTGACCACCTTCAACTGTGAACGTGGTTTTTGGGATTTCTCTGGCGTCCATTTCGATTTGGTGGAAACTGGAAGTGAGATCTAGTGTTGAGAAATGCATAGATTTGCCCAATTTGTCTAATATTTCGTTAATATTAGGAAGTGGGTATCTATCACTTATCGTTTTCTCGTTTAACTTCCGGTAATCGATTACCAGTCTCCATTTTTGTTTTCCGCTGGCGTCCAGTTTTTTAGGGACTATTCAGACGGGTGAACTCCAAGATGAATAGCTCGGATGGATTATGCCTTGTTTGAGCATATCCTCAATTTGTCTGTGAACTTCTTGTTTGTGTACAAATGGATATCTGTACGACTTTGTATAGATGGGTAAGTCGTCCGTGGTATTGATTCTGTGCTTCACTTGATTGGTGAACGTCAGATCCTGATCAACCTTAAAGAAAATATCATTGTATTGTTGGCAAATTTTGAATAGCATTTTCTTTTCTTCATAATTTAGGTGGGAGACTCGCAAAAGGTCGATAAGATCATTTGAGTCTGTGAATGTGGAGTTTTGTTCGCATCTTATATCCACGTTGTTAATTTCATCATAATTTTCTGAAATTTGTTCTTCCATTAATGGTTGCTCAACAAAGAGAATTTTTGGTTTAGAGACAAATTAGTTACTTCTACGGAAGCGTACCAATCAGCAGCTGTGTAAATGCCTTCGGAAATGAATAAATATGGGGTAATTTCGATGAATTTTATAAGGATGTCTCCATTCTGTGCATCTACAGTCAATTTTGCAATGAATTTTGAATGAGGTGATATGATATACTTCTCGGAAATATAGTTTGGTTTAAAATTGAGTGGAATTGTTGCGTTATGAGTACATTTCTACTTAAGTCGACTTTAGCACCTAACTGAGATAATATGTCGATGCCTAAAAGGCCGTCGAAATATCAATGAAATTTCAAAATCAAGAACCTTATTGTACCCGCTTTATTAAATTTGATAAAATTAGGGAGTGTTACTTCTTCTTTCACTTCGTGTTTCGCTAGAATTTTGGCAGTTGAAATTGGTTTTGTCGGTTTTACGTCATGAGCATCTACGTATTCGGGATTAATAAATGATGAAGATGCGCCGGTGTCTATAAGAAACTAGCGACCTTCCAAAAGGAGAAGATATCTGGATGTAGGGTGGGGTATTACCGTGCTTGTTGACGCCTAGGTGCGATGGGTTTGTGGAGGCACTTGACTGAAAATTTCCAACGTCTACCTCGGTATTAGGTGGAAATGAGTCCTGTTCAGAATGGGAGTCCTGGAGATCCATGGTAAATGATTCATAATGATTTCCGTAGTTTTGAATCGCCAGTTCTGGGTTATCCATAGGGTAAAAGTCTGCTAGCATCATGAACTGTTAGGGTTCCAATTGAATTGAAATAACACGGAAATTTATTTCAGCAGCGTAACGTTCTGAGCTAAAGTTTTACAATCCTCTTTATTCTTCAAATTACAGCTTTTATATTTTAGGAAATTTGCTTTCAAAGCTGGCATGTGTATGAATAGAATTGATACAAAAAATATAATTATCAGCATTGTCGCAATTGCAGAAATTGATGAGAAAAGATATGTTGTTTCATTGCATTTCCGGGACGTGTGGGTTGTCTCAGGTGAATTGTGCATGTTTGGGTGATGGTCCCATAACTCCTCCCCCCATAGAAGGTTGCGATAGCCAAAGAAACTGGATCCTTGCGGGTTCGTTGGACTGAGCTACGACTGGTGAATCCCGTTGAAGTTGTACTACCTGTGATCTTCGGTTATAACAGATTGCGCAGGCAGTTGCGATGATGGTTAGGCAGGACATTATGAGTATGGTAAGTACTGTGTAGGATTGCTGTTGGTTCATGTAATTGTCGAGGTTAGTGGGGTGCCTTCTGATGAATTGATATTTTAGTAATTCATCCAGTTGGATGTTATTGGTACTTGGTCTCTTGAAATCAGGCACTATTTCACAAGTGAAAACCTCTTAGAGGCAATCCGTGATCCGCAACGGGTGTTTACCGCAGATGAAACAGGGTTTCAGCTTTGTCCTTCTACTTGTTGGGTACTGTCCACTAAAAGAGATAAAAAGATTTACCCCGTAGGACATGGAAATTCCAAGAAAAATGTCATGGTCTTGTTCACATTTTGGCAGTCTTGGCGGGACTGATTGAGGCGGGACTGATGTAGCAAATTTTTTCCAGCAGTCTTTTATAAGGAAACACTATCAAAGGAGGACATGCCTTGCCATATTTTATACAATGAGGCTTTCTGAGCTTAAACTGTAAAGTTCCTCTTGGAATGTTATATTTTTTTGCAACTGCCAGCAAAAACATTTTTTCATCGTTTATTTTTTCAAATGCCTCATCATGCGCTTCTTTTGTGTACTGGGGTATTTCAGGCATTGTTGTTTATTCTTTTTTTTTGGATCTAATAAAAAAGAAGATAAGTTTTATGTAACCTCGTTCAAAATGAATTAAAATGTAGTGTAGTAATTGGCAAATTTTTTGTATTGGTTAGTATTACGAATGACATAGAAATTGGCCCATGCTAACAACTATTCACGAAATTCTTAGATAACTGCAAATTGAATAAACCAAGTGAAATAAAAATTACAAAGAACATCTATTTATAAAAAAAACGCAATTTGCTGAGTGTATGGAAACCGCAGTTATTGACATAAAAGGCCAATTACTATAAATTTGTGGAATCATTGTGATAGTTATAAGCCACGAGCGAATTTTTAGGTTAGACACGAAGACATCGCCATAGAACATCCAAATTCACTTATTATGCTTAACAGCTTTATATTTTATAGGATTTTAATATCTGCACTACGTTGCATACTATTCAACGTATCACATAAAAACAACCTGCAGCCTTAAGAATTTTTTATCAAACTTACCTGTTTCTGTTCGGCTTTCCAGAAATCACAAATGGCAAAGACAAAAAATCAGCTGATGACTTTTTAATAATACTTTATGGCATCTGTCAATAGTGTTGCTATCGCGTAATTCTTTGTTCTACGTTTTTTTTTTGCGTTTTAAAATCGAAATGGCTATTAACTGTGTGGGAGCAAAATGCTGTAGTTTTTCCCGTGTATTTCTTTCTTAATTATCGAGGTAATTTTGAAAATTATTGAACTGCTGCAAGATTCCTATCAAATCAACAATAAATGTTTGCCTTGTTATACAAAGTCAAAGTCAAAGTCAAAAGCGCTTTATTTAATACTCATCGTTATAAATTTTAAAAGAATATAAAGCAAATTCCAAATAATAACAATCAAAAAACTTAATGGCCCAAATGGCTCTCTAAATTTGTACGTTATCATTAACTCATTTCATCAAAAAAACTATAGCAAATGCAATTAATTACGATTATTACATATTTTTACAATTCAATTGGAAAAATTGCCTTGTTATACGAGATAGAATAAAGACTATCGCAAACCGTGAATTTTTGCTTGAGACTTGTAGAAAACCTTCAATTATGAACCATTTAACTGTTTTTCAGCTCGTTCAAAATTCTTATGAACCTCTTGTTACGAAGAATTAATTTCTGACCAATTCATTCGGACGCTTTTGTAGCAATTATTTTAATTTTTCAGATAATTGAGTCAAAATGCATCTCAAATACTCACACGTACTTCGGATTCTCCACCCACTTGAATTTTTCAAAAAATCCATTCACATTATCATAAATATATTGTATTATACAAGAAAGTGAAGATTTGTTTCAAAATAGTCCTTAGAAATGAACTTTATTGAGTTCCATATATAATGTATCCTACCTTGATTTCATGTATGAATCTTAGAACATTTTTTGCGAAAATATAAGTATGTATGATCATACATAGTATAATAATTATTGAAATATATTACATATTAGCTTCGACCCACGATTACGCTCACTAGACCCGTGATTAGCTCCTAGATAAGCTTGCGAAGAATTTCAAGAAAAAAAATGCTATAATCTGTAATCGAGAATTGAGGAAACGTTCTAAAATCACCTGCAAAGACTGATCGACTCATTGCCTACAAACGACACAAAAATAATTCTGGGTAATTTCAACGCCAAGGTTGGCAATGAGCTATCTGACTGGAGGATATAGCCTCCATGATGACCAGCGCCTGATTGACTTTCCATGTAACAGAAATCTAGTCAAACGTTTGATTTGCTTCCCACATCGATGCATTCATAAAATGACCTGGGTATCACCGGATGGCAACTCACAAAACCAGATCGAACATGTTCTGATCTAACAACGATAGGCCTCGAGGATACTTGACGTCTATCCACACCGAGGAGCCAATTGTAACTCAGATCATTACTTGATCAAATTAACCCATCGGTGTCGTATGTCTAAGACATATTCAGCGACGACCAGCCCGCTACAAAAATTTGACATCAAAAGGCTCCAAATGGTGCCTGTGGCCAAAAATTTCACGGGAACCCTCGACAACCATCTGGCTCCCATCTTATCAGACGTATCGTAACGTACTTCACCAAATAATGCTTTGCTTCGGCATCCCAGCGAAGTTGGTCCGTCTTACCAAAATCACAATGACGTCGACGACCTTCCAAGTCCGCATCAATAACCAACTCACCGATGAATTTTACACAAATATCGGACTAAAACACGAAGATTGGCTGGCCCCATTGCTATTCAATTCGGTTCTGGAGTACGTCATAAGGAACGTGCCTGTTGATAAACGAGGTACATTACTATACAAGTCGAGCCAAGTAGAAGCCTATGCAGACGACATCAACATTTTGTCCTGGTCATTAAAAACTGCCAAAGAACTCTTCCTGAAACTCGACAGCGAAGCAAAACTAGTAGGGCTACAAATCAACGAAAATAGAACAAAGCTCATGACGCAGTCAGGGAAAAATGCCTCAAGCACACAAAATATCACACTTGGCCAGTATATAGGCGTCAAAATGACAGGAACCGGTAATGAAAGAGACGAAATACGCCGAAGAATATAGCTCGTAAATAAAATATTTTATTGAGCTTTGACGATCTTGAAGACCAGCTGCATACACAGGAAAACAATGCTCCAAGTATACAAATCTATGGTAAGACCTGTGTTATGCTATGGGTGTGAAACATGGACCCTAACCCAAGCATCCGCAAATATATTGAACGCCTTTGAGCGATGGGTCCTGAGGCGAATAATCGGAGCAAAGCTAGACGGGGACCAATGGCGAATTCGATACAACCATGAGCTATATGAAATTTTTGACGAGCCTGAGGTCTCAACGATTGTCAGGCTGTGGGAGCTGCAATGATCTAGATATATGAATCGTAAGGACGAAGAACGGATACCCAAAAAGGTATTCGTTGGGAGAACTGAATGCCGGACACCAGTCGAGAAACCGAGGAAATGCTGGCCTGGCTTGATCGACGAAGACAGTTCATTACTGCTCGGGTTCCAAAATTGGAGGACAGGTGGAGGCGATATTTGCCGGAAGAGAAGGCCTGAGAGGGGCTGTAGTGCTGCGAAGAATGGAGATAAAATGAAAACGTGAGAGTAATATTCAAATTTGATTTCCATTAACTACTAGAGAGATTTTTCGCTTAGTGAGCACCCATATAATAAGTTTATTATTTTTTAAGTACAATTCGAAGATAGCTGGCAATAGAGTTGATAAAAGAGTTTGATAAACCCAATAAGCATACCTCTATCACTCATATATGTAATTATACGTGAATCGTTCGACGTTAGCTGAAATAAGCTGAAATATATAGTACTAGCATCCAAAACATTATTTTCAATTTAAAAATTAAAAATAACTCTCTCACCTCTAAGCATAGTGGTTGCCATCACCGGTGTGTATCTAATAAGAGTGATGTTCCGAAGAGAATTAATACACACGTCGAAACCACCTTCTTCTAACATTTTTCTTCTCTAATAATTTTTCAAATAAAATTATTAAATAAGCAAGTCAATCGTGTAGCTACACACAAAGAATTTTAATAAGTAATTTCAAGCTATAGCTCACTGTAGAGCAAAAAATCATCGTATAGATTTACAGTAAATTAATGTAAAAAGGGTGAAATGAACAATTCAAAGTGTAGCAATGACATACAACATTCAGCTCAAAAGATAATTTTAGCAACATGGATTATTTGAATTAATTTAAAACGAAATGAATGCTCACAGTTTCATTGTAGTTTGAAAATAGAATTTAAGGAAAAATAAATTATTTACAAAATAGAACAGCCAAATTTTTATTTAATAATATAATATAAAATGGCCATAACATTTATATTTTAATCACTGCCTACCTCATTAAAATATATAAACTATCTAAAACTAATCAAAATCGAAATAAAGTTTATTACTTCTTTACTTCTTCAGACTTTATGAAGAATTTTCCTTTTTACTTGATTTACTGTAATCATTGATCACTAAAATTATTAAAATTAAAAATTAAGGATAGATAGTTTGTCTGTAATCCCTTAATTAGAAGTATTGTTCTGTAATTAGTTTAAGTAAAAGACATTAATTATTCTTTTATCAGCTATGTTTTCAGTGAAAACTGCATATGTTTATAATGTGATGTAAAATATTTAATAAAATTGAAACACTTAATATGTGTATACTCTTCCATTGAAAATTATCAAAACAATTATCACTAAATTTGTTCGAAACTGTCAACCACTTTTAATTTATGTATTTACTTAGATCAATTTACTTATTTTTGCAGAAACAAATAATTTCTACTTGCATAAAATTTGTGTACAAACAAACAAACGTCCCACTGCAATTCTCTCAATGTTAGAATTTCTGCTCTTATTCTATCTTATCCTCTATTCAAAACGCTTTTGTTGCTAAGCAACAATATGACGGGAATCACACCCTTACCAGAGCATATACACTAAATAGCACTGGCACTGTGAACCCACAACATAAATCTAAATCTAAAGGCGACACGGAGATAGCTCCACCATTAAACGTCAATTAAAGAATGGCGTCTAGCCCAATCAAAGGAGACCGGGATAAAAGAAGGAAGAAAGAGGCTTTTTAAGGGCGTGGAGCACCAGATCAGGGGTTCCAGACAGTGCTTACAAAAGGAGCGAAGAAAGCCGCAAAAAAACTCCTTCAAAAAAAGCCAGAAAGTAAAGTTCGTACGAACGCCCAATTACAAAAAGGACCTAATGCAAAGCAGGAGAGGCAGAAGCCCCGGCGAAGACCCCGGCAGCAGGCACTGCTTGTAAAGCCCCAAGATGGTCGATCCTACGCGGAGGTACTGCGGGACATCAGGGGAAACGTAAGGCCCGAAGACACCAATACTACCATTAAAGTAGTACGACCAACGCGGTCGGGCCTCATACTGGTCGAATTCGGAGCAGAGGCCGGCAATAAAGAAGCATTCTGTGACGCAGTAAAGAAAGTCCTCAGCAAAAGCGCAACTATAGCCCCGCTCGAGCCGATGGCAACGATCGAAATACGGGACATTGACTGCGTGGCGGATCTGGCCGAGCTAGAAGAGGCCATCAAAAAGGAGTTCCCTAGCGTGGGAAGGATCAAAGGGAGATTGACACCAGAAAACAACAGGGGACAACGCATGGCCATAGTTGACTTGACCGAAAAGGACACCGAACAATTCCTGAACAAGGGCAAAGTACGAATTGGGTGGATTGTCTGTAGGATACGGCGAAGAGCAACGCCTCTTCAATTTTTCAAATGCCTTGGTTATGGCCACAGCACACAAGTATGCAAAGGACCCGATAGGAGTTACCTGTGTTTGTTTGCGGTGAAATGGGACATAACAGAAAAGAGTGTACGAAGGAGGCACACTGTATTCTTTGCAAGGATGCTGATCCAAAACTTGATTTTGGACACGTCTTGGGATCAGGAGAATGCCGAGTGTTCCAGGAAGCCCTAGCCAAGGCCAAATCAGAGCTCCGATGACTCGCATCCTGCAGCTAAACCTACACCGCAGTTCAACCGCCCAAAATCTGCTTGAGCAGTTTGCGAGGGACATGAAAGCCGACTTCTTGCTGCTGAGTGAGCAACGCAGAGGGCAAAGTGCTCGTTGGGGGCGACTTCAACGCTAAAGCAATCGAATGGGGCATGCCTCAGACGGATCCGCGGGGAAAACGAATCCTGAAAATGGCGGCCAGGACGGCCCTCATCGTACTAAACTCCGGAAACACGCCGACTTTCCGCTGTATTGGCTGTGAGGGAACCATACCGGACGTAACATTCGCCTCGGAGTCCTTAGTACGGAGGATACAAAACTGGAAAGTATTAGAGGACTACTCAGCCAGTGATCATCAGTGCATTCTGCTTGAGATAATTGATGCTGTCTCCCGACGTCCATGCTCTCAGCCTTCTACAACTAGATGGAACATCGGAAGGATGCACGTCGAGAGGTTCGTCAAGGTGCTCACAGCAGGTGAGCCGCTGCAGGGAGCTTCGGAGGGGACGGAAGAACTGGCAGCTCAAGACGTGGTGAACTCTACTATGAGCATAATCACGACTGCTTGCTGCGCTTCTATGCCCCGTCGATGACCCCGGCACGGCAAGCCTCCAGTGTGCTGGTGGTCTACTGAAATCGCTGAAAAGCGGAGGGAGTGTCACAAGCTTCGGCGTGAGGCTCAACGGTCGCGGAACCGTGACGAGGCATGCAACTGGATGGCAGCATATAAGTCGGCCAGGAAATCCCTTCGCAAACTGATCAACAGTAGCAAGGCTCACTGCTGGCAAGACTCAGTGGACAATGTGAACAAGGATCCGAGGGGCCTTGGCTACAAGCTGGTCATGCGGAAGCTTGGTGCCCTACGGAAGCCTTGTATACATGACGCGGAAAAGATGGACGCGATAGTGCGGGGACTCTTCCCCGCCCATCCCGTCCGTGTTGACGCTGTCCATGGTGAAACAGCAGTCGAGTGCCCACTCTTCACACAGCTGGAACTGGAGGAGGCAGTCCTCTCCCTGAAAGCGAGGAAGGCTCCAGGTCCAGATGGTGTTCCAGCTGAGGTGTTGCGGCTCGTCTATCACCATTGTCCTGACTTGCTGCTCAACACATTCAACGCTTTCCTACGGGACGGGGTTTTCCCGGTACGATGGAAGGTGGCGAGGCTCATGCTGATCAGCAAGGGGAAGGGAAATCCCGAATCGGCGTCTGCATACCGCCCGTTATGCATGCTAGACACGGCTGGGATAGTGCTAGAGAAACTCATCAAGGGAAGACTCACTGACGCGATTCGTGCTGCTGGGGACCTATCTCCTTGGCAGTACGGCTTTAGAGCAGGACGTTCTACCATTGATGCGATTGCAGAGGTGGTGAACGTCGTCCAAAAGGCAGAGGCATATAGTCGCGCCAAGCGACGGATCGTCCTGTTGGTGACACTCGACGTCAGGAATGCCTTCAACTCCGCTAGATGGGTGGATATTCTGGACACACTGGAAAACTCTTTTCAAGTTCCAGAATATCTAATGCGGCTTTTGAGGAACTACCTTAAGGACCGAAGCCTGCTCTACGACACGACACAGGGCCAACGAAGGATGGAAATTGCATCCGGTGTTGCCCAGGGATCTATCCTTGGTCCGGACCTGTGGAACGTGTCTTACGACGGGCTACTGAGACTTGAGATGCCAGATAAGTCGCGCTTGGTCGGCTATGCGGATGATGTTGCGCCTCTGGTCGCTGGATGCACCGTTGAACAAGCGCAACTTAGGCTAGGTATGCTAATGCGCCGAGTGAGGGACTGGATGACTGCTCGCGGGCTCAGTTGAGCACTGGAGAAAACCGAAGTGGTCATCTTGACAAAAAAGAGAATCCCTAGAGTAAGGATGATCAGTATTGGAGACATACAAATCGAATCGAAGCCAGCGGTGAAATACCTGGGGCTACTGATTGACTCGAAGATGAGTTTCGCTGAGCAAATCAGGGCAACGGCTGAGAAGGCTGCTTCGGGAATATCGGCCCTGAGTCGACTTATGGCCAACGTAGGGGGACCCAGCCCATCAAGAAGACGCCTCTTGATGAGTGCTGTAGGGTCAGTGCTACTGTACGGAGCAGAGGTATGGGGCAACGCTCTCAGCAAGGAGGTATACCGAAAACGTTTGGCACAGGTACAGAGAAGGGGAGCACTGAGAATTGCATCTTCGTATCCAACAGTCTCCGACTCAGCGGTGAGAGTGATTGCAGGCGTGATACCTGTTGCCCTCCTTGCTAGAGAGCGCCGCGCTATTTACCTGCGCCGTAACGAGGATACGAGGGAGATAGTTGTCCGCGAGGAGAGACAGCGCTCGCTCAATGATTGGCAGCAGTCTTGGGTGAATTGCTCAAAGGGAAAGTGGACTGCGCGCCTCATCCCGGATGTGAGACCGTGGCTAAATCGAAGGCATGGTGAGACATACTTCTATCTGACCCAGCTTTTGAGCGGGCATGGGTGTTTTCAGTCTTACCTGCACAAGATCGGTAAGTCACGGTCTCCCGATTGTCGGTTTTGCCCAGGAGAGGAGGACAATGCCTGTCACACATTTTTTGCGTGTACAAAGTGGGCCAGGCTGCGAAGGGAACTCTACAGGGAGACGGGAGAGCTCACCCCGGATAATATAGTTGCGGTGATGCTCGAATCGGTTGACAAATGGAACCACGTGGCACATTATGCTCGGGCAGTCCTAAAATATTAAAGGGACTCACAGCAACTGGGGGCGCTGGGGCTGGGCGATTGCTCCCGCTAGGAAAGGAACTCTCCAGCTTAAAGGCGCCCCACGGCGTAACAAAACGAGACCTGGCACGAAGTAATGTGTCAAACGGTTCCAGGCTGGGTTCTCAGGTTGACTGGGGAGGTGTTTAGTGGTTAGTCCAGTCGCACATGGGAGTCCCATACTCTGTGCATAAATAGCATTCACCTCCCTACCACAAAAAAACATAAAATATTAAATGTATTTGCGAGAGTTAAATGTATGTATACTCAGCAAAACATATGTAGTTGAAAATTTGCTGAGAACGCGGTAGAATAAGATAGCTGTAGTAATCGAGTAGATATGCTCTGGCATCGAGACGCTTTGCAGCAGAAGCAAAAGTCACCAATACATTACGATCAAGTTGAAAGAGACGTGCAATTGAATCATGGAGCTTCTGACGAAGTGCCAAATAATAGCAAAAACATTTGCGATTTCACAATGGAACCTATCTTTTAAGGAAAACCACGCGAAGAAGATAGCGCTCGTGAAACAATGCATCTCCTAGAAAAACTGCGACAAAAGTACAAAAGAAGTTCCTCGAAAGTGGATGATATACTGAAAATCGTGATAATGATGGAAAGTCGACGCATGGGAGTGCAATTAATTATAATTCTACAGGAATATATGCTGGTGAAATGAAATCAGCGACACCTATTAAACGAGCAGCCGCCAATCAAGAAAAGCTAGCAATCTTCGATAAAGAACCTCCACTAAATTCGGGCCCACCCATTTCTAAGGAATCGACTGTGTTTCAACAGCATGTCTCTATAACTTAAAATGCAATAAGTTTCTTCGATAAGCCGTAAATGCCGTGTGATGTAACTACTGCACCCACAAATATAGCTAACACACTAAGTGAGGTGAAAAATTCATCGTTTGTGATGAGCAATGCGACCGATTCAATAATGAATATTGATAAAGCTTCCGAGATATATATGCCTCCGAAATCGACGGAAAAGACGCAAACTATAGTTACAACACCCAGCAACTCGTTTGATACGCTGCAATTAGCGAGGAGATTTGGTAGATATGCAATCAGAAAAAGGTAGTATGAACATGAATACCAATTCATCTAAATTAGTCGTTGATTGTATGACGATAACACTAGAATGCAGTCGCCTTACACTAACACTGATAATATTTGGAATGAGAATAACTTGATACGAACAGGAACCGGTTCCCGCAATACTAACAAATCAAGATTATGGATCAGGTTTAGAATCTGAAATGTGCACGGAAGAGTAGAATAAATGGAATTTCTTGATTGGCTTGACCGTCCATGTGCACGATCATGAGGGGGAGTCTGCGATTCACCTTGACGGTGGTCACGTCACGACGCGAAGAAAAAGAAAGTTTTTGAATGAGAGCTTGTTACACGATGTCCACGCGATACGAAGAGATTCAATTTTATTTCGCTTAAATTTGGTTCGAATCGACGCGTCCGAAAAGGAGTAATGGAAAAATCATGATTGAGTCGGGGCTCGAGTAAAACTCGATCATATTTCCCTTTTTCCGTGCTTCGTGAGTGCACTACCAACCTATAAGTAACGGGAATACTAACGTGAATCGAATGTGCAAATCTGAATTTAAACCGTATGGGTGGTTGCATCTTATCTTGAGAGAGATAAAAATGGTTGAGTAGATAAAAATGTTTAAAGCATCTTCCGATGGTTGTTTCCCAGTGACCAATGTTCTGAAAAGTAAATTTCTGTGCTTAAAACGTTATTTAACGCGACCATATATCACGCTTCGTCGGGAAATAATATAAAAAATAAATGAAATAAAAAAGAAGTGCTTTAATGTTTCTTATAAATTTTTTTCACGTGGAATGATATATTGGCAAGCGACGTGGAAATTACTTGGAATAATAGCCCGAGTGCAAAACTAATGAATTGAATAATAAAAAGTGTTTTGAGAATAAAATACTAAGTGCAAGATATTTTTTGAATTTTATCCGAGTGATATGAAATTTTATTGCGGTCTGATTTGAGTTCAATTTTGAATGTTTCTGAATAAAACAAGTGTTGCCCGTTGACATCGAGATTTCTTGTGACAGTTTAATATAACAGTGTGCCACTGCGGTTGATAGCTATCTTAACCCAAAATTAAACGTTTCCCTTCCTCGCCTGTTCAATGTTTGCAGGAAATTCGCAAGGCCTTTGGGAAGTTTTGAAAAAATGCTGACACAGCTGGGAACCGAATCCCATGGCTGGTATACGAAATTTATCCCCAATTTCAGTAATACTTATACGAATCGCAGTGCGATCGTCAAAAGCTAACCGCCAGGTTCTATAAAACGGAACTGTCAAAACTACATCCTTCCGCTACAACGGCCGGTAATTAGTAGTTGAACAATTTATTCGATTGACATTTGATTCATTCACTTGATCAGAATAAACCATAAGGGATTGAGAGTTGAGTTACGGCGTTTTGAAGTGGATTTTACGCGTGGGAAATTGCAATTTTGAATTGTTTAAACATCAAACAGCGACACAGTGCAATAATTTACACGGCCCTAATTTTTAATTGATTGAAAATTTGTGACTTTCCTAGCATTTCGGCTAATTAATTTCCCCGTGAACCTAAACTAGTTAAACGCAATTTTGTAGCAATTTTCCACTTATTCCGTCTTTCCTACACTCGAATTTCGGAGTGTTTATGTTTCGTGTGGGTGAAAAAATAGAGCCACGTGCATCTTATTGGATTTGATTCTAACCTGGTGTGTCCGAGAGAAAGGAGTACGTTTCAGTGGACCCCCGCATTCTTCATCGAGCGCTCGGAGGACCCTGCGGGTAAGTGCCTTTTTTGTTACCCTTTTTGGTATATATATATTTATTGCATGAAAAATTTATTCGCAAAATTTAGAGGTAGTTTTCTTTTAGAGTAAATGAATCTTACACAAGAGAATGACGCAATTATTTATCTGTGAAGTATGCCAAACACTGAAATTATTAACGTAAAGTACTGAAGAATTTGTTATCGTCGAGTTATGTTTATAGAATTTTTGAAAATAATAATGTTTGAGTAAACAACAATTTTGGTCTTTCCTTTTCGATCACTCTGACCGGGTATAGGGCTCGGTACGGTGGCAGGCTGCCCCCCAAAACCATGAGCCAGCCGCCGGGTGCAATTTAATCCTTTTTTTTTCTTTGTTTCAGGTGACCTTGCGGGTTGAGTGGCCCAAGCAGAGTGCCTCTTTATGGCATAGAGTTATGCATTCAAATTGTATAATTCTATGGTATAAATTGGTCACCGGGGTACTCCCCTTCTGATGGGAAAGTTCATGCAATTCAAGTTGTATGAGTTTTCCACTCAGAAGAGGAATGCCTGGCCACTGTAACAGAATATATATGAATTTATTCCGGTTGGGTGGGTGCGAAGGGGCTCCACCATCACCCGTTTGCCCCTCTTTCATTTGTGGGCCATGAACTTCGTCGGGTAATGACGAGGTCACCCCAAGTCCGCCTTTCTTTTCCGGTTCCACTTGTTCT
Source organism: Odontomyia ornata (assembly GCA_963969285.1). Taxonomy (NCBI): domain Eukaryota; kingdom Metazoa; phylum Arthropoda; class Insecta; order Diptera; family Stratiomyidae; genus Odontomyia; species Odontomyia ornata. Next base: position 236,163,322 of record OZ017740.1, on the reverse strand, counting down.
CGAAACAAGCTCTAATTCCCTCGGTGTAGTTATCTACACCTTTTGCAACTTCGGTCGCCTCTTCATCTCCAGCAGTCCGATTCGTGAATTTTTTGTAGTGGGTCCTCGTGCTGGGGAAAATGAACGCGCCCCACGACACCGCAATGCTAGCCTGCCAGCGCATTCACGCGTCTCCAGACGAGGGCATTCTCGGCAGATACCGACACCTTCTTCTGCCGAGGCAGCAGAACATTGCTGCAGTACTTCACGGACATTATTGAACATCCTCTATTCACTACAAATGGCGCCCAACGTGGGGCCCGAAATGCCCGGCTGTATCATCAGTCGTGAGCACGAGACAGTCCTTCATCTCTAGGTGTCCCCACAAGGTGTTAGTATTATTGGCGGGTAGGTAACTCCCGAGGGTTTTTGCACTGATCGTGCCCCAGCAACTAGTAACTTCCGGACGTGTGTTGTCTTTGGACATCAATATCGTTTGGTCCTGCTTTTGATTTGTACTTTGGTGGTTTACCACCATTGTATAACTAGTAAGGCCAAATGATATTAGAGTCCCTATTTATGTTCGGATGTTATTATCCCAACATCTATTTTGCGGAGGATTCTTATCCGCTCCCCAAACCAGCGGTGCCTAGGTGTCTTAAATTACATGGATTTTGATTTCATGTGATTGGCTGATTAGCTAATCCATGACTATCCATGACAAGACACGCGCTGCTTGTGGATTAGAATTCAACCCTGGGCTGACAAGTTGTAACTTGAGAAAACTTGCGGATGAGGGATCACTTCTGAACCCTGATTTTCATGGTGCCACAAGAGAGTTGTCCCTGAAACGCTATAGAAGGATTGTGTCATTGGTGTCCATACTTGGGAAGGAGGGCGGAATGGAAAGACCGATTATTTTTTTTTTGGTAGTTCGATCACCAACTAAATTTTTTTCATACACTTTGTTTTTTTTGAGGTACTTTTATAGTTCGCCACTGACGGCCACTTGAAAGCTATATATATTCTACATTACATTCTTTTTTCACATTTTTTTTCATTAATTATAGATAGTTATAGTTTAAATATTATTTAGAAAAATAAATTTCATTTAGCATGCCCGAGAGGAGAAAGTTGAGGTCAGCTGCCGGACCAGCGCTCTTGTGCTCCATATGCCATGAGGACATGGATGAACTCACCAGTCAGCGTTTGTAGTGTGGACACAGGCTACACCAGCTGTGTTTGGTCCAACTGCGGCAAACCTCATCCACGTGCCCGCTCTGTCGTCAGCCTCTAGAAACCGCCCAGCCAGCAACAGAACGACCTCAGTCCTCCAGCGCAAGTGGAACTGTGCCCAAAAGCGGACCCCTTCCATCCACGACAATAAGTGCACGAGAGGAAGACTACCGAGCCGAAGCAGTTCCGCCTGTGGAAGAGCCGAGACCCACTGTGGCTGTGGAGGCGACAGTTTTACAAGACTTAATGGCGCTCATGCAGGACCTGACCACCCGGGTAGCCTCGCTGGAAAGCCAGAAGGAGAATCCAGTACCACCTCGGCCAAGAACGCCTCCTATGTGGGATTCGGACCCAAATCCGTGGGATTTTCCGATAGACTCGTGGCGCGATCACGAACGAATCCGGCCCGGTGCGGCAATGAATCCGTTGGCTCCAGTGTAGCGGCCCCGACTGAGCCAAGCACCGCCACCAACTCAGGCTCCAGTGATTCCGCCGGACCAACGCATCCATCCACACGATACGTATCGGCTGGAGCCGACGCAGATCCCCAGCATCATCCAGGACTGGAATCTGCATTTCAGCGGGGAACCCAACACTATAACGGTGGAAGTTTTCATTAGTTGGGTGGAGTCGCTGATGGAGCAAATGCTAGCAGGAGACCACACGGCGCTCGCAGGATACTTGCCAATGCTGCTTAGGGGAGCAGCACTTGAGTCATATTGGCGAATACATTCGGCCCCACCATCAATACGCTGGTCACGGTTGAAGGAGGTACTCCGCATGGAATACCCTACGGTAGACATGGACGAATTAGTACTGGACAAGATTCATGCTAGATGGCAGCGTCCGGACGAGTCTTTCCATCAATATCGAGCCGATATCCTTCGGCTGAATGACCAGTTGTCAGAGCCGATGTCTTCTACCCAATTGCTGCGTTTGCTGAAGCGCAATCTAAGACCGGAGCTGCGTCGCCATATCGTGAACTCCGTTCCACAGAGTATGGAGGCACTGCTGAGAACTGTGCGTCGCCTGGAAGGGTTTGAGGAAGACCTCCGGGACCGGCCCTACTTACTAGCTAGGATGGGTCCTCGATGAGGAATCGCGGAGTTGGCCCCAGATTATACCACCATGGATCTGGAGGAAGATTTGGACCAGGACCAGCTTGCTGTAGCAGCAGTGGGAAGTCTTAGGACCTGTTGGAATTGCAATCAAACCGGACACCGGTTCATTTCATACCGAGCAGAGCGTAAGGTTTTCTGCTACGGTTGCGGCAAGCCGGACACTTACTTCCCGGACTGTTCTGAATGTGCCGCGCAAAAAAACGGCCGAAAGAGTACCCGACCACCTCAGCGGTACTCGAAGCCGCCGCAGTAGCTCCTCAGCCAGCTGCTCACCCCTACAAACCTGACGTTAACCCATGACCACTATGACTGCGGATGTTCACTCTCTTCCGGAGACCTCGCCAACGACCATATTGAAGCGACCACCGCAGTCGCTGCCAGAAGAACCCCGGCAGCCTCAAATACGCACTTTAAAACCTTATCATGTTCGACTGCAGGAATATCGGGTGGCTCGAGAGCGAATATTTGCTTCCGAAGTAGTCACTTCCCGCCCGCGCACGACAAAATGGTCAACCCGTCGTTGGCGGAATTTCCGCAAGAGAGTGCGCACCTGCCGTCAAACCTTAAACTCTTGTAACATCTTGGAGGTTGCTGAGAATGAGATCAGACCTTATCATCCAATTAAAGTGTGGGGCTAAACCGTGTTTGCATTGATCGACACGGGTGCCAGCATCAGTTGTCTTGCCTCGAGCTTTGGCTCGAAGGTGCTCCAAGAATATCCGACCTTGATTAAATCCTGGCGCACTGAAATCAGTACAGCTGATGGTACCAAACACCCTATACGAGGTAAACTAACCACACCCGTGACGTTCAGGGGTCAGACGAAGGATATTACTTTCTACATTATTCCGTCTTTGACTCAGAATGTGTACCTTGGCGTCGATTTCGTCCTTCGCTTTGGACTGGCCTCCGATTTATTCACAGATTTGACTTTAAACACCAGATATGTCAACGAAATCACTTCTATTCCCAATAGGCATGACCTGACGCCTAACCAACGGCAACGCCTGGAAGCATCCATCGCTGCTTTTCCATCTTACGCTACCCAAGGCCTTGGCCGCACCACCCTAGTCTCACACGCCATCGACGTTGGCGATAGTAAACCGATTAAGCAGAGACACTACGCCATCTCACCGGCCATGGAGAAATTGGTGTATGCGGAGCTGGATAGGATGCTCGAGTTGGGGGTCATAGAGGAGGCCCAAAGTGCCTGGTCATCACCGGTAACCTTGGTGGTGAAGCCAGGTAAAGTCTGCCTCTGTCTTGATGCCCGTAAGGTAAACGCGGTTACCATCAAGGACGCGTACCCTCTTCCACTCATCGATGGAATACTAGGGAGACTGCCGAAAGCCAATTATATCACCAGTCTCGACCTAAAAGACGCCTTCTGGCAAATTCCACTCGATGAGGGGTCGAGGGATAAGACCGCCTTCACAGTGCCAGGACGACCATTATATCAGTTCGTCACAATGCCCTTTGGCCTGTGTAACGCGCCGCAAACGATGACTCGGCTGATGGATAAGGTCATCCCACCTCACCTGAAATACCAAGTGTTCGTGTACCTGGATGATCTGTTACTCATCACGGAAACGTTCGATCAACACCTCCTACTCCTACAAGAAGTAGCCCTGCACATCAGTAAGGCGGGACTCACCATCAACGTACAGAAAAGTAAGTTTGTCATGAAAGAAGTCCGATACCTAGGACATGTCATAGGACATGGCACTATCAAAACGGATCCAGACAAAACTCGTGCGATTGATGAGTTCCCCTTCCCAAAAACAGTGAAGCAGCCACGACGTTTCCTTGGTGTGTGCGGGTGGTACCGAAGGTTTGTTCGGAATTACGCAACAGTTTCAGCGCCCCTGTCAGACATGCTGCGGAAAGGGAAGTTTATTTGGAACGAACTTAGCCGAAAGGCATTTGAAGAGCTAAAACAAGCCCTCTCATCAGCTCCTGTCTTGCACAGCCCCGACTTCACGAAGCCCTTCTCCATTCATTGTGACGCAAGTCAACATGGAGTAGGAGCCGTGCTGGTGCAATTGACCGATGAAGGAGAGGAAGCTCCCATCGCCTTCATGTCCAATAAGCTGAATTCGGCCCAAAGAAACTATACTGTGTCCGAGCAGGAATGTCTGGCAGCGGTAATGGCTGTGAAGAAATTCCGAGCTTATATCGAAGGCCACCCATTCGAGATCATCACGGACCACGCTTCACTACAATGGTAGATGAACCAGGCAGATTTACATGGACGCCTAGCAAAATGGGCTCTTAAACTGCAAGGGTTCAAGTTTTCCATCAAATATCGGAAAGGGACCCAGAACATCGTACCCGACACTCTCTCACGGTTGTTTTCCCCAGAGGGAGCCGAATTGACAATAAATGACGAGGACCCCATCGAGATAGATTTGGACAGCCCACATTTCGAATCAGACAGCTACAAAGAGTTGAGGCAAACCATAGCGACCCAACAATCACAGCTGCCTGATTTGAAGGTAATAGACGGCTACGTGTATAGACGAAATGAATACGCCACTGGTGATCCATGGCAGGAAGAAGAGTCCTGGAAACTCTGGGTACCGGAGGAAATGACACAAAATCTGATCCTCCGCGCACATGACCATCCTTTAAGTGCCCACGGAGGTTACGGTCGAACGTTACGGCGACTCAAGAAGTACTTCTTTTGGCCTAAAATGGCATCCCAGGTCAAAGACTACGTGAGCGCCTGTGAGACCTGTGAAGGCACTAAAGCGCCCAACCAGCCTCTTCGACCTCCTATGGGTCAACTCAACGTCCCAGAACGCGTATTTCAACGTCTATACATCGATCTACTCGGTCCATATCCTCGGTCTTCCATGGGACACATCGGAGCTATAGTCGTTCTAGACTAGCTTTCAAAGTTCCCACTGGTGGAACCTATCCGTAAATTCACAACTCCATCGATCGTGAAATTCTTAGAGAACCGGGTATTCCATGTGTTCGGGGTTCCAGAGAGTGTGTACTCAGACAACGGAGTACAGTTCCGGTCTCGGCAGTTTAAGGGCCTACTCGAGCAGTATGGCGTTGAACACCAACTGACGCCCATATACTCTCCTCAGTCTAACGCATCAGAACGGTTGAACCGCACCCTATTGGCTGCGATCCGTTCCTACGTCCACCCATCTCAAAAAGATTGGGATCGGCGATTGTCCGCCATCACATGCGCCCTGCGATCCTCGTATCATTCCGTCACCGGTGTCGCCCCTTACTTTGCCGCCTTTGTACAGCACGTGATTTGCCACGGTAAATCATACCGGCTGTTACGGCAATTGAAGTGTTTGGGAGACCCCGTCGTTGCACTGGAGCCCCACGAGCGTTTAGGAGACCTCCGCCAACAAATCGGACGGAAGATTAAGGCCGCAGGAAGTGCAAATGAGGCGCAGTACAATCTCAGGTTACGAGCTGCTAATTTCAAAGAAGGAGATGAAGTGTTCCGGCGCAATTTCCGCCAAAGTGACGCCGCGGGGCATTACAACGCCAAGCTGGACAGACGATTCTTGAAGAGCCGCATAAAGAAGGTAATGGGACCTAACCGTTACCTGATAACGGACCCATCGGGAAAAGAAGTTGGGATATACCACGCGAAAGACCTGCGCCGACAGATAATTAGTCACGTCTGTTTGTCCGTCCGCATATATTTTCAAAAACGCGCAAGGGTTGTATACTTCCGGCCAAACATAAACATGAGTCAGTCCGTCCGTCTGTCAATTGTGTTTTTCTTTTATTGTTCGTCATTTCTAGTCCCGACGCCAAAGACAACCCATGGTACACAGAAGGATCCTTCAGCTCCTTTTTCGCAATCCGCATAGCCTTGGGATCGCGAGAAAATTAGCTGCCCTGTAGTAATCGAGAAGATATGCTCTGGCATCGAGACGCTTTGCAGCAGAAGCAAAAGTCACCAATACATTACGATCAAGTTGAAAGAGACGTGCAATTGAATCATGGAGCTTCTGACGAAGTGCCAAATAATAGCAAAAACATTTGCGATTTCACAATGGAACCTATCTTTTAAGGAAAACCAAGCGAAGAAGATAGCGCTCGTGAAACAATGCATCTCCTAGAAAAACTGCGACAAAAGTACAAAAGAAGTTCCTCGAAAGTGGATTATATACTGAAAATCGTGATAATGATGGAAAGTCGACGCATGGGAGTGCAATTAATTATAATTCTACAGGAATATATGCTGGTGAAATGAAATCAGCGACACCTATTGAACGAGCAGCCGCCAATCAAGAAAAGCTAGCAATTTTCGATAAAGAACCTGCACTAAATTCAGGCCCACCCATTTCTAAGGAATCGACTGTGTTCGAACAGCATGTCTCTATAACTTGAAATGCAATAAGTTTCTTCGATAAGCCGTAAATGCCGTGTGATGTAAATACTGCACCCACAAATATAGCTAACACACTAAGTGAGGTGAAAAATTCATCGTTTGTGATGAGCAGTGCGACCGATTCAATAATGAATATTGATAAAGCTTCCGAGATATATATGCCTCCGAAATCGACGGAAAAGACGCAAACTATAGTTACAACACCCAGCAACTCGTTTGATACGCTGCAATTAGCGAGGAGATTTGGTAGATATGCAATCAGAAAAAGGTAGTATGAACATGAATACCAATTCATCTAAATTAGTCGTTGATTGTATGACGATAACACTAGAATGCAGTCGCCTTACACTAACACTGATAATATTTGGAATGAGAATAACTTGATACGAACAGGAACCGGTTCCCGCAATACTAGCAAATCAAGATTATGGATCAGGTTTAGAATCTGAAATGTGCACGGAAGAGTATAATAAATGGAATTTCTTGATTGGCTTGACCGTCCATGTGCACGATCATGAGGGGGAGTCTGCGATTCACCTTGACGGCGGTCACGTCACGACGCGAAGAAAAAGAAAGTTTTTGAATGAGAGCTTGTTACACGATGTCCACGCGATACGAAGAGATTCAATTTTATTTCGCTTAAATTTGGTTCGAATCGACGCGTCCGAAAAGGAGTAATGGAAAAATCATGATTGAGTCGGGGCTCGAGTAAAACTCGATCATATTTCCCTTTTTCCGTGCTTCGTGAGTGCACTACCAACCTATAAGTAACGGGAATACTAACGTGAATCGAATGTGCAAATCTGAATTTAAACCGTATGGGTGGTTGCATCTTATCTTGAGAGAGATAAAAATGGTTGAGTAGATAAAAATGTTTAAAGCATCTTCCGATGGTTGTTTCCCAGTGACCAATGTTCTGAAAAGTAAATTTTTGTGCTTAAAACGTTATTTAACGCGACCATATGTCACGCTTCGTCGGGAAATAAGATAAAAAAATAAATGAAATAAAAAAAAAAGTGCTTTAATGTTTGTTATAAATTTTTTTCACGTGGAATGATATATTGGCAAGCGACGTGGAAATTACTTGGAATAATAGCCCGAGTGCAAAACTAATGAATTGAATAATAAAAAGTGTTTTGAGAATAAAATACTAAGTGCAAGATATTTTTTGAATTTTATCCGAGTGATATGAAATTTTATTGCGGTCTGATTTGAGTTCAATTTTGAATGTTTCTGAATAAAACAAGTGTTGCCCGTTGACATCGAGATTTCTTGTGACAGTTTAATATAACAGTGTGCCACTGCGGTTGATAGCTATCTTAACCCAAAATTAAACGTTTCCCTTCCTCGCCTGTTCAATGTTTGCAGGAAATTCGCAAGGCCTTTGGGAAGTTTTGAAAAAATGCTGACACAGCTGGGAACCGAATCCCATGGCTGGTATACGAAATTTATCCCCAATTTCAGTAATACTTATACGAATCGCAGTGCGATCGTCAAAAGCTAACCGCCAGGTTCTATAAAACGGAACTGTCAAAACTACATCCTTCCGCTACAACGGCCGGTAATTAGTAGTTGAACAATTTATTCGATTGACATTTGATTCATTCACTTGATCAGAATAAACCATAAGGGATTGAGAGTTGAGTTACGGCGTTTTGAAGTGGATTTTACGCGTGGGAAATTGCAATTTTGAATTGTTTAAACATCAAACAGCGACACAGTGCAATAATTTACACGGCCCTAATTTTTAATTGATTGAAAATTTGTGACTTTCCTAGCATTTCGGCTAATTAATTTCCCCGTGAACCTAAACTAGTTAAACGCAATTTTGTAGCAATTTTCCACTTATTCGTGTATTATGCAGCACGTTTCCTATTTCACACGCGGTTGTGCATTTTGATCGGCGCCAAAAGATTTTCCGTCTTTCCTACACTCGAATTTCGGAGTGTTTATGTTTCGTGTGGGTGAAAAAATAGAGCCACGTGCATCTTATTGGATTTGATTCTAACCTGGCGTGTCCGAGAGGAAGGAGTACGTTTCAGTGGACCCCCGCATTCTTCATCGAGCGCTCGGAGGACCCTGCGGGTAAGTGCCTTTTTTGTTACCCTTTTTGGTATATATATATTTATTGCATGAAAAATTTATTCGCAAAATTTAGAGGTAGTTTTCTTTTAGAGTAAATGAATCTTACACAAGAGAATGACGCAATTATTTATTTGTGAAGTATGCTAAACACTGAAATTATTAACGTAAAGTACTGAAGAATTTGTTATCGTCGAGTTATGTTTATAGAATTTTTGAAAATAATAATGTTTGAGTAAGCAACAATTTTGGTCTTTCCCTTCCGATCACTCTGACCGGGTATAGGGCTCGGTACGGTGGCAGGCTGCCCCCCAAAACCATGAGCCAGCCGCCGGGTGCAATTTAATCCTTTTTTTTCTTTGTTTCACTTGACCTCGCGGGTTGAGTGGCCCAAGCAGAGTGCCTCTTTATGGCATAGAGTTATGCATTCAAATTGTATAATTCTATGGTATAAATTGGTCACCGGGGTACTCTCCTTCTGATGGGAAAGTTCATGCAATTCAAGTTGTATGAGTTTTCCACTCAGAAGAGGAATACCTGGCCACTGCAACAGAATATATATGGATTTATTCCGGTTGGGTGGGTGCGAAGGGGCTCCACCATCACTCGTTTGCCCCCCTTTCATTTGTGGGCCATGAACTTTGTCGGGTAATGACGAGGTCACCCCAAGTCCGCCTTTCTTTTCCGGTTACACTTGTTCTCGTAACAAGCTCTAATTCCCTCGGTGTAGTTATCTACACTTTTTGCGACTTCGGTCGCCTCTTGATCTCCAGCAGTCCAATTCGTGAATGCGAAATTTTTTTGTAGTGGGTCCTCGTGCTGGGGAAAATGAACCCGCCCCACGACACCGCAATGCTAGCCTGCCAGCGCATTCACGCGTCTCCAGACGAGGGCATTCTCGGCAGATACCGACACCTTCTTCTGCCGAGGCAGCAGAACATTGCTGCAGTCCTTTACGGACATTATTGAACATCCTCTATTCACTACATAGCATAACGAAATTTTGAAATTTCTAAGCGTGTGCACGAGATAAAAGATTATCCTTAATTATGATTGGTTCATTCCAACTTAACGAACATCAAAACTACTCACGACAATTTTGACGATTCTTTTGAGAGTTTGAGAAATGTCAGTCGTGAAGAAGTGACTTACGCGAGTGCGAATCATAAATAAATTGTCTAGTTCAGTGTATACCGGGTTAGATCCATACTATATAATTATCAAAATAAGTTCCGCGCAGTTGATTTAGTGAATTCTAGTGAGAAAAAAATGAATTGTGCGTCAAAAGTGATAGCGAGGATCGATTTCCTCTTCTCAAAGTTGCAAACTCGGTTGGAGCACTCTTTTATCGAATGTTTGCCGCGGCACCGATTGCGCTCGAATTTTGTATTACGGAGCACTTTTTAATTCTAAAACCGATAAGGTGAGGAAAAATCCGATTCAAAACCTTTTGCAATATAATTTTGTTAATTTTAATATCGAACTGACAAATGAATAGCACTACATTTATTCATCAATTGACAACCCACATATTTATTCAATTGTGATCAGATGTTGTCATATAACACAATTGAAGAAAATAACTGGATGGGAATTTTATTTCAACAACATTTCGGTCGAATTTAAGGCATTAAATTATAATATTTGAAATAGCAGATCCCCGATGCTGCTGTAATATATTGTACGAGGACGGGTTCTAGAAGAGCAACCTTCTATTCTCTAAAAAGGCACCCTTCTTTTCCCTAGAGGAGCACCCTTCTATTCTTTAGGTGTGTATTCTATAGAAGGGCGTCCTTCTATTCTCTAGGGAAGCATTCTTGATTTCTTCCTTCTACTCTATAGAAGGGTACCCTTCTAGCCTTTATGATACCTTATTCATTTAAAGATTACCCTTCTATAGAATAGAAAGGTGCTCCTCTTGAAAATAAAAGGGTGCCCTTCTATTCTTTAGAAGGGTACCCTTCTATTCTTTGAAAGGGCACCCTTTTATTCTTTGAAAGAGCACCCTTCTATTCTCGACAAGGGCACCTCTCTAGTTTTTGGAAGTTATTTTCTTCAATTGTGTTAAATGACAACATCTGATCACAATTGAATAAATGTGTAGGTTGTCAATTGACGAATAAATGTAGCGCTTCTCATCTGTCAGTTCGATACTAAAATTAATAAAATTATATTGAAAAAGGTTTTGGATCGGATTTTTCCTCACCTTATCGGTTTTAGAATTAAAAAGTGCTCCGGAATACAAAATTTGAACGCAGTTAGTGTAGCGGTAACCATTCGATAAAAGAGTGCTTTAACCGCAAATGCTACGTTGAAAAGTTTGTTTAATTTATTGTGTTTCAGGAATCAAATTGAGAGTAATCGTCTTTATTTTCGTGATGGCCTATTTGTATTGAATAGTTAGGTCATTATGGAAACGTATGCAATTAACTCTTAATAACAGCAAACATCTTTTTGAAGTGGATCTAGTGAATATTTGACCTTGGCCGATTAACTTTCCGCAAAGTTGGGGCGCGAAGTCTTATTTAATTATTGTGTTTCAGGAATTTAGTGTGACTGTATTTATTTCCGTTATGTCCTATTAGCATTAAATAGTTAGGGCATTTTGGAAATGTGTGCAATCACCTCTTGGAAACATCGATCTAAATGATTTTGTTGTTGTGTAGTGATTGAAGTGAATACTTTTGAGAACAAAAAGAGTTGTGTGGTAAAAGTGATAGTGAAGACCTTTCCGCAAAGTCACAAACACGGGGGGTGAAAAGTTACGTTTAAATAATAATTGTTTTTCAGGATTGCCACGATTGAGAGTAATCGTATTTATCTCCGGGATGGCCTATTTGTATTGAATAGTTAGGGCATTATGGAAATGGGTGCAATTAACTCTTAATAGCAACTGTCTAGCATTAATTCATATACTTATTTTGAAATAGATCTAGTGAATATTTGACCTTTTCTTTTTTGTGTGGTAGGGAGGTGAAGGCATTTACGCCCGCCGATACCCTTGGACTACCCACTAAACACCTCCCCTGTCAACCTGAGAACCTAGCCTGGAACCGTTTGACACATTACTTCGGGCCAGGTCTCGTTTTGTTACGCCATGGTACGCCTTCAAGCTGGGGAGTCCCTTTCCTAGCGGGAGGGGAGAGGGGAAGAGGAATTGCCAGAAGAGCGATCCCCCAGCCCCAGTGCTTCCGGCTGCTGTGAGTCCCTTTTATATTTTAGGACTGCCCGAGCATAATGTGCCACCTGGTTCCATTTGTCAACCGATTCGAGCATCACCGCAACTATATTATCCGGGGTGAGCTCTCCCATCTCCCTGTAGAGTTCTCTTCGCAGCCTGGCCCATTTGGTACACGCAAAAAATGTGTGACAGGCATTGTCCTCCTCTCCTGGGCAAAACCGACAATCGGGAGACCGTGACTTGCCGATCTTGTGCAGGTAAGACTGAAAACACTCTGGGTACCAGGGACTCCGAAGCGAGTGTCACATCGGGTATGGTTCCTACGCAACCCCAGCGGCGGAAAGTAGGGGTGTTACCAGTATTTAGGACAAAAAGCGCTGTTCTGGCTGCCATGTCCAAGATTTGCTTTCCCCTTGGGTCGGATTGTGGCATACCCCATTCAATGGCTCTAGCGTTGAAGTCTTCCCCGACCAGCATGTGGCCCTCTGTGTTCGAGACAGCGTCCTCCAGGGCATCGAGTTTGGTTCGAAAAGATCGCATTGCCTCGTTAGGCGTCAGATAAACACTGAAATATGTTATCCCTGAACACCGCACCCACACAAAACCATCCCCGCGTCCATGGCCCTGCACCTGAAGGCGGGCGCTGTCTCGAACCCAGATGGCCGAGGTACCAGATTTGTCAGGGTACCACGCTTGCGAGTCCTTGTTATGATGTTGCTCGCTCAGCAACAGGAGGTCAGCTTTCTTATCACTCGCAAACTGCTCAAGTAGGTCCTGGGCGTTTGTGCTTCGGTGCAAATTGACCTGCAGGATACGGATCATTTGAGTATCGATTTGGCTTTAGTTAGGGCCTCCTTGAAAACCCAGCATCTCCCTGTCCCCGGCTCATGTTTGAGGTCGCCGGGTGCTAGCTTAGCATCCTTGCATAGAATGCATTTTGCCTCGTTCGTGCACTCCTTCCTTTTGTGCCCCGTTTCACCACATTTGTAGCACAGAGATCTCCTGTCGGGTCCCCTACAGCCATACGCGGTGTGACCGTATTCGAAGCATCTGAAGCAGCGGATAGGGATCGCTCTTCTCCGTATCCTGCAGATCACCCAACCTATCTTAATTTTGCCCTTCGCCAGGATTTGCTGGGCGTCTTTATCAGCTAGTTCGACAATAGCCATGCGTTGCCCCCTTGTGTTTTCACGTGTCAATCTTGCCTTGACTTCACTTAAGCTGGGGAACTCCCTCCTAATGGCATCCTCTACTTCAGCTTTGTCCGTGACGCCGTCGAGGTCCCTGATTTCCAGGGTGGCCATTGGTTCGAGCGAGGCAACCGTTGCCGCATCTCCAAGAACCTTTTGAACCGCGTCACGGAATGCATCTTTGTTTGTGGCCTCTGGCCCAAATTCCACCAGCATGACCTTTACCAATTAGTCATATCAAAGTGTTGGGTTCGCAGGATAAGTCTTTCATGTACCTTCTAGTGAAATTTGATTGTATGTGCGTTACGTTCAGAGAAAACAAGGATGCCCAGTTTATATATGTTGAGAATAAAATATCTTTTAAAAATATGTCTATTAAAAATGATTAATTTGCAGGTATTCCATATATTGCTAAACATTAAGTATTGGAATTGATATATGCTGTATAAAATGAATAATCGATTGGAGTAACCACTTAATAATGCCTGCAGATTGAATCGCATCATCTCATCGGAAAAATGGACAAGCGCGTGCACTTTTTTTTAAATCTCATCTTCAAGGTATTCAGTCATGAAACTAAGGCAGAAATTTACAACTGGGTTTAACTGAAGAACGAGCTGGCCAATTTACTGGAGGAAAACAGGTTTTTTACTATTTTCAAACACCGTTATGTTTATCCTAGCCATATTGAATGCATTTTTAATAAAGTTTGGAAAGTATTCATAGTAAGAAAATGGAATTCATCGTTAAAATATTTTATGTCTAAGAATTGCAAAAAAACTATAAGTTCGAAATTAAGAGATTGTTGTAACCACAGAAGTCACCGCAGTTGCAGACATTAAGTAATTAGCAGAGAGGTGTGTAGCCCGGGGTGGCATACTGAGGCCGGCTAGCGCTCAGTAGTGTCGTGGGTCTTCCGAGACACCCTCTGCTCGTGCTGAGCCACCTTACATAAAAACTAGAATAAGGGGAAAAGGATGGGAAAGGGGAGGTCACAATGAGATATGAAAAATAATTGTTATCTTAGAACATTTTGGCCGTTTTTATTTCAATTTAGGAAAATACACAACAACAATTCGTGAAAAAAAGAATAATATTGTAAAACAAAACTAACCTCTGAATTGTAAACTGTTGAGATAAATCGACAAAAATTATTATGGAAATCGACAAAAATTATTATGGAAATCGACAAAAATTATTATGGAAAACTAAAATGTGTGCATTACTCACCCCTATTGGTGCTGCTGGGCGCTCGGCAACTGAAGGGAGGGGCACTGAAAAAAAATCACTGTAACAGATTAAATTCACGAACTTTACGTTATGTGTTCTTTTCCTTTATGTTAGCATAAAACCGCAAAAAAAAAACAATATAAACTTTACTTTAAATTTTATAATTTACGCAGCCACTAATTCGCTGTACGGCAGTTTATCCCCATTAAGTTGAAATAATTACTTCACGTATATTTCCAATTATTCCTTCAAATTCATTCCATTTACCAGAAGGAATCCGCCCACAGATATTATTCTTGCGTTTTTCTTTCTTTGTTCTTTTTTTTTCTATAGTTTACGAGTTCCGGCACTTGAGTATTCAGCTATTGTTAAGGCTAGCACTTGCCACTTAATTTTTCTTCATCCGTTATTTTTTCCTTAGTCCAATCACTGTATCCACTTGGTCTATCTTTTGCTAAGAAGCTCATTAGCTGCACTACTAATTCAACTATAATTCTTATTTTCCCTCTATGCACTTATTTTAATATTCTATTTTTAAGATATTCAATAATAATATTCACGACAAACTACCAAACTTTGAATTCTCCTTTTTCTTTCTTTTTCTTTTCTTTAACTCGCGATTTTTAATACACGTATGTCTTTTTTACTGTTCCCCTCCGCCTCAAACAGATTCATCACTTTTTCACTGTCACGATGGCGAAAGCAATCATTTATCCACCCCAAACTCAGACTCTATACCCAAAAAAATCTCCCTCTTCTTCACATACCAAATCCGGAATCTTTTTTTGCGAATTCACCATTCCGCACCGCCAAACACAATCCCTTTTTATCTTACCAGTCAAATACTAACTGCCCCAATCCTAACCACTTAGTTCCACATTTCACCGTTATCCAATCCGATCCCGCAATCCTTTTCATTTTCAAATTACCGCTGCCGCCTCTGGGTAACGTAATCGAAGTTCATTACACTTCGACTCCGCTACCCACACATCTTTTGTTCCATATCGACAAACTCAATAGTATGCATTGTTTAACATATGGCAATTCGCACAATCCAAGAAGCGCTTGATTGAATTCAAAGTGTCACATATAAACATTTGGGAAGCTATTGGTTTTGCCAATACCCCAAAAAGAGTGCTTCCGTGCGCCCGGGGGAACTTGAAGTCAGGGTTCCAGCAGACCCTCGATCGAGAACTCACGACGCAGCTAATGGTGCCATGGATTGTCGATCTCCCATTTATCTCATAAGCAACTTCAACGATGAATTTGGGCATGAGATTGAATTTTGTTAGTAGGGGAACGTGAATTAATTTTTGTTAGTATAAAAAATAAAATTTGTTAGTGGGAACCAGTAAATAGAATTTGTTAGTATGAAGGAAGGAATTAGGTTTTGTTAGGGAAAAGGTATTGAATATAATTTTGCTAGTGGGAGTTAATGAATGAAATGTTGTTAGTGGGAAAATTGAAATTATTAGTATGTATTATCTTTTTTGTAGTTGGAAATCAGGGAAAAGGGTAGGATTGTGATGATGGGGAAGTAAAAATTAAAGGGAAAATGGAAAAATGTTAATAAAATAAATAAATTTACAGGGGAAAAGGTAGGAGTGCCCATAGGAAGGAGGAAATATTACGGCGGCAATTTGAAGTTGCGAATGGGAGAAAGTTGGTACGCCGGAATTCGCAACAATCGTGGGGACGACCCAGACCCTGAGTGTCACATTCAGCCGGGCAAACAAAGAATGTCGGCAGGGGTAATTATGAATCGGATCGGATGTCTTCAGCGTGAAAGGTCCCGAGCAGCTTACCGGATTCATCCTCAAGCTCGTATGCCACTTGCCCAATACGACGCCGGACCACTGCAGGAGTGAATCGTGGAGCGAATTTCGCAGCAAAGCGATCTGCGGCATTGCTCACAGTGAAATTACGCACGAAAACCTTCTGACCCTGGAGTAGCTCACGAGGACGAACACGAAGGTTGTAGCGTTGAGCTCCCTTTTGGTAGGCTTTTTGCAATTTGCATCTGACTTGGTCCTGTACAGCTCGCAGTCGAGCACTGTTAGCACCTAGCTGTACCTCACCATCCTCAAAGGCATTAAGGCTTCTGAGGAGGGCATACTCAGAAGCATGTTGGATAGGGTGGTACCCGAACATGAGAAAGTAGGGCGAATATCCCGTGGACTCAAGAATCACCTTGCGGAAGGCAAAACATGAGGCTGGAAGATTCTCGTCCCACTTGCCATGATCAGACCCTATATAGGCTCTAATGGCTCTGAGGCACTCGCCTGCGGTGAATGATATGGGGTGAAGCAATGCTGCACTCCATAGTCATTCATAAGCTTGCTGAATACCTTCGAGGTGAACTGTACCCCATTGTCAGAGTGTAGGCATTCAGGAACTCCAAAGGTCAGAAAGATTTCGCGCACCAAATATCGCACGACTGGCTTTCGTCATGGGCTTGAGCCATACGAACTTTGTTTAATGATCCAGGAGCACGAACAATTGGGTATTACCTGATCTTGAACGAGGGTATGGGCCCATGAAGTCCACAAACAGGCGCTGCATAGGTCGTTCGGAGTGTCGTGATGCCGCCATAAGGGGCCTCATTGTGGAATTTGCCGGTTTGACCTGTTTGCATATCAGGCAATTCTTGACGTGCTGAATCACATCTTGACGCAAACGAGGCCAATAATAATACCTTTGCAAAACTTCAGTTGTTTTGCGAATTTCACAATGAGAGCCCCGGGGATCATCATGAGCTCGTACTATGAGAGCTCGTTGGTGACCCTCAGGAACCCATAGTTTTGTTCTGGGAATATCAGTAGTAAACGTTACAGGAGCACCAGTACTAATATATATTCGACCATCTGCAAGGTGCAAATTCTGAAACTGATCGGGTTGTTTCAAGATTTGCTCCTTGAGTTGCTCGTACTCGGGCTTCTGAAACGCAGACTCCGGGATTGAACCACCAATGTGTCCGTGCTCCGGGAGACAGGGAATGATCGAGTTCACCCGCTCGTCCTTCGAGCATGTTCTTGACAACGCATCGGGAACAACGTTAAAGGCACCTTTCCGGTGTCCAATTTGGAAATTGAATCCTTGTAATTTCAGACTCCAGCGAGCCAATTGAACAGAAAGGTCCGACTGCTGCATCAGCCATTTAAGACTGGCATGGTCGGTTATGATGGTGAAGGGCAAACCTTCGATTTATGCCCTGAATCTCTGTACGCTCTGCACTGCAGCTAAGCATTCCAATTCTATAAATAATGCTATATTTACGTTGCGCAGCGTTGAGATTCATAGACATATATGCGATTGGATGCTCTCCACCCTCATCGTCCTTCTGGAATAAAACACTTCCAATACCCACTGTACTTGCGTTACACTGGATATAGAAGTGCTTCGTAAATTCGGGGTTAGCCAGCACTGGAGCAGAAATCAGCAATTGCTTCACTTTATTGAAGGCACTATTGGCGGAAGCAGACCACTTGAAGGCACGTTTGCCCTTTAGCAAATCCGTTAGAGGGGCCACAACCGAGGCGAAGTTTGGAATGAAATGCCTGTACCATCCTGCCATGCCCATAAACCGTCTCACGTCTTTGGCCATTCGGGGTTCAGGATAGGAGACTATACCTGAAACCTTCTCCGGGTCGGTGCGCAGGATACCATCACTCACTACAAAGCCAAGATATTTGATCTCCTTCTTGACGAACTTGCTTTTTTCAATATTGATGGTCAAGTTGGCGTCCCTGAGCAGTTTCGCAACAGTACTCAGGAGCTCCAAGTGCTCATCAAATGTTGAACTTGTAACAAGCAGGTCATCTAGATAGACGAATACCTTGTCCTGCAGCTCATGCGGTATTACTTTATGCATCAACCGACACATCGTTTGGGGAGCATTACATAGACCGAACGGCATGACCTTGAAATGGTACAAGGGCCTGCCAGGGACAGTACAGGCCCTTTTCTCCTTACTTGCCTCATCCAATGGTATTTGCCAAAAGGCATCCTTCAGGTCCAAGCTGGTAATGAACCTGGTACTCTGCAACCGTGCCAAAAGACCTTCAATCAGTTGCAACGGATAGGCGTCCTTAACAGTCACCTCGTTGAGGCGTCGAGCGTCAAGACACAAACGCACCTTGCCGGGTTTTCTGACAAGGGTCACAGGCGAACTCCACGAACTCTGACTTTCCTCTATTACCCCCAAAGACAACATACGATCGAGTTCGTCATACAACAGTTTCTGTATAACAGGCGAGACAGCATAATGCCGCTGCTTGATGGGTCGAGCGGAACCAGTGTCGATGTGATGAGACACGAGACTGGTCCTACCCAAGCCGATGGAAACTGTTGTTTGACAAAGTCCAGTCGTTGCTGATCTTTTGCAGACAAAAGATGGAATTCAGGGCTCTGAGGCTCCGAGGCTGCTTCGATAGCGTTGACCTGGATTGGTGCTATTTTGAAGAGATCCCAGAAGTCAATTCCAAGATACACTGCGTGCGTCAAGGAAGGAACAACTAGGAATCTCATCAATTTGATGGTTTTATTAAATTGCACCAATGTGGTGACGTATCCCAGAACTGGATCCTTGTGCCCTGATGCAGTCTGAACATGAGCATGCATGGTATGCATATGCAAACCCAAGTCCGACAGCAGGTCCAAGGCTCCGGCTCCGAGGATACTAACACTGGCTCCGCTATCAAGCAGGCCCGTCAATTTGTGACCCTTGACGGAAATCTCTGCGTAGGGCCTATTGTCGCCAGGAGTTGCAACAATTGACTCCACGCAGGCACGCTTCAAGAGACTTCTGGCGAAGAAATATCTCCAGGATCTCCGGAAGCGATCCCGAAAAGGTCGTGCTCTAAAACCAGCGGGTGATTCACGATCATCGCCCGCCTTTCCATTACATTCAACGTATTCCGGTAATCTGTCTGAAGCAATCATATTGCTAGAAAATGTTGGTAAATCGGACATATGAAGCGAAGTGAAGAAACTTGAGGGTGGGCACTGGTCTGGTATCTGGTTATTCATTGTGTCATGGAAGGACGAAGGGGTCCCACTTGGAGACCGACTCTGGAAGCGTGCATGAAATCCTACAGCAGATCTCTCTTGAGGATCACACCAGGCATTCTCCAACATATCAACAGCGTCAATGTTGGGAGGATGCTTACTGCGATGGTCAGCCACAGGTCTACCGGAGGGATACCACACAGCTTCAACTCTAGTGCAGTGACGAACTAACGCTGTTGTCGATGCAAATTCCAAGCCTGCCAAATGATCCCTCATTCGTTTGTCCATGTTCCGCAATAGAATGGCCTGCATGTACAAATCAGATAACCGATTTTTGAGACGCAAGGCCATCTCTATTATGGAGCCATGAAACTCACGGAAAGATTCTTCTGGCCTCTGGAAACGCGCATTGATTGCTCGCCGCACATCTACGTCGAACCAATGAGATCCATAACACTCCTTCAACGCAGCTTCCAAATCAGGCCACGTAAAATTGGGGTTGAGCTGCCGGAATAACCAGTACCATTCTTCTGACCCTCCACTTATGCATTGGTGGGAAGGAATAACATTCATCGTCAGAGCTAGAATAGGTGGAGTAAGAAGCGTTATGCGATGCCATAATTGAAAATTAATGTTATAAATACTGGATAAACAAATTGTAAAATCAATAAATAACAAATTCACGGACGGACACACCGACAATATCAGCAAAATCAATAAATAGCAGACGGATTACACCGACAATTTGAATAAAATAAATAATTAAATAAACCGCAAACGGGCAAACAAACGATTCTATAAAAATAAATTAAAAATTGAATACCAGACAGACAAACAGACAAGTAAATAAATATATAAAATTTTAACACCTAACCTAAACTAAAATTGAAATTAATTTGAAAGTCTCAAAATGTACTTTAAACTAACCCAAACTAAAACCTAACTCACTACCCTAAACTAAACTCAATCTACAAAACTCAATCTAAAATTACTCAGAACCCAAAAATGAACTAAACCAAACTCAAACATTAAAATTAAAACTAACTGAAATTATCCTAAACTTACATCCGTAAAACCAATTATCTAAAACTAATCTAAGTCATAAACCCTAATTAAACTCAATAATGTATAACTAAACTACCTAAATCCAATGACTTTAAGATCAAACAAGTAACCTAACAGTAACTATGAAACAATCAATACTAAAATTGTAAATTTTCAATGTGATGGGAATATATAACAACAAGCAAGTGGAACAAGTGTGCCAGTGGTAAATTGAATTATAAAAATTGACTTGCACTTTCATTTCTCAAAATGATTCTCCCCATTAATGGAAAAGAAAAGAAAAGGTAATTAAAATGGGATGAAGATTGAAAAGTTTAACAAGACACAAAACAGATATACCGCCACAGTGCCTGGCATAGCCATAGAATTCGTAGGCGAACTCCGCTCTAATGGTCACCACAAAGGGCTGACTACAAGACCATTATGAAACACTACGGACTTCATAATGGCTCGGACAAGAGCCGCACAAATCCCAAAGCTACCACCAGATAGATGATGGAAGGGCCGCAAGCGTTGGCTAATTCAAAGGGTTGAATCTAAGGCCAACTATCCCGTGCAGGGAGATATAGCCGACGACTTGAAATTTGGTGAACCCCAACCACCATCCACACCATTCCAGCATAACTGCTATCATAGCCGGTGAAGACTGGTAAACACAAAATTCAGCATGGTGAGCGCCACTGCAACTGCGGTGAACCCCGTGACGAAAATCTAAAAATTAATATCAAAACTAAAAACTCTCAAACTCAAAACAGCCCATGAAATCATTATTAAAATATAAATCATTTGAAACATAATCGAAACATTAATTTGAAAATAATAACTAAAATCGTTGCAAAGAAAAGAGAAAGAGAAGAAAAAAAAAATATTTCCCTGGAATGCACAAACCACTATTCAAGTTAGGCACTCCAGGTACTCAGCCCAACAAATCTAAAATTGAAAAATTTGGATTATAATTACAAATTAATAAAACCATCAGAAAACACCAAAATTGGGGCGCCATCTGTAGCAACCACGGAAGTCACCGCAGTTGCAGACATTATGTTCTGGCAGAGGGGTGTGTACCCCGGGGTGGCATACTGAGGCCGGCTAGCGCTCAGTTGTGTCGGGGGTTTTCCGGGACACCCTCTGCTAGAACATAATGTCTGCAACTGCGGTGACTTCCGTGGTTGTTACAGATGGCCCCCAAATTTTGGTGTTTTCTAATGGTTTTATTAATTTTTAATTATAATTTAAATTTACAGAGGAAAAGGTAGGAATGCCGGCCTCTGTAAATTTATTTATTTTATCAACAGTTTTCCATTTTCCCTTTAATTTTTACTTCCCCATCATCACAATCCTACCCTTTTCCCTTATTTCCAACTACAAAAAAATAATACATACTAATAATTTCAATTTTCCCACTAACAACATTCCATTGTTTAATTCCCACTAACAAATTTTATTTAATACCTTTTCCTTAACAAAACCTAATTCCTTCCTTCATACTAACTAATTCTATTCCCACTAACAAATTTTATTTTTTATACTAACAAAAATTAATTCACGTTTCACTACTAACAAAATTCAATCTCATGCCCAAATGCATCGTTGAAGTTGCTTATGAGATGAATGGGAGATCGACAATCCATGGCACCATTAGCTGCGTCGTGAGTTCTTGATCGAGGGTCTGCTGGAACCCTGAGTTCAAGTTCCCCCGGGCGCACGGAAGCACTCTTTTTGGGGTATTGGCAAAACCAATAGCTTCCCGAATGTTTATATGTGACACTTTGAATTCAACCAAGCGC
The DNA here is from genome assembly GCA_963969285.1 of Odontomyia ornata. Taxonomy (NCBI): domain Eukaryota; kingdom Metazoa; phylum Arthropoda; class Insecta; order Diptera; family Stratiomyidae; genus Odontomyia; species Odontomyia ornata. The sequence continues at coordinate 236,141,072 of OZ017740.1, read as the reverse complement.
TTCTTGGATTGTGCAAATTGCCATATGTTAAACAATGGATACTATTGAGTTTGTCGATATGGAACAAAAGATGTGTGGGTAGCGGAGTCGAAGTGTAATGAACTTCGATTACGTTACCCAGAGGCGGCAGCGGTAATTTGAAAATGAAAAGGATTGCGGGATCGGATTGGATAACGGTGAAATGTGGAACTAAGTGGTTAGGATTGGGGCAGTTAGTATTTGACTGGTAAGATAAAAAGGGATTGTGTTTGGCGGTGATCCAGGAGCACGAACAATTGGGTATTCCCTGATCTTGAACGAGGGTATGGGCCCATGAAGTCCACAAACAGGCGCTGCATAGGTCGTTCGGAGTGTCGTGATGCCGCCATAAGGGGCCTCATTGTGGAATTTGCCGGTTTGACCTGTTTGCATATCAGGCAATTCTTGACGTGCTGAATCACATTTTGACGCAAACGAGGCCAATAATAATACCTTTGCAAAACTTCAGTTGTTTTGCGAATTCCACAATGAGAGCCCCGGGGATCATCATGAGCTCGTACTATGAGAGCTCGTTGGTGACCCTCAGGAACCCATAGTTTTGTTCTGGGAATATCAGTAGTAAACGTTACAGGAGCACCAGTACTAATATATATTCGACCATCTGCAAGGTGCAAATTCTGAAACTGATCGGGTTGTTTCAAGATTTGCTCCTTGAGTTGCTCGTACTCGGGCTTCTGAAACGCAGACTCCGGGATTGAACCACCAATGTGTCCGTGCTCCGGGAGACAGGGAATGATCAAGTTCACCCGCTCGTCCTTCGAGCATGTTCTTGACAACGCATCGGGAACAACGTTAAAGGCACCTTTCTGGTGTCCAGTTTGGAAATTGAATCCTTGTAATTTCAGACTCCAGCGAGCCAATTGAACAGAAAGGTCCGACTGCTGCATCAGCCATTTAAGACTGGCATGGTCGGTTATGATGGTGAAGGGCAACCCTTCGATTTATGCCCTGAATCTCTGTACGCTCTGCACTGCAGCTAAGCATTCCAATTCTATAAGTAATGCTATAGTTACGTTGCGCAGCGTTGAGATTCATAGACATATATGCGATTGGATGCTCTCCACCCTCATCGTCCTTCTGGAATAAAACACTTCCAATACCCACTGTACTTGCGTTACACTGGATATAGAAGTGCTTCGTAAATTCGGGGTTAGCCAGCACTGGAGCAGAAATCAGCAATTGCTTCACTTTATTGAAGGCACTATTGGTGGAAGCAGACCACTTGAAGGCACGTTTGCCCTTTAGCAAATCCGTTAGAGGGGCCATAACCGAGGCGAAGTTTGGAATGAAATGCCTGTACCATCCTGCCATGCCCATAAACCGTCTCACGTCTTTGGCCATTCGGGGTTCAGGATAGGAGACTATACCTGAAACCTTCTCCATGTCGGTGCGCAGGATACCATCACTCACTACAAAGCCAATATATTTGATCTCCTTCTTGACGAACTTGCTTTTTTCAACATTGATGGTCAAGTTGACGTCCCTGAGCAGTTTCGCAACAGTACCCAGGAGCTCCAAGTGCTCATCAAATGTTGAACTTGTAACAAGCAGGTCATCTAGATAGACGAATACCTTGTCCTGCAGCTCATGCGGTATTACTTTATGCATCAACCGACACATCGTTTGGGGAGCATTACATAGACCGAACGGCATGACCTTGAAATGGTACAAGCGCCTGCCAGGGACAGTACAGGCCCTTTTCTCCTTACTTGCCTCATCCAATGGTATTTGCCAAAAGGCATCCTTCAGGTCCAAGCTGGTAATGAACCTGGTACTCTGCAACCGTGCCAAAAGACCTTCAATCAGTTGCAACGGATAGGCGTCCTTAACAGTCACCTCGTTGAGGCGTCGAGCGTCAAGACACAAACGCACCTTGCCGGGTTTTCTGACAAGGGTCACAGGCGAACTCCACGAACTCTGACTTTCCTCTATTACCCCCAAAGACAACATACGATCGAGTTCGTCATACAACAGTTTCTGTATAACAGGCGAGACAGCATAATGCCGCTGCTTGATGGGTCGAGCGGAACCAGTGTCGATGTGATGAGACACGAGACTGGTCCTACCCAAGCCGATGGAAACTGTTGTTTGACGAAGTCCAGTCGTTGCTGATCTTTTGCAGACAAAAGATGGAATTCAGGGCTCTGAGGCTCCGAGGCTGCTTCGGTAGCGTTGACCTGGATTGGTGCTGTTTTGAAGAGATCCCAGAAGTCAATTCCAACAACTAGGAATCTCATCAATTTGGTGGTTTTATTAAATTGCACCAATGTGGTGACGTATCCCAGAACTGGATCCTTGTGCCCTGATGCAGTCTGAACATGAGCATGCATGGTATGCATATGCAAACCCAAGTCCAACAGCAGGTCCAAGGCTCCGGCTCCGAGGATACTAACACTGGCTCCGCTATCAAGCAAGCCCGTCAATTTGTGACCCTTGACGGAAATCTCTGCGTAGGGCCTATTGTCGCCAGGAGTTGCAACAATTGACTCCACGCAGGCACGCTTCAAGAGACTTCTGGCGAAGAAATATCTCCAGGATCTCCGGAAGCGATCCCGAAAAGGTCGTGCTCTAAAACCAGCGGGTGATTCACGATCATCGCCCGCCTTTCCATTACATTCAACGGTACCGGTAATCTGTCTGAAGCATAATTAAAATTAATAAAACCATCAGAAAACACCAAAATTTGGGCGCCATCTGTAGCAACCACGGAAGTCACCGCAGTTGCAGACATTATGTTCTGGCAGAGGTGTGTGTACCCCGGGGTGGCATACTGAGGCCGGCTAGCGCTCAGTTGTGTCGTGGGTTTTCCGGGACACCCTCTGCTAGAACATAATGTCTCAACTGCGGTGACTTCCGTGGTTGCTACAGATGGCCACCAAATTTTGGTGTTTTCTAATGGTTTTATTAATTTTTAATTATAATTTAAATTTACAGAGGAAAAGGTAGGAATGCCGGCCTCTGTAAATTTATTTATTTTATCAACAGTTTCCCATTTTCCCTTTAATTTTTACTTCCCCATCATCACAATCCTACCCTTTTCCCTTATTTCCAACTACAAAAAAATAATACATACTAATAATTTCAATTTTCCCACTAACAACATTCCATTGTTTAATTCCCACTAACAAATTTTATTTAATACCTTTTCCTTAACAAAACCTAATTCCTTCCTTCATACTAACTAATTCTATTCCCACTAACAAATTTTATTTTTTATACTAACAAAAATTAATTCACGTTTCACTACTAACAAAATTCAATCTCATGCCCAAATGCATCGTTGAAGTTGCTTATGAGATGAATGGGAGATCGACAATCCATGGCACCATTAGCTGCGTCGTGAGTTCTTGATCGAGGGTCTGCTGGAACCCTGAGTTCAAGTTCCCCCGGGCGCACGGAAGCACTCTTTTTGGGGTATCGGCAAAACCAATAGCTTCCCAAATGTTTATATGTGACACTTTGAATTCAACCAAGCGCTTCTTGGATTGTGCAAATCGCCATATGTTAAACAATGGATACTATTGAGTTTGTCGATATGGAACAAAAGATGTGTGGGTAGCGGAATCGAAGTGTAATGAACTTCGATTGCGTTACCCAGAGGCGGCAGCGGTAATTTGAAAATGAAAAGGATTGCGAGATCGGATTGGATAAAGGTGAAATGTGGCATTCAGTCGTTAGGATTGGGGCAGTGAATATTTGGCTGTTAAAGTTAAGGGAGTTTTCTGTGCGGGATATAAGTGATTTTTGGGGTTTTTAAAATTGGGGAAAAAAGGGAGTTTTTGGGGGGTAGAATGGGAATTGAATAGACTTTTTTTGAAGTTTTACTGACGAAGAGTGGAAAGATTGAAAAAGTGAGGGGAATATTGCATTTTGGGAAGAGAGGGGATTTGACTTTGTGTAGTGTGAAGAAAAGAAAAATTTTATTAATTTGAAGTGCGGAAAACGAAAATTGTGCAAGAAAAATAAAGATTTTGCTAATTTGGATTGCGGGAAGACGAAAATAGTTGTCAAAAGTTTGGGCGCCATATGTTGCAACCACGGAAGTCACCGCAGTTGCAGACATTAAGTAATTGGCAGAGAGGTGTGTAGCCCGGGGTGGCATACTGAGGCCGGCTGGCGCTCAGTCGTGTCGTGGGTCTTCCGGGACACCCTCTGCTCGTGCTGAGCCACCTTACATAAAAACTAGAATAAAGGGAAAAGGATGGGAAAGGGGAGGTCACAATGACATATGAAAAATAATTGTTATCTTAGAACATTCTGGTGGTTTTTATTTCAATTTAGGAAAATACACAACAACAATTCGTGAAAAAAAGAATAATATTGCAAAACAAAACTAGCCTCTGAATTGTAAACTGTTGAGAGAAATCGACAAAAATTATTATGGAAATCGGCAAAAATTATTATGGAAAACTAAAATATGTGCATTACTCACCCCTATTGGTGCTGCTGAACGCTCGGCAACTGAAGGGAGGGGCACTGAAAAAAAATCACTGTAACAGATTAAATTCACGAACTTTACGTTATGTGTTCTTTTCCTTTACGTTAGCATAAAACCGCAAAAAAAAACAATATAAACTCTACTTTAAATTTTATAATTTACGCAGCCACTAATTCGCTGTACGGCAGTTTATCCCCATTAAGTTGAAATAATTACTTCACGTATATTTCCAATTATTCCTTCAAATTCATTCCATTTACCAGAAGGAATCCGCCCACAGATATTATTCTTGCGTTTTTCTTTCTTTGTTCTTTTTTTTCTATAGTTTACGAGTTCCGGCACTTGAGTATTCAGCTATTGTTAAGGCTAGTACTTGCCACTTAATTTTTCTTCATCCGTTATTTTTTCCTTAGTCCAATCACTGTATCCACTTGGTCTATCTTTTGCTAAGAAGTTCATTAGCTGCACTACTAATTCAACTATAATTCTTATTTTCCCTCTATGCACATGTTTTAATATTCTATTTTTAAGATATTCAATAATAATATTCACGACAAGCTACCAAACTTTGAATTCTCCTTTTTCTTTCTTTTTCTTTTCTTTAACTCGCGATTTTTAATGCACGTATGTCTTTTTTACTGTTCACCTCCGCCTCAAACAGATTCATCACTTTTTCACTGTCACGATGGCGAAAGCAATCATTTATCCACCCCAAACTCAGACTCTATACCCAAAAAAATCTCCCTCTTCTTCACATACCAAATCCGGAATCTTTTTTTGCGAATTCACCATTCCGCACCGCCAAACACAATCCCTTTTTATCTTACCAGTCAAATACTAACTGCCCCAATCCTAACCACTTAGTTCCACATTTCACCGTTATCCAATCCGATCCCGCAATCCTTTTCATTTTCAAATTACCGCTGCCGCCTCTGGGTAACGTAATCGAAGTTCATTACACTTCGACTCCGCTACCCACACATCTTTTGTTCCATATCGACAAACTCAATAGTATGCATTGTTTAACATATGGCAATTCGCACAATCCAAGAAGCGCTTGATTGAATTCAAAGTGACACATATAAACATTTGGGAAGCTATTGGTTTTGCCAATACCCCAAAAAGAGTGCTTCCGTGCGCCCGGGGGACCTTGAACTCAGGGTTCCAGCAGACCCTCGATCGAGAACTCACGACGCAGCTAATGGTGCCATGGATTGTCGATCTCCCATTTATCTCATAAGCAACTTCAACGATGAATTTGGGCATGATTGAATTTTGTTAGTAGGGGAACGTGAATTAATTTTTGTTAGTATAAAAAATAAAATTTGTTAGTGGGAACTAGTATATAGAATTTGTTAGTATGAAGGAAGGAATTAGGTTTTTTTTTTTTTTTTTTTTTAATTACCCATCCTACGACTATATAAAGTCGCTCCCTTCAACACATCCTTTAGACACTGAAGATGACTCAAAGTAGTCGAAACGCGTCTGCTCACACAACTAAGCAAGGCCCGACGGCTTTTAAAGAAAAAAGAGGATTGGCCTGCGGATATCAAATAAACAAAGTTATTGAATTAGGTTTTGTTAGGGAAAAGGTATTGAATATAATTTTGCTAGTGGGAGTTAATGAATGAAATGTTGTTAGTGGGAAAATTGAAATTATTAGTATGTATTATTTTTTTTGTAGTTGGAAATCAGGGAAAAGGGTAGGATTGTGATGATGGGGAAATAAAAATTAAAGGGAAAATGGAAAAATGTTAATAAAATAAATAAATTTACAGGGGAAAAGGTAGGAGTGCCCATAGGAAGGAGGAAATATTACGGCGGCAATTTGAAGTTGCGAATGGGAGAAAGTTGGTACGCCGGAATTCGCAACAATCGTGGGGACGACCCAGACCCTGAGTGTCACATTCAGCCGGGCAAACAAAGAATGTCGGCAGGGGTAATTATGAATCGGATCGGATGTCTTCAGCGTGAAAGGTCCCGAGCAGCTTACCGGATTCATCCTCAAGCTCGTATGCCACTTGCCCAATACGACGCCGGACCACTGCAGGAGTGAATCGTGGAGCGAATTTGGCAGCAAAGCAATCTGCGGCATTGCTCACAGTGAAATTACGCACGAAAACCTTCTGACCCTGGAGTAGCTCACGAGGACGAACACGAAGGTTGTAGCGTTGAGCTCCCTTTTGGTAGGCTTTTTGCAATTTGCATCTGACTTGGTCCTGTACAGCTCGCAGTCGAGCACTGTTAGCACCTAGCTGTACCTCACCATCCTCAAAGGCATTAAGGCTTCTGAGGAGGGCATACTCAGAAGCATGTTGGATAGGGTGGTACCCGAACATGAGAAAGTAGGGCGAATATCCCGTGGACTCAAGAATCACCTTGCGGAAGGCAAAACATGAGGCTGGAAGATTCTCGTCCCACTTGCCATGATCAGACCCTATATAGGCTCTAATGGCTCTGAGGCATTCGCCTGCGGTGAATGATATGGGGTGAAGCAATGCTGCACTCCATAGTCATTCATAAGCTTGCTGAATACCTTCGAGGTGAACTGTACCCCATTGTCAGAGTGTAGGCATTCAGGCACTCCAAAGGTCAGAAAGATTTCGCGCACCAAATATCGCACGACTGGCTTTCGTCATGGGCTTGAGCCATACGAACTTTGTTTAATGATCCAGGAGCACGAACAATTGGGTATTACCTGATCTTGAACGAGGGTATGGGCCCATGAAGTCCACAAACAGGCGCTGCATAGGTCGTTCGGAGTCTCGTGATGCCCCCATAGGGGGTCTCATTGTGGAATTTGCCGGTTTGACCTGTTTGCATATCAGGCAATTCTTGATGTGCTGAATCACATCTTGACGCAAACGAGGCCAATAATAATACCTTTGCAAAACTTCAGTTGTTTTGCGAATTCAACAATGAGAGCCCCGGGGATCATCATGAGCTCGTACTATGAGAGCTCGTTGGTGACCCTCAGGAACCCATAGTTTTGTTCTGGGAATATCAGTAGTAAACGTTACAGGAGCACCAGTACTAATATATATTCGACCATCTGCAAGGTGCAAATTCTGAAACTGATCGGGTTGTTTCAAGATTTGCTCCTTGAGTTGCTCGTACTCGGGCTTCTGAAACGCAGACTCCGGGATTGAACCACCAATGTGTCCGTACTCCAGGAGACAGGGAATGATCGAGTTCACCCGCTCGTCCTTCGAGCATGTTCTTGACAACGCATCGGGAACAACGTTAAAGGCACCTTTCCGGTGTCCAATTTGGAAATTGAATCCTTGTAATTTCAGACTCCAGCGAGCCAATTGAACAGAAAGGTCCGACTGCTGCATCAGCCATTTAAGACTGGCATGGTCGGTTATGATGGTGAAGGGCAACCCTTCGATTTATGCCCTGAATCTCTGTACGCTCTGCACTGCAGCTAAGCATTCCAATTCTATAAATAATGCTATAGTTACGTTGCGCAGCGTTGAGATTCATAGACATATATGCGATTGCATGCTCTCCACCCTCATCGTCCTTCTGGAATAAAACACTTCCAATACCCACTGTACTTGCGTTACACTGGATATAGAAGTGCTTCGTAAATTCGGGGTTAGCCAGCACTGGAGCAGAAATCAGCAATTGCTTCACTTTATTGAAGGCACTATTGGCGGAAGCAGACCACTTGAAGGCACGTTTGCCCTTTAGCAAATCCGTTAGAGGGGCCATAACCCAGGCGAAGTTTGGAATGAAATGCCTGTACCATCCTGCCATGCCCATAAACCGTCTCACGTCTTTGGCCATTCGGGGTTCAGGATAGCAGACTATACCTGAAACCTTCTCCGGGTCGGTGCGCAGGATACCATCACTCACTACAAAGCCAAGATATTTGATCTCCTTCTTGACGAACTTGCTTTTTTCAACATTGATGGTCAAGTTGGCGTCCCTGAGCAGTTTCGCAACAGTACCCAGGAGCTCCAGGTGCTCATCAAATGTTGAACTTGTAACAAGCAGGTCATCTAGATAGACGAATACCTTGTCCTGCAGCTCATGCGGTATTACTTTATGCATCAACTGACACATCGTTTGGGGAGCACTACATAGACCGAACGGCATGACCTTGAAATGGTACAAGCGCCTGCCAGGGACAGTACAGGCCCTTTTCTCCTTACTTGCCTCATCCAATGGTATTTGCCAAAAGGTATCCTTCAGGTCCAAGCTGGTAATGAACCTGGTACTCTGCAACCGTGCCAAAAGACCTTCAATCAGTTGCAACGGATAGGCGTCCTTAACAGTCACCTCGTTGAGGCGTCGAGCGTCAAGACACAAACGCACCTTGCCGGGTTTTCTGACAAGGGTCACAGGCGAACTCCACGAACTCTGACTTTCCTCTATTACCCCCAAAGACAATATACGATCGAGTTCGTCATACAGCAGTTTCTGTATACCAGGCGAGACAGCATAATGCCGCTGCTTGATGGGTCGAGCGGAACCAGTGTCGATGTGATGAGACACGAGACTGGTCCTACCCAAGCCGATGGAAACTGTTGTTTGATGAAGTCCAGTCGTTGCTGATCTTTTGCAGACAAAAGATGGAATTCAGGGCTCTGAGGCTCCGAGGCTGCTTCGATAGCGTTGACCTGGATTGGTGCTATTTCGAAGAGATCCCAGAAGTCAATTCCAAGATACACTGCGTGCGTCAAGGAAGGAACAACTAGGAATCTCATCAATTTGGTGGTTTTGTTAAATTGCACCAATGTGGTGACGTATCCCAGAACTGGATCCTTGTGCCCTGATGCAGTCTGAACATGAGCATGCATGGTATGCATATGCAAACCCAAGTCCGACAGCAGGTCCAAGGCTCCGGCTCCGAGGATACTAACACTGGCTCCGCTATCAAGCAAGCCCGTCAATTTGTGACCCTTGACGGAAATCTCTGCGTAGGGCCTATTGTCGCCAGGAGTTGCAACAATTGACTCCACGCAGGCACGCTTCAAGAGACTTCTGGCGAAGAAATATCTCCAGGATCTCCGGAAGCGATCCCGAAAAGGTCGTGCTCTAAAACCAGCGGGTGATTCACGATCATCGCCCGCCTTTCCATTACATTCAACGGTACCGGTAATCTGTCTGAAGCATAATTAAAATTAATAAAACCATCAGAAAACACCAAAATTTGGGCGCCATCTGTAGCAACCACGGAAGTCACCGCAGTTGCAGACATTATGTTCTGGCAGAGGTGTGTGTACCCCGGGGTGGCATACTGAGGCCGGCTAGCGCTCAGTTGTGTCGTGGGTTTTCCGGGACACCCTCTGCTAGAACATAATGTCTCAACTGCGGTGACTTCCGTGGTTGCTACAGATGGCCACCAAATTTTGGTGTTTTCTAATGGTTTTATTAATTTTTAATTATAATTTAAATTTACAGAGGAAAAGGTAGGAATGCCGGCCTCTGTAAATTTATTTATTTTATCAACAGTTTCCCATTTTCCCTTTAATTTTTACTTCCCCATCATCACAATCCTACCCTTTTCCCTTATTTCCAACTACAAAAAAATAATACATACTAATAATTTCAATTTTCCCACTAACAACATTCCATTGTTTAATTCCCACTAACAAATTTTATTTAATACCTTTTCCTTAACAAAACCTAATTCCTTCCTTCATACTAACTAATTCTATTCCCACTAACAAATTTTATTTTTTATACTAACAAAAATTAATTCACGTTTCACTACTAACAAAATTCAATCTCATGCCCAAATGCATCGTTGAAGTTGCTTATGAGATGAATGGGAGATCGACAATCCATGGCACCATTAGCTGCGTCGTGAGTTCTTGATCGAGGGTCTGCTGGAACCCTGAGTTCAAGTTCCCCCGGGCGCACGGAAGCACTCCTTTTGGGGTATCGGCAAAACCAATAGCTTCCCAAATGTTTATATGTGACACTTTGAATTCAACCAAGCGCTTCTTGGATTGTGCAAATTGCCATATGTTAAACAATGGATACTATTGAGTTTGTCGATATGGAACAAAAGATGTGTGGGTAGCGGAATCGAAGTGTAATGAACTTCGATTGCGTTACCCAGAGGCGGCAGCGGTAATTTGAAAATGAAAAGGATTGCGAGATCGGATTGGATAAAGGTGAAATGTGGCATTCAGTCGTTAGGATTGGGGCAGTGAATATTTGGCTGTTAAAGTTAAGGGAGTTTTCTGTGCGGGATATAAGTGATTTTTGGGGTTTTTAAAATTGGGGAAAAAAGGGAGTTTTTGGGGGGTAGAATGGGAATTGAATAGACTTTTTTTGAAGTTTTACTGACGAAGAGTGGAAAGATTGAAAAAGTGAGGGGAATATTGCATTTTGGGAAGAGAGGGGATTTGACTTTGTGTAGTGTGAAGAAAAGAAAAATTTTATTAATTTGAAGTGCGGAAAACGAAAATTGTGCAAGAAAAATAAAGATTTTGCTAATTTGGATTGCGGGAAGACGAAAATAGTTGTCAAAAGTTTGGGCGCCATATGTTGCAACCACGGAAGTCACCGCAGTTGCAGACATTAAGTAATTGGCAGAGAGGTGTTTAGCCCGGGGTGGCATACTGAGGCCGGCTGGCGCTCAGTCATGTCGTGGGTCTTCCGGGATACCCACTGCTCGTGCTGAGCCACCTTACATAAAAACTAGAATAAAGGGAAAAGGATGGGAAAGGGGAGGTCACAATGACATATGAAAAATAATTGTTATCTTAGAACATTCTGGTGGTTTTTATTTCAATTTAGGAAAATACACAACAACAATTCGTGAAAAAAAGAATAATATTGCAAAACAAAACTAGCCTCTGAATTGTAAACTGTTGAGAGAAATCGACAAAAATTATTATGGAAATCGGCAAAAATTATTATGGAAAACTAAAATATGTGCATTACTCACCCCTATTGGTGCTGCTGAACGCTCGGCAACTGAAGGGAGGGGCACTGAAAAAAAATCACTGTAACAGATTAAATTCACGAACTTTACGTTATGTGTTCTTTTCCTTTACGTTAGCATAAAACCGCAAAAAAAAACAATATAAACTCTACTTTAAATTTTATAATTTACGCAGCCACTAATTCGCTGTACGGCAGTTTATCCCCATTAAGTTGAAATAATTACTTCACGTATATTTCCAATTATTCCTTCAAATTCATTCCATTTACCAGAAGGAATCCGCCCACAGATATTATTCTTGCGTTTTTCTTTCTTTGTTCTTTTTTTTCTATAGTTTACGAGTTCCGGCACTTGAGTATTCAGCTATTGTTAAGGCTAGTACTTGCCACTTAATTTTTCTTCATCCGTTATTTTTTCCTTAGTCCAATCACTGTATCCACTTGGTCTATCTTTTGCTAAGAAGTTCATTAGCTGCACTACTAATTCAACTATAATTCTTATTTTCCCTCTATGCACATGTTTTAATATTCTATTTTTAAGATATTCAATAATAATATTCACGACAAGCTACCAAACTTTGAATTCTCCTTTTTCTTTCTTTTTCTTTTCTTTAACTCGCGATTTTTAATGCACGTATGTCTTTTTTACTGTTCACCTCCGCCTCAAACAGATTCATCACTTTTTCACTGTCACGATGGCGAAAGCAATCATTTATCCACCCCAAACTCAGACTCTATACCCAAAAAAATCTCCCTCTTCTTCACATACCAAATCCGGAATCTTTTTTTGCGAATTCACCATTCCGCACCGCCAAACACAATCCCTTTTTATCTTACCAGTCAAATACTAACTGCCCCAATCCTAACCACTTAGTTCCACATTTCACCGTTATCCAATCCGATCCCGCAATCCTTTTCATTTTCAAATTACCGCTGCCGCCTCTGGGTAACGTAATCGAAGTTCATTACACTTCGACTCCGCTACCCACACATCTTTTGTTCCATATCGACAAACTCAATAGTATGCATTGTTTAACATATGGCAATTCGCACAATCCAAGAAGCGCTTGATTGAATTCAAAGTGACACATATAAACATTTGGGAAGCTATTGGTTTTGCCAATACCACAAAAAGAGTGCTTCCGTGCGCCCGGGGGACCTTGAACTCAGGGTTCCAGCAGACCCTCGATCGAGAACTCACGACGCAGCTAATGGTGCCATGGATTGTCGATCTCCCATTTATCTCATAAGCAACTTCAACGATGAATTTGGGCATGATTGAATTTTGTTAGTAGGGGAACGTGAATTAATTTTTGTTAGTATAAAAAATAAAATTTGTTAGTGGGAACTAGTATATAGAATTTGTTAGTATGAAGGAAGGAATTAGGTTTTGTTAGGGAAAAGGTATTGAATATAATTTTGCTAGTGGGAGTTAATGAATGAAATGTTGTTAGTGGGAAAATTGAAATTATTAGTATGTATTATTTTTTTTGTAGTTGGAAATCAGGGAAAAGGGTAGGATTGTGATGATGGGGAAGTAAAAATTAAAGGGAAAATGGAAAAATGTTAATAAACTAAATAAATTTACAGGGGAAAAGGTAGGAGTGCCCATAGGAAGGAGGAAATATTACGGCGGCAATTTGAAGTTGCGAATGGGAGAAAGTTGGTACGCCGGAATTCGCAACAATCGTGGGGACGACCCAGACCCTGAGTGTCACATTCAGCCGGGCAAACAAAGAATGTCGGCAGGGGTAATTATGAATCGGATCGGATGTCTTCAGCGTGAAAGGTCCCGAGCAGCTTACCGGATTCATCCTCAAGCTCGTATGCCACTTGCCCAATACGACGCCGGACCACTGCAGGAGTGAATCGTGGAGCGAATTTGGCAGCAAAGCAATCTGCGGCATTGCTCACAGTGAAATTACGCACGAAAACCTTCTGACCCTGGAGTAGCTCACGAGGACGAACACGAAGGTTGTAGCGTTGAGCTCCCTTTTGGTAGGCTTTTTGCAATTTGCATCTGACTTGGTCCTGTACAGCTCGCAGTCGAGCACTGTTAGCACCTAGCTGTACCTCACCATCCTCAAAGGCATTAAGGCTTCTGAGGAGGGCATACTCAGAAGCATGTTGGATAGGGTGGTACCCGAACATGAGAAAGTAGGGCGAATATCCCGTGGACTCAAGAATCACCTTGCGGAAGGCAAAACATGAGGCTGGAAGATTCTCGTCCCACTTGCCATGATCAGACCCTATATAGGCTCTAATGGCTCTGAGGCATTCGCCTGCGGTGAATGATATGGGGTGAAGCAATGCTGCACTCCATAGTCATTCATAAGCTTGCTGAATACCTTCGAGGTGAACTGTACCCCATTGTCAGAGTGTAGGCATTCAGGCACTCCAAAGGTCAGAAAGATTTCACGCACCAAATATCGCACGACTGGCTTTCGTCATGGGCTTGAGCCATACGAACTTTGTTTAATGATCCAGGAGCACGAACAATTGGGTATTACCTGATCTTGAACGAGGGTATGGGCCCATGAAGTCCACAAACAGGCGCTGCATAGGTCGTTCGGAGTCTCGTGATGCCCCCATAGGGGGTCTCATTGTGGAATTTGCCGGTTTGACCTGTTTGCATATCAGGCAATTCTTAATGTGCTGAATCACATCTTGACGCAAACGAGGCCAATAATAATACCTTTGCAAAACTTCAGTTGTTTTGCGAATTCAACAATGAGAGCCCCGGGGATCATCATGAGCTCGTACTATGAGAGCTCGTTGGTGACCCTCAGGAACCCATAGTTTTGTTCTGGGAATATCAGTAGTAAACGTTACAGGAGCACCAGTACTAATATATATTCGACCATCTGCAAGGTGCAAATTCTGAAACTGATCGGGTTGTTTCAAGATTTGCTCCTTGAGTTGCTCGTACTCGGGCTTCTGAAACGCAGACTCCGGGATTGAACCACCAATGTGTCCGTACTCCAGGAGACAGGGAATGATCGAGTTCACCCGCTCGTCCTTCGAGCATGTTCTTGACAACGCATCGGGAACAACGTTAAAGGCACCTTTCCGGTGTCCAATTTGGAAATTGAATCCTTGTAATTTCAGACTCCAGCGAGCCAATTGAACAGAAAGGTCCGACTGCTGCATCAGCCATTTAAGACTGGCATGGTCGGTTATGATGGTGAAGGGCAACCCTTCGATTTATGCCCTGAATCTCTGTACGCTCTGCACTGCAGCTAAGCATTCCAATTCTATAAATAATGCTATAGTTACGTTGCGCAGCGTTGAGATTCATAGACATATATGCGATTGCATGCTCTCCACCCTCATCGTCCTTCTGGAATAAAACACTTCCAATACCCACTGTACTTGCGTTACACTGGATATAGAAGTGCTTCGTAAATTCGGGGTTAGCCAGCACTGGAGCAGAAATCAGCAATCGCTTCACTTTATTGAAGGCACTATTGGCGGAAGCAGACCACTTGAAGGCACGTTTGCCCTTTAGCAAATCCGTTAGAGGGGCCATAACCCAGGCGAAGTTTGGAATGAAATGCCTGTACCATCCTGCCATGCCCATAAACCGTCTCACGTCTTTGGCCATTCGGGGTTCAGGATAGGAGACTATACCTGAAACCTTCTCCGGGTCGGTGCGCAGGATACCATCACTCACTACAAAGCCAAGATATTTGATCTCCTTCTTGACGAACTTGCTTTTTTCAACATTGATGGTCAAGTTGGCGTCCCTGAGCAGTTTCGCAACAGTACCCAGGAGCTCCAGGTGCTCATCAAATGTTGAACTTGTAACAAGCAGGTCATCTAGATAGACGAATACCTTGTCCTGCAGCTCATGCGGTATTACTTTATGCATCAACTGACACATCGTTTGGGGAGCACTACATAGACCGAACGGCATGACCTTGAAATGGTACAAGCGCCTGCCAGGGACAGTACAGGCCCTTTTCTCCTTACTTGCCTCATCCAATGGTATTTGCCAAAAGGTATCCTTCAGGTCCAAGCTGGTAATGAACCTGGTACTCTGCAACCGTGCCAAAAGACCTTCAATCAGTTGCAACGGATAGGCGTCCTTAACCGTCACCTCGTTGAGGCGTCGAGCGTCAAGACACAAACGCACCTTGCCGGGTTTTCTGACAAGGGTCACAGGCGAACTCCACGAACTCTGACTTTCCTCTATTACCCCCAAAGACAATATACGATCGAGTTCGTCATACAGCAGTTTCTGTATACCAGGCGAGACAGCATAATGCCGCTGCTTGATGGGTCGAGCGGAACCAGTGTCGATGTGATGAGACACGAGACTGGTCCTACCCAAGCCGATGGAAACTGTTGTTTGATGAAGTCCAGTCGTTGCTGATCTTTTGCAGACAAAAGATGGAATTCAGGGCTCTGAGGCTCCGAGGCTGCTTCGATAGCGTTGACCTGGATTGGTGCTATTTCGAAGAGATCCCAGAAGTCAATTCCAAGATACACTGCGTGCGTCAAGGAAGGAACAACTAGGAATCTCATCAATTGGTGGTTTTGTTAAATTGCACCAATGTGGTGACGTATCCCAGAACTGGATCCTTGTGCCCTGATGCAGTCTGAACATGAGCATGCATGGTATGCATATGCAAACCCAAGTCCGACAGCAGGTCCAAGGCTCCGGCTCCGAGGATACTAACACTGGCTCCGCTATCAAGCAAGCCCGTCAATTTGTGACCCTTGACGGAAATCTCTGCGTAGGGCCTATTGTCGCCAGGAGTTGCAACAATTGACTCCACGCAGGCACGCTTCAAGAGACTTCTGGCGAAGAAATATCTCCAGGATCTCCGGAAGCGATCCCGAAAAGGTCGTGCTCTAAAACCAGCGGGTGATTCACGATCATCGCCCGCCTTTCCATTACATTCAACGGTACCGGTAATCTGTCTGAAGCATAATTAAAATTAATAAAACCATCAGAAAACACCAAAATTTGGGCGCCATCTGTAGCAACCACGGAAGTCACCGCAGTTGCAGACATTATGTTCTGGCAGAGGTGTGTGTACCCCGGGGTGGCATACTGAGGCCGGCTAGCGCTCAGTTGTGTCGTGGGTTTTCCGGGACACCCTCTGCTAGAACATAATGTCTCAACTGCGGTGACTTCCGTGGTTGCTACAGATGGCCACCAAATTTTGGTGTTTTCTAATGGTTTTATTAATTTTTAATTATAATTTAAATTTACAGAGGAAAAGGTAGGAATGCCGGCCTCTGTAAATTTATTTATTTTATCAACAGTTTCCCATTTTCCCTTTAATTTTTACTTCCCCATCATCACAATCCTACCCTTTTCCCTTATTTCCAACTACAAAAAAATAATACATACTAATAATTTCAATTTTCCCACTAACAACATTCCATTGTTTAATTCCCACTAACAAATTTTATTTAATACCTTTTCCTTAACAAAACCTAATTCCTTCCTTCATACTAACTAATTCTATTCCCACTAACAAATTTTATTTTTTATACTAACAAAAATTAATTCACGTTTCACTACTAACAAAATTCAATCTCATGCCCAAATGCATCGTTGAAGTTGCTTATGAGATGAATGGGAGATCGACAATCCATGGCACCATTAGCTGCGTCGTGAGTTCTTGATCGAGGGTCTGCTGGAACCCTGAGTTCAAGTTCCCCCGGGCGCACGGAAGCACTCTTTTTGGGGTATCGGCAAAACCAATAGCTTCCCAAATGTTTATATGTGACACTTTGAATTCAACCAAGCGCTTCTTGGATTGTGCAAATTGCCATATGTTAAACAATGGATACTATTGAGTTTGTCGATATGGAACAAAAGATGTGTGGGTAGCGGAATCGAAGTGTAATGAACTTCGATTGCGTTACCCAGAGGCGGCAGCGGTAATTTGAAAATGAAAAGGATTGCGAGATCGGATTGGATAAAGGTGAAATGTGGCATTCAGTCGTTAGGATTGGGGCAGTGAATATTTGGCTGTTAAAGTTAAGGGAGTTTTCTGTGCGGGATATAAGTGATTTTTGGGGTTTTTAAAATTGGGGAAAAAAGGGAGTTTTTGGGGGGTAGAATGGGAATTGAATAGACTTTTTTTGAAGTTTTACTGACGAAGAGTGGAAAGATTGAAAAAGTGAGGGGAATATTGCATTTTGGGAAGAGAGGGGATTTGACTTTGTGTAGTGTGAAGAAAAGAAAAATTTTATTAATTTGAAGTGCGGAAAACGAAAATTGTGCAAGAAAAATAAAGATTTTGCTAATTTGGATTGCGGGAAGACGAAAATAGTTGTCAAAAGTTTGGGCGCCATATGTTGCAACCACGGAAGTCACCGCAGTTGCAGACATTAAGTAATTGGCAGAGAGGTGTGTAGCCCGGGGTGGCATACTGAGGCCGGCTGGCGCTCAGTCGTGTCGTGGGTCTTCCGGGACACCCTCTGCTCGTGCTGAGCCACCTTACATAAAAACTAGAATAAAGGGAAAAGGATGGGAAAGGGGAGGTCACAATGACATATGAAAAATAATTGTTATCTTAGAACATTCTGGTGGTTTTTATTTCAATTTAGGAAAATACACAACAACAATTCGTGAAAAAAAGAATAATATTGCAAAACAAAACTAGCCTCTGAATTGTAAACTGTTGAGAGAAATCGACAAAAATTATTATGGAAATCGGCAAAAATTATTATGGAAAACTAAAATATGTGCATTACTCACCCCTATTGGTGCTGCTGAACGCTCGGCAACTGAAGGGAGGGGCACTGAAAAAAAATCACTGTAACAGATTAAATTCACGAACTTTACGTTATGTGTTCTTTTCCTTTACGTTAGCATAAAACCGCAAAAAAAAACAATATAAACTTTACTTTAAATTTTATAATTTACGCAGCCACTAATTCGCTGTACGGCAGTTTATCCCCATTAAGTTGAAATAATTACTTCACGTATATTTCCAATTATTCCTTCAAATTCATTCCATTTACCAGAAGGAATCCGCCCACAGATATTATTCTTGCGTTTTTCTTTCTTTGTTCTTTTTTTTCTATAGTTTACGAGTTCCGGCACTTGAGTATTCAGCTATTGTTAAGGCTAGCACTTGCCACATAATTTTTCTTCATCCGTTATTTTTTCCTTAGTCCAATCACTGTATCCACTTGGTCTATCTTTTGCTAAGAAGTTCATTAGCTGCACTACTAATTCAACTATAATTCTTATTTTCCCTCTATGCACATGTTTTAATATTCTATTTTTAAGATATTCAATAATAATATTCACGACAAGCTACCAAACTTTGAATTCTCCTTTTTCTTTCTTTTTCTTTTCTTTAACTCGCGATTTTTAATGCACGTATGTCTTTTTTACTGTTCACCTCCGCCTCAAACAGATTCATCACTTTTTCACTGTCACGATGGCGAAAGCAATCATTTATCCACCCCAAACTCAGACTCTATACCCAAAAAAATCTCCCTCTTCTTCACATACCAAATCCGGAATCTTTTTTTGCGAATTCACCATTCCGCACCGCCAAACACAATCCCTTTTTATCTTACCAGTCAAATACTAACTGCCCCAATCCTAGCCACTTAGTTCCACATTTCACCGTTATCCAATCCGATCCCGCAATCCTTTTCATTTTCAAATTACCGCTGCCGCCTCTGGGTAACGTAATCGAAGTTCATTACACTTCGACTCCGCTACCCACACATCTTTTGTTCCATATCGACAAACTCAATAGTATGCATTGTTTAACATATGGCAATTCGCACAATCCAAGAAGCGCTTGATTGAATTCAAAGTGACACATATAAACATTTGGGAAGCTATTGGTTTTGCCAATACCCCAAAAAGAGTGCTTCCGTGCGCCCGGGGGACCTTGAACTCAGGGTTCCAGCAGACCCTCGATCGAGAACTCGCGACGCAGCTAATGGTGCCATGGATTGTCGATCTCCCATTTATCTCATAAGCAACTTCAACGATGAATTTGGGCATGAGATTGAATTTTGTTAGTAGGGGAACGTGAATTAATTTTTGTTAGTATAAAAAATAAAATTTGTTAGTGGGAACTAGTATATAGAATTTGTTAGTATGAAGGAAGGAATTAGGTTTTGTTAGGGAAAAGGTATTGAATATAATTTTGCTAGTGGGAGTTAATGAATGAAATGTTGTTAGTGGGAAAATTGAAATTATTAGTATGTATTATTTTTTTTGTAGTTGGAAATCAGGGAAAAGGGTAGGATTGTGATGATGGGGAAATAAAAATTAAAGGAAAAATGGAAAAATGTTAATAAAATAAATAAATTTACAGGGGAAAAGGTAGGAGTGCCCATAGGAAGGAGGAAATATTACGGCGGCAATTTGAAGTTGCGAATGGGAGAAAGTTGGTACGCCGGAATTCGCAACAATCGTGGGGACGACCCAGACCCTGAGTGTCACATTCAGCCGGGCAAACAAAGAATGTCGGCAGGGGTAATTATGAATCGGATCGGATGTCTTCAGCGTGAAAGGTCCCGAGCAGCTTACCGGATTCATCCTCAAGCTCGTATGCCACTTGCCCAATACGACGCCGGACCACTGCAGGAGTGAATCGTGGAGCGAATTTCGCAGCAAAGCAATCTGCGGCATTGCTCACAGTGAAATTACGCACGAAAACCTTCTGACCCTGGAGTAGCTCACGAGGACGAACACGAAGGTTGTAGCGTTGAGCTCCCTTTTGGTAGGCTTTTTGCAATTTGCATCTGACTTGGTCCTGTACAGCTCGCAGTCGATCACTGTTAGCACATAGCTGTACCTCACCATCCTCAAAGGCATTAAGGCTTCTGAGGAGGGCATACTCGGAAGCATGTTGGATAGGGTGGTACCCGAACATGAGAAAGTAGGGCGAATATCCCGTGGACTCAAGAATCACCTTGCGGAAGGCAAAACATGAGGCTGGAAGATTCTCGTCCCACTTGCCATGATCAGACCCTATATAGGCTCTAATGGCTCTGAGGCATTCGCCTGCGGTGAATGATATGGGGTGAAGCAATGCTGCACTCCATAGTCATTCATAAGCTTGCTGAATACCTTCGAGGTGAACTGTACCCCATTGTCAGAGTGTAGGCATTCAGGCACTCCAAAGGTCAGAAAGATTTCGCGCACCAAATATCGCACGACTGGCTTTCGTCATGGGCTTGAGCCATACGAACTTTGTTTAATGATCCAGGAGCACGAACAATTGGGTATTACCTGATCTTGAACGAGGGTATGGGCCCATGAAGTCCACAAACAGGCGCTGCATAGGTCGTTCGGAGTCTCGTGATGCCCCCATAGGGGGTCTCATTGTGGAATTTGCCGGTTTGACCTGTTTGCATATCAGGCAATTCTTGATGTGCTGAATCACATCTTGACGCAAACGAGGCCAATAATAATACCTTTGCAAAACTTCAGTTGTTTTGCGAATTCAACAATGAGAGCCCCGAGGATCATCATGAGCTCGTACTATGAGAGCTCGTTGGTGACCCTCAGGAACCCATAGTTTTGTTCTGGGAATATCAGTAGTAAACGTTACAGGAGCACCAGTACTAATATATATTCGACCATCTGCAAGGTGCAAATTCTGAAACTGATCGGGTTGTTTCAAGATTTGCTCCTTGAGTTGCTCGTACTCGGGCTTCTGAAACGCAGACTCCGGGATTGAACCACCAATGTGTTCGTACTCCGGGAGACAGGGAATGATCGAGTTCACCCGCTCGTCCTTCGAGCATGTTCTTGACAACGCATCGGGAACAACGTTAAAGGCACCTTTCCGGTGTCCAATTTGGAAATTGAATCCTTGTAATTTCAGACTCCAGCGAGCCAATTGAACAGAAAGGTCCGACTGCTGCATCAGCCATTTAAGACTGGCATGGTTGGTTATGATGGTGAAGGGCAACCCTTCGATTTATGCCCTGAATCTCTGTACGCTCTGCACTGCAGCTAAGCATTCCAATTCTATAAATAATGCTATAGTTACGTTGCGCAGCGTTGAGATTCATAGACATATATGCGATTGCATGCTCTCCACCCTCATCGTCCTTCTGGAATAAAACACTTCCAATACCCACTGTACTTGCGTTACACTGGATATAGAAGTGCTTCGTAAATTCGGGGTTAGCCAGCACTGGAGCAGAAATCAGCAATTGCTTCACTTTATTGAAGGCACTATTGGCGGAAGCAGACCACTTGAAGGCACGTTTGCCCTTTAGCAAATCCGTTAGAGGGGCCATAACCCAGGCGAAGTTTGGAATGAAATGCCTGTACCATCCTGCCATGCCCATAAACCGTCTCACGTCTTTGGGCATTCGGGGTTCAGAATAGGAGACTATACCTGAAACCTTCTCCGGGTCGGTGCGCAGGATACCATCACTCACTACAAAGCCAAGATATTTGATCTCCTTCTTGACGAACTTGCTTTTTTCAACATTGATGGTCAAGTTGGCGTCCCTGAGCAGTTTCGCAACAGTACTCAGGAGCTCCAAGTGCTCATCAAATGTTGAACTTGTAACAAGCAGGTCATCTAGATAGACGGATACCTTGTCCTGCAGCTCATGCCGTATTACTTTATGCATCAACCGACACATCGTTTGGGGAGCATTACATAGACCGAACGGCATGACCTTGAAATGGTACAAGGGCCTGCCAGGGACAGTACAGGCCCTTTTCTCCTTACTTGCCTCATCCAATGGTATTTGCCAAAAGGTATCCTTCAGGTCCAAGCTGGTAATGAACCTGGTACTCTGCAACCGTGCCAAAAGACCTTCAATCAGTTGCAACGGATAGGCGTCCTTAACAGTCACCTCGTTGAGGCGTCGAGCGTCAAGACACAAACGCACCTTGCCGGGTTTTCTGACAAGGGTCACAGGCGAACTCCACGAACTCTGACTTTCCTCTATTACCCCCAAAGACAATATACGATCGAGTTCGTCATACAGCAGTTTCTGTATACCAGGCGAGACAGCATAATGCCGCTGCTTGATGGGTCGAGCGGAACCAGTGTCGATGTGATGAGACATGAGACTGGTCCTACCCAAGCCGATGGAAACTGTTGTTTGACGAAGTCCAGTCGTTGCTGATCTTTTGCAGACAAAAGATGGAATTCAGGGCTCTGAGGCTCCGAGGCTGCTTCGATAGCGTTGACCTGGATTGGTGCTATTTCGAAGAGATCCCAGAAGTCAATTCCAAGATACACTGCGTGCGTCAAGGAAGGAACAACTAGGAATCTCATCAATTTGGTGGTTTTATTAAATTGCACAAATGTGGTGACGTATCCCAGAACTGGATCCTTGTGCCCTGATGCAGACTGAACATGAGCATGCATGGTATGCATATGCAAACCCAAGTCCAACAGCAGGTCCAAGGCTCCGGCTCCGAGGATACTAACACTGGCTCCGCTATCAAGCAGGCCCGTCAATTTGTGACCCTTGACGGAAATCTCTGCGTAGGGCCTATTGTCGCCAGGAGTTGCAACAATTGACTCCACGCAGGCACGCTTCAAGAGACTTCTGGCGAAGAAATATCTCCAGGATCTCCGGAAGCGATCCCGAAAAGGTCGTGCTCTAAAACCAGCGGGTGATTCACGATCATCGCCCGCCTTTCCATTACATTCAACGTATTCCGGCAATCTGTCTGAAGCAATCATATTGCTAGAAAATGTTGGTAAATCGGACATATGAAGCGAAGTGAAGAAACTTGAGGGTGGGCACTGGTCTGGTATCTGGTTATTCATTGTGTCATGGAAGGACGAAGGGGTCCCACTTGGAGACCGACTCTGGAAGCGTGCATGAAATCCTACAGCAGATCTTTCTTGAGGATCACACCAGGCATTCTCCAACATTTCAACAGCGTCAATGTTGGGAGGATGCTTACTGCGATGGTCAGCTACAGGTCTACCGGAGGGATACCGCACAGCTTCAACTCTAGTGGAGTGACGAACTAACGCTGTTGTCGATGCAAATTCCAAGCCTGCCAAATGATCCCTCATTCGTTTGTCCATGTTCCGCAATAGAATGGCCTGCATGTACAAATCAGATAACCGATTTTTAAGACGCAAGGCCATCTCTATTATGGAGCCATGAAACTCACGGAAAGATTCTTCTGGCCTCTGGAAACGCGCATTGATTGCTCACCGCACATCTACGTCGAACCAATGAGATCCATAACACTCCTTCAACGCAGCTTCCAAATCAGGCCACGTAAAATTGGGGTTGAGCTGCCGGAATAACCAGTACCATTCTTCTGACCCTCCACTTATGCATTGGTGGGAAGGAATAACATTCATCGTCAGAGCTAGAATAGGTGGAGTAAGAAGCGTTATGCGATGCCATTATTGAAAATTAATGTTATAAATACTGGATAAACAAATTGTAAAATCAATAAATAACAAATTCACGGACGGACACACCGACAATATCAGCAAAATCAATAAATAGCAGACGGATTACACCGACAATTTGAATAAAATAAATAATTAAATAAACCGCAAACGGGCAAACAAACGATTCTATAAAAATAAATTAAAAATTGAATACCAGACAGACAAACAGACAAGTAAATAAATATATAAAATTTTAACACCTAACCTAAACTAAAATTGAAATTAATTTGAAAGTCTCAAAATGTACTTTAAACTAACCCAAACTAAAACCTAACTCACTACCCTAAACTAAACTCAATCTACGAAACTCAATCTAAAATTACTCACAACCCAAAAACGAACTAAACCAAACTCAAACATTAAAATTAAAACTAACTGAAATTATCCTAAACTTACATCCGTAAAACTAATTATCTAAAACTAATCTAAGTCAGAAACCCTAATTAAACTCAATAATGTATAACTAAACTACCTAAATCCAATGGCTTTAAGATCAAACAAGTAACCTAACAGTAACTATGGAACAATCAATACTAAAATTGTAAATTTTCAATGTGATGGGAATATATAACAACAAGCAAGTGGAACAAGTGTGCCAGTGGTAAATTGAATTATAAAAATTGACTTGCACTTTCATTTCTCAAAATGATTCTCCCCATTAATGGAAAAGAAAAGAAAAGGTAATTAAAATGGGATGAAGGTTGAAAAGTTTAACAAGACACAAAACAGATATACCGCCACAGTGCCTGGCATAGCCATAGAATTCGTAGGCGAACTCCGCTCTAATGATCACCACAAAGGGCTGACTACAAGACCATTATGAAACACTACGGACTTCATAATGGCTCGGACAAGAGCCGCACAAATCCCAAAGCTACCACCAGATAGATGATGGAAGGGCCGCAAGCGTTGGCTAATTCAAAGGGTTGAATCTAAGTCCAACTATCCCGTGCAGGGAGATATAGCCGACGACTTGAAATTTGGTGAACCCCAACCACCATCCACACCATTCCAGCATAACTGCTATCATAGCCGGTGAAGACTGGTAAACACAAAATTCAGCACGGTGAGCGCCACTGCAACTGCGGCGAACCCCGTGACGAAAATCTAAAAATTAATATCAAAACTAAAAACTCTCAAACTCAAAACAGTCCATGAAATCATTATTAAAATATAAATCATTTGAAACATAACCGAAACATTAATTTGAAAATAATAACTAAAATCGTTGCAAAAAAAAATATTTCCCTGGAATGCACAAACCACTATTCAAGTTAGGCACTCCAGGTACTCAGCCCAACAAATCTAAAATTGAAAAATTTGGATTATAATTAAAAATTAATAAAACCATCAGAAAACACCAAAATTTGGGCGCCATCTGTAGCAACCACGGAAGTCACCGCAGTTGCAGACATTATGTTCTGGCAGAGGGGTGTGTACCCCGGGGTGGCATACTGAGGCCGGCTAGCGCTCAGTTGTGTCGGGGGTTTTCCGGGACACCCTCTGCGAGAACATAATGTCTGCAACTGCGGTGACTTCCGTGGTTGCTACAGATGGCCCCCAAATTTTGGTGTTTTCTAATGGTTTTATTAATTTTTAATTATAATTTAAATTTACAGAGGAAAAGGTAGGAATGCCGGCCTCTGTAAATTTATTTATTTTATCAACAGTTTTCCATTTTCCCTTTAATTTTTACTTCCCCATCATCACAATCCTACCCTTTTCCCTTATTTCCAACTACAAAAAAATAATACATACTAATAATTTCAATTTTCCCACTAACAACATTCCATTGTTTAATTCCCACTAACAAATTTTATTTAATACCTTTTCCTTAACAAAACCTAATTCCTTCCTTCATACTAACTAATTCTATTCCTTTAAGATCAAACAAGTAACCTAACAGTAACTATGGAACAATCAATACTAAAATTGTAAATTTTCAATGTGATGGGAATATATAACAACAAGCAAGTGGAACAAGTGCGCCAGTGGTAAATTGAATTATAAAAATTGACTTGCACTTTCATTTCTCAAAATGATTCTCCCCATTAATGGAAAAGAAAAGAAAAGGTAATTAAAATGGGATGAAGGTTGAAAAGTTTAACAAGACACAAAACAGATATACCGCCACAGTGCCTGGCATAGCCATAGAATTCGTAGGCGAACTCCGCTCTCATGGTCACCACAAAGGGCTGACTACAAGACCATTATGAAACACTACGGACTTCATAATGGCTCGGACAAGAGCCGCACAAATCCCAAAGCTACCACCAGATAGATGATGGAAGGGCCGCAAGCGTTGGCTAATTCAAAGGGTTGAATCTAAGTCCAACTATCCCGTGCAGGGAGATATAGCCGACGACTTGAAATTTGGTGAGCCCCAACCACCATCCACACCATTCCAGCATAACTGCTATCATAGCCGGTGAAGACTGGTAAACACAAAATTCAGCACGGTGAGCGCCACTACAACTGCGGCGAACCCCGTGACGAAAATCTAAAAATTAATATCAAAACTAAAAACTCTCAAACTCAAAACAGTCCATGAAATCATTATTAAAATATAAATCATTTGAAACATAACCGAAGCATTAATTTGAAAATAATAACTAAAATCGTTGCAAAGAAAAGAGAAAGAGAAGAAAAAAAAAATATTTCCCTGGAATGCACAAACCACTATTCAAGTTAGGCACTCCAGGTACTCAGCCCAACAAATCTAAAATTGAAAAATTTGGATTATAATTAAAAATTAATAAAACCATCAGAAAACACCAAAATTTGGGCGCCATCTGTAGCAACCACGGAAGTCACCGCAGTTGCAGACATTATGTTCTGGCAGAGGTGTGTGTACCCCGGGGTGGCATACTGAGGCCGGCTAGCGCTCAGTTGTGTCGTGGGTTTTCCGGGACACCCTCTGCTAGAACATAATGTCTGCAACTGCGGTGACTTCCGTGGTTGCTACAGATGGCCCCCAAATTTTGGTGTTTTCTAATGGTTTTATTAATTTTTAATTATAATTTAAATTTACAGAGGAAAAGGTAGGAATGCCGGCTTCTGTAAATTTATTTATTTTATCAACAGTTTTCCATTTTCCCTTTAATTTTTACTTCCCCATCATCACAATCCTACCCTTTTCCCTTATTTCCAACTACAAAAAAATAATACATACTAATAATTTCAATTTTCCCACTAACAACATTCCATTGTTTAATTCCCACTAACAAATTTTATTTAATACCTTTTCCTTAACAAAACCTAATTCCTTCCTTCATACTAACTAATTCTATTCCCACTAACAAATTTTATTTTTTATACTAACAAAAATTAATTCACGTTTCACTACTAACAAAATTCAATCTCATGCCCAAATGCATCGTTGAAGTTGCTTATGAGATGAATGGGAGATCGACAATCCATGGCACCATTAGCTGCGTCGTGAGTTCTTGATCGAGGGTCTGCTGGAACCCTGAGTTCAAGTTCCCCCGGGCGCACGGAAGCACTCTTTTTGGGGTATCGGCAAAACCAATAGCTTCCCAAATGTTTATATGTGACACTTTGAATTCAACCAAGCGCTTCTTGGATTGTGCAAATTGCCATATGTTAAACAATGGATACTATTGAGTTTGTCGATATGGAACAAAAGATGTGTGGGTAGCGAAATCGAAGTGTAATGAACTTCGATTGCGTTACCCAGAGGCGGCAGCGGTAATTTGAAAATGAAAAGGATTGCGAGATCGGATTGGATAAAGGTGAAATGTGGCATTCAGTCGTTAGGATTGGGGCAGTGAATATTTGGCTGTTAAAGTTAAGGGAGTTTTCTGTGCGGGATATAAGTGATTTTTGGGGTTTTTAAAATTGGGGAAAAAAGGGAGTTTTTGGGGGGTAGAATGGGAATTGAATAGACTTTTTTTGAAGTTTTACTGACGAAGAGTGGAAAGATTGAAAAAGTGAGGGGAATATTGCATTTTGGGAAGAGAGGGGATTTGACTTTGTGTAGTGTGAAGAAAAGAAAAATTTTATTAATTTGAAGTGCGGAAAACGAAAATTGTGCAAGAAAAATAAAGATTTTGCTAATTTGGATTGCGGGAAGACGAAAATAGTTGTCAAAAGTTTGGGCGCCATATGTTGCAACCACGGAAGTCACCGCAGTTGCAGACATTAAGTAATTGGCAGAGAGGTGTGTAGCCCGGGGTGGCATACTGAGGCCGGCTAGCGCTCAGTCGTGTCGTGGGTCTTCCGGGACACCCTCTGCTCGTGCTGAGCCACCTTACATAAAAACTAGAATAAAGGGAAAAGGATGGGAAAGGGGAGGTCACAATGAGATATGAAAAATAATTGTTATCTTAGAACATTCTGGTGGTTTTTATTTCAATTTAGGAAAATACACAACAACAATTCGTGAAAAAAAGAATAATATTGTAAAACAAAACTAGCCTCTGAATTGTAAACTTTTGAGAGAAATCGACAAAAATTATAATGGAGAGAAATCGACAAAAATTATTATGGAAATCGGCAAAAATTATTATGGAAAACTAAAATATGTGCATTACTCACCCCTATTGGTGCTGCTGAGCGCTCGGCAACTGAAGGGAGGGGCACTGAAAAAAAATCACTGTAACAGATTAAATTCACGAACTTTACGTTATGTGTTCTTTTCCTTTACGTTAGCATAAAACCACAAAAAAAAACAATATAAACTTTACTTTAAATTTTATAATTTAGGCAGCCACTAATCTGCTGTACGGCAGTTTATCCCCATTAAGTTGAAATAATTACTTCACGTATATTTCCAATTATTCCTTCAAATTCATTCCATTTACCAGAAGGAATCCGCCCACAGATATTATTCTTGCGTTTTTCTTTCTTTGTTCTTTTTTTTTCTATAGTTTACGAGTTCCGGCACTTGAGTATTCAGCTATTATTAAGGCTAGCACTTGCCACTTAATTTTTCTTCATCCGTTATTTTTTCCTTAGTCCAATCACTGTATCCACTTGGTCTATCTTTTGCTAAGAAGTTCATTAGCTGCACTACTAATTCAACTATAATTCTTATTTTCCCTCTATACACTTGTTTTAATATTCTATTTTTAAGATAGTCAATAATAATATCTTGGTGTCATCTTGGATCACAAGCTGCGTTTTAATTTACATTATGATAAAATTTTAGCGAAGGCTAATAAGCAGCTAGGCTTCATTAAAAGACGGTCGAAGGAGTTCAAGAATATATGGGTAACAAAATCTTTGTACACGGCCCTTGT
Organism: Odontomyia ornata; assembly: GCA_963969285.1. NCBI lineage: Eukaryota > Metazoa > Arthropoda > Insecta > Diptera > Stratiomyidae > Odontomyia > Odontomyia ornata. Next base: position 236,112,033 of record OZ017740.1, on the reverse strand, counting down.
TCGCCCAATCTTAGAATATACGAGCATTGTCTGGGACCCTATCTTTGAAATTCACTCAAATAGACTTGAGTCCATCCAGAAGCAGTTTGTACTATTTGCCTTAAGGGATCTTTACGATCCAAGTCAATTCTCAACCTTACCAGGATACTCACAAAGGCTTAAACAACTAAACATGTCTTCTCTGTCATTAAGAAGAAAAATCTCATCTTGCTGCTTCACCTTTTGAAATATCGAAAAAGGTATTCAGATTGAATTACTCTCCACGAAGTTTAATTTTAATAATGCAACGAGACAAACTAGGCATACTCCTTTTCTCAAAGCAACCCATCATAGAACTGTCTATGCAGCTAGTGAGCCTATTAATAAATGCTGCAGAATCTTTAACAACGTGAAGAATTGCTATACACCAGGCATTTCGAAGGCCACTTTTAAAACAAACTTACTTAAAACCTTGAATCCTTAAATATCCTCTGTCCTGGAATTCCTTAGTCCATTTCCCCCCAATTGTAACTGTTAAGAAAATAAAATGGAACTATAATGCAATGTAAATATTTGTGTACCTTGTTTGGTTCATGAATAAATAAATATTCACGACAAGCTATCAAACTTTGAATTCTCCTTTTTCTTTCTTTTTCTTTTCTTTAACTCGCGATTTTTAATACACGTATGTCTTTTTTACTGTTCACCTCCGCCTCAAACAGATTCATCACTTTTTCACTGTGACGATGTGCGAAACCAATCATTTATCCACCCCAAAATCAGACTCTATACAAAAAAAAAACTCCCTCTTCTTCACAATACCAAATCCGGAATCTTTTTTTGCGAATTCACCATTCCGCACCACCAAACACAATCCCTTTTTATCTTACCAGTCAAATACTAACTGCCCCAATCCTAGCCACTTAGTTCCACATTTCACCGTTATCCAATCCGATCCCGCAATCCTTTTCATTTTCAAATTACCGCTGCCGCCTCTGGGTAACGTAATCGAAGTTCATTACACTTCGATTCCGCTACCCACACATCTTTTGTTCCATATCGACAAACTCAATAGTATCCATTATTTAACATATGGCAATTTGCACAATCCAAGAAGCCCTTTTTTTTTTTTTTTTTTTTTTTTTGTGGTAGGGAAGTGAAGGCATTTATGCCCGCCGAGTCTGGCAGTGTGGGACTCCCATGGAGGATACCTTTGGACTACCCACTAAACACCTCCCCTGTCAATCTGAGAACCTAGCCTGGAACCGTTTGACACATTACTTCGGGCCAGGTCTCGTTTTGTTACGCCGTGGGGCGCCTTCAAGCTGGGGAGTCCCTTTCCTAGCGGGAGGGGAGGGGGGAAGAGGAATTGCCAGAAGAGCGATCCCCCAGCCCCAGCGCCTCCGGCTGCTGTGAGTCCCTTTTATATTTTAGGACTGCCCGAGCATAATGTGCCACCTGGTTCCATTTGTCAACCGATTCGAGCATCACCGCGACTATATTATCCGGGGTGAGCTCTCCCGTCTCCCTGTAGAGTTCCCTTCGCAGCCTGGCCCATTTCGTACACGCAAAAAATGTGTGACAGGCATTGTCCTCCTCTCCTGGGCAAAACCGACAATCGGGAGACCGTGACTTGCCGATCTTGTGCAGGTAAGACTGAAAACACCCGTGCCCGCTCAAAAGCTGGGTCAGATAGAAGTCAGTCTCACCATGCTTTCGATTTAGCCACGGTCTCACATCCGGGATGAGGCGCGCAGTCCACCTTCCCTTCGTGCAATTCCTCCAAGACTGCTGCCAATCGTTGAGCGAGCGTTGTCTCTCCTCGCGGACAACCATCTCCCTCGCATCCTCGTTTCGGCGCAGGTAAATAGCGCGGCGCTCTCTAGCAAGGAGGGCGACAGGTATCACGCCTGCAATCACTCTCACCGCCGAGTCGGAGACTGTTGGATACGAAGATGCAATTCTCAGTGCTCCTCTTCTCTGTACCTGTGCCAATGGTTTTCGGTATACCTCCTTGCTGAGAGCGTCGCCCCATACCTCTGCTCCGTACAGTAGCACTAACCCTACAGCACTCATCAAGAGGCGTCTTCTTGATGGGCTGGGTCCCCCTACGTTGGCCATAAGTCGACTCAGGGCCGATATTCCCGAAGCAGCCTTCTCAGCCGTTGCCCTGATTTGCTCAGAGAAACTCATCTTCGAGTCGATCAGTAGCCCCAGGTACTTCACCGCTGGCTTCGATTCGATCTGTATATCTCCAATACTGATCATCCTTACTCTAGGGATTCTCTTTTTTGTCAAGATGACCACTTCGGTTTTCTCCAGTGCTAGACTGAGCCCGCGAGTAGTCATCCAGTCCCTCACTCGGCGCATTAGCATACCTAGCCTAAGTTGCGCTTGTTCAACGGTGCGTCCGGCGACCAGAGCCGCAACATCATCCGCATAGCCGACCAAGCGCGACTCATCTGGCATCTCAAGTCTCAGTAGCCCGTCGTAAGATACGTTCCACAGGTCCGGACCAAGGATAGATCCCTGGGCAACACCCGATGTAATTTCCATCCTTCGTTGGCCCTGTGTCGTGTCGTAGAGCAGGCTTCGGTCCTTAAGGTAGTTCCTCAAAAGCCGCATTAGATATTCTGGAACTTGAAAAGAGTTTTCCAGCGTATCCAGAATATCCACCCATCTAGCGGAGTTGAAGGCATTCCTGACGTCGAGTGTCACCAACAGGACGATCCGTCGCTTGGTGCGACTATATGCCTCTGCCTTTTGGACCGCGTTCACCACCTCTGCAATCGCATCAATGGTAGAACGTCCTGCTCTAAAGCCGTACTGCCGAGGAGATAGGTCCCCAGCAGCACGAATCGCGTCAGTGAGTCTTCCCTTGATGAGTTTCTCTAGCACTTTTCCAGCCGTGTCTAGCATGCATAACGGGCGGTATGCAGACGGCGATTCGGGATTTCCCTTCCCCTTGCTGACCAGCACGAGCCTCGCCACCTTCCATCGTACCGGGAAAACCCCGTCCCGTAGGCAAGCGTTGAATGTGCTGAGCAGCAAGTCAGGACAATGGTGATAGACGAGCTGCAAAACCTCAGCTGGAACACCATCTGAACCTGGAGCCTTCCTCGCTTTCAGGGAGAGGACTGCCTCCTCCAGTTCCAGCTGTGTGAAGAGTGGGCACTCGACTGCTGTTTCACCATGGACAGCGTCAACACGGACGGGATGGGCGGGGAAGAGTCCCCGCACTATCGCGTCCATCTTTTCCGCGTCATGTATACAAGGCTTCCGTAGGGCACCAAGTTTCCCCATGACCAGCTTGTAGCCAAGGCCCCACGGATCCCTATTTACATCGTCCACGAGGTCTTGCCAGCATCGGGCCTTGCTCTTGTTAATAAGCCTGCGAAGATATTTCCTGCCGGACCTGTATGCTGCTAGCCTAGTGTCTGCCTCCTCCCGTGTTCGCGCCCGCTGGGCCTCTCGCCGAAGTTTGTGACACTCGCTTCTTTGTTCGGCGATCTCGTTTGACCACCAGTATACTGCCCTTGGTTGAATTCAAAGTGTCACATATAAACATTTTGGAAGCTATTGGTTTTGCCGATACCCCAAAAAGAGTGCTTCCGTGCGCCCGGGGGAACTTGAACTCAGGGTTCCAGCAGACCCTCGATCGAGAACTCACGACGCAGCTAATGGTGCCATGGATTGTCGATCTCCCATTCATCTCATAAGCAACTTCAACGATGCATTTGGGCATGAGATTGAATTTTGTTAGTAGGGAAACGTGAATTAATTTTTGTTAGTATAAAAAATAAAATTTGTTAGTGGGAATAGAATTAGTTAGTATGAAGGAAGGAATTAGGTTTTGTTAGGGAAAAGGTATTGAATAAAATTTGTTAGTGGGAATTAAACAATGGAATGTTGTTAGTGGGAAAATTGAAATTATTAGTATGTATTATTTTTTTGTAGTTGGAAATAAGGGAAAAGGGTAGGATTGTGATGATGGGGAAGTAAAAATTAAAGGGAAAATGGAAAAATGTTAGTAAAATAAATAAATTTACAGAGAAAAAGGTAGGAATGCCCAAAGGAAGGTGGAAATGTTACGGCGGCAATTGGAAGTTGCAAATGGGAGATAGTCGGTACGCCGGAATTCGCAACAAGATATCAATTTACATACAAATTATTTAAATTCACATTTAATTTCGGAGTCAAATATGGAATTAGTTGACAGACAATTTTTTAAGAAATTTGAAGAACTATATTTTTTTAAACACAATCAAATTGAAAATAGATTCAAAGAGCATTTTGAGGATAAAACTTCACTTATTTTTGATAGACAAATTAGATTTAATAGTCATAATCAAACTAATAATTTGACAACAGCTTTCAATAACAATAACTCTAACAGTATTTCTATAATGAAGGTTGGATAAAAAATTTAACATGTTTAAAGATCCCATCAGAAGTTAAGAAAATTATCAATTTAATCAATCAACCAATAAAATTAATAAAATGATTTCAAATACTCATAAATTTATTAAAAGTCATCCTAACATTATGGTAACTAGGTCTGATAAAGGTTCAGTCCCAATCATTGTTGAAACAATTAATGATACTAAATACTATAAGCAGCTTGTTAAAAATCCTTCGGATGGATTGAAAAATTAAGTTAAAAATATTGATCACAATATTTTAATGCGAATGAAAAGTATAAATACAATGTAACGAATTTAGATTTAGCTCGTTGTTATGGATTGTAGTTTCATGTATTTTGGATTGTTATGGATTGTAGTTTCATGTGGTGACACCCCTACTTCTCCTTTAGAAGGGTTGTGAAGGATGTTTTAACTAAATCTCTACCGAGCCCTAAATCTAACCTTAAATATAGCTGGCAATTTAAAGATAAAGTTGAAGATACTGTTATTTTGGATGAATTCGTAAAGATTTCATTAGATGCTACCTCTTTGTTTACAAATATAAAAACTGAACCTGTTTTGAAAGGTCTATGAAAATGATGGTATTTAATAAAGAACACATGTAACTTAAACTAATAGATTTCCTAGATTTATGGGAATTTCTTTTAAATGATACTCACTTAAAGTTGAACAATAAATTTTATAAGCAAATAACAGGCTCACCAATTGGTTCAAAAATTTCTCCTAAATTGGCATTACATAGTAATGGAAGACTTGGAAATGGATGTTAAAAAAACTAAAGGTTCGAATAAGGAATTCTTATCGATCTGTTGATGACATTTTTACTATTGTTCTTAAAATAAACGTTTATGATACCCCACGCGATCTATCTAGTAAAAATAAAAGAATAAATGATTTAAAATTGTAAAATATTTTACCTATCAACATCTGTTGGGAGAACCGCAAACTCCTTCGATGGTGCCAATACATTTTCGTTTTTCGCCCATTTCTATTGATTCTATAAGAATTGAAAATGCAAAAAGTTAAAGTATTCTATTAAGCTATTAATAAAATATATTAACTTACTTCTTTTCGATCTTTACTTTTCAAATTCATTTTGACGTTTGACATTTCGATCAAGTTAACAGTTGCCAGATGCGTTTTTTCATTAAAACAAAATAATTTACATCTGGCAAGATGTTTTTTCGTTAATATTTTGTGAAACTCTCTCTCTCTCTCAGAGCAACGAAATATGTCACACATACTACGATTATTATATGTTGTGCTCACTATTACTAAAAATTTTTTATGTTGCATATGTAGCGCTGTCGCATTTTTCCTCAAGTGTTTTACTTTCAAATGGAATGCATCTCTTTCTTTACTAATAATATTTATACTTCAGATCTCTCGTTTCATTTGACAACCCCTTGAACTGCCAGTGCTATTTAGTGTATATGCTCTGCCCTTAAAATATACTTCAACAAAGGTGCTCATATTTTTCCGGTGAAAAATAATCGCCTTATTTATGTTTGTTAATTTTATCTTATTGCAAATAAAATTTTTGTTCTAATTTCATGCCATCATTTGGTTAATTCCACTTATACTCTAGCCATCGCCCCTCCATATGCGGCTTCGCAAAATTTCGTAACCGAACCAAAACTTACGTAAGATAGGAAGCCATATGGCAGCAGCGCTCACTACCAAACATATTACCATTAGTAGGCCGAGTTTGCTGCCTAACTTAAATGGCGGTATAAGGAGAATTGTGGAGATGCCAACGAAAATTTGAGGTTTTGTTCGGTTCAAAACTGACGTTAGATAGGAAGCCATATGGTAGCAATTTGCATATTTCTTAGTCGGCCTACTATGGACAAGCTTCCGGTAGCTGCCACCCAACTGGGGCACTAGCAAATGCTTATATTTCGTCATATATACTATTTTCCGAATAAGAAACGTGCCGAACGCATTCCGTGCATGCTTCACCTTGTATAGCCCATTGTGCTCCCAAACTTTCCAAGACGAGCAAATGAAGCACACGTTTTGCACCTTCGACTGATAGCTCAGCGTTGAGATGTAAACAAACTCCTATAAATTCACTTTGGATGGCGATAAAAACTAAACGGGTATAAGAACTAAAATAATTTTCACTTCACTAGGAGCGCTATTGTGTTATCCGAGGACCATCTGGATTTCACTGTAGAAATCCGTCTCTAAACCGTACAAAACGTCGAATTTTCTTTGGCACCTCCACAATTCTTCATACAGGGTGGGCCATATCAGTGTGTTATTGTAACATTATAACAGACTTTTTGGTGCCAGCTTTGCAAGAACTTCAAGGCAATACCTCGAGGATGTGGTTTCAACAGGATGGGGCCACATGTCATACGACTAGGGTATCCATAGAGCTGCTGAAAAATGTTTTTCCCCGGAAAACTCATCTCGAAAAGGGGGGATATTGAATGGCCCCCACGTAGCCCCGATCTCTCTCCATGCGATTATTTTCTATGGGGCTACCTCAAATCGGTAGTTTACGAAAATAATACGACCAATTTAGAGCAGCTGAAGAGGAATATCATTCAGGAAAGTAACAAAATACCGAGAACAACTTTTCAACGAGTTTTCCAAAATTTGCGACTTCGGTTCCAAGAGTGCCAAGCAGCCGAGGGAAGCCATTTGGACAACATTATTTTTAAGTCTTAAAAATTCCTATGCTTCTACTTTTTAACAATACAAATATATTTGTATGTTTGGTAGTTTTTTTTAAATCGAATATTTAAACCGCCAACACCCTTATGGCCCACCCTGTATAACGCCATGTAAGTTAGCCAGCAAAGTCGGCCTACTAATGGTCACGGAGAACACAATAGCGCTCCTAGTGAAGTGAAAATTATTTCAGTTGTTACAGCCGTTTAATTTTTATCGCCTTCAAAAGTGAGTGAATAGGAGTTTGTTAACTTTTTAACGCTGAACTATCAGTGGAAGGTGCAAAACATGTGCTTCATTTGCTCGTCTTGATAAGTTTAGGAGCCTAGTGGATAGTGCAAGTTGAGTTTTAAGCATGCACGAATTACGTTTCATACGGTTGTCATTCGGAAAATAGTATATAATACGCGATATAAGCATTTGCCTATGCTGCAGTTGGCTAACAGCTCACGGAAGCTTGTCCAATAGTAGGCCGACTAATCCATATGCAAATTGCTACCATATGGCTTCATATCACCCGTCAGCTTTAATCCGAACACGCATTCCTCCTATCCATTATGTACCTTATCAAAGGTATACATACGTACAACATCCTGTTTATCTATTATCAAATGTGCAAGATTTTGCTATTTAGTTTGTTTAGCGCCGGTCGAAACTGTTAACTTAAGGTATACGCTGTTGGGTTTCCGTAAACTTTAAAACGATTGTTTGATTGCGAATTCGTTCAAAGTTTTGTGTTATAATGGGTGACTCATTAGGATGCTCATCTCAATTGATGTAAGTGTACTCACACGTGACTTCTCTATGCAAAAATGAATGTCAATATGAGCTCTCTTAGTTCATTCGTATATCAGAAATAGGTACAGCATCGGAAGTATTGGCTTAAGGGCTCTTATGTATGGTAGAAATGAAGTCAATTTTCGAATCGACTAGGCATGAGAAAATTGTGGAAATAATCGGTGCACGCACTGAAAATGGCAGTTCCCGAGGATATAATATTGCTCTAGCAGAATGTTTCCGATTCTACTTATAAAACTTGATTAGAAGTCTGTGCGCTTTCCCTAACCAGTTTCTTAGTAACTGCCAATCCATCCATCATAGGTGTTCTTCTCGAAAATTTTTCAGTTACGAGTTTAAAACTTTGTAGATGGAACGAAAGAAATGGTAGGCTTTTAGCTGTAACGACGGGGCATATCTTAACCGAAACCAGGGTACGCCATCTGGCACATTATCTGAAAAACCCTATTTCGCCCGGCAACGTCAATTGGTGCAACGTAACGAAATGATTCTGTAGGAATTAGGTAATGATTTCGTTTATGATAGGTATATGCCGGTAATCATTCTCTATATACCGCCAAATTATGGCGCCGGCAAAACATGTACAACTTTGATAGACATTTAAGTGTCCTTTTACGTAGATACATTTTTAACTTGATAAGAAGGTTCCGGGCATTGAGGCGTGAATATACGGGAATCGGCAAAAGAGGTCTGATAAAGCCAGGAGCTTTACAAAGCTTTGGGAATTGCACTTGTGGCTTGACGCATTCGTACGAACATATTTCGAAAACGGGGGAACATACATTTTATAATGTATGTTCCCCCGTATTGTAGTGAACAGCCTGAAACGTGGTCAGAGCATATCTACTAAATAGCAGCTGCAATTAGATCAAATGTTATTTCTTATGGTACTTATAGAGTAGAGAGAATTGGACTAAAAGTGCATATGTATTTTAAACAAAAACTTGAATTTGAAAGCAATTGAACCATCACATGGTAAACTTTAATATATATTTTACACGTTTATTTGCCCCTTTTTTCATTTTGGCAGCTCCCCGATTGCAGGTGCTACCTAGTATATATGCTCTGACGTGGTTATCAGCCCAAAATTACGCTTTGTACTGATGACATCGGCAATATCATCGCTGATGAAACCAAGCTTAAGGAAAGATGGGCATCTTACTTCAAGAACCTCATTAATCCTCCGCACAGCTCCACTACATCAAAGCCTAGAAATGTCTGCGGAGAGCTTCCATTGGCCCCACCATCTCTGCATGAAGTGTGCTCCATCATCAAACCCCAAAAGAAAAATAAAGCAGCGGGCGTCGATGAGATTCCAGTGGAACTCATCAAATATGGTGCCAGCAGTGTTCATAAAGCTATTCACAGTCATCCAGCACATTTTGCGACAAGAACACATGCCGAAAGAGTGGAACCAATCAATTATATTCCCTATCCACAAAAAAGGTGACAAGCTACAGTGCGAAAATTATAGAGGCATATCACTACTTTGTACGGCGTACAAAATATTTTCAAAGATCTTAGAAAATAAAATCGGATCATATGCCAACAGTATTATTGGAGAGTATCAAGGTGGTTTTAGAGCAGGTCGATCGACTATAGACCAATTGTTCACAGTCAAGCAGACACTTGAAAAGTGCTGGGAGTTCAACATAGACGTGCACCAGATTTTTGTTGACTTTAAGCAAGCATACGACAGTATTGATCGTAACGTACTGTACCAAATAATGCTTTGCTTTGGTATCCCAGCCAAATTAGTCCGTCTTACCAAAATGACACTAACGTCGAC
>OZ017740.1:236082361-236087361 GCA_963969285.1 Odontomyia ornata | reverse complement strand
CTGCGAGCTCTTCTTGTGTTTGGCAACAATCTTCATCGAGTAATGCTTCCAGTTCTTCATCTTCGAACTTCATCGTCTTCCAAGCTAAAATCACCGCTTTTAAATCGTACAAACCAATTTGGCGGGTCCGCTCAGCTAGAGCATATTCACCATAATCTTCCACCAAAATACGATGACTTTCGGCAGCAGTTTTCTTCATATTAAAGTAATGAAGAAGAATTCCCCGCAAAATCACTTTTTCAGGAACAAAGTTCGACATATTTGAGTGAAAAAAAATTATTGTTGTTAACGCTTCAAATGCATGGCATGCACTGCAGACGCACAATGACAGTAGCTTTCCAACGCAGGTTCGGAATATTGGAACGATGTAATATTATACAAGTTATGCCATCTCTTAGTAAACCGCACGAATTAAGTTATAGACCCGATAGATATACAGTTAGACAAAAAGTCTCCGTACGACGCTACTTTTTCTTGATTTTTATGAACATCTCTCATGTAATTCAACATTTTTTTACTTTAATGACTGCAATGTTTTCTACAGCTCTTTTGTAACAAAGTTCAGGGATAAATGCAGGAATTTATCCATTTCTTAATATATAGTAATTCAATTTAGTGAATTTTGCAAAATTTTATATCAAAAAAGTCTCCGTACGAAATTTTTTAAACAATGCTTTGCGTTGTTTACATAGTTATGTAAACAATGCTTTACATTGTTTACATAGTTATGTAAACAATGCTTTGCACAAACAAGGAGTTCACAATTTTTTCCTGGGGTACAGCTAATATAGTTTCAGCCGCGTGCGGATTTGTATCAACTTCAGAAAATGCAATATTCCGCCATGAGTAAAGAAATTTGTGTAGATACGAGGAAATTGATCATAAAGCTTTATTGCGAAGGTAAGTCGTTGGGTAAAATTTTGAAAGTAATGGTAGACCTAAGTCAAGTGTCCAATATGTTATTAAGCAATATGGAGAAACCGGTTCGTTCAAAAGTAAGCCCCGTTCAGGACGGCCAAAAAGTTTAAGCGATATAGCGCGGTGGTCAATAGTAAGAAAAATAAAAGATAATCCTTGAACCAGCGCATGTAAAATAGCAGACGAGGTCAGAAAAGACTTTAATTTAACGGTAAGTGATAAAACCATTAGAAATGTTCTACGGGAAAGTAATTTCCATGGTCGAAAGCCAAGGCGAAAGCCATTGGTCTCAAAACTTAATCGCAAGATGGAGATTAGACTTTGCGAAAATGCACCAAAATAAGGACGCCAGTTTCTGGAATCGAGTTGTATTTTCCGAAGAGAGTTAAATTCAACATATTTGGATCAGATGGCAAGGGAAAAAGTTTGGCGCAAAGCAAATGAGGAATTCAATTGCAAAAATTTAATTCCAACAGTCAAGCATGGCGGTGGTAATGTAATGGTTTGGGGGTGTATGGCAGCTTCAGGAGTTGGAAAATTGCACTTCATTGAGAGCATAATGGACCGGTGGGATGACCTAAACATTCTTAGAACGGGTTTGCGCGAAAGCATATCAGCTTTAGGCATGGTAAGTGATTTCATTTTCCAACAAGACAACGATCCTAAGCATACATCAATGATTGTTAAGGAATGGCTACTATATAATGTAGCCAAGCAACCACACAATCCACCACAATCAGTCGACCTAAACCCAATAGAACATTTATGGGATGAATTGGAGCGTAGAGTACGCAAACACGCAATAAAAAACAGGCAACAGCTTAAAGCTAAACTCCAGGAAGAATGGAACTCTATAGGATCCGAAATAACATCCAAACTAGTCTTCTAGATGCCCAGACGATTGACAGCAGTCATCAAAGCTAAGGGGAATCCTACTAAGTACAAAAAATTTTTTTACAAAATTCCTTTTTCTTATAATTTTATTAAGATGTAATATCGTACGGAGACTTTTGATGTTAAATGTTGATAAATTTACCAGTTTGAACTATAATATCGAAACGAATGGATAAGTTCTTATTTTTGTTGTTGTATCTTGTAATTATAAGTTTATAGAAAACATATTAATTACTAAAATAAAAAAATATTGATATATCTGAACGGTATTCTTACTTATACAGAAAAATAAGCACCGTACGGAGAATTTTTTGTCTAACTGTATATATATATATATATATATATATATATATATATATATATATATATATATATATATATATATATACATATATATATATATATATATATATAGAAGAAGATTGGATGGCCGAAAATTTTCATGACCACATAAATCCGAACCTATGGCCATCTAGCTCCCCAGATCTTAATCCTTTGGATTATTACGTATGGGACGTAGTTGAACGTGAGACCCATAAGCGTCCTCATAATACCACTCTTTCGCTGAAGATTGCTATTAATGCCGTTATGGTCAATATGAACAAAGAGCATTTGATTCGGGCATGTAATCGTTTCCGGGCCCGGATCGGAGAGGTTATTGCTGCTAATGGCGATTTTATTGAATAAGTTTATAGCCGTATATTAATTTAACGTAGTATAAAAAATTCCTGAAATTTTATTAAATTTTGTTAAAAATACAAGCTAATTAATTTTACTCTCAAGTTGTCCTCAAATACCGTACGCACCCTGTATACATGTATACAGTAGAGTCTCGTAGATCCGAATATGGTGTAATCCGGATCCTTTTGTAATCTGGATTCGCTGAAAATATTGAATATTTCCATTATGTCCCTTGTAATCCGCAGCGACCACATTTTCGCTAATCCGGATTGCTTCTTACATTGAACAATGATCAATAATACAGTAAAATCATGTTTTATTTACTTATACATCTGATTTGATATTTGTTTATACACTTTATGCCTCCTACTTCTATGTATGCTTTATTTTATATTGGCAAAATATTGAACTATAGACATAATTCATTTTTGCCATGTATTCTTCTGTTTCACCGGGAATTCCCGAATTATATGATTCGCTGATACACCTGGCATTAGCTATTTCTGCGTGCGCATAATTTCACTTTTGAAAAATGGGGAATCGCGGAATAAGAATGAATGGCAATGAAAGGAAGGTTTTTAGGCATCAAAAAGGTCGCATAAAACGTTAACTATTGCAGGAAAAGAAACGATTCTAATCAAATTGAACAATGGTGCTAGTAGAAAACTATGGCATCGGTGCATCTACAATTTTGGACATAAAGAAAAAAAAGGTACGTTTTAATTTTTAAATGTGCATCGGTAGTAATTGAATGCTACTTTTTTAGCTACACCGGAAATTACGTCGTAACTCCTAAGGGAAGGAAAATCTTGCGAGAACCAGAATATAAAAATGCAGCGAAAATTGTATAAATGGTTGCTGGTGCAGCGAGAAAGGCATGCAACAGTAACAACGAATATTTTACGAGAAAAGGCTGCTCAAATTCACCCTAAATATAATAATTTTTTTTTTTTTTGGTGGTAGGGAGGTGAATGCTATTTATGCACAGAGTGTGGGACTCCCATGCGCGACTGGACTACCCACTAAACACCTCCCCTGTCAACCTGAGAACCCAGCCTGGAACCGTTTGACACATTACTTTGGGCCAGGTCTCGTTTTGTTACGCCGTGGGGCGCCTTCAAGCTTGGGAGTCCCTTTCCTCGCGGGAGGGGAAGAGGAAATGCCAGAAGAGCGATCCCCCAGCCCCAGCGCCCCCGGCTGCTGTGAGTCCCTTTTATATTTTAGGACTGCCCGAACATAATGTGCCAGCTGGTTCCATTTGTCAACCGATTCGAGCATCACCGCAACTGTATTATCCGGGGTGAGCTCTACCGTCTCCCTGTAGAGTTCCCTTCGCAGCCTGACCCATTTTATACACGCAAAAAATGTGTGACAGGCATTGTCCTCCTCTCCTGGGCAAAACCGACAATCGGGAGACCGTGACTTACCGATCTTGTGCAGGTAAGACTGAAAACACCCATGCCCGCTCAAAAGCTGGGTCGGATAGAAGTCAGTCTCACCATGCCTTCGATTCCTTCCTTCTTTTATCCCGATCTCCTTCGATTGGGCTAGACACCATTCTTTTATTGACTTTTAATGGTGGAGCTATCTGCATGTCGCCTTTAGATTTTGCCCCAAGCGCCTCTTTAGCCTTCTCTTCGTCTTCGGCCCTTAACCAGCTCCTCCAATAGTGCCCTATACGATCCAGGAGCTCCTCTAGTTCAAGGAGCCCAACATTTGCTGCTTTGCTGATTTTTGGGGAGTCGCATGCAGATTGTACTCGTTTCAGAACATCTCCCGCTTTTCGGAGTAGCCTTTCTTCTTCGTATCGCTGGGCCGCAATTGTACCTTGCAACCATCCTTGGGAGAGGTTATCGAGTTCCGTTTACGAGTGCAGTACTTCCGCCACATTTTCCACGTTGGCGGTGCAATCAGGCGGTGTCTGGTCACTCGTTGCTTTAAATGCCGTAATTTTCTTGTTGGCTTCTGGATTTTTCGTTGCAATGTCGGGATTTGCGACCCTTGTATTGGTGCTCTTTATGGTATCTTCCACGCCTCGAACACCTGAAGCGTCCTGCAGAGTTCCCCGCTTTTCCTTAATAGGGTGCTCTGGCGTTCGCATCATTTTTTTTGCTGCGCCCGAACGCCGCAGGAATCTCAGTCTGAACCAGACTGTCTGCTATTCTCCGTTCGTCTGCCTTCACTGTCCTTGTGTTATTCTTCGTTTTTGTCGTGATTAGTACCGCTCTCGATGTACTGTTAACATCGTGGCAGCACCCGCTGGTTACGTCGTCGTTATTATTTTTTGTTTCATTTTTTGGATGTTTTTATCTTTTGATTTTGGTTGCTCCAGTTTTATTGGGTCCCCTCTTGGAGCCGCTATCTCCGTTCGTGTGTGTAGTCGCCTTTTTGGTCCCATGGTTATCTTTGCAGAGCAGGGAGGCCATGCGAGGGTTGGCACAAGCCCTTATGGGGACAAGTGCTCAGAGCCAGACCAGCGCTAATCGGGAGTCCGTCTCAACCGAACC
>OZ017740.1:236059861-236074861 GCA_963969285.1 Odontomyia ornata | reverse complement strand
TTAATAAGAAGAAAAGATTATGCTTTGCAAAAGAATTTAAAAGCAAGCCGCTCGACTTTTGGACTCGTATAATATTCTCTGATGAGAGTAAGTTTAATATCTACCACTCCGACGGCAGGTGGTTGGTGTGGAGAACTCAAAATAGTGAGCTTCATCCCAAAAACATTCAACATACAGTAAAACACGGAGGTGGCTGTGTAATGGTCTGGGGTTGCATGGCTGCCAACGGTGTAGGAGAACTTGTTTTCATTGACGAACCTATGGACAAACTAGGTTACTTGTCGATTTTGAAAGAAAATTTGAAAAAAAGTGCACAAAAATTGGGTCTTGATGGTCATTATTTGTTCCAGCAAGATAATGACCCAAAGCATACAGCTCATGATGTTCGTATGTGGCTCCTTTTCAACACTCCTGGTCAATTAAAAACACCATCGCAATCCCCAGACCTAAATCCCATCGAACATCTTTGGGATCATCTGGATAAAAAAATAAGGAACCATCACATTACTAATAAAAGTCAACTGAAGACGGTGTTATTAGAAGAATGGGACAACATTACTCCGGACGTTACCCGTAAGTTGGTACAGTCTTTGCCCAATAGGTTAACAAAAGTTATAAAACAAAAAGGATACGCAACTAGATATTAAAAGCCTATGTTCTAATGGAATCATCAGAAAGAAAAGTATTACAATTGAACGTCCGATTACTTTTGTCCACTTGATGCAATGTGAATTTGAATTAGTTGTTAATTTTCTTGTGAAATTCTTTTTATTTCTGTTTTATTTTTTTGTGCAATTAATTGAGAATACAAGTGACTTTTATATAAGGGAAAATTTTTATTTCATTTCAAAGCTTATGCTCGTAAAAGTATTTTATTGCTTGTTTCTTGTATTGTCCGATCACTTTTGGCCATCTCTGTATATATATACACACATATATATATATATATATATATATATATATATATATATATATATATATACATATATATATATATACAATATATATATATATATATATATATATATATATATATATATATATGTATATATATGTATATATATATATATATATATATATATATATGTATATATACATATATATGTATATATAATATATATATATGTATATATATACATATATGTATATGTACATATATATATATATATATATATATATATATATATATATATATATATATATATATATATGCATGTATATATATAGTGTAGCATATAGTGTATATATATAGTGTGTATATATTGTTACATGTACAAATAATTCTGCGAGCTACAGTCGCAATTGTTTTCACAATCATTAAGAACGTCAACAAATGAATTTACTCGAACCCACGAGAACCCAACAAGCATTATGAACATCTGAAAGTGAGTCACTGCCCATTCATGCTGGAACGTTCCCGCTTATTCACCAGTGTACGAGAACTGAGTTGAATGATTAGAGACCCTATATAAAGGCGAGCTGAATGAATGTTGACATTCATTCGACCGCGATAAGAACTGCGATAGTGTGTGGGAAGTGATTTTCGTAATAGTGAAGTTATTTAGAAGACAATTGCGATAAGAAATTTATGGACAAGTGTTAAATTTTTTTTAATAGTGAAAATTAAAATTAGTGCAATTAGTGTTAAACTGATTATTGTGCGACGCAAGTACAGTGGGTATTGGAAGTGTTTTGTTCCAGAAGGACGATGAGGGTGGTATTTGTGATCAAATAAACTCTTTTAGACTTAAATTAAAAGATATTGCGTTTTCACTTTCCCGGAACATTAAAATTATAGGCCGCGAACCAATAACACGCGACAGTGGTGTCAAGAAGTGCGAAAGAAAAATTTTGAAAGTGAATATTTGAACATTTTCATAGTTCACAATAGGAAAATTTAAAGAAACATTAAAAATGCCACGAAGCTTAAACTTAAAAATTAATGAATTGACCATGTCAGAGCTTAAGGAAGAGTTGGAACAGCGAAACCTGGCTACGCAAGGTACAAAGGCCACACTGATTGCACGCTTGCGTGACGCGATTGAATCGGAAGGCGCGTATCTGGATTCGGGTGAGCCCTCAGATGCAGAAAAAGGCGCAGAAGGTGGTGAAGCAGAAACAAAAAAACCAAAGGAACCAGAAAATGCGCTGATGCAAATGTTAATGCTGATGCAGCAAGAGCAGCGACAGCAGTCGTCCAATTTAACCACGAAGCTAAATGAACAATCAGCAAAAATGGACCAACAAGCGATTGAAATCAAGGCGGATTTGCAAAAACAGTCAACCGAAATAAAAGCGGAGCTCAGTAGTCTCAACAACCAAATTAAATGCGTCGAGGAAAAGGTATACCAGGTCGAGGAGAGAATCAACCTTGAGATCAGCCAGGTCGAGGAGAGAATCAACCATGAGATGGAAAAAGTGAAAAAGGACTTGGAAGCAGCGAAGGTAGTAGTAACCGCCTCACCAGCCCCACTTATAACTGCAGCGCAAAGCTCATCTAGAAATGCGCAAGCACCAATATTCGACGGGCAAACGGTCTGGACTATGTACAAAACCCAGTTTGAAGCAGCCGCTCGCATAAATCACTGGAATGAGCAGGAACGAGCAACTGCATTGATTCTTGCTCTAAGAGGCCCAGCTGCCGAGCTGTTGCAGACGATCCCCGTCGAATTACACTCAAACCCGAATGCTATAATGAATGCGCTCGACATGCGTTATGGAGACGATCATCTAAAGCAGATTTATCGGTCACAGCTAAGGCATCGGGTGCAGAAGTCTGGCGAAACCCTACAGCAGCTAGCCCAAGACATTGAGCGACTAGCACTTTTGGCTTACCCAGCCTACGACCCAGAACATCGAGATGATGCAGCGACAGAAGCATTCATCAGCGCACTAAAGGACCCGGAATTGCAACAAGCCGTGCGTTTAGCTCAAAAGCAAACGGTTAAGGATGCATTGGCTTACAGTCTGAACTTTGAGGCAGCGAAAAATGTGACTCGTACCACTGCCCGGGTTCGTGAGGTAGTGACAGACGAGTGCAGGTGTGAACGCGTGGAAATTGAGCGAGACCCGCATGTAAATGGTGCGCTTAGATGCTGGAATTGCGGAGAGAAGGGGCACTTGCAAAGAGACTGCAAGGAGCGAAGAAAACCGAGCTATTGTCCAGGGTGTGCAGCTAGGAGGAGATCCAGACCGAGTCAGGAGCCCAGAATGGAAGCCCTTCAAACAGAGGGGTCGGGAAACATGTAAGAGCCAACTTCGTGGGGCAGAGGTTGGCTAGGAGGATCGACGTCCCCAGCACCACCATCACCGTGTCAAGACTACATCGTGGAGAAGCGGACTTATGCCTTCCGGGTCAAATTGACGGAGAACACTGCACCATAACAATCGACACTGGTGCAACCCGATCGATTATCCGACCAGACCTAGTTAGACAGCAACAACTTCACAAGGGCAGAATTTTCTCACTACGGACAGCTACGGGAGAAACTGCACCTGTTCATGGAGAGGTCAACCTCCAGATACAGTTGGGAGACCTTGTGTTGCGACATAATTTTCTGGTCGCGAACATTATGGATGACTGCATTCTCGGAATGGATTTTCTGCGACCACATGGAATCACGTTGGATTTGGGCAAACGCGTATTGAAATGGCAGAATGTCGAAGTACTGATGGAGGATCCCAGCGTCCAAATCCCCAAGATGAATGTAGTGGTATGTACTGACACTGATGTACCGAATTCTTCCGAAAGCATTGTATGGGCCAAGCTTGATGGTGATTCTGGAGACCACCGATCTTATCTGATAGAGCCAACGAAGACATCCGCATTGCGCAGTTTGATTGTAGGACGAAGCCTTGTAAGATCTTTAAGGAACGGATATGTGCCGGTTAGAGTCCTTAGCACCGCAGACTCAACCACGAGCATCAAAGCGGGAGAAGTCATCGGCAGCTGCCAGCCTGTTTCCACCATCACCTCTTTGGAAGCTACTCACAACCATTATTGAAAAAGGAGGCAAGACACAGACAAAGCCCGGGAATCCACGTCTGCAATATTGAAGCAAGTCAAATTGCCGGTGCAGCTATTCAAACGAGCCTCTGATCTGGTCACCAAGTACAGTGACATCTTCTCAACAAGCCCGGATGACCAAGGCCGAACGAGTTTGGTAACTCACGTCATAGATACACAGGGAGCCAAGCCGATTCGACAAGCCTAGAGCCAAACAAGGAGAAGTGAGCGCACTGATCTCGGACATGGAAAAACAAGGCATTATTGAACCATCGATGACATCAGGGACACTTTAGCCGACGCAAAATGGTTTTCTACACTCGATCTCAAGAGTGGCTACTGGCAGGTAGAAATTGACAAGAAGGACCGAGAGAAGACCGCATTTTAAGTTGGGACCGGATTGTGGCAATTTGTGGTGATGCCGTTTGGGCTTTGCAATGCTCCAGCCACTTTCGAACGCTTGATGGAGTACGTGCTACGTGGTCTAACCTGGAAAACCTGCTTGGTGTACCTAGATGACATCATCGTCATCGGGAGAACGTTCGAAGAGCATGTGCGGAACTTAGAAGAGGTTTTCTCCCGACTGCGACTGGCAAATTTGAAACTTAGTCCCGACAAGTGTACCCTTTTCGCAGCTGAAGTAAAATACCTGGGACATGTCGTATCAGCAGAAGGGGTCAAAACAGACCCTGAGAAAATTGAAGCCGTGAAAAGCTGGCCATCACCAAACAACAAGCGCCAACTACGAAGTTTCCTGGGTCTGGCCACCTACTTTCGAAGATTCGTCAAAGACTTTGCCTAAATAGCTAAGTGTCTCCATCAGCTAACCGAAAAAAATCGTCCGTATGTCTGGAATGAACAATGCCAGACAGCCTTTGAGACCCTGAAGGAAAAGCTATGTGAATCACCCGTACTGGCGTATCCGAAACCCGGAAAAATGTTTGTAGTTGACACCGATGCAAGCCACGGCGGTATTGGAGCTGTACTCTCCCAGCAGATCAATGGCGAAGAAAGAGTCCGCTCGTATTACAGTCGAGTTCTTTCAAAAAGTGAGAGGAACTACTGTGTGACCAGGAAGGAGCTATTGGCTATAATAGAGGCCACCAAGCAGTTCCACAAGTACCTATATGGCCAGAAAATTGTTCTTCGAACGGACCATGCATCGCTGAGATGGCTACTTAACTTCAAAAACCCCGAGGGACAAGTTGCGAGATGTATCGAAAGATTGCAGTCATACGACTACGAAATTGTTCATCGAAAGGGCGGAGTTCATGGAAATGCTGACGCCCTATCTCGTCGCCCATGTCCAGCTAACTGCAAGCATTGCCGACGGATTGATGAAAAGGAACCGCCTGTTGATCTGCGACTGATAACGGCCGAATTCGATGAAGGTTGGTCATCGGAGGAGATTCGAAATGCCCAGCTAGCCGATGAAGATATCGGACCATTGCTCGTATGGAAGGAGACGACTGGGCGACCTGAGAGGAAGGACGTTTCAACGCATGGCGCAACCCTGAAAAGCTATTGGGCACAATGGAACTCCCTTCAGGTGGAGGGTGGCGTACTCAAGCGGAAATGGGAAACGGCGGATGGCAGCTCCTATAGGATGCAAACTTTACTACCCAAAAGCCGAATCCACGATGTGGTTAAGGAAATGCATGAAGGATCCTCAGGAGGCCACCTTGGTGTTAACAAGACCTTAGCGAAACTGCGGGAAAGGTTCTACTGGCTCCACGCTCGAGAAGACGTAGAGGACTGGTGTCGGAGATGCACAGTTTGCGCTTCCGTCAAAGGCCCAAAGCGACGACTGAGAGGACAAATGCAAACCTATAACGTAGGTGGGCCATTCGAAAGGATTGCTGTTGACATCGCAGGACCCTTTCCTGAATCTGAATGGGGAAATCGATACACACTGGTTGTCGCCGATTATTTCAGCAAATGGCCCGAGGTCTACCCCATTCCCAACCAGGAAGCAACTACTGTAGCCGAACAGCTAGTGTTAAATTGGGTCAGTAGGTACGGCGTACCTGGCGAACTACATTCGGATCAAGGCCGAAACTTTGAGTCACTAGTTTTTGGCGAAATGTGCGAGCTGCTCGGAATACGGAAAACGAGGACAACACCGCTGCATCCCCAATCCGATGGAATGGTCGAACGTTTCAACGGCACGCTCAATAAACACATTGCCAAGATGGTTGACGAGAACCAAAGGGACTGGGACCGACATATCCCACTATTTTTAATGGCGTATAGAGCTGCTGAACATGCATCGACGGGCCCAGCCCCAGCCAAAGTCATTTTTGGAAAGACTATTCGTTTGCCAGCCGATATAAAGTTCGGAACACCCCCTGAGAAACCCCAAACGGTCTCGGAGTACGCAAGTGATCTAAGACAACGGTTGAACCAGATACATCGGACAGTGCGAAAACACCTCGAATCGGCTACTGACCGCATGAAGACCAGGTATGATCTAAAGGCTAATTCTACTGGCTTCCAGCAAGATGACTTGGTGTGGCTTTATAACCCGCAACGGCGAAAGGGTAGGTCTCCAAAGTTGCAATATAATTGGGAGGGACCATACCGAGTTACAAAGCGAATCAACGACGTCGTATACCGAATACAGGAACATCGTAAGCCGAGAGCTAAAATGAAAATCGTGCATCTGGACCGTCTTGCCCCATATTACACCCAGGGAGAATTGACTACAAATAGCGACACATCTTTTCGGGGCGAAAAGAACTGCGGTGGGGGCAGTGTTACATGTACAAATAATTACATGTACAAATAAATCTGCGAGCTACTGTCGCAATTGTTTTCACAATCATTAAGAACGTCAACAAATGAATTTACTCGAACCCACGAGAACCCAACAAGCATTATCAACATCTGAAAGTGAGTCACTGCCCATTCATGCTGGAACGTTCCCGCTTATTCACCAAAGTACGAGAACTGAGTTGAATGATTAGAGACTCTATATAAAGGCGAGCTGAATGAATGGTGGCATTCATTCGACCGCGATAAGAACTGCGATAGTGTGTGGGAAGTGATTTTCATAATAGTGAAGTGATTTAGAAGACAATTGCGATAAGAAATTTATGGACAAGTGTTAGATTTTTTTTTAATAGTGAAATTTAAAATTAGTGCAAGTGTTAAACTGATTATTGTGCATATTTGTGATCAACTAAACTCGTTTAGACTTAAATTAAAAGATATTGCGTTTTCACTTTCCGGGAACATTAAAATTATAGGCCGCGAACCAATAACACGCGACAATATATAGTGTAGTCTCGCTAATCCGGATCAATTAAAACCGGCCCAATCCGGATTATGCGGTGATCCGGATCACCAAAGGCATATTAAAATTATGGAATAAAAACATTGACAAATGCTAATTTTTTTTATTTTGACAATAATATCTCCAAGAAAAACCATGCAAGCTATCCGACATAAACGCTAGAGCTAAGTATAAAGAAATGTAATATCTATCAACTAAAAAATTTAGTTATAAAAATCGGGAACTTTGTTTGGCGAATGCACCCTTGCTTAGTCTCCATTGCACGCTGCCGTAGCGTTCTAAGGATTGTAAAACTCTCCAATTCAACTGCATTGTCCTCCGCCCATTGTATGCAGATACTGAGATTTTAAATAGTGTCCTCATGTTTAACTTTTGGCTAATCTTTGACAACTTCTCCGTCAGAGGAACTGTCGTCACTATCAAGGGGTAAATTATTGCATCTCAGGCCATTCAAAAATTTTCGATTGTGACGGTTGGTTATTTTTCTTAACTTTTTGTAGCAAAACTCCGGTTTCTGTTAATTCCTGTGCATCGTCCTTCTCTGACAACTATTTCTCCTCGAGAACTGATAACGAGATGATGTCAGCTGGATCCTCTTTTTCATTAAAATTGTTTTCATTATTAAACGAATTGCTATCAACTGAATAGTAAAAAAATATTTTTCCAACATTTTGCTATTGCATCAGGCAACAATTTATCCCAAGAATTCGCAAGCAAGAAGTTTTGAACGACTTTCCAGATGTCATTTTCTTCCAAAGACAGATTTGCGTTTTGATCCGTTGGTTGGATAAGCGTGAGGCAATTAGGTGGAAAAAACAATGTCATAATTTTACCATTATCACTTTTTAGCTGCGTTTCCGATGCGTGGTATGGAGCATTGTCTACTAATAAAATTGATTTGCCATTAAGCTTGTTCTCTGCTTAAAATTGTCTTACTTGTTTAACAAACGACTCGTGAAACCATTTTACGAAAAGAGTTGGTCATGTATGCATTTTTCGTCGTGTAGTATTCAACTGGAAATCCGGTGCAGTTTTTAAATGCTCAAGGGTTTTTTCCTTTTCCAATTACCATCAATTTAAGCTTATGTGTGCCATTTTCGTTTGTACAAGTTTCGAGGTTTTTCTTCCTGAAGCAACTCTTTCCGTAGTAGACACCAACGTTCGATCTGGAAGTAGTTTTCAGAATAATGTAGATTCATCCGCATTATATATTTGAGTCGGCATTATATTCAGCTCATCAATTTTTTCAGAGAATTTTCGTAGAAAGGGTTCCACGCTAGATGAGTCGTTAAGACAGTTTGTCTCCGACCACTTTGAGGTGGCGAAGACAACGTTTTGTTTTAAATCTATGGACCCATCCTTTGCTTGCAGTAAATGGTTTATTATTATAATATTTAGAGTCGACAAGAGCACTCTTGGAGGCCCCCGCAGGGGGAATGCCGGTCGACAAGAGCACTCTTGGAGGCTAGCATTCTTTGGGGAGTTCCGCCCTCACGTACCCGAGGAAATGCCCGCAGGGGGAATGCCGGTCGACAAGAGCACTCTTGGATATGGGGGGCGCCGCGAGGTTCCCTCCTGGGATGACGTAACGACTCTGATTGGATCTGGATTACGCAACTGGAATTGATGCTTTGGGCTGGCGGATGTGATGGTTTGGACCTAGTTGCTTTGCACAGTAGCGCCGAGGTGAAACTCGTGTGTGAACGGCTCCAATTCAACTATCATACCGTCTCCGTCCCGGTAAAACCTTGGCAGGCCTCGGAGTACGTTCGAAGTTTGCACCATTGGGTTGGTGGTGTAGGTTCGGTTGAGACGGACTACCGATTAGCGCTGGTCTGGCTCTGAGCACCTTGTCCCCATAAGGGCTTGTGCCAACCCTCGCATGGCCTCCCTGCTCTGCAAAGATAACCATGGGACCAAAAAGGCGACTACACACACGAACGGAGATAGCGGCTCCAAGAGGGGACCCAATAAAACTGGAGCAACCAAAATCAAAAGATAAAAACATCCAAAAAATGAAACAAAAAATAATAACGACGACGTAACCAGCGGGTGCTGCCACGATGTTAACAGTACATCGAGAGCGGTACTAATCACGACAAAAACGAAGAATAACACAAGGACAGTGAAGGCAGACGAACGGAGAATAGCAGACAGTCTGGTTCAGACTGAGATTCCTGCGGCGTTCGGGCGCAGCAAAAAAAATGATGCGAACGCCAGAGCACCCTATTAAGGAAAAGCGGCGAACTCTGCAGGACGCTTCAGGTGTTCGAGGCGTGGAAGATACCATAAAGAGCACCAATACAAGGGTCGCAAATCCCGACATTGCAACGAAAAATCCAGAAGCCAACAAGAAAATTACGGCATTTAAAGCAACGAGTGACCAGACACCGCCTGATTGCACCGCCAACGTGGAAAATGTGGCGGAAGTACTGCACTCGTAAACGGAACTCGATAACCTCTCCCAAGGATGGTTGCAAGGTACAATTGCGGCCCAGCGATACGAAGAAGAAAGGCTACTCCGAAAAGCGGGAGATGTTCTGAAACGAGTACAATCTGCATGCGACTCCCCAAAAATCAGCAAAGCAGCAAATGTTGGGCTCCTTGAACTAGAGGAGCTCCTGGATCGTATAGGGCACTATTGGAGGAGCTGGTTAAGGGCCGAAGACGAAGAGAAGGCTAAAGAGGCGCTTGGGGCAAAATCTAAAGGCGACATGCAGATAGCTCCACCATTAAAAGTCAATAAAAGAATGGTGTCTAGCCCAATCGAAGGAGATCGGGATAAAAGAAGGAAGGAATCGAAGGCATGGTGAGACTGACTTCTATCCGACCCAGCTTTTGAGCGGGCATGGGTGTTTTCAGTCTTACCTGCACAAGATCGGTAAGTCACGGTCTCCCGATTGTCGGTTTTGCCCAGGAGAGGAGGACAATGCCTGTCACACATTTTTTGCGTGTATAAAATGGGTCAGGCTGCGAAGGGAACTCTACAGGGAGACGGTAGAGCTCACCCCGGATAATACAGTTGCGGTGATGCTCGAATCGGTTGACAAATGGAACCAGCTGGCACATTATGTTCGGGCAGTCCTAAAATATAAAAGGGACTCACAGCAGCCGGGGGCGCTGGGGCTGGGGGATCGCTCTTCTGGCATTTCCTCTTCCCCTCCCGCGAGGAAAGGGACTCCCAAGCTTGAAGGCGCCCCACGGCGTAACAAAACGAGACCTGGCCCAAAGTAATGTGTCAAACGGTTCCAGGCTGGGTTCTCAGGTTGACAGGGGAGGTGTTTAGTGGGTAGTCCAGTCGCGCATGGGAGTCCCACACTCTGTGCATAAATAGCATTCACCTCCCTACCACCAAAAAAAAAAAAAATTATTATATTTAGGGTGAATTTGAGCAGCCTTTTCTCGTAAAATATTCGTTGTTACTGTTGCATGCCTTTCTCGCTGCACCAGCAACCATTTATACAATTTTCGCTGCATTTTTATATTCTGGTTCTCGCAAGATTTTCCTTCCCTTAGGAGTTACGACGTAATTTCCGGTGTAGCTAAAAAAGTAGCATTCAATTACTACCGATGCACATTTAAAAATTAAAACGTACCTTTTTTTTCTTTATGTCCAAAATTGTAGATGCACCGATGCCATAGTTTTCTACTAGCACCATTGTTCAATTTGATTAGAATCGTTTCTTTTCCTGCAATAGTTAACGTTTTATGCGACCTTTTTGATGCCTAAAAACCTTCCTTTCATTGCCATTCATTCTTATTCCGCGATTCCCCATTTTTCAAAAGTGAAATTATGCGCACGCAGAAATAGCTAATGCCAGGTGTATCAGCGAATCATATAATTCGGGAATTCCCGGTGAAACAGAAGAATACATGGCAAAAATGAATTATGTCTATAGTTCAATATTTTGCCAATATAAAATAAAGCATACATAGAAGTAGGAGGCATAAAGTGTATAAACAAATATCAAATCAGATGTATAAGTAAATAAAACATGATTTTACTGTATTATTGATCATTGTTCAATGTAAGAAGCAATCCGGATTAGCGAAAATGTGGTCGCTGCGGATTACAAGGGACATAATGGAAATATTCAATATTTTCAGCGAATCCAGATTACAAAAGGATCCGGATTACACCATATTCGGATCTACGAGACTCTACTGTATACATGTATACAGGGTGCGTACGGTATTTGAGGACAACTTGAGAGTAAAATTAATTAGCTTGTATTTTTAACAAAATTTAATAAAATTTCAGGAATTTTTTATACTACGTTAAATTAATATACGGCTATAAACTTATTCAATAAAATCGCCATTAGCAGCAATAACCTCTCCGATCCGGGCCCGGAAACGATTACATGCCCGAATCAAATGCTCTTTGTTCATATTGACCATAACGGCATTAATAGCAATCTTCAGCGAAAGAGTGGTATTATGAGGACGCTTATGGGTCTCACGTTCAACTACGTCCCATACGTAATAATCCAAAGGATTAAGATCTGGGGAGCTAGATGGCCATAGGTTCGGATTTATGTGGTCATGAAAATTTTCGGCCATCCAATCTTCTTCTATATATATATATATATATATATGTATATATATATATATATATATATATATATATATATATATATATATATATATATATATATATATATATATATATATATACAGTTAGACAAA
The DNA here is from genome assembly GCA_963969285.1 of Odontomyia ornata. Taxonomy (NCBI): domain Eukaryota; kingdom Metazoa; phylum Arthropoda; class Insecta; order Diptera; family Stratiomyidae; genus Odontomyia; species Odontomyia ornata. The sequence continues at coordinate 236,062,871 of OZ017740.1, read as the reverse complement.
AAATTCTCCGTACGGTGCTTATTTTTCTGTATAAGTAAGAATACCGTTCAGATATATCAATATTTTTTTATTTTAGTAATTAATATGTTTTCTATAAACTTATAATTACAAGATACAACAACAAAAATAAGAACTTATCCATTCGTTTCGATATTATAGTTCAAACTGGTAAATTTATCAACATTTAACATCAAAAGTCTCCGTACGATATTACATCTTAATAAAATTATAAGAAAAAGGAATTTTGTAAAAAAATTTTTTGTACTTAGTAGGATTCCCCTTAGCTTTGATGACTGCTGTCAATCGTCTGGGCATCTAGAAGACTAGTTTGGATGTTATTTCGGATCCTATAGAGTTCCATTCTTCCTGGAGTTTAGCTTTAAGCTGTTGCCTGTTTTTTATTGCGTGTTTGCGTACTCTACGCTCCAATTCATCCCATAAATGTTCTATTGGGTTTAGGTCGACTGATTGTGGTGGATTGTGTGGTTGCTTGGCTACATTATATAGTAGCCATTCCTTAACAATCATTGATGTATGCTTAGGATCGTTGTCTTGTTGGAAAATGAAATCACTTACCATGCCTAAAGCTGATATGCTTTCGCGCAAACCCGTTCTAAGAATGTTTAGGTCATCCCACCGGTCCATTATGCTCTCAATGAAGTGCAATTTTCCAACTCCTGAAGCTGCCATACACCCCCAAACCATTACATTACCACCGCCATGCTTGACTGTTGGAATTAAATTTTTGCAATTGAATTCCTCATTTGCTTTGCGCCAAACTTTTCCCTTGCCATCTGATCCAAATATGTTGAATTTAACTCTCTTCGGAAAATACAACTCGATTCCAGAAACTGGCGTCCTTATTTTGGTGCATTTTCGCAAAGTCTAATCTCATCTTGCGATTAAGTTTTGAGACCAATGGCTTTCGCCTTGGCTTTCGACCATGGAAATTACTTTCCCGTAGAACATTTCTAATGGTTTTATCACTTACCGTTAAATTAAAGTCTTTTCTGACCTCGTCTGCTATTTTACATGCGCTGGTTCAAGGATTATCTTTTATTTTTCTTACTATTGACCACCGCGCTATATCGCTTAAACTTTTTGGCCGTCCTGAACGGGGCTTACTTTTGAACGAACCGGTTTCTCCATATTGCTTAATAACATATTGGACACTTGACTTAGGTCTACCATTACTTTCAAAATTTTACCCAACGACTTACCTTCGCAATAAAGCTTTATGATCAATTTCCTCGTATCTACACAAATTTCTTTACTCATGGCGGAATATTGCATTTTCTGAAGTTGATACAAATCCGCACGCGGCTGAAACTATATTAGCTGTACCCCAGGAAAAATTGTGAACTCCTTGTTTGTGCAAAGCATTGTTTACATAACTATGTAAACAATGTAAAGCATTGTTTACATAACTATGTAAACAACGCAAAGCATTGTTTAAAAAATTTCGTACGGAGACTTTTTTGATATAAAATTTTGCAAAATTCACTAAATTGAATTACTATATATTAAGAAATGGATAAATTCCTGCATTTATCCCTGAACTTTGTTACAAAAGAGCTGTAGAAAACATTGCAGTCATTAAAGTAAAAAAATGTTGAATTACATGAGAGATGTTCATAAAAATCAAGAAAAAGTAGCGTCGTACGGAGACTTTTTGTCTAACTGTATATCTATCGGGTCTATAACTTAATTCGTGCGGTTTACTAAGAGATGGCATAACTTGTATAATATTACATCGTTCCAATATTCCGAACCTGCGTTGGAAAGCTACTGTCATTGTGCGTCTGCAGTGCATGCCATGCATTTGAAGCGTTAACAACAATAATTTTTTTTCACTCAAATATGTCGAACTTTGTTCCTGAAAAAGTGATTTTGCGGGGAATTCTTCTTCATTACTTTAATATGAAGAAAACTGCTGCCGAAAGTCATCGTATTTTGGTGGAAGATTATGGTGAATATGCTCTAGCTGAGCGGACCCGCCAAATTGGTTTGTACGATTTAAAAGCGGTGATTTTAGCTTGGAAGACGATGAAGTTCGAAGATGAAGAACTGGAAGCATTACTCGATGAAGATTGTTGCCAAACACAAGAAGAGCTCGCAGAATCTTTGAGTGTCACTCAAGCAGCCATTTCAAAACGTTTAAAAGCAGCTAGATATATTCAAAAGCAAGGTAATTGGGCTCAACATGAACTCAAGCCGAGAGACGTCGAAAGACGGTTTTGCATGTCCGAAATGCTGCTGGAACGCAACAAAAGGAAGTCATTTTTGCATCGGATTGTTACTGGTGATGAAAAATGGATCCATTACGACTACCTCAAGCGCAAAAAATCATATGTGAAATCCGGCCAACCACCCAAATCAACGGCAACGCCGAATATCCATGGCGCGAAGGTAATGCTCTGTATTTGGTGGGATCAGCTGTATTATGACTGCTAAAACCGGGTGAAACCATCAATGGAGCACGCTATTCAACCCAATTAATCCATTTGAAGAGAGCAGTAGCCGAAAAACGCCCAGAATATGTGACCAGACACGAGGCAATAATTTTCCATCATGACTACGCTCGGCCCCACGTTGCTTTTCCGGTTAAGAACTATTTGGAAAACAGTGGATGGGAAGTTTTACCCCACCCGCCTTATAGCCCAGACCTTGCCCCTTCTGACAACCATTTGTTCCGATCGATGCAGAACGCCCTCACTGGAATACGGTTCACATCAGAGCAGGATATCAAAAATTGGCTTGATTCATTCTTGGCTGCCAAGTCGGCGCAATTCTTTTGGGATGGAATCCACAAAATGCCAGAAAGATGGGAGAAGTCATAGCTTTAGATGGGCAATACTTTAAATAATACTATTGTACAATATTTTTTTTTAAATAAACGTTCAAATTTTGAAAACACCCGCACGAATTAAAATATGGACCCAATATATATATATATATATATATATATATATATATATATATATATATATATATATATATATATATATAT
>OZ017740.1:236039612-236047112 GCA_963969285.1 Odontomyia ornata | reverse complement strand
CCTGGGCGACCATCAACCTCTTCTCTTCTTCGATTAAATAAATAATTCTCCAAATCCTTCAACCCGCGCAGTTTAAATTCAAATGTCACCTTATTTTTTGGTCACAGTATATATATATATATATATATATATATATATATATATATATATATATATATATATATATATATATATATACATATATATATATATATATATATATAGATATATATGTGTGTGTGTATATATATATATATATATATATATATATATATATATATATATATATATATATATATATATATATATATATTGTATGTACACTAGGCAGAAAAAGTCTGCGTTCCCCTGATGCCATTTAGTTTTCAACATTAAAAAAACGAAACGTATAGAACATTTTCTAGATTTTGATTCGCCTATCGATGAACAGTATGTTTATCACTACGCACCCAGACTTTCCTCAGAGCGATTTTTGAGATAACTGTACTTTTCGCGGGAAACATACAAAATCGAGCCAGAAAAAGTCTGCGTTCACTCATCAAATTAGGGGATTTCCTGAAGAATAACTTTTCAAGCGCACTTTCCTAATGTTGTCTTGCATTAATAATTTATTGTTTTATTTGGACAAATGTTTAGTTAGATACTGTAAAGTTTGCATGGTGAGAAAAACGTGTTTTTTGTGGAATGAAAACCATTGCGAAATTATGGAAGGAGGAAAAAAGCTTTCGAAATATATCAAAAGTCGTTGGAAGACAATACTCATCAATTCAAATAGTTGTAAACAATTTCAAATTGACAAAAGAATTCTCTCGAAACCCCGTTTTGGTCGTCCATCAAATCTGTCCCTGAAAGAAAAGCGAAATATTTTCAAAATGGTAAAAAATTCGCGACTAACTGCAAGAGATATAGCAGCAGAAATTAAGCAAAGGTCCTGGAAACAAATTTGTCCTGATACCATCAGGAAAGTTCTAATGAATGAGGCGCACGACGAAACCTCAAGAATTTTGGAATAATTTTTTTTTCGGACGAGAGCAAATTCTGCGTTTTCGGTATAAAAGGACGAAAAATAGTCTGGAGAAAATCAGGAACTGTACTACAAAAACAAACTCCACCGTAGACGGTCCTAAGCCCGTCTGAGAAAGGAGGAGGGAACCCCTTGTTTCCCTAGCCCATAGTTTCCATGATTCCTCATCCCAAACCCCCCATTTAAATGGTAGTAAATGCTCTCGGGGTCGCACATTGGGTTTACTGGTTCCCCGATAATGCGACATTAAATTCCGAGAAATGATTATAACTGTAAATACATCTACAGCTCTGGTACTAAATTCTACTTACACCTCTTTTGTAGGGATGTAAGACGGTGAAGGCGAATCTTCCGCGCCTGATAACGGAATCGACGTAATAACCATGCCGCCGGAATGGAGGTTGGGCGACGAGCTGAATTCCCGTCCCTGGAAAACCTTAAAATGTTTCGAAACCTGCAGAAGGGCTTCGGATTGGATTGAACTCACGGCAACGACCTCGCAAACGAAAAAATGACTATGGCATTGGATCCTGGAATGTCAGATCACTCAATTACTCTGGCGCTGTTAAGGACCTTTTACAACAGCAATTAAAAATACTGGCAATTCAGGAAACCAAATGGACTGGAAACGACATTCAAGACATGAGATCGCACACAATATTTAAAAGTGGGAAGCCTATTGGAAAACGAGAATTCGGAGTGGCCTTCATCGTGGATAGGGAGTTCAAATCGCACGTTATTGATTTTAAGGCAGTCAATGAACGGTTGTGTGCGATCCGTATAAAAGCGAAATTCTTCAAAATCTGACTGATAAATGTTCACGCCCCGACCGAAGAAAAGGACGAAGAAACGAAGGAAACGTTCTACAACCACCTGGAAAGACTAGTCAACTCATTGCTTACAAACGACACAAAAATTATTCAGGATGATTTCAACGCTAAGGTTGGCAAGGAGCTCTCATCGGAGAACAACTGGAGTATATAGCCTCCACGATGAAACAAATAACAACGGCCAGCGCCTGATTGACTTTGCATGTAGCAGAAATCTAGTCATACGTTCGACTTGCTTCCCACATCGACACATTCATAAAATGACCTGGGTATCACCGGATGGCAACACACAAAACCAGAACGACCATGTTCTGATCCAACAACGATGGGCCTCGAGGATACTTGACGGCCATACACACCGAGGAGCCAATTGTAACTCAGATCATTACTTGATCAAATTAACCCATCGATGTCGTATGTCAAGGGCATATTCTCCAATCGGAGTCTGTGCCCGAAAATTTCAGGGCGACCCTCGACAACCAGCTGGCTCCAATCTTATCAGACGCATCGTCAAAGACAAGCAACGAGCTCTGGGTGGAAGTGAAACTGACTATTAAGACCGTGGTAGAACAGACAATCGGACAGCAAGTCCGGCGCAAGAGAAATCATTGGTTCGATGATGAGTGCCAGAATGCGTTGCACAAAAAGAATCAGGCATACAAAGGTTACACAGGTAGGAAAATCCGGATGAAGAGAGAACATTATGAAAATCTCAGTAGAATAGCGAATAAGATTATTAGAATTAAGAAAAGAAAATGCTATGACGACCGATTGAGAAGTACAGATGAAAGTTTAGCGAGCAACATCTCAAGCATAGAAAGTAGTGAAAAGCCTGAATAGTGGATATCAGCCCAAAACCACCTCGGTCGTGATGACATCGGGAACATCATTGCTGATGAAACCAAGATTCAGGAAAGATGGGCATCATATTCCAGGAACCTCCTTAATCCTCCGCACAGCTCCAGAACATCGGAGCCTATAAATCTACCCGGAGAGCTTCCATTAGCCCCACCAACTCTGGATGAAGTGTTTTCCATCATCAAAGCCCAAAAAAATAATAAAGCGCCGGGCATCGATGGGATTCCAGTGGAGCTCATCAAATATGGTGGTAGCAGTGTTCATCAAGCTATTCACAAAGTCATCCAGCACATTTGGCAACAAGAACATAAGCCGAAAGAGTGGAGCCAATCAATTATATTCCCTATTCACAAAAAAAGTGACAAGCTACAGTGCGAAAATTATAGAGGCATATCACTACTTTGTAAGGCGTACAGAATGTTTTCGAAGATCTTAGAAAATAAAATTGAATCATATGCCAACAGTATTATTGGGGAAGTATCAAGGTGGTTTTAGAGCAAGTAGATCGACGACAGACCAATTGTTCACAGTCAAGCAGATACTTGAAAAATGCTGGAAGTTCAACATAGACGTACACTAAATTTTTGTTGACTTTAAGCAAGCATACGACAGTATTGATCGTAACGTACTGTACCAAATAATGCTTGGTTTTGGCATCCCAGCCAAATTAGTCCGTCTTACCAAAATGACAATGACGTCGACAACCTCCCAAGTCTGCATCAATAACCAACTCACCGATGCCTTTGACACAAATATGGGACTAAAGTAGGGACATGGGCTGGCCCCATTGCTATCCAAATTGGCTGGTACCTGTAGATACACGAGGTACATTACTATACAAGTCGAGCCAACTAGTAGCCTATGCGGACGACATCAACATTTTGTCGCGGTCATTAACAACTGCCAAAGAACTCTTCCTGAAACTTGATAGCGAAACAAAACTAGTAGGGCTACAAATCAATGAAAACAAAACAAAGCTCAGGACACAGTCGAGGAAAAATACCTCAAATGCACACAAAATACCACACTTGGCGAATACAGTATCGAAAATATGAGCGAATTTGTGTATTTAGGCGTCAAAATAACGAGAACCGGTAATGAAAGAGGCGAAATACGGCGAAGAATACAGCTCGCAAATAATATACTTTTTTCAGTTTTGACGATCTTGAAAACCAGCAGCATACACAGAAAAATAAAGCTTCAAGTATACAAATCTGTGATAAGACCTGTGTTATGCTATGGGTGTGAAACATGGACCCTTAGCCAAGCATCCGCAAATATATTGAACGCCTTTGAGAGACGGGTCCTGAGGTGAATAATCGGAGCAAAGCTAGACGGGGACCAATGGCAAATTCGATACAACCATGAGCTGTATGAAATTTTTGACGAGCCTGAGGTCTCAACGATTGTCAGACTAGAAAGCTGCAATGGGCTGGACATATGAATCGTATGGACGAAGAACGGATACCCAAAAAGGTATTCGTTGGGAGAACTGAAGGGTGGAGACCAGTGGGGAAACCTAGGAAACGCTGGCCTGACTCGGTTGACGAAGACAGTTCATCGCTGCTCGGATTCAAAAAATGGAGAACGCGGTCAATGGATCGATACAGTAGGAGGTGCTATTTGCAGGAAGCGAAGGTCCGAGATGGGCTGTAGTGCTACTAAGAAGAAGAAGACTACAATAAAGAACATTTGCTACCCACTGTAAAACATGGTGGTGGTGGAGTAACGGTTTGGGGATGTATGGCGGCTGCTGGCGTTGGTAACATAGAATTAATTGAATTGACAATAAATAAATTCAGTTACCTTAACATTTTAAGAAACAATTTGGAGCAACTTGCGCGAAACCTCGGCTTGGGTAATGATTATCACTTCCAGCCAGATAATGACCCCGAGCATACAGCCGAAATTGTGAGGCTTTGGCTACTTTATCATACCCCAAAACTACTCCATACGCCTCTGCAATCTCCAGACCTTAATCCCATTGAGCATTTATGGGATTCGCTCGAGAGAAGAATTCGACTACATACGATAACGAGCAAAGAAATGCTCAAAAATGTTCTCACAGAAGAGTGGGAGAAAACATCACTAGAAGAGATAGCGAAGCTCATCAATCTGATGCGTACAAGACTTCAAGAGTTCATAAAGAATCGTGGGTATCCTACAAGTTATTGATTGGCTTCAGAACTGTAACTGAAAGTTATTTAAAAACGTTTATAACGCAGATTTTTTCTGCCTAGGTTTTGTATGTTTCCCGCGAAAAGTACAGTTATCTCAAAAATCGCTCGTGGAAAATAAGTGAAAGTCTGAGTGCCTAGTGAATTGTTCATCTATAGGCGAAACAAAATCTAGAAAATGTTCGATACGTTTCGTTTTGTGGATGTTGAAAACTAAATGGCATCAGGTGAACGCACACTTTTCTGCCTAGTGTATATATAAACACACACACACACACACATATATATATATATATATATATATATATATATATATATATATATATATATATATATATATATATATATATATATATATATTTATTTATATGTATATGTATATATATATATATATATATATATATATATATATATATATATATATATATATACATATATTATTACATGTACAAAGAATTCTGCGAGCTACTGTCGCAATTGTTTTCACAACGATTAAGAACATCAACAAAATGCATTTACTCGAAACCACGAGAACCTACCAAGCATGATCAACATCGGAAAGTGACGTAACCCCATTAATGAATCATTAAGCTGCTCGAATATACCAGGTACCTCTCGGCAGAACATTCGCCAATGTACGAGAAATGGGTTGAATAGGTATAGACCCTATATAAAGGCGAGCTGAATGAATGGAGGGATCATTCATTACAACCGCGATAGAAAACTGCGACATAGTGGAACACGAAGTAAAGGCGATTGATTGTTTGAGTGCGAAGTGATTTTAAGAAGACAGTTGTAAGAGGAATTAATTGACAAGTGAAAGTTAGATTTTAATTAAAATTATGAAATAGTTAACTAAGTGATTGTGCATAGTTTTTAAAGTAACTAAATAAACTCTGTTTAATTCAATTTAAAAGACATTGCGTTTTCACTTCCCCGGAACATTAAAATTATTGGCCGCGAACCATAACACGCGACAATATAAATATATATATATATATATATATATATATATATATATATATATATACATATACGCAAGGTCTGGACTATACAGTGGATGCATCAAAACTTCCCAGTCAAGCTCTGTCAATTTTTGCCGGTCATCAAAGATATGTGTGGTCTGGCATTCTCATGATGGAAGACAACGGCCTTCTTTTTGATCAATTCTGGCCGGTTTTTTGAATTGTTGATTGGAATCTGGTTAATTGCTGATAGTAAAGAGCCGAATTGAGTGTTTTGCCAGGTTCTAGCACCTCATGATAAACAATTCCCTTCCAATCCCACCATACACACAGCATAACCTTATTTGGGGACAATCCTGGCTTTGAAGTCGATTGTGATGATTCATCTTTTTTTGACCATGATCTTTTTCGAATGATATTCTCGTATCCTACCCATTCTTCATCGCCCGTAATGATTTGCTTCAAAAATGGCTCGATTTCGTTGCGTTTTATTAGCATTACGCAAATGGAAATTCGGTCGATCAAATTTTCTTGTGTTAATTCATGCGGCACCCAAACGTCGAGCTTCTTTGTGTATCCAGCCTTACGCAAATGGTTCAAAACTATTTGGTGATGGATATTCAGTTATTTAACAATGTTGTAATGTGACGCCTGCGCCCAGGAATCGAAGTGATTCCGATCCCGAACCCTTGTAACCTGCCAGATGGATATGTCCTCGAAGTGCCAGCGGACTTCATCTGTTGTGCGGATATCGTTGTGCAGAAAATATTTTTTTTCTGTCCAAATATTTATATCCGTGGATATAAATATTCGAAATATAGAATTAATCCAACCCCGGCACATTTCGAGACATACACATCTGGAAATGCCCCTCCACCGTGGCCATCGAGAAAACTATGCCACTGGCGACATCTGAAGAAGCACATTTCCGCCATATGAAGTGCCATTCCACGCACATATGTTTTGTCCGAGGTGACAACCGGAAATATAGACAGCACATGGAGGCGCTAAACGTCATCGTAAAGTTCTTCGTGATAATATCGAAGGTATTACAAAACCAGCTATACGTCGTTTGGCGCGACGTGGTGGAGTGAAACGTATTCCCTGTTAATCTATGAAGAAACGCGTGGTGTGCTTAAGGTGTTTTTGGGAAAACGTTATTCGCGAGGCAGTGACATTCACCGGAGCAGAAAAATTAGGAAAGAGGTTAGTTTAGTTAATAACTAAATAGAAAAGGTTATTACATAAGTCAGTAGCTAGATTGCAATTGCGCTTGAAAACAAATTTTAGTGAGCGAGTGCTTCAGAGACTAATCAATTTCAGATAGCCGCTTCCGAGAAGACATTGGCAGCCGACTAAATTTACCACCGAATTAGACCTCGGATTATGTCCGGCGGAGCGAATGCAGTTTGCAACAACGAGTATCTGACGAATGAACACTTGTCCGGATTCAATAAATACAAGTGTCGACTCACTGTCGCGCAAATGTCTAATACCCGATGTGAAGCATTTCATTGGATGACACCTATTTATGTAATCAGTATTTTATTTGGTATGTACGTTCCAATTTTAGAGCGTTTGATACTGTACATGTTGGGTATCACAACTACCGTAGCCCATTGTCATTACGGTATGTCGTCGCGAGGGTAGGGTTTCTGCAAATCCGC
>OZ017740.1:236024612-236034612 GCA_963969285.1 Odontomyia ornata | reverse complement strand
AACAGCATTTTCAGGTTTAGGATCTGGTTGCATGAGAAGTTCCAGTATTGCCGTATTGTTCAATTCGCCGCGGACTATTCTGTTCCGTTGCGGGGTGCAGGGCTGCGAAAGGGGTCTACCAAATTTCTCCCTCAACCAACATGACGTGGCTGAAACTTTCCAATCGTCCGCACTTTGGTCAACCTTCAAATGTCAACAGCAGGAGGTACCGTTTTCCGAGGTTTTATGACAAAGCTTTTTCATTTGCATGCACTGCTGCGTCGTCAATGAATTCTTAATCCCGTTACACAATTGCTACCACTGGAATAAGTCGCGATCAACGCGAAGGACAAGGGGCAACAGTCCAGCACTGAACTATTCGATTGTCACTTTTCCGTTTGCTCGCTCCGCGGCGCTTTCTTCCGCGGCCACCGACAACAATTTCCCTTGCAATCATCCAAATCCCCCAATAGTGCACTTGACTCGTCCGTCGTCCCTCACTACGCGATTCCCGCTCTTCAATTCCTCGCACACGGAACCGGTGAAATTTTCATGTCACACCGCACACTTTTTACTATCATCTCATTCCCACTATCAAACCGTTGTTCAATTCCTATTCGAATGTGAGAATCAGAATCACACACAACAACGGAGCAATCACCAATGACAAAACTACGTCCTTTTGCCAAGTCGAAATGCAACACAAGTCACAATTGCAAATTTTGCGGTACGGCACTCTGCGATTTTGGAGTCTTTTATAATAGTCCGATTGCAAATGTTCAGAGCTATTCTTACGAACAGAATTCGCATAAATTTGAAACCATTTTACATGGAAATTCGAGGATGCATGCACATGTGCGAACGTAAACCCTCCCGAAAAAACATGAGATCGCATCCACGCGCGACTACCGACCGTCCGATACCGAATCCCTTTCCTCGCAGCGTCTACGCGGTCTCACGATCTCCGGCTGACTCCATCAAGCAGCGGATTTATTCTTAGAATCCGTTGTCTTTTCAATATTTACATTTGTATTGCATGTTCTGTTTTAGGAGACTTGGGTTGCGGTTCTCCATTTGCGACTCAACCGGCAACAACCTTTGAAATAATTTTCACATTTCGAGCACTGCGCACTTTGCAAGTGAATCTTAATTGTAGCTTATGCTATCGTGGTGAAAGTGCAATAGAGGTTTTTGGAGTTGTTTCTGTGGTTTCAGGTTTTGAGGGTTCATGATTTGCGCGAAGGCGTCTGAATGAAAACGTGCAGCCACTGATGGGTTGGATGAAATACGCAGTTGCGTTGGGTAGATTGTGTGCAGTAGTGATAGGTACTTGTTGATTGTTCTTCTCTTTTTGTTCCTGTAACTGTTTCATTAACATATCTTCTTTGTTAATAAGATTCCTAATGTTGGCTTCGTATTCTGCGATTTTTTGTTCTTTCTCCTGCACTGTAGTATTCATTTTACTCAAAATGTTACGTAAATCTTGTTCCATATATTGCCTGTTGAGGTCTTCAATTTGAGACGTTAAATTATGAACACGATTTTGTGAATTTGTTTGCATTAACATAAGCTCTGATTTGGCTTGATCCAATTGCTGCTTGCAAATTATTATTATTATTGCCCATTTGCATCCGTTCGCATTTAGCATTGTCCAATGCTGGCTGCAGATGATTTATTTGCATTTGAGCGTTGGCCTTCTCCTCCTCGTCCATTTCATTCTTTTGGCAAATAAGGTTATTTTCAGTTTCCTTAAAACTTATCATTAGAGAATTGTTCTGGTTGGTCAAATGCAATATTTCATTACGTAATGCAAGGTTTTCATTTTTCAATTGAGTCAATTCTTAGATTAAATTGGGAAATAACGTTGTTATAATTATCTTATCATCATTGAATGAAATATACCTTTGTGAAATCCTGGGTGGAACCCTGTTTGAAAACAAACTCGATAGTTATTAAATAATTGCCAACTTGATGTTTTCTAAAAAAATATCTTTATTTCGTGTAGAAGGGCACTTTGCCTTGTTCACTTGAAAACAATCACTGAATTTAATAGCACGTAGTCACGAACTAGAGTAAATGCAAGATTTACTGTGAAAAATTGTGAGGGGATTCTTGGATTGAATATTGTCAACTTGGCCCTGGAAAACTATCAACATTGGGCACATGAAACTTTCGCGCACCTTAAAGTTGATCAGCATTACATTATTTTTATTATCTAATAATAAGGGAGCCGGAGGAATTCTACGCGGCATTTTTATTTTTCAGCAATCACGTTCGCAATTTGTCGGGAAACTTCATCGTTTACTTCATTTAAATCCGCAAAAATATCCAAATTTAAGGGCACTTTTGAAATTTTTTTTTTAAATTTTGGTCGCAGCTTTTGTGTACTTAAAATGAATTTTGTTGAAATTTAATAACAAACTTTGAGAAATTAGAAAAAGTTAAAAGTAAGAAATAAGTAAAATTTAATTCAACAGAAAGAAATGTGGGTCCGTGTTTGTCACAAGCAATCTGAATTAGAGTGGCTATGTATAAATCATTCTTCGTATCATTTTCAAGAATTTCCATCAAATTTTCAACCTCTCGAACTAACTTCTCTCCATCCTCTAAATATAATTCGTTCGTGCTCAAGTTTGTCAGAAAGTCGGTATAATTAGCATCGATGAAGCTTCGCGTCTTACTTTGATACCTTTTAATTTCAGACAATTTTTAATTTTCTTGGTCACCATGCTGTAAGGATGAGGGAGATAGGAAAATTGTAGAGCAGTTTGATGGGGTAACTGCTCGATTACTACACGTTATCACTAATCACATTTAAAAAAAAAAACTATAGAAATTCAAATCAATGAAGATTATAACATATTATTTCATTCAATTGGAAAAAGGAGAAAAAACCAACCAACACTATCCTAAAATTATTTATAATCTTAACACAACAGTGAACTTTGATCCTACACCTAATATGTTTTAACTTAATTCTAATAAAATGCAATCAAAAACGTTATCTTATACTAAAAAATTCTATAACAATGTTCCTAACCTAAGCGTTAAACATTATCTTTAACCTAATATAATAAACATAACATATACCTAACCTATACCTAATTTTTAACACAAATAAACAACAATACTAAATGAAGCAATAATGAGCTGAAACTCAAAAACTAAATAACGAAAAACACAAAAACTGGAAATAGATTGAGAAGAGCAGAGGTGCAGTAACTGTTCCCTGCTGTAGACCATTCAAGACCTTGAACTCGCGCATTGTTGTCAGATTTCCAACAGTTACAACAAACGATTTCCCGTATAACATATTACACATCATGGCGACAAGGTGTCTTGGCAACTTGCCCTGAAGGAGTTTAAAAACTAGTCCATCTAACCACACCGTATCGAAGGCTTTCTCCATATCAATGAGACATGCTCCAACACATTGTCTATCATTTAGTTTCCAACAGATGTCTGAGGTTACTTTCGTTATTGCATGTGTGGTCGAACGCCTGGCAAGAAAACCAAATTGGCAATTCGGCATCAACTCATTTTCCTCAATGTGGGCGTTTAATGCTCTGTTGGGTATCACTTCAAACACCTTGCTGATGTTAGGCAGCAAGCTATTTGGGCGATAGCTTTTAGGGCACAAAGATTCTTTTCCTTTCTTCAAGATCGGAAATACCTTAGCCTTTTTCCACTCATTTGGGAAATATGAATTGCTCAGCATGTTGTTGAACAATATGCAATAATTTCTAATAGCAACCTCAGGCAAATTTCGAAGTACTACATTTGGAATACCGTCAGTACCACATGATTTCTTGTTGTTTATCTTGCGAAATATGAAACACAAGTCTTCATAGCTGACAAAATAATCAATAAGATTCAAGCTCGGTATGAGGTCAGATGTTAATGTTTCATTGAAATGAAGAATTGATTGGCCGTTCAGGCTTGATTTGAAGTCGGAAACTTGCTTCAACGACCTCTGAAAATATTTCGTTCCCTCTCTCAGGGTTTGGTAGATGAACCAATTCAAAGTCTGTTCCAATCAGGGCAAGTTTATCGAACCCTTCACAAATAATCCTGTTTCCATTTCTATCCGGAGTCGTACTATCAATTTCGATACCAGCCCTATCGAGAAGATTTATCTCATCACTAGTGACTTCAAGATTCGATACCTTTACTCGAGACTTCTTGCGGAATATGCTATTCACTTTCGCGAAAACGCCGTCTGGGTCCTGTGGGCTAATATCCCTCAATTTTTCCGCCCATTGATTGCTGACCTCACTCCTTAAGTATGACCGGATTAAATTCCGAACATTCTTCAGGTGTAATTTCAACAAAGCCAACGAGGGATGGTTGTAGTCCAAAAATCGTCGATAAATATTGTTGACGCATGTGAGAAGAAGGATTTTCAATCTTTTCAACCTTGCGATGGTTGGTGTTTCATATCCTTCCATATTGTTTCGATATTTAATCTTGGGAACTACTTTCTCAATCGTTTCCAACGTCAGCTTCTCTAAATTCGACAAATAGAGATATATTTCATCGTTAGCTAGATTCCTTTCATTAGGAGTCATTGAGAAAGAGTTGCCACCATCAGAAGGGGGACTTTGCTTCTGGTACTCTCGATTAAACTTCTTTTGAAACTTTCCCCAGTCTGTTTTTTTTTTTTTTAAATTCAACCGATGATTTTTATGTTGAACTGGAATGAGGAAGAAATCATCCCTTTGATGATTGATTTCCATTACGATTGCGTTATGGTCGCTATCATAAGTTGAGGACTATTAAAGTTGAATTCGAGTCTTGCGTCAGCAATGCAGAGGTCCAAATATGAATTTGTCCTAGGATATGTTGGGAACTCCGACCCATATAGATTGCACCTGTATTCAATTTGGTTCTCTGTTATCCACGATCTCATGGAATACACCTCTTGGATTATTGGTGGCGTTCAGCCATGATGTATGCTTGGCGTTCAGGTCACCAGAAAGAATATAATAATTATGAAGCCTGTTCAATTCGAGTATTTCAAACAAGGAATTGAGTTCCTCCTTGAGCTTGAGAACAGTTCCACCAGTTGCATAGGCAGAGATAACGAAGAGATTACCACCACCTGGCAGTGAGATTTTGATAACGGACACTTCAAGAGATTCAAAGCTTTTGAATTCGACTTTTTCAATATTTTGGAAACAATAGGGTCTTCTAACCAATATCCCGGTGCCACCTCCCCAATAACCTATTACCCTATCGTTTCTTACGAATTCAAAATCCTTGAATGTCATGGAGTGCCATGAATTGAGGTGGGTTTCGGTAAGAAGCATGATGTCAGGCTTTTGCTTGACAAGGAACTCCAGATGTAGTAGATGTAGACTCACAATGGAGTTGACGTTGATCGAGATGAGACGAATCCTATCCGTGGGAATGTGGCTGGATGAAACTTATTTTGAGGCATTTGAAAGCCTTAAACGCTGAAAAACAATGTTAATTTTCGAATCTTGTTTATCGATTCTCTCCAATAAGGAATTTAATTGCTGGTAAATTTTAAGGAGCAGCTCATTATTGACACTTACATTACTTATTTTATTACATTGTTGGCTGGTCCTCTCGCAGCAAGTGCAAATGACACCCCGGGCTTGACGAAGTTGGTAGGAATCACACTACGGTGTGCTTGACTTAGTTTCGGAGTGAATTTTGCCTTTGCATCTTGATACCGGGGGCATCCTCGATATGATGCTGGATGACCAAAGGCACCGCAGTTCACACAATATAATTTTTCTTTTAGCTCCGCCTGAGCCAATTTGCACTCGCCGGGAGCATGGATATCTTTGCATTTAACACATCTATATTTCATGGCGCAATTGGCAGCCGAATGCCCGAATCTTTGACACCTGTAGCACTGGTTGACCTCACTTTTCTGGAGGCGTTCCCACCTCACCACACGGAATTTCAAGTAGCGTATTTTTTGCAGGGCAGTTGAACTGCTTTTGCTGGAAATCTGGACTAAGTAGTGAGGCAAGTTTTTGCGCTCCACAATCGATCTCCTCGTTGCAGTTTTTAACGGAAATAAATTGTATTTCTGCCGCAACTTCTTGGAGCACCTAAAGGAGATCGCTTGTGTCTTCATCACAGTCCAGACCCTTCAATAAAAAGGTTTGGTTTCCTTCGCTTTTGGGGGTGTATGTAAAATGCGGAACATCTCCAGAACTTAACGCACTTTTTGTTGCCTGGAAATCAACCAGTGACTTAGTCCTAATTGTCAATTTATCGGCATTGACCCTTTTTATCTCAAAATCTTTTAGATTATTTTCGGCTGCCAAAAGCCGAACCATATCTTTGCCCGTTTGCCCAAATACATTAATTGGTGGGACTTTTTCTTTCTTTTCATTAATCTTGACGGACGCACTAGCAGACAAAATTTTTGGTTTTTTCTCCCTATTTTTAATTTTTGGGTATTCTATGAACTCATTATCTAAATTAGAAGTTTTACCTGGATCCTCCAATACTCATCGTATCTTAAAGTCCAGCTAGCGCTGCATAGTAGTTCCTGCTGTCGTTTGCTCCACCTGCGCTGAGGACATCCTCTTGATCAGCTTCTTGCTTTAGCTTCTTAGTTTTCTTATCTTCGGTTTTTGAATTTGCTGCTTGGCCTTTCTTGGTTTCTTTAGCTTTGTTGAATGTTAATGTTCCAACGAGTGCTTCTAATGATTTGACTCGAAGCTTGAGTTCTTCATTTTCTTTTTCAATTTTGTCAGCTTTCTCTTTATCTTTGATCAGCTGCTCGATTACGATTACCGATAGAATTGTCGGTTTTTCTTCTTTATTGTCGTATCTTGTTTTGAGTTTTTTTCCCAAATACACGAAACTTACTTTCGTCCGAAAAAAGAACGCTTTCCCAAAATTCTTTTCGCATATTTACATAATTTTTGGCGAATTCCACTCTCTTTCGGCGATTCCGTTCCGATATGAACGGCTTTTTACGTGCGACTCGACCATGGTAAGCGCCTTTTCTGAGAATTATGCGCACTGTTTCATCGCTTATTGTTTTATTGTATTTCTTTCTTATATCCTGCGCAATTTGGAACGCGGTTAATCGGGGATTTTGTTTCACAGCATTAATAATACTCCTACGTTCACGTGCTGTAAGTTTACGAGGACGTCCTGACCTATGCCGTGAAATAATCAAACCGCTTTCTTTGTAATTAGCAACAACCCTTTGGACCGAGGAATGGGTTCTCCCAACTAATTTTGCGATTTCACGAAAACTTTTCCCGTTTTCACGCAATTTTACTATGACTTTACGCTCACTAACACTGATTTCCTTATTTTTTACTTCCATATTAAAGAAAAGTCTTTTATTCACGCAAAACACACAGACAATTTTCCAGTGAAGTACTGTCGCGCAGAACAATGAAAAAATGAAGGCATCAATATTGCACATTTCGGGGAATCCCCAAATTTTGTGATGTGTACGCAGACTTTTTTGGGGCTGCTCACAGACTTCCAAGTATTGAAATTACTATACATATATATATATATATATATATATATATATATATATATATATATATATATATATATATATATATATATATATATATATATATATATATAGTTTTATATATATATATATATATATATATATATATATATATATATATATATATATATATAGGTGTGTGTGTGTATTTGTAAGTATATATTGTAGATGCATATGTATATATATATATATATATATATATATATATATATATATATATATATATATATATATATATATATATATGCATATATATATATATATATATATATATATATATATATATATATATATATATGCATATATATATATATATATATACATATATATATATATATATATATATATATATATATATATATATATATATATATATATATATATATATATATACACATATATATACACATATATATATATATATATATATACATATATATATATATATGTATATATATATATATATATATATATATATACATATATATATATATATATATATATATATATATACATATATATATATATATATATATATATATATATATATATATATATATATACATAAATACATATTGGACAGTCAAAAGTATTGAGCCTTTTTTGTCACTAGATGGTGTTCGTTGTTGTCATATATCCGGCAATACTCATCAGATCGAGTCAAACTGACATGCGTATGAAATGTGACATTCCAGTTTTGTATTTCGTCATTCGTTTCAAAAGTTGTATTCATTTAAAAATGTGTGAAATTTCTGAAAAAAATCATTATACGTATATTTTACAATATCACTACGATCAAGGTGAGAATACAAGAAAAAATTGGTAGTGTCTACGGTCAAGATACTTTATCAAAAACCACAGCCAAGGGATGGTTCGCTCGCTTTCGTTCTGGAAATTTTCATGTCAAAGGTGCACCTCGCTCAGGTCGACCAGTCACTGAAAAAGTTGATGAAATCTTGCAAAAACATTGAAAAGACCGACTCATAAGCAGCCATCTCTGTATGTTCGATAATTTTGGCAATTTTTTAAACAAACCTGCTTCAATACATTTCTTGCAGTTTAGGCTCTTTTATCGAAATGATTAAATCAAGATCACATTATTGATTCATACAATTCCAACATAATTCAGTTTGTACTAATGAGATGTACGCAGACTTTTTTGAGTATGTGTATATTGTATATATAAATAAATATATATATATATATATATATATATATATATATATATATATATTTATATATATATATACCTATACTCGTATATATATATATATATATATATATATATATATACTCGTATATATATATATATATATATATATATACATATATATTTATATATATATATATATACGTATATATATATATATATATATATATATATATATATATATATATATATATATATATATATATATATATATATATACGTATATATATATATATATATATATATATATATATATATATATATGTATATATATATATATATATATATATATATATGCACATATATATATACGTATATATATATATATATATCTACATATATGTGCATAGATTGTATATATATATATATATATATATATATATATATATATATAAATGGGCGTAAGAGGGTCTGGCGAAAAGTAGGAGAAGCATTTAATCCCAAGAACACTATTAAAACAGTAAAACATAGAGGCGGTGGTGTTATGGTTTGGGGTTGCATGGCTGCTGCTGGAGTTGGAAATCTGACATTCATCGAAAATACTATGGATCAGAACTCTTATTTAGAGATCCTACGAAACAACATGAAACAAAGTGCAGCCAAATCAGGTATGCGAGAAGATTTCTTGTTTCAATAGGACAATGACCCTAAGCACACTGCGCATAAAGTTCGAATGTGGCTATTGTACAATACTCGCATGCTTGCTACACCGCCTCAAAGCCCTGATTTGAACCCTATAGAGCATCTTTGGAATGAGCTTGAGACAAAAATCCGAAAAAGAGTGATATCAAGCAAGGCGCAGCTTAAGGATGTTATATTGGAGGAGTGGGCCAGAATCAGCAGCGAATTTACTAAAAAATTGGCATATTCTATGCCTAAAAGACTGAAGTCAGTAATTCAGATGAAAGGATATCCGACAAAATATTAAGAAAAGTATAATTCAAATAACTATGCAAGACTATAATTACAATTTGTATCATTTTTCTTTAGGTGTACCATGACTTTTGTGGACTTCATTCATTGGCTTTCCAACACATCATATGTAATAATATATTAATACGACAGAATTTTCGTTTTGTTTTACATGAATTTAAAGTGTGATGATTATAGTTGAAGTAATACCATAACAATTTTATCACTATAGGTTTTTTAAATAAAAATATCAAACAATTTTTAATGATATTTATCACTGTACCTTGACTTTTGTGGAAGACTGTATACAAAATTTAGACTCATCCGAAAATAAAACATTATCCCAAAACGTTATTGGTTTGTCAATATATGCT
>OZ017740.1:235829612-236014612 GCA_963969285.1 Odontomyia ornata | reverse complement strand
AATGGCTCTACCAAAAAAATGGCAAAAGGTCATAGATAATAATGGACAATATGTACTTAAATAAAATCCATTTTAAATAAAAGAAATATTCAATCGAAAAATGACAAAAAAGGCTCAATACCAATATATATAATTTATTTTTATATCATTCGGAAGTAGATTTTTTTTTTGGATTTGGTGCTTTGATATATATATATATATATATATATATATATATATATATATATATATATATATATATATGTATATATATATATAAATATATATACATATATATATATATATATATATATATATATATATATATATATATATATATATATATATTGTTGAGTTCCTTAGCGCCCACCACGGCCTGATCCGGTAACATCAACGCTTAGTTATTTAAGGTTAATTCACCGTAGTAATTAGCTCATTTGTAATCAATTCGATTGATTTATCAATTGATCGATCATATTAACTCAATTCACCGATCGATTGATCAATCATTCAGTGTTCCTTTTAAGGACAATCGAATTTGCCTTTCGCCGGCATTTCACCCAAATTCAATAATTTTATTCAATTCAAATATTTTAATTCAATTCAATATTCATGAATACTAAATTTTGCCACACTGTAATTCCATTTGCTATTTTCCATTCCCAGACAAATTGCTGACCATGCACATTCATCTAGTGCATTTGTCCATGAAATAGATCCGTAATCGAAGAGATTGGATTACATTTCATGGACAAAGGCAAACGTGCCAGCGAAAAGACGCAAACTCAGCGTTCCTTCTCTGGCGCGTTTGTCTGGTCAACAAATTGCGTTAGAAATTGAACGTGGGTGAAAGGCTCGGCCGGCTCAGTCGTTGAAGGAAGGCGAGTTGGTCTACAACTCGATAGACAGGTGTCGATTAATATAAAGTGGCTTGGTGCATAATTCATGTTTACGGTTAAATGACAAAATTATAGAGAATTTAATGAGAATTTAAGTTGTTTTGGATAGAAATTTTGAGAAAGTAAAGAAGTCTTATTTGAAATTATTTAAAGTAAAATTTTAGTGCTCAATTAAACATAACTAGCTCGTTTAAACAAGATATTCGAAATAAAGAAGTGAAGAAGTATCGAGGATTTTTAAAACGATAAAAAATCAAATGTCGGGACAAAAAGAGTCCCGGCTCAACATTTGGAGGGCCCGGCGAGATATTTGGTATTTATTTGCGGTACCTATTTAAATAATTATTTTCCCCGGTAAACAGGTCGTGAAGTGCTGTGTGGTGTTTTGGTGTAGTGTTGTGTATATCCGCGCTTTCTGTTTCCGTCCGTTTTCCGATTTTCTACGCGATGGCTAATGTGGATCGCCTAATCGAGGACCTAAAAGGTTTGGCTGGAATCGTCGAAGGTGTCATTTCCAATTATAAAAAGGATTCGCCCGCAAGGAAGCAGAAAGCCGAGTATTATGCGGAGCGACTGCGGCGACTGGAGGCCGCATGGGAAGATTTTGAACTAGGCGATAGTCACATCCGATCCCTACTGGAGGTCGCTCCGTCGCACGAGTATTTTACCCAACATATATACGACACTACCAAAGGCAACTACCTCCGTTACCAGCAGTACTTCCACGATCAAATACGTGCCATAACACACGTGGACACGCCAACCGGGGAACAGCCACCAAAAGGTCTCGAAAATCAGGATAGCGAGAACAAGGACTACACTGCAGAACCCTCAGCACCAAGCGATGCCAGTATGGTCAGGATGCTACGTCGCTACAAGGTCATGGCAGGCTCGTTGAGGAAGATCATCGACCGTTTGGACCAGAAGGAGGTCACTCGGACCAGGTGCAGGAGTAAACTCATGACCCAGCAGCGAGGTTGGCAACAGCTGGATGAATATCACCAGCAGATCGTCGAACTCCATGATGATCCTGAAGCGTATGGTTTTAACGTGCAACAGCACATTCATTTGGAAGAGCTTGCCCAGGATTGTGTCATACGTCTGGAAAAGAAAATGGATGAACTCAGCGCCATACCTGCCTCAACGACTCTGCCTGTGATTCCTCTTACCATGCCTCTGCCGAAAATAAAACTCCCCACCTTCGATGGGAACTATTTACATTGGCAACAATTCCACGACTTGTTCCTGCAAATGGTGCATAGCCAACCGATGTCCAAGTGCCAGAAGTTATGGTACCTCAAGGCTGGTGTCACCGGAGAGGCAGAGCTTTTGATTCGAAATTTTACATTGTCGGATGACAACTACGAGGCGGCTTGGACAACCTTGCAGGAAAGGTACGACAACCGGCGATTATTGGTAGCGACGCTCATCAACAAATTGATGAGTCAGCCATCTCATGCCAATGAAAGGCCATCAGTGGCAGCAATAAAGGCTCTACATGACACCACACAAGAGTGTCTCAGAGGCCTGGAAACCTGCAAGTGTCCACAAGGGACTGGGATCCGTTGCTGCTAGATGTGCTAGTCCGAAAATTGGATCCAGCGACTCACGCATCATACGAACAACCTACGCGAGCACTCTTGAAGAGTTTCTTGGATTTCATGGAAACGCGTTTCCAGGCCCTCGAGACATTCGGCCATAAAACAAAGGAACCGGAGATCGATCGTAAGAAAGCCACCAAGTCTACCGTGGCCGCCACGACAGCTTCTCGGTGCTTAATGTGTGAGCAGGATCATCCGTTTTACTACTGCCCGGATTTCTTCAGGGCCACTGCTGCAAAGAGACTAAGTTTCGTGCGCGCTAAGAAGCTGTGCGTGAATTCCCTTCGAGAAGGACATCAGGCTTCCAGCTGCGCGGCCAGAAGTTGCAAGCAGTGTTCCAAGAATCACAAAACCCTACTGCATCTGCTTGGAGACAACAAGCCCGAACAGACCAAGACGATATCCTCAAGCACAACAACGCCGAAACAAGAATCGAAACCGCTAACAAATGCAGAGCCGCCATCGCTCGCTTTAACGACTCTGATGAAACCCCGTCCCCAAGGACAGGTACTTCTGGCTACAGCCGTCGTCAGGCTGGTCACCAACAATGGAGAAGACGACGGATTGTCGAGCTGTGCTGGATCCGGGCTCACAAATAAACCTAGTCACCAAAAGAATCATCAAAAAATTGGGTTTATTATCGACACCAGACCTTGCCCGTATTGAACGGGTAGGCGGTAGTACGGAGATGGCATAGCATAAGGTGAACCTCGGCCTAAGATCCAGATTATCGGGATATGCCGCGCAGTTGGAAGCCTACGTCATGGACAGAACTTGAACACATCGGGATGGAACATTCCCAAAAACATAAATCTGGCAGATCCAGATTTCCACCGAACGGACCGCATCGACATGTTGCTGTGTGCCGAACATTTCTACGAGGTCCTAGCCATTGGACAAATAAAGTTGGGCCCACAGCTCCCAGTGCTCCAGAACACGCTCCTAGTGTGGATTGTGGCCGCATAAGTGATCTCAAGTGTCTGCCGTGACATGCGGCATCCTGGCAGAAGATAACCAGCTTAATCAGCTCATCAAGCGATTTCGGGAGGTCGAGGAAGTACAGGATCCGCAGGGCAAGCTTACGTTAACTGAAAGGGCTTGCGAAGAACATTTCTATTAGACAATGTTAAGATGTCCTGACGGCCGTTTCTTGGTTAAACTCCCATTCAGCAAGGATCCTGAGACGTAAGGTAAGCGGTGGCCACTCGCAGATTCACTGCCTCAGAGCGTCGATTGGAGAGAAACCCTGATCTAAGACTTCCATACGAGGACTTCATGGAGGAGTATATTCGGCTTGGGCATATGGAGCAGGTGACGTCGCAGCAGCGAGAGGAATTACGACACTTCCTTCCACATCATTGTGTCCTGAAGCCCGACAGCAGTACAACCAAGCTGCGGGTGGTTTTCGATGCGTCCAGTAAGACGACCAACAACGTTTCGCTGAATGATGTCCTTCACACAGGGCCTACTGTCCAGGATTACCTTTTTTCGATACTCCTGCATTTCAGAATGCCTTGTTTCGTATTCACCGCCAACATCGAAAAGATGTATCGGCATGGCTTAATTTGGCTTAATTTGGAGAAATAGTTCAACGCAACCAGTGCGATACTTTCAGTTGAAAACAGTAACATACGGCGCAACGTGTGCCCCGTATCTAGCTACAAAATGTCTACAGGTTCTTGCACAGGAGAACCGGCAGAAGAGGCACCTGGGCAGCAGCGCGTTGGAGAAGGGTTGCTATATCGACTACGTCATGACCGGGGCAGACAGCTTAGAGGAGGCACTTCGCAAACAGGTGGAACTATGTATCATGTATCATACTCTCGAGCGCATGTATGCATTTGCGCAAATGGTGTGTGTTGAAGCAGATTAAACCTGAGGACCAACAGATGCAGCTGGACTTTATTAGTTTAAATGAGAACTATATTAAGACGTTAGGAGTCATTTGGCGTCCGAAGACTGACGAGTTCCAAATCCAAATCAACCTGGATCCAACCGAGGCGAAATTCTCCAAGAGGACGGTGGCATCTGATATAGCTAGAATGTTCGATCCATTGGGCATTCTGGCTCCTGTGATAGTGGCAGCTAAGCTATTCCTGCAGGAATTATGGCGATTGGAATTGGACTGGGATGCAGCATTACCAGCGGGGATCCATACCCAGTGGTTCCGATTTTCTCGTCACAACAGCACAGGCGAGAAACCCGTGCAAGTACAGTTGCACACCTTTTGTGATGCCTCCAAGAAGGCATATGCTGCAGCGATATACATGCGGTCTACACTGAAGAGGATCAAGACACTTACTGTTCCGCGCCTGGAGTTGTGTGCGGCGAAACTAGGCGCTGAGCTCATAAGACGAGTTAAGACAGCGCTCAATCTGCAGAAGGTTTTTCAGATATTCTGGACCGATGCCGACATCATCTTGGCGTGGATCAATTCTACTGCATCATCGTACCATACTTTTGTAGCGAACAGGGTCTCGGCCATACAAACCCTCTCAAGGCCGGACCGATGGCGACACGTAGCTTCTGAAGACAACCCAGCTGACATCGTATCACGTGCAATGGCGCCAGCTGAATTGAGCCGCTGTAATATGTGGTGGCAAGGACCACAATTTTTATCCGGGGCAGAATCAGTTTGGCCTTTTGAGTATCGGAGTGGGGGCCCTTGCGACTTGGAGACGAATCGGACCAAGACCGCTATGGTAACGGCAGTGGCTCCTGAAACACACTTTATTCAGCGGATCCAACACAGTAACTCCTTCAAGAGACTGCAGCGCATAGTGGCTTACAGGATGCTGTTTATCTGTGGTCTCAAGCCGGCAGTCGAGTAATCTCAACTGACAAGTCAAGAGCCCACGAGCGATGAATTATCCACAGCCCTGGAGGTCATCGTGAGGCTGTGTACAATCATTAACTTTTAACTGCGAATTTTTCGACATCAGGTCGGAGAGGCAAGTCTCCAAGCACAGTCCGTTGGTGGGACTGGCGCCATTCCTGGATGCAGAGGGCATAATCTCTGTCAGTGGAAGGCTGGAGGCTGCCAAAATCACGTTCAACGCCAAGCATCCCATTGTGCTACCGTTCAAACATCCGAGAGAGATCAGAGTTGCTGATGATGGACATCCATCGCGACCACTGCCATTTAGGTGCGCAGTCACTGCTCGCTAGCACTAGACAGCGGTTCTGCCCAATTCGAGGAAAAAAACTCGCGATATCCATCGTTCAACGGTGCATTTGGTGCACCCGAGTCAAGCCTAAGCTGTTTTCACAAGTCATGGTAAACCTGCTGAGTGCACGCATTCAGCCAGCCCGTCCTTTCGTCAACTCAGGCGTGGATTTCTGTAGGCCTAGGATGATCCATTACCGAGGTAGAGGTACCCGACCGCAAAAGGGGTACCTAACCATATTTTGCTGTTTCGCTACAAAGGCCGTCCATCTGGAGCTAGTCAGCGATCTAAGGACAGAGGCATTAATCTGTGCTCTTAAACGTTTCATTGGACGACGAGGACGCTGCCGAAACCTTTTTTGGGGCAACGCCACCAACTTTGTGGGAGCTCACAACCAGCTATCAGAATTGTCGTCCTCATTATATTCCAAAGAAGCACGTCAAGAAGTAACAACAGCGTGCTCCAGCCGGGGAATCGATTTCCATTTCATCCCTCCTCGCGCGCCTCATTTTGGCGGCTTGTGGGAGGCGGCGGTTAAATCAGCCAAAAATTTGATCCGTCGAGGCGTTTCGTCGGCGGCTCTCACCTACGAATAGCTGCATACCTTAGTGGTTGAGGTGGAAGCTATCTTAAACTCTAGACCACTGACTCCGATGTCAAACGATCCCAATGATTTGGCAGCCTTAACTCGAGCACACTTTCTCATCGGAGAACCCCTCATACCCATGGTGGATGGTCGCGCAGAGCCAGGCACCGGAGATCTGCATGCCCAATGGAAGCTAATCAATCACCTCAAACTCGAATTCTGGAGACGGTGGTCGAACGAATACTTGGCGCAGTTGCTGCATCGTGTCAAGTGGAGACAATCACACCCCAATGCGATACCGGGTGGCCATCATAAGCGAAGATAACACCCCATCGATGAAGTGGCCACTGGGGCGAATTATCAAAACGTACAAAGGCGCCGATGGTTTCGTACGCGTCGCGGATGTCAAAACCACCTCCGGAACCTTGAAAAGGCCAATGCACAAACTGGCCCCGTTACCAGTACTTGATGACTCACAGTCTAACGAAGAACCATCTCAAGCAAGTTCCCCCCACTTGATGAAGGAAGGGTCTCAGATCAGCGGCGACGACATGCCGAGGACAAGGCGGCAATCGATGCGAACCGGCAAGTCAATTGTGGCGCTCCTCTTGATGTGTCTGCTAGCTCCCATAGCCCACACCTTTCCAACACAAGGCTTAACAACCAGACCCCATACGGGTCTGTATTTTCAACCTTTAGCCTACTTATCTTCCAACGAGTTGAAGTTGCTCATTTATTACGATTTGGGACCGTATTGGCGGGAATTGGCTGTTCTACAGGACAGGACGAACCTCTTACAGCAGCTGTGTGAAGGTGGAATCGTGCAGACCAACTGCCTACATGTTATAGATCATTTCCGGCACTTTGAAAGGGAATTCTCGAGCATCAACCAAATCTTGAGAATCAGGTCCAAGAGAGGTGCTATCAATATAGTGGGTGGCCTTGCACGATCATTGTTCGGCGCTAGACGACGACTATGCCAATCAAATGGCCTGGACCATCAAAACCATGCAAGGAAGACAAGACAAGCTGCACACACTGCTAACCAACCAAACTTCCATCATCGACTCAACGCTGAACATACTTGGGAAAACCGAACAAATTTCCCAAAAAACGTTTCACAGCAATAGAGAAGGAATTAACCAAACTGACCAATACCATCAAGGCTCCTCATCCTGAGGGAAGTCAAACCCCGATGCTCAACTTGATCACCACGCTCTTCTTGCAAATGACACTCATCACCGTCAACTTGCAGAGAATGCAATCGTCCCTCACCAGCTTAGTCACGGATACTCAACACGGGCAGTTCAATTCCTTGTTATTGTCACAGCAACAATTGGGCACAGAGATGACAAAGACCAGAGAGCATCTGCCCGAGAACCAGCGGCTACTTATACACCAAGAGAATATCCTACAACTCTTTCAAATAACGTCAATCAGCGCCAAAGTGACCACCGATTTCGTCATCTTTGAACTAAAGATTCCACTGGTAGCAGCAACGACCTTCGAGCTCTATAGACTTCTCGCAATACCTAGGGTAAGATCCAACAAATTAGTGGCCACACAACCATCTTCACAGTATTAGATAATCACGCCGCACCGTGACATTTACTACCCACTCTCGAAGGCGGAGTACTCATCCTGCATCTAAACGGAGTCAAACATTCATAGTCTAAGATACGTATATAAAACTACCTTCACCAATCGAGTAACCGGACGAAAAGGTTTTTTTTACAAATTAAAATATGTTAACGAATGTAACGGTGATGGGTTGCCTAATAAAATCCTGTCAAGGATATTTTTGTTTAATTATATAAAAGGTTATTTTTTTTCAATACCTTCACCGATCGAGTAACCAGAAAAATTTAACACCAATTGAAAAGAATATGCAAACGTAGGGTTGCCTACCTTTTTCTTGTCAAGGCTATAGGGTTGCTTAATTTAAACAGGTGATTAAAAAATGGTACCTTCACCGATCGAGTAACCAGATAAATATATCAAAATAAAGATAATTTTTTTTCGAATACGATGGTATACGGTTGCCTATGAAAAACTTGTCAGAAATTAGGGTTGTCAAGCGTTGAAGTTTGAAAATTTTAGACGGTTGGAAGGGAGCGAGAAAGAGCGCCTTTATTTGATCCAGTGCGATAGACGAAGATGCAGCATAGCAACCGTTAGCCCCACATCAGCCGCTTGAAATAGTGCATGTGGCTCCACGCGACAGAGCCAGATTGCGTAAAATTAGAGCCTACGAATTGCGGTTAGTTTTTCGAGAACTATTTAAAACCAATAGGATATATTGCCGACCAACACCTTTAAAAATCAATGATATAATGAAGGTGATTGATAGAGAAAATGATGATGACGAATCCGTCGAGCCTGAGAGCAGCTTCATTGATGCAGAGTCAGATGAAGAATCAGATTTGTAGTTGCACTCGTTCATTGTGAATAAATATTTGTTTATTTTTTTATTATATTATATTAATGTCACTATTTTCTTTAGTTCTTAAATAAATAATCATTTAATACACTACACATTAAAATTTTTGTCATACATGTTTCCTTTTCATTTATAATTTCTTTACATTCCTGTGTATGTGTGGTTGTATGTGTTTGTGCATGCGAAATTTTTCAGATTTTCTTGCAAATTATATTATTCATATTCAGTCTTTAAAAATAAACGAACTTCGCAAGATAAGTATTTTACCCATTTATTATTATTTATTAATAAATATTTTGAATAATTTGCTATATTTTGACAAAATATAAATCAAAGTGTTTTGAAATTACACACTCTATACATTTAATGTTCAACACCATCATAAAACGATGGAAATAATTGCAGAGTATCTTTTCAGTTGCTCCAAAACGACGGTTAACACTCAAACTCATACACTGACTTGTCAACAGTCAACAGAGCATGCGCACTCTGTTTCATAGGCACGAAGATGCGGGACTCATTGCTATAGCGCGTCTTACTCCGCCGCATTTAATATTGCGTATATGCTATCCCTTTCCCGCTCCTGCACTATGTCAAGCGGCTGATGGGCGGCTAACGGTTGCTATGCTGCATCTTCGTCTATCGCGCTGGATCGAATAAAGGCTCTCTTTCTCGCTCACTTCCAACCGTCTAAAATGTTCAAACTTCAACGCTTGACAACCCTAATTTCTGACAAGTTTTCATAGGCAACCGTATACCATCGTATTCGTAAAAAAATAATCTTTATTTTGATATATTATTTATCTGGTTACTCGACTGTGAAGGTACCATTTTTTAATCACCTGTTTAAATTGAGCAACCCTATAGCCTTGACAAGAAAAAGGTAGGCAACCCTACGTTTGCATATTCTATAGAGTTCGGACTTTCAATTGGTGTTAAATTTTTCTGATTACTCGATCGGTGAAGGTATTGAAAAAAAAATAACCTTTTATATAATTAATCAAAAATATCCTTGACAGGATATTATTAGGCAACCCATCACCGGTTACATTCGTTAACATATTTTAATTCGTAAAAAATACATTTCGTCCGTTTACTCGATCGGTGAAGGTGGTTTTATATACGGATCCTGTACTATCACATTTGCCGACAGACTCATCCATTATACAGTAGGGAATCCAACATGAGTCGATGCGAAGTCGACTTGTTGAAGGGAATTACACCCGCGCCCAAATGCACCTCGGTGGAATTACACACCTCATCTGTCTGGTCCAACATCCCTCAATCGAACGAATGGATCTACGCTTTCGTCAACCAAACCATCGCTCACCTAGTATGTGGCAGCAACACTTCCACACTGTCGTTGCGGGGCTCCGGTATCCTTCAGCTGGGGGTGGCCTGCACTCTCAAAACCGACACGGCAAGCATCTAGGGGCACTACATGTACGAGGGCCAAGCCATAACCGTGCACGAGGATCGTCAACACATTTCTACTGGTGGCGGGTCGAACCTTGTGGACTCTTTCAACGAGTCCACTCATTTCACTGAGCCTACATCTGAAATCGAGGAACTGCGACGACAACTACAAGCGCAAGATGTTTCATGGACCGATCAAGTGATCAACCACGACATCCACCAGTATACAATCGGCTACCTGGGCATTCTCGGATTAGTCGTACTGGTGACCTACCTCCGCTGGCGTTCCTGCAAACAACAATCCAACCTGCAGGTCGAACCACCCGTGCCGCTACCTAGACGATACAGCCTACCGCACACCTTGGAGGAGGTTGAACGAACCGTTCAACGGGGGGGGGGGGGATGTTGAGTTCCTGACACCCCTGAGCGCCCACCACGGCCTGATCCGGCAACATCAACGCTTAGTTATTAAGGTTAATTCACCGTAATAATTAGCTCATTTGTAATCAATAAGATTGATCAATCATTCACTGTTCCCTTTAAGAACAATTGAATTCAATAATTTTATTCAATTCAAATATTTTAATTCAATTCAATATTCATGAATACTAAATTTTGCCACACTGTAATTCCATTTGCTATTTTTCATTCCCAGCCAAATTGCTGACCATGCACATTCATCTAGTGCATTTGTCCATGAAATGGATCCGTAATCGAAGAGATTGGACAAAGGCAAACGTGCCCGTGAAAAGACGCAAACTCAGCGTTCCTTCTCTGGCGCGTTTGTCTGGTCAACAAATTTCGTTAGAAATTGAACGTGGGTGAATGGCTCGGCTGGCTCAGTCGTGGAAGGAAGGCGAGTCGGTCTACAACACGACAGAAAGGTGTCGATTAATATAAAGTGGCTTGGTGCATAATTAATGTTTACGGTTAAATGCCAAAATTATAGAGAATTTAATGTGAATTTAAGTTGTTTTGGATATAAATTTTGAGAAAGTAAAGAAGTCTTATTTGAAATTATTTAAAGTAAAACTTTAGTGCTCAATTAAACATAACTAGCTCGTTTAAACAGGATATCAGAAATAAAGAAGTGAAGAAGTATCGACGATTTGCAAAAGGATAAAAAAATCAAAGGTCGGGACAAAAGAGTCCCGGCTCAACATATATATACGTATATATATATGTATATATATATATATATATATATATATATATATATATATATATATATATATATATATATATATATATATATATGTATATATATATATATATATATATATATATATATATATATATATATATATATATATATATATATATATATACTTGTATATATACATTGTAAAAACGATGATGATACACTTGTGGAAAATGTCAGTTCACTTGCAAAAGGGATTCCGAAAAGTACAAAACACTCAAGCAGTCCAAGTATTATAATATTAAACTTTATTGGCTAAATACGGCGAGTTCATGGCATGCCCGAATGCTACCGACTGACTGACTACTTATCTGTCAAATTTTTGTTGAAATTATGCGTGTGCGACAGTGCGCCACTAAATTGCTTCTGGTGCTCAGTTTGAATTTGCCGTTACGGTTTGAATTTCTCGTTACGGTTTGAATTTCTCGTTACAGTCGGCCTTTCCTGAATACTCGGAATGTCCTCATTCCATTTCATCAGAATAATCCTCTTCGAGAAGTGGCTCATCCATCTGTGCCGTCGTAATCCATGGCTGCATCTTGTCGCGGAATAGTTATGCTTGACAGACCGTTGAGTCCTTTTAGCGTCGGGAATGTCCTTTAGAACATAGCGGCCATTTGGAAGGACGTCTGTGACTTCATATGGGCCTCTTCTCTAAGGCCGGTGCTTGCGACTTTCGCCTGTTGCGATTGCCGGACAAGCAACGAGCACGAATTTATCAACCTTGTAGCACGTGGGCTTGTGTTTATGAGTGTTCCTAGCGCTCGCTTGTCGTTCTTGAGCCATGTGTCTGATTTCCTCCAGATCCAATGTAAGTAGGGCGGTTGTCTTCTGCAGAGCTAAAGTCAATTTATTTCCAATGGCGTTTCTTGGTTCAAATGCGAACAGCAATTCATGCGGGGACCTTTTTGTGATTGAGTGGCGTGTTGAGTTCAGCCCCCATTGTATAGGATACAAGTTATCCCATTTGTTGTCCGATGTCGTTATTGTAGATAATTAGTTTATGATCGTTCTATTGTTCCTTTGTACTTGACCATTAGCCCAAGAGGAAGCAGTGGCATTCTACTATGGTGGAGCCCTTGATCAAGAACATATTCTTCAAAAGCTTTGACAATCAAAAAAGTTCTGCGGCGAGTAATAAGGGTGATTAAAGCTCCAAAAGTACCAATCAGACTGTTCAAAAACATCTTCGCTGTACTGGCCGTAGTGTCCTTGGTAACAATGAAAGTGACATACTTTGTGAAACCATCCACTCCCACTAAAATATAGCAATTTCCTTTCGAACTCTTTGGAAACGGTCCCACAAAATTCATATGTAGTGCTTCGAACGGGCGTGACGGTGTTGGTGTTACGTGATACTCAATTTCCTTCTTTCCCATTTTCACTTTGTGGTAGGCATAGTCTTTGCATGACGCCATGTAATTTTTGACGTATCTAATCCTAGGAAACCAGCAGTGCTTGTGGATTTCGTCTAACGTTTATTCAACTCCAAAATGGCCAAGTTTATTGTAGCTGAACACAACTCGCCATCTAACGTTACTTGGTACCCCCAATTCGTCGGTAAATTCTTCTCTTCTTCACGGAATAGCCATTACGGATTTTCTTCTCGTTGTCCACCTTGGTATGATTCTGCAGCACGTCGTAAATTCTTTGGAGCCATGGGTCTTGTTTCTGGATAGTCATAGATAGTCATGCTCATCTAAGTCAACTGTCAGTACCTCCATAGTTGCTTCATGTACTTCGTCAGCTACGGCTACTTGAAATCGATTGAGTGCGTCTACGTGACCCGTCCGATCACCTGATCGATAGACCATATCAAAATCAAATTCTTGGATCTTCAATAGCCAGCTAGCAATTCTCGGGTGAAGGTCCTTTTTATTCATTGTGAGCTTTAGTGAGCTGCAATCAGTCACGACGGTAAATCTTTTGTTTAGTAGATATACTCGAAACCGGCTCAACGATTTCACCACCGCTACTGTCTCGAGTTCATAACTGTGGAACTTTGCCTCAGAAATTGTAGTCACTCTGCTAAAATAGGCTACAAGGCGTAGCTTGCTGTTTTCTTCTTTTTGCATCAAGACTTCTCCCAAACTATCTTTACTTGCATCCTTGTGCAATTCATGCTGTTTCTCCGGGTCGTATAAGGATAACACTGGTTGCGATGTTAAAGCTGTCTTCAATAAATCGAATGCTCGCTGCTGAGTCTCTTCCCAGATAAATAGAGTATCCTTCCTCAGTAACAGTCTGAGAGATGCGGAGATACTTGCGATTTGTGGCAAAAACGACGAAAATAACCAGTCAAGCCGAGAAAGCTTATTACACCTTTCGCGTTGATAGGTTTTTTAAAGTTCGTGACAACTTCCAGCTTTACAGTTCCTGGTTTTATCGGGCCTTCCGACACTTAAGTGGCTAAGGTATTCGACTTGGGATTAGAAAAATTTGGATTTACTTCGTTGTAGTTTCAACCCTGCTTCCTTCAGACGTTGCAACACCTCCAGTTCTTCGAATCCCTCGTCCAAAGTTTCACTTGGCACAAGCGAATCGTCCATGAATACTAATACTTTATCCCACATATCAGAAAAGATTCGGTCCATTGCACTTTGAAATTCTACCGGAGCATTTACCAAACCAAATGGCATTCTATTAAATTCGTATAGCCCAAAAGGCAATATGAATTCCATCTTTTCTTTTGATTCTTCTAACACAGGTTACTAGTAATAACCGCTGCAGCAGTCTTGGGTGAATTGCACGAAGGGAAGGTGGACTGCGCGCCTCATCCTGGATGTGAGACCGTGGCCGTCGAAGGCATGGTGAGACTGTCTTCTATGTGACCCAGCTTTTGAGCGGACATGGATGGTTTCTGTCTTACCTGCACAAGATTGGTAAGTCTTGATGCTTGAAGGGCAGTTGATAGGGACGGCAGGTAATTTCGTCATTTGTTGTCAAGTCGATTTTGATAGCTTCACCATGAGCAACCCCCAGATCGGTCAAGGATTTTGTAAATGTGTCTTGGTACACCTCAAGTAACTGGTCAAGTCTGTCCTTGTTCTCTGGCTCAAGTTCAAATCAATTTTTTCCGTAAATTTCCATTGCCATCAGTGTCTCCGACTCTCGTGTAATTTCATCCTCTATAAGTTGAGTTGATATATTGCGTTTACTAAACTCCTCCCCTATAGTAGTTTCTTTTGGTTCTATGACGAATTATCCTCCTTGTTTTTGGAAATTCACGTTGTTTGCCCACTATCATACATTCCTCTTGCGCCTCGTCTGGTTTGATTACAACATTTACTTCAGCATTGATTCCGTCAATGTATATCATCAGATTTCGACTACCAATTGCTTGAATATCACCTCCAAATCCTCGAAGACTTGCCTTGAAGGAAGATACTCCAATTTGGTTACCTTAGCTACACTTTCCTTCATGATGATGCACGAACACCCAGTATCAATTAGGGCCGGAAATTGTTGACCATCGATCCAACCGGTTTTCTTGTACTTGTTTGTTGCACCTTGTCGGTCTCCGAGAGCATAGTTCACCTCCTTATTCGTACCTTTACTTTTTGGACAGTTTTTCGATATACGAGTATGTCCAACTTCACGGCATAATAACACTTGTTTTTATTGTTTGGCAAAGATATCTCTAGCATTTCCACAGTTACTTCTTGTTTGCCGGTTCGGCCTTTGTATGCTTTGTTTCCTTATTGTCCTTAGATGTGTGATGATTTCTAGTGGATTGCATCCTACCCTCGTACACAGTAATACTCTTCAGGACTGATATGATCGATTCGAACTCCTGTCCTACTAACTGCGTCGAAGATTTTGATCCAGAATTCCTCGTATGATGTAGTCGATCACTGTACTTTCCACTATCGTCGTATCCTGAGCTATTGCTAGCATCTCGTACGCATATGTCTCGAATGATTCATTTGGCTTTTTCTTACGTGTAGAGAGATTTAGATGCGCTTGTACTACATTTCTTGTTACTGGGAATGCGTTAATTAAGCTGCAACTAAAAGTGGCCCAGCTGTAAAATTCGTTGAGAAACAGTCCCACCATATCTGTTGGGCCTCGGATTTTCATGGTGCTAAGATACAGTTTGGATTTGGTGTCCCAACCATAAATATCTGCCACTTGATTCACTTATCGTACCCATTTAGTAGTAGCCCGTTTTATCAGTACGTTCGAATATGGGCAGCATTTGTTTACTACTTTTCGCTGGTTCCGGATTTTCACAGCGTTGATTGAAGAATGCTTCCCTCAGAGCATGAACTAACTCGTTCGTAGCGTCTGTAGTGCCCTCTCTATTGTTCGCGTAGCCTACATTATTTGCGCCAAATTGCCTGTTACTGGGGTATCGCAGCATGTTATCGCGATTCACATGAGTATTGGGCCATCGTCCGCCACTTTCACCGTATTCTGCACGATCATCACTTTGCGGGAAGTTACTAACATTTATCCACCGATTTGCGCAGCAACACCACGTGGCCGAAAATTAGTACGTCTTGCATCATTGCTGCGCCATTGTCGACCGATTTGCGCACCACTATCACTTTGCGGAAAACTCCTGCACTTCACATTGTCGTGACATTGTCTACCATTGTTTTCGACCTTTAGCTTAGCACCCAGGCTGTAAAGTGTTATATCCTCATAGCATTTTCCTGTTCTATCCACCATTGCTTGCTCCTTGGTTCCAGTATTCCCCGCAATGTTTCACGCATTGCTGTTGCCCAAGTGTTCATTTCACCGCTACCTTCGCCACCGCGTTAGTCCATGTCGCTAATCTCCCCTACGCAGGTCAATCCATCGCCTGATTTTCCAATTTCATCCCTTACTCGCCACAATCCTCGCGTCTCCATTTCGGCCATGATTTCAACATAAAATAGCATTTGTGCACCTTTCAAGTCGTCGGTGTCTTCGACAAAATATTTGCTTTGCAGCTCCTACACTCACATACGGCATTGACATATACATTTCACGCGCGCTCGTACCCGTCTTCCTCGCCGCTGTCATATTCAACGTGTTATTGTCTGCCATCTTGGCACGCTCCCTCTGTACGGCAATCCACTCTGCTTCCACCTTGCGCATTATCGAGTTCATGTAATCCTTGTACTCCTTAGAATCATGCTGCGATAATTCTTTCTCCTTGACTCTTTCGATACAATTGTCCGATTCGTGCGG
This sequence comes from Odontomyia ornata, assembly GCA_963969285.1. NCBI lineage: Eukaryota > Metazoa > Arthropoda > Insecta > Diptera > Stratiomyidae > Odontomyia > Odontomyia ornata. The sequence continues at coordinate 235,998,145 of OZ017740.1, read as the reverse complement.
CAGCGATTTCTCTTCTCGACCACTATTATTGTCGTTGTTGCTTTTGGTTGCCGTGATTGTAACAGATATATTGCGGGCAGTGATATGGATCCTTAATCCTCCGCACAGCTCCAGAGCATCGGAGCCTATAGATGTCTGCGGAGAGCTTCCATTGGCCCTACCAACTCTGGATGAAGTTTGTTCCATCATCAAAACTAAAAAGAATAATACAGCGCCGCGCATCGATGAGATTCCAGCGGAACTCATCAAATATGGTGGCAGCAGTGTCCATCAAGCTGTTCACAAAGTCATGCAGTGTATTTGGCAACAAGAACATATGCCGAAAGAGTGGAGCCAATCAATTATATTCCCTATCCACAAAAAAGGTGACAAGCTACAGTGCGAAAATTATAGAGGCATGTCACTACTTTGTACGGCATACAAAATATTTTCTAATATCTTAGAAAATAAAATCAGGTCATACGCCAACAGTATTATTGGGGAGTATCAAGTTGGTTTTAGAGCAGGTAGATCGACAATAGACCAATTGTTCATAGTGAAGCAGGTACTTGAAAAATGCTGTGAGTTCAAAATAGACTTACACCAAATTTTCGTTGACTTCAAGCAAGCATACGACAGTATTGATCGTTACGTACTGTACCAAATAATGCTTTGCTTTGGCATCCCAGCCGAATTAGTCCGTCTTACCAAAACGACAATGACGTCGACGACCTCCCAAGTCCGCATCAATAACCAACTCACCGATGCCTTTGACACAAATATCGGGCTGAAGCAGGGAGATAGGCTGGCCCCATTGCTATTCAATTTGGCTCTGGAGTACTCGTACGTCATAAGGAAGCTACCTGTTGATACACGAGGTACATTACTATACAAATCCTATGCGGACGACATCAACATCTTGTCACGGTCATTAACAACTCCCAAAGAAGTATTCCTGAAACTCGACAGCGAAGCAGAACTGGTAGGGCTACAAATCAATGAAAATAAAACAAAGCTCATGACGCAGTCGGGGAAAAATACCTCAAATATACAAAATACCACACTTGGCGAATGAAGTATGGAGAATGTTAGCGAATTTGTATTTAGGCGCCAAAGTAACGAAAACGGGCAATGAAAGAGGCAAAATAAGCCGAAGAATACAGCTTGCAAATAATATATTTTATTCAGTATTGACGATCTTGAAGACCAGCTGCATACACAGGAAAACAAAGCTCCAAGTATACAAATCTGTGATAAGACCTGCGTTATGCTATGGGTGTGTAACATGGACCCTAACCCAAGCATCCGCAAATAATATATATTGTACGCCTTTGAGCGACGGGTCCTGAGGCGAATAATTGGAGCGAAGCTAGACGGGACCAATGGCGAATTCGACACAACCATGAGCTGTATGAAATTTTTGACGAACCGGAGGTCTCAAGGATTATAAGACTGCGGAAGCTGCAATGGGTTGGCCACATGAATTGTATGGACGAACACACACACAGACACACACTTGCTTGCTAGTTTATATGAAGGTATATGGCGAAATCTGGAAGTGCCGACGAGAATTCGTAGTTTTGTTTGGTTTCGAGACGGATTTCAATTGTCAAATCCAGATGGTCCGCGAAGAACATCGAAGCGCTCCTTCTAAAGTGAATTTCGTTTCATTTCATAGATCCGTTCATATTTTATTGATTTTCAAAGTTAAAAGAATCAGATTTTGTTTATTTCCTCAAGCTGTTAGTAGAAGGAGTTGAACGTGTGTTTCATTTGGTTGTTCTAAATGATGTAGTTGTACAGTGGGCAGTGCAAGGTGAATTTTTAGCATGCAAGATATGTGATTTTTACGCCGTACTAGCATTTGCATCCTGCCTAAGTAGGCTGAAAGCTCACGCCAGCTGACCAAAAGAAGGCTGAATACTACAAATGCAAGTTTCTACTGGAAGGCTTGTTACATTAGGTTGGTGTTGGCCAGAATCTATTTAGTGGCGCACTAGTCGCACATATAACTTCAACACAAATTTGACAGATAAGTAGTCAGTCAGTCGGTAGCATTCGGGCATGCCATGAACTCGCCGTATTTAGCCAATAAAGTTTAATATTATAATACTTGGACTGCTTGAGTGTTTTGTACTTTTCGGAATCCCTTTTACAAGTGAATTGACATTTTGCACAGGTTATCATCGTCGTTTTTACAAATCAGAAGTGGGATATAATCCATATCTTCTTCTTCTTCTTAGCACTACAGCCCCTCTCGGTCCATTGACCGCGTCCTCCGATTCCGAAATCCAAGCAGCGATGAACTGTCTTCGTCGACCGAGTCAGACCAACGTTTCCTCGGTTTCCCCACTGGTCTCCGGCCTTCAGTTCTCCCAACGAATACCTGTGTATTTCCTCGGCTTCTCCCCTGGTCTCCGGCCTTCAGTTTTGTGTGTGTGATTGATATAGAATGATTGTTTGAAAAGAAAATTAAAAGAAAGGATGCCATTCTTATACAACAACTAGAAGCTAGCACAATTAATGTTTTATAATCATCTGCGCTGCTTCGAATCAATAAAAAAATTTTTATTTTAAATAGTGTATATATAAATCATACGTTAACGAAATGATACTTCCTTATTGAAATATTTGGAAAGTAAGACGCAACCGATTATAACTGTCGACTAAGTTGATTTCTACGATCATCCTAATAAACTAGATAAATCAGGGCAAAATTGTGTTTAATGAAAAAACTGGATTTGGCCTAGGTCCTCTATAGTTAACATTCCATCAACAGCTCCATACGCAGCAGTTGCCTCCGCCTCAGCAACGACTACAACCAAGACCCACACAGCCCCAATCAGTAGATAAATACTTACCTCCCAGTTTGCACAGCACTCAGCCGGCATTTATAAATTTTATAAAATTACAATGAGATTGGAAGTAATCCGTTCTGGCGAACAACAGGAAGGGGAGTCTCATTGACAACGATTTGGCGGTCGTCGGAACGAGAAGTAGGTCGCGAACGGCGACGGTAAGATGTTAAATTCATGAAGGAACGTTAAATTGAAGACGGAAAAACGGAAAAAAGAACGGTTGGAACAATGTGAAAAGAAGGACAGTTTCTCGTTCGATTCGTGATAGTCAATCGAGTAATTACGTACGTTCGTTGTGTTGGACGGATTTGGTTGCTAGTGAAATCAGCTGTGAAACGGAATTGCCGTGTGAAAAACAGACCCCAAATGTTTCCATTCAGCCCCAAATTCCCGTGGAAAAGTGAAATTTCCTTTCAATCTTCTCCGCAATGAGCGCAATTCCCGAAATAGCCGACCCTTGATATTAGGTGTGAGTTGATTAAGGAGTTGCGTAATCCAACGGTGTCGAAAAGGGCCCGCGACAGCGTTTTCCTACGATTTCTATTTGAACATCCGAATGGAAGAGTAAAGTGTGGTACTAAGTAGTTTGAAAGCGGAGCAAATGTTGACCCCTTTAAATGGTTGCTTTTTGCAAATAAATAATTATTGACTAAGTTGCGAGCTTAGGATTGGAAAGGGATGTAAACGGACAAGTGCACCTTGGGAGGTGCAAAATAATAAGATAATCCGAGTTCCATAGCGAATTCAAGTAAAAATTCACTTGGTGGAGACGACTGGAATGCAATAGGATTTGCAACTGCAGCAGCAGAGACGAGTGGAAAGTGCGCTAATTTGTAGGGCCTAATTTGGATTTAGAAGGCTTTGGACGTTGTATTATTGCATCGATGACAACGCTTTGCGCAAGAGAGAATTTTCAGACAGATCTAATGAGCAAAGCTAAGTAAAAAACCATTAACAGCGCTGGGTTGCAGTATCTTTCGGTTGTGTACGGTTTCAGCATACTTGATAGTGTTTGAAATTCCATTCTATATGGACATCGGTTCCGCACTGTCCGAGGAGGGAAGCATTGATGAATGGGTGTCGTGTCTTCAATGACAACAAAAATAAAAATGGTTGATTCGTTTTGTGGTAGTGAGCTATTTTCGATGTTGCTTCGGAGGGCAGTCACATTAAAATCAGGAATTTTTAGATTCTTGCGGTGGCATATAGTTTTAATGCGGTCTTGTACATATTAATGAGGTGCTATTCGAAGCGTAAACGTTCGTTTAATGGTGCGATTTGCGGGAAATTCTTAGACGTGAATTACCTACCTGGATTACAAATTGGTACATCTCTCTAGCTGTACCAATTTGTAATCCAATTGATAGATTTTGTAAAGTTGAAAAGTTGAAATTAAATTCTGAAAATTTTAATGTGCAAGATGCACCACATACTGACCGTCCAACCACTACTGGTGACGAAAAAATTAAGGCGTTAATCGAAACTAACCATATATGACAATTCGAGAGATAGCAGAAAAGCTCCACATATCGAATTCAATTGTTTACTTGCAGTTACAACAGCTTGGTTACGTAAACAAATTGGATGTTTGGGTTTCTCACGAATTGAAGGAAATCGACCTCACCAACCGCTGAATCGTAACCAAAACGTCTCATTACTAAAAAGAATCAAAACGGGTGGTGATTATTTGCGATAACGTAGTCTGAAAACGATCATGGACCAAGCAAGGTCCCCAAAATCAACATCCAAAGCCAATATTCACCAAAAGAAGATTATGTTTCTGTCTTGGGAAAGGTTTTGATAAAATTCTATCTAAATTGGGTATCCTCTTACAACCCGATGCTAGCAATATATTCAACGGGTGGTTCTAATCATGCCTCCATGGGTTATTTCTTTACCAATATAGCCAGATAGAATGTTATCCATGGATATAAAGAGGAAAGCAACAGCGCATAGAATTCCTCTGGAGTATTAATCAGGAAACCGGGTAAAGATCGACTTTGTTTGGATTTTCGCGGGCTGAATCAGGTTACCATCAAAGATGCTTATTCTCTTCCTCACATCGATGTATTACTCAGTCAGTTACATGATACTAAATACATTTCCGCATTTGATTTAAACGATGCCTCCAGGTAAATTCCATTGGAAGACAAATCTCACGGGGAAAACGGCTGGGCGTCCCTTATATCAATTTAAGGTGATGCCGTTTGGATTGTGTAATACCCCTCAACGCATGTTTCGACGTGGACAAATTTATGAAACCTCTCTTACCACAGGTTAGAAGAAGAGTTTTCATTTGAATGATTTGTTAGTTACTACGCCGGATTTTGAATCTCATCTACTTTTACCAATAAAAGTTGCTGATTGTCTTCGCAATGCTGGCCTCACAATCAACGTTGGTAAAAGTCATTTTTGTATGAAAGAAGTTAAGCATTTGGGATTCATATTCGAGGATGGTAAATTAAAGACGGATCCAACGAAACTCGCTGCAGTTAGAGATTTGCCAGTCCCCACTTCAATAAAGCAAACTCGTCGTTTCTTAGACATGACAGGATGGTATCATCGTTTTGTACCTAAAAACGATTTTTTTTGTGGTAGGGAGGTGAATGCCCATTCACGCACAGAGTGTGGGACTCCCATGCTCGCAAGAAGGCGACTGGACTACCCACCTCCCCTATCAACCTGAGAACCTAGCCTGGAACCTTTTGACACATTACTTCGGGCCGGGTCTCGTTTTGTTACGCCGTTGCGGCGTCTTCAAGCTGGGGGATCCCTCTTCTAGCGGTAGGCGAAAGGGTAAGAAGAAGTGCCAGACAAGCGATTCCCCAGTCCCAGCACCCCCGGCTACTGTGAGTCCCTTTTATCTTTTAGGACTGCCCGAACATAATGTGCCACCTGGTTCCATTTGTCAACCGATTCGAGCATTACCGGGACTATATTATCCAGGGTGAGCTCTCCCGTCTTCCTGTAAAGGGCCTTTCGCAGCCTGTCCCATTTTATGCACGCAAAAAAAGTGTGGCATGTATTGTCTTCCTCTCCCAGTCACTACCGACAATCGGAGGACCGTGACTTACCAATCTTGTGCAGGTAAGACTGAAAACACCCGTGCCCGCTCAAAAGCTGGGTCAGATAGAAGTCAGTCTCACCATGCCTTCGAATAAGTCACATCCGGGATAAGGCGCGCAGTCCACCTTCCCTTCGTGTGAATCACCCAAGACTGCTGCCAATCGTTGAGTGAGCGCTGTCTCTCTTCGCGGACAGCCATCTCCCACGCATCCTCGTTTCGACGCAGATAAATAGAGCGGCGCTCTCTAGCAAGAAGGCCGACAGGTAGCACGCCTGCAATGACTTTCACCGCCGAATCAGAGACTATCGAGTACGAAGATGCAATTCTCAGCGCTCCTCTTCTCTGTACCTGTGCCAGGCGTATTCGGTAAACCTCCTTACTGCGAGCGTCGCTCCATACCTCTGCTCCGTACAGTAGCACTGACGCTATAGCACTCATCAAGAGGCGTCTTCTTGATGGGCTGGGCCCTCTACGTTGGCCATAAGTCGACTCAGAGCCGATACTCCCGAAGCTGCCTTCTCAGCCGTTGCTCTGATTTGCTCAGAGAAACTCATCTTCGAGTCGATCAGTAGCCCCAGGTACTTCGCCGCTGGTTTCGATTCGATTTGTATGTCTCGAATACTGATCATCCTTACTCTAGGGATTCTCTTTTTTGTCAAGATGACCACTTCGGTTTTCTCCAGTGCTAGACTGAGCCTGCGAGCAGCCATCCAGTCTCACTCGGCGCATTAGCATACCTAGCCTAAGTTGTGCTTATTCAACGGTGCGTCCAGCGACAAGAGCCACAACATCATCCACATAGCCGATCAAGCTCGATACGCTCCACAGGTCTGGACTAAGTATAGATCCCTGGGCTACACCCGATGTAACCGCCATCTTTCGATGGTCCTGTGTCGTGTCGTAGAGCAGGCTTCGGTCCTTTAGGTAGTCCCTCAAAAGCCGCATTAGATATTCTGGAACTTGAAAAGAGTTTTCCAGCGTATCCAGAATATTCCACCCATCTAACGGAGTTCCTGACGTCGAGTGTCACCAACAGGACGATCCGTCGCTTGGTGCGACTATGTGACTCTGCCTTTTGGACCGCGCTTAGCACCTCTGCAATCGCATCAATGGTAAAACGTTCTACTCTAAAGCCGTACTGCCGAGGAGATAGGTCCCCAGCAGCACGAATCGCGTCAGTGAGTCTTCCCTTGATGAGTTTCTCTTGCACTTTCCGAGCCGTGCTCTAGCACTTTCCCAGCCGTGCTCTAGCACTTTCCCAGCCGTGCTCTAGCACTTTCCCATAACGGGCGGTATGCAGACGGCGATTTTCCTTCCTCTTGAAGATCAGCACGAGCCTCACCACCTTCCATCGTACCGGGAAAACCCCGTCCCGTAGGCAAGCGTTAAATGTGCTGAGCAGCAAGTCAGGACAATGGCGATAGACAAGCTGCAACACCTCAGCCGGGACACCATATGGACCTGGAGTCTTCCTTGCTTTCAATGAAAGGACTGCCTCCTCCAGTTCCGGCTGTGTGAAGTGTGGACACTCGACTGCTGTTTCAAAACACGGGGAAGAGTCCCCGCATTATCTTGTCCATCTTTTACGCATCATGTATGCAAGGCTTCCGTAAGGCGCCAAGCTTCCGCATATCTAGCTTGTAGCCAAGGCCCTACAAATCCTTGTTCACATTGTCCACTAGGGCTTGCCAACAGCTAGCCTTGCTATTGTTAATCAATTTGCAAAGGCATTTCTTGGCCGACTTATACGCTGCCACCCGGTTGCATGCCTCGTCACGGTTCCGCGCCCGTTGAGCCTCACTCCGAAGCTTGTGACATTCCCTTCGCTTTTCAGCGATTTTAGTTGACCACCAGTACACCTGGGGCTTGCTGTGCCAGGGTTTTCGTCGGGGCACAGAACCGCCGCAAGCAGTCGTAATTATGCTCATAGTTGAGTTCACCATATCTTGAGTTGCCAGCTCTTCCGTCCCCTCCGAAGCTCCCTGCAGCAGGGCACCTTCTGTGAGCACCTCGACGAACCTCTCGACGTCCATCCTTCCGATGTTCCATCCAGTTATAGAAAGCCGAGAGCACGGACGTCGCGAGCCAACATCACTAATCTCAAGTAGAATGCACTGATGATCACGGACTGAGTAGTCCTCTAATACTTTCCAATTGTGTATCCTCCGTACTAAGGACTCCGAGGCGAAAGTCACGTCCAGTATGGTTCCCTCACAGCCAATACGGCGGAAAGTCGGCGTATTTCCGGTGTTTAGTACAACGAGCGCTGTCCTGGCCGCCATTTCCAGGATTCGTTTTCCCCGCGGATCTGTTTGAGGCATGCCCCATTTGATTGCTTTCGCGTTGAAGTCTCTCCCAACGAGCACGTTGCCGGTGCCCTCCAGAGTATTAAGCTTGGCTTGGAAAGATGATATCGATTCGTTTGTCGTTAGGTACACGCTAAAGAAGGTGATCTCTGAACACCGAACCCACACGAAACCATCCCCCCGTCCACAACTCTCCGCTTGGAAATCACTGTGCCGAGCCCAGATAGCGGCAGTACCAGTTTCGTCAGGATACCATAATGCGGAATTGCTATCATGGTGTTGCTCACTCAGCAGCAAAAAGCCGGCTTTCATGTCCCTCGCAAACTGCTAGAGCAGATTTCGGGCGGTTGAACTGTGGTGTAGGTTTAGCCGCAGGATGCGGGTCATTTAAGTTCTGATTTTGCCTTGGCTAGGGCTTTCTGGAAAACCCGGCATTTTCCTGATTCCAAGACGTGTCCAAAATCAGGTTTTGGATCATCATCCTTGCAAAGGATACAGTGTGCCTCCTCCGTACACTCTTTTCTTTGATGTCCCATTTCACCGCATTTGTAACATAGGGAACTCCTATCGGGTCCTTTGCATACTTGTGCAGTGTGACCATAGCCAAGGCATTTGAAACAATGAAGGGGCGTTGCTTTTCGCCGTATCCTACAGACAACCCACCCTATTCGTACTTTGCCCTTGTTCAGGAATTGTTCGGCGTCCTTTTCGGTCAAGTGAACTATGGCCATGCGTTGTCCCCTATTGTTTTCTGTTGCCAGTCTCGCGTTGTTCCTGCCCACGCTAGGGAAATCCCTTCTGATGGCCTCTTTTACCTCGGGCAGATCCGTGACGCAGTCAATGTCTCTTAATTCGATCGTTGCCATCGGCTCGAGCGAGGCTATACATAGTTGCGCTTTTGCCGAGGACTTTCTTTACTGCGTCGCAGAATGCTTCCTTATTGTCGGCCTCTGCTCCGAATTCGACCAGTATGTGGCCCGACCGCGTTGGTCGTACTGCTTTAATGGTAGTGTTGGTGTCTTCGGGCCTTACCTTTCTCCTGATGTCCCGCAGCACCTCCGCGTAGGATCGGCCATCTTGGGGTTTTACGAGCAGTGCCTGCTGCTGGGGGCTTCGTCGGGGCTTCTATCTCTCCTGTTTTGCATCAGGTCTTTTTTCTTGTTGGTCGTCCATGCGAACTTTACTTTCTGGAGTTTCTTTGCGGGTTTCTTCGCTCCTTTTGTCAGCACTGTCTCGAACCCGTGATCTGGCGTTCCACGCCCATCAAGTGCCTCTTCCTTCCTTCTTCTATCCCGATCTCCTTCGATTGAGCTAGACGCCATTCTTTTATTGATTTTTGATTGTGGAGCTGTCTGCACGTGGCCTTTAGATTTTGCCCCCAGCGCTTCAATAGCCTTCTGGTCGTCTTCGGCCTTGAACCAGCTCCTCCGATAATGCCCTATGCGGTCTAGGAGCTCTAGTTCAAGGAGCCCAATTTTTACTGGTTTGCTGATTTTTAGGGAGTCGCTTGCAGATCCGCTATTCGGAATAGCCTTTATTCTTCTGGTCGCTGGGCGGCAATTGTACTTTGCGACCATCCTTGGGAGAGGTTATCGCTTTCTGTTTCCAAATACAGTACTTCCGCCACATTTTCGACGTTGGCTATGCAATCACACAACGTCGCTTTATTTGCCTGGTCACTCGTCTCTTTTCCTGCCGTAATCTCCTCGTTGACTTCAAGATGGTTCTTTATTATGTCGGGATCGGTCGGTTCGGTAACGATCGCAGCAGTGACCATCAAATTCTCAATGTTCTTTATATTTTCTTCGACCGCTCGAACATCTGAAGCGTCCTGCAGAGGTTCCCACTTTTTCTTTATAGAAACCTCTGGCGTTCACATAATTTTTTTGCTGCGCCCAAACGCCGCAGGAATCTAAGTCTGGACCAGATTGTCTGCGAATTTCCGTTTTTCGTCCGTCTTCACTGTCATTGTATTAATCGTCGTTTTTGTCATCGTTAGTACCACTCTCGATGTACTGTTAGCATCGTGGCTGCAATCCCTGGTTGCGTCGCCGTTGTTAGTATTATTTTTTATTTCTTTTTTTGGGTTATTCGGATCTTTTTTAAGTGGTTTTGGTTGCTTCAGTTTTATTGGGTCCCCCTCGGAGCTGTTATCTCCGTTCGTGTGTGTAGGCGCCTTTTTGGTCCCATGGTTATCTTTGCAAAGCAGGGAGGTAATGCGAGGGTTGGCACAAGCCCTTATGGGGACAAGTGCTCAGAGCCAGACCAGCGCTAATCGGGAGTCCGTCAACCGAACCTACACCACCAACCAAATGGTGTGAACTTCGAACGTACTATGAGGCCTGCCAAGGTTTTACCGGGACGGAGTGTAGCGTTACATTTATTATTCACACTACAAAAAACACTCAGTTAAAAATTTATTATTCACACTACAAAAAGCACTCAGTTAAAAATAACGTAAATGCCATTTCGATATACTTAGTTTTTATTTTCGCTAAATTTTGATTGTTAATATATGAAACGTGAATGGTGCAGCACTCACCAGTACAACAGCTTCTCAAACTTAATAAGTGCAACAAAGAAATGACTATCGGCCGAGCTTTCTGCCTAGAATGTGAAGAAGACGCGTCAGAGTAACAACCAACAGCCATAGCAACACGAGAAGATTTCAAATACATCGTATTGTTGCTATATTTATACGTTTCGAATTGTCTAAAATTTGATTTATCGCTTTGGCCCGGTCAATTTACCGCTTAGTCAAGCTGTCACACCTGGAACTTATAGTAACTACAACAGCAAAACATCAGAAATACCATCAAGCCGCCCAATAAATGTAATCGATAAACCCAAAGTCATACAAACGGATTTGCTGAACGGAGCTGGCAACGACAGAGCGCCTCTATCCAAAAAAGCACAAGCGCTTTCACGCAAAAGCCACAAGCGCCCCAACGAAAAAATCACAAGATCAATTTATAAGTAAGTTTTGTAAAAATCTCCCATAATTTAATTAAATACCCGATTATATTAATTTTAAAAAACGCACACGGCATAAAGGAAAGTTATAAAAGTTCATCCTATTTTCGGAGGGGTTGGACTTATTTTAAAAAAACTCCGCATAGTATATTTAAACTGGATAAAATCCGCATAGTATATTTAAACTGCCTTAGTAATTATAATAAGTATTATGGCTAATTCAGGGAATGGAGATTCTTCCCAGAACTCAATGAACGCGGTAGCTTTTAAAACTACCTACTTTTTGTAGTAACCTTCTTGCACAATGGTTTACCATTGTAGAAGCGAATTTTTCACTTAGAGGAATTACTGCTGAAACTACAAAATTTGAATATGTTATTGCTTCGTTACCACCTGACATGATAGAGTCAGTGTTTGATATCATTCAAAATTGTGCTGGAAATTCTACATCACCATATACCATTGTTAAGAAAGCGCTTATAGAAAGACATTCTCTTTCCGGGAATAAAAGATTAGAGAAATTACTTTCGGGAACTGAAATGGGTGATCAAAAGCCATCTGAATTTTTCCGAAAAATGAAACAAACTGCTGGAGAATCAAATATTGTTTCAGATGATTTCATATTGAAATTAAGGTTGAGAAAACTCCCACCTTTTATTCAGGCGATTATGAAAACTCGATCTAATTCTGATATTCAAACTTGAAATAAATTAGCTGATGATCTTTGGGAAATTAATCCTTATCAAAATTTCCATATTCATGCAATTACCACTACAAATTCTTCTAATTCTCTCGCTAGTTCTTCTAATTCTAATGATTTTACAATGGCCAAAATAATGTTAAGAAAAAATCAACAATTAAAAAATGAGATAAAAGAAATTAAAGAAATACTTAAAAATTTGAGTTTTAACCTTCAAAACAATAATAACAACTTTCAAAGTAATTTTCATCAAAATAACAATCGATTTAGAAATCGCTCTCGTTCAAGGAGTAATAGTCGATTTACAATATTTCAAACTATACTAAGCAACATGACTTATGTTGGTATCATGGAAAGTTTGGTGATAAAGCTAATAAATGTGTTTCACCTTGCAACTATAAACAGAATATTTTAAACTAAAAAGTTCCGTTATCCATGCGGCGGGTAACGAATATTCCGAAATTCAATCGAGCCGGTTATTTATTAAAGGCCCAATTACGAAATTTAGTTTTTTAATTGATTCTGGTTCAGACGTTTCAGTTTTGCCCGTCACTTCTTCTTTAAAATTTAGTAAACCTATTGAAGCTTTATCAGCAGCAAACAGCTCAAACATCAATATTTTTAGTTCTAAAATTGTAAAGATTAGTCTTGGCCTTAAAATATCATTTTTCCATAAATTTTTAATCGCTACAGTCTCCAGCTGATTTTTTAGTTTAATTGTTGATTTAAAGAAAAGACGCATTATTGATCAAAATACTAACTTGGGTTCTAATGGCAATGTAAATAGAACAAACTTAGCTTCATTAAAATTTTTCGAAATTGCATCTGAGTTTGGAAGTATTACAAAAGAATTTCCAGAATTATTACTAGAACCAGATTTCAATAAGCCATTTAAACATTTTATTGTTCACAATATTGTTACTAAAGGTCAATTACCAGTTTCTAAATTTAGAAGACTGAATAGTAATAAAACAAAATTTGCAAAAACTGAATTTGATTATATGATAAAAATCGGCATTTGCCGTCCTTCAAAATCATCATGTACTTCAGCTTTACATATGGTACCTAAACAAGAATCTTCAGATTGGCATCCTTGTGGCGATTACCGCCGCTAAACGCAAGAACTGAACCAGACAGATATCCAATCCCTCACATCCAGGATTTTTCAACTAATTTAAATGGTTGCATAATTTTCTCTAAAATCGATTTAATTCGCGCATATCACCAAATTCCTTTTGCACCTGAGGATATTCATAAAACTACTATTATTACCCCTTTCAGTTTATTTGAGTTTACCCGCATGCCTTTTGGCTTAAGAAATGCAGCTCAAACGTTCCAACGCATGATGCATAAAGTAGTTAGCGGTTTAAATTTGTCTACGTTTATCTTGACGATATTATTTTTAGTAAATCTAAAGAACAACATTAGGAACATATCCGGGAAGTTTTTACTCGTTTAACAAAATACGATTTAAAAATCAAACTTTCTAAATGCATTTTTGGTGTTCCTAATTTAACATTCTTAGGACATGATATTTCAGCAGATGGTATTAAACCATCCGCCACTAAAGTCGATACCATCACCAAATTTCCCATTCCAAGCTCCATAAAATCTACTCAACAATTTCTTGGAATGATAAATTATTATCATCGTTTTGTTCTCAATTTAGCTAAAATTGTGGCACCGATTTACGAACATTTAACCTTTTTACAAAATGATAAAAAATCAAATAAAAATTTCTCTTGGCCCAATTATTGCCAAAATTCTTTTGAGAAAGCAAAAGAAAGTCTAGGTCATGCTACTCTTTTAAACTATCCTAAAGACAATGTCTACATTTCGTTAGCAACTGACGCTGCAAGTTCTAGTATAGGAGCAGTTTTGCAACAATATTTTAATGGTATGTGGCAAATTTTAGCCTTTTTCAGCAAAAAATTAAATGCTGCTCAAGGAAAATATTCATATTTTGATCGTGAGTTATTAGCTATATATTTAGCAATAAAGCATTTTCGATACTTTTTAGAAGGTCGACATTTCAATATTTTAACTGATCATAAACCTTTAACAAGTATATTTACAACTAAAACTGATAAAAATCCCCGTCAAGAAAGATATATTGATTATATCTCTCTATTCACGACGGATATCAAGTATATAAAAGGAAAGTCAAATGTTGTTCGTGATGCGTTATCACGCCTCGATACTGATGCAATTCATCTTAAAGAGATTGATTTAAAATTTTTAGCTAGTGAGCAAATGAAAGATCAAGAACTTATTATTTTCCGAGATAATACTGCTAATTTCATCTCCAAGGCTGAAATAGTTCCAATCAAAATTTCAAACAATATCATTTTATGGTGTGAAAACAGTTTAGGCATTTTCAGACCTTTTGTTCCTATTAATTTAGGACGTATAATTTTTAACTCTTTTCATAATCTTTCCCATCCTGGCATTAGGGCGACTCGTAAAACAATTACAAAAGATTATTTTTGGCCCAAGATGAATTCAGACATAAATTTCTGGGCAAAATCATGTGGAACCTGTCAAAAGAATAAAATTAATAAACATATAAAATCAAAAATATGTTTAGAAAATGTTTTTCTCCTTAGACGCAAATAAAATATTTTGTTTTTTTATACATATATATATATATATATATATATATATATATATATATATATATATATATATATATATATATATATATTTCGAGGGTAACACATGGCCTTTTATTGAATTCAAAAAAAAGAAATTTACAAATTACAAAAAAAATATATCAATCCAAACAAAACAAACAGGCCCTTCAATAATTTTATGTACGGAGGAAAAACAATGCAATTAAATAGTTCATATAAAGGAAAACAAAAGAAAAATAAGAATTTGTTGATGTGATTTTACAGCAATAGATAAATACTCACTCCTTTTCCTCGTTGATCTCCGAGCGCTCGGCGAAGACAAAAAAAAGGGGTATGGGGCCACTGAAAACCAAATTTTAAATTAATTTTAAACTAATTTTAAAATTCAATCAATAATAGAACGGCCATTTATCGCTCTCCACGATCCATCAATATGGTATACTCGCAAACACGAAAACGTTAATTCCGGCACTTGGCCCTCTTCGAAACCCAACCAAACGGGTCCTTTTTTCTTGTTTTTTCTGTTTTTTTTTTAACGGAAGAATTACTCTCGCACTTCGTTCTATTTCAACTACGTCAATTTCACTAATTCAATCTTTTCCATATAGTTAGTATTGAGACAATCCCGCACTTCAATTAGTAAAATAATTCTCAAACGTCAATTTCAAACTCTCACTAATTCAATCTTTTCCATATAGTCAGTATTGAGACAGTCCCGCACTTCAGTTAGCAATATAATTCTCAAACTTCAACTTGAATTCACTTTTCCGCTTTTCCTACTTTGCTGAAGTCACTGAAGTCAATTTCCAAAACAAAAATTCCATCCTCCAAATTAAAAAAATTCCTTCACTTTTACAATCCTTTCACTCTCCTCCTTCGTCACTAAAAACAGCCAAAATACCAATTCCACGAAAAAACCCGAAAAAACTCCTTCTTCTTTCCCAAATCAAAATCTGACTGCCAATTCTAACCACTTAATTCCCATTTCACCTTTATCCAATTCGATCCCGCAATCCAAATTATTCTCAAATTACCGCTGCCGCATCTGGGTAACGTAATCGAAGTTCATTACACTTCGATTCCGCTACCCACACATCTTTTGTTCCATATCGACAAACTCAATAGTATCCATTGTTTCACATATGGCAATTTGCACAAGCAAAGAAGCGCTTGGTTGAATTCAAAGTGTCATATAAATTACGGAAGCTATTGGTTTTGCCGATACCCCAAAAAGAGTGCTTCCGTGCGCCCGGGGAAACTTGAACCCAGGGTTCCAGCAGACCCTCGATCGAGATTTCACGACGCAGCTAATGGTGCCATGGATTGTCGATCTCCCATTCATCTCATAAGCAACTTCAACGATGCATTTGGGCATGAGATTAAGTTTTGTTAGTAGGGGAACGTGAATTAATTTTTGTTAGTATAAAAAATAAAATTTGTTAGTGGGAATAAAATTAGTTAGTTTGAAGGAAAGGAATTCGGTTTTGTTAGGGAAAAGGTATTGAATGAAGTTTTGTTAGTGGGAATTAATAAATGGAATGTTGTTAGTGGGAAAATTGAAATTATTAGTATGTATTATTTTTTTGTAGTTGGAAATAAGGGAAAAGGGTAGGATTGTGATGATGGGGAAGTAAAAATTAAAGGGAAAATGAAAAAACGTTAAAAAAATAAATAAATTTACAGAGGAAAAGGTAGGAGTGCCCAGAGGAAGGTGGAAATGTTACGGCGGCAATTGGAAGTTGCGAATGGGAGAAAGTCGGTACGCCGGAATTCGCAACAACAATACAAAAAACACTCAGTTAAAAATAACGTAAATGTCATTTCGATATACTTAGTTTTTATTTTCGCTAAATTTTGATTGTAATTATAGGGGACTTGTTTTTAGTATAAATAGCATGTAATTTTTGAAATATAGTGAGTCAGTGAATCTGATTAGAATGAAATATATAATTAATAAATAAGTGTAATATTTAATTAATATAATTGCATTTTAATTAAATTGAGTTTTGATTAAGTATATAAATATATAAGTGGAATATATAAACCATTTATACGGAGGCGGCATGATAGTTGAATTGGAGCCGTTCACACACGAGTGTCACCTCGGCGCTACTGTGCAAAGCAACTAGGTCCAAACCATAATATCCGCCAGCTCAAAGCATCAATTCCAGTTCGTTGTCCAAAGCGTAGTCCAGATCCAATCAGGGTCGTTACCTGTCATCCCAGGAGGGAATCTCACGGCGCCCCCCATATCCTCGGGTCCGTGGGGCGGCGCTCCCCAAAGAATGCTAACCCCCAAGAGTGCTCTTGTCGACCGGAGGCGGAACTCCCCAAAAAATGCTAGCCTCCAAGAGTATTCCTGTCGGCCAGCATTCCCCCTGCCTTCGAATAGAATTGCCTTGGGGCAGCGAATGGAGAAATACATCTCGATTTTCCTGCTTCTTTAATTTTCTTTTACAGCTTAATTATGCTATGAAACGACGAAGAGAGAACATTATGAACATCTCAGAAAAGTAGCGAATAAGATCATTAGAAATAAGAAAAGAATATACTATGACGACCAATTGAGCAATATCAATGTAATTTAAATGACGCTGCTTTAACATCACCTATTTCTGACTCTCTTAATAAAAATCCTAAATGTTTTGTTTTACAAATTACAAAAAAAATATATCAATCCAAACAAAACAAACAGGCCCCTCAATAATTTTATGTACGGAGGAAAAACAATCCAATTAAATAGTTCATATAAAGGAAAACAAAAGAAAAATAAGAATTTGTTGATGTGATTTTACAGCAATAGATATATACTCACTCCTTTTCCTCGTTGATCTCCGAGCGCTCGGCGAAGACAAAAAAAAAGGGGTATGGGGCCACTGAAAACCAAATTTTAAATTAATTTTAAACTAATTTTAAAATTCAATCAATAATAGAACGGCCATTTATCGCTCTCCACGATCCATCAATATGGTATACTCGCAAACACGAAAACGTTAATTCCGGCACTTGGCCCTCTTCGAAACCCAACCAAACGGGTCCTTTTTTCTTGTTTTTTCTGTTTTTTTTTAACGGAAGAATTACTCTCGCGCTTCGTTCTATTTCAACTACGTCAATTTCACTAATTCAATCTTTTCCATATAGTTAGTATTGAGACAGTCCCGCACTTCAATTAGCAAAATAATTCTCAAACTTCAATTTCAAACTCTCACTAATTCAATCTTTTCCATATAGTCAGTATTGAGACAGTCCCGCACTTCAATTAGCAATATAATTCTCAAACTTCAACTTGAATTCACTTTTCCGCTTTTCCTACTTTGATCCTCCGTCACTGAAGTCAATTTCCAAAACAAAAATTCCATCCTCCAAATAAAAAAATTCCTTCACTTTTACAATCCTTTCACTCTCCTCCTCCGTCACTAAAAACAGCCAAAATACCAATTCCACGAAAAAACCCGAAAAAACTCCTTTTTCTTTCCCAAATCAAAATCTGACTGCCAATTCTAACCACTTAATTCCCATTTCACCTTTATCCAATTCGATCCCGCAATCCAAATTATTCTCAAATTACCGCTGCCGCATCTGGGTAACGTAATCGAAGTTCATTACACTTCGATTCCGCTACCCACACATCTTTTGTTCCATATCGACAAACTCAATAGTATCCATTGTTTTACATATGGCAATTTGCACAATCCAAGAAGCGCTTGGTTGAATTCAAAGTGTCACATATAAATTACGGAAGCTATTGGTTTTGCCGATACCCCAAAAAGAGTGCTTCCGTGCGCCCGGGGGAACTTGAACCCAGGGTTCCAGCAGACCCTCGATCGAGATCTCACGACGCAGCTAATGGTGCCATGGATTGTCGATCTTCAACGATGCATTTGGGCATGAGATTAAGTTTTGTTAGTAGGGGAACGTGAATTAATTTTTGTTAGTATAAAAAATAAAATTTGTTAGTGGGAATAAAATTAGTTAGTTTGAAGGAAAGGAATTCGGTTTTGTTAGGGAAAAGGTATTGAATGAAGTTTTGTTAGTGGGAATTAATAAATGGAATGTTGTTAGTGGGAAAATTGAAATTTTTAGTATGTATTATTTTTTTGTAGTTGGAAATAAGGGAAAAGGGTAGGATTGTGATGATGGGGAAATAAAAATTAAAGGGAAAATGGAAAAATGTTGAAAAATAAATAAATTTACAGAGGAAAAGGTAGGAGTGCCCACAGGAAGGTGGAAATGTTACGGCGGCAATTGGAAGTTGCGAATGGGAGAAAGTCGGTACGCCGGAATTCGCAACAATCGTGGGGACGACCCAGACCCTGAGTGTCTCATTCAGTCGGGCAAACAAAGAATATCGGCAGGGGTAACCGAAAAAAAACAAAAAAGTAGACATTCACTGGACTTCACACCATGGAAATATTCTGTCTGGTTTCTGTTTAGGTGATTGGCGAGCCCCAGTATCCGTCACTTAACTCGCTCCTTCCGGCAGACAATGCTCCATCCGAATCATTGTGCACCTCATTCAGCAATACGATATCACCATTGTAATGAGTATCGACCGTGCAATGAGCAGTACCCGAATAATGACGTTTAGAAATCGGGATGCTTTTGCTCAGCTTCACCTTATCGATGGAAGATAGGTGCTGGTCAACAACTTCGGATGGGTCACCAGCCGCAAGAGAAGAACGACTCAAGGGGACTGAAGTAGACACAAAAGATTCTGCAGACAGGGGCAATAAAACTGGCGCGACGTTAAAAGCGTCCCAAAAATCAATCCCGAGATAAATAGAATACGTTAATGTCGGAACAATCAAGAACCGAATCAACCGAGTTCGATTATTGAATTGAACCAATGCAGTAACGTATCCTAACACGTCAGCCTTATGACCTGATGCCGTCTTGACATTAGAATGCATCGAATGAAGATACAAACCAAGGTCACGGACGAGGTCAAGGGCTCCCGCTCCCAGGATGCTAACGCTTGCACCACTGTCTAACAGACCTTTCAATTTGCGTCTCTTAATGCTGATCTCAGCATAAGGCCGCTTGTCTTCGTGCGATGCCACGATTGACTCAATGCACGCTCGCTTGAGAAACCGTCGCGTGACGAAATATTTCCAAGATTTGTGGAATCGTGACTTCGATCTTCGCCGCTTGCGGTTAGGCTTGCAGTCAGAATCAAAGTCACAAGCCACGTCTAGGGAATTGCTTTGGTGAAATTGGACCTCAGGCAGTGACGTCTGGGTAGAAACATCTACAGACCTCGGTGACTGAATTCCAATTTCCCGAGAAAATAATTGCAAGGGAATAGCCGGATGCGCTTGAGCAGCGAGGGCACCGGATCGGTGACATGAATCATAACCAGCCGAAAATTCGTCATGCAGTTGCACAGAATTGACTCCACATGTCTGAACTGGATATCGAAGGTTATCCATTTCCAGCCGTTGCCATGTCACTTCAATTCGGCGACACATTCTGACGAGATCTCGGGTGGTTGAGAACTCATGTCCAGCCAGATGCTCCTGCAATCGGAGATTCATGTTCTTTAAGACTAGTTCTCGCAGATCCGTGTCCCTCATCGGAGAGTTGGAGAGCCATCGCTTCAATGGATTCAAAGAACTCTATGAACGGCTCGTGGGATCCCTGCTTGCGGGCGAACATATTTTCCCAAATATGTGCATCATCAAGCCGAGATCCAAATCGCTCAATGAGTTCACATTTCAGCTGACTCCAACTCAAGTCTCCATACAGTTCACGCATCTGCCAGTACCAGTTTTCGGCAGATCCTTGCAGGAGAATATGTAGGGTCGACACCAATTCACGCTCCGAAATACCGTAGCTTTGATCCAGGGTGCTAACACGGAACACAAACTGGCGAGCATCCATTCCACTTGAGCCTCCATCAAACTTGAATCCCCATTTATGCATGGGAATAAAAGTTTCATACGATTCAGGTGTCTGGCCATTATCCCGGAACGGATGTTGTGAATGAGATTCTGGCAAATCCTGAGAAGAACGCGGTGAAGGGCAAGCGAACTAATCCTATGGCGTGTGTGGAAACATGATGAAAATTAAAAATGATAAAAAACCACAGATCATCTAAACAATTTAGAATGATAAAAATCAATGAACAGACGGACAACACCGACAATTTGAATAAAATAAATAATTTATTAAATCACAGACGGACAAACAAACGATTCTTTAAAAATAATTTAACATTTGAATGCCAGACAGACAAACGAACACGTAAATATAAAAAATTTTAAGATTTTAAAATCTTACTAGCTAAAATAAAAACTGAAATTCTCAATAATATACAATACTTGAAACTCAACCCTAACCAAAACCTAACTGATAAACCTAAACTAAACTCAATAATCAAACTCAACCTTACAACTATTCAAACCCAAAAAAAAAATTAAACTAAACTCAATCTTAATCATCAAAACTAAAACTAATAAAAATTACTCAAAACTAACAAATAACGTAAACCCAATTATCTAAACTAATCTAAATCGTAAACCCTAATTAAACTTAATAATCTATAACTAAGCTAAACCTACATTCCCCAATAAGATAAAATAACCAAATACCTAACTGTAACTATTAAGCAATCAATAATAAAACCCTAAACTTTCAATATGATGGCGAGATAAAAGAAAATGTAAAATAAAAACAAGTGGAATGAGTGCAGGCGAGTGTAAATTGAACTATAATGATTGACTTGCACTTTCATTTCTCAAAATGATTCTCCCCATTAATGGAAAAGGAAAAGAAAAGGTAATTGAATGGGATAGTGATTAAAATTTAGACAAAACACGAAGCAGACAAACCACAACAGTGCCTGGTATAACAATGGAATTCGTAGGCGGACTCTGTTCTGATGGTCACCACAAAGGGCTGACTACGAGACCATTATGAAACACTATGGACCTCATTATGGCTCGGGCAAGAGTCGCACAAATCCCAAAGCTACCACCAGATAGATGATGGAAGGGCCGCAAGCGTTGGCTAATTCCAAGAGTTGGATCTAAGTCCAACTATCCCGTGCAGGGAGATATAACCAACGACATGAAATTCGGTTGATCACAACCATCATCCACACTATTGCAGCATGACCACTATCATAGCCGGCGGAGACTATCAAACACAAATCAGCACGGTAGGCGCCACTGCATCTGCGGCGAACCCCGTGATCAAAGATCTCTAAATTAACCGTCCAAAATAAAAATTTTCAAACTATTACTTGAGCACTTTCCATCATTCAAACGAATCATCAAAAATTTTTAACAAAACAAAAAAAAAATAATTTCCCTGGAATGCTCAGTCTGGGTAGAAACATCTACAGACCTCGGTGACTGAATTCCAATTTCCCGAGAAAATAATTGCAAGGGAATAGCCGGATGCTCTTGAGCAGCGAGGGCACCGGATCGGTGACATGAATCATAACCAGCCGAAAATTCGTCATGCAGTTGCACAGAATTGACTTCACATGTCTGAACTGGATATCGAAGGTTATCCATTTCCAGCCGTTGCCATGTCACTTCAATTCGGCGACACATTCTGACGAGATCTCGGGTGGTTGAGAACTCATGTCCAGCCAGATGCTCCTGCAATCGGAGATTCATGTTCTTTAAGACTAGTTCTCGCAGATCCGTGTCCCTCATCGGAGAGTTGGAGAGCCATCGCTTCAATGGATTCAAAGAACTCTATGAACGGCTCGTCGGATCCCTGCTTGCGGGCGAACATATTTTCCCAAATATGTGCATCATCAAGCCGAGATCCAAATCGCTCAATGAGTTCACATTTCAGCTGACTCCAACTCAAGTCTCCATACAGTTCACGCATCTGCCAGTACCAGTTTTCGGCAGATCCTTGCAGGAGAATATGTAGGTTCGACACCAATTCACGCTCCGAAATACCGTAGCTTTGATCCAGGGTGCTAACACGGAACACAAACTGGCGAGCATCCATTCCGCTTGAGCCTCCATCAAACTTGAATCCCCATTTATGCATGGGAATAAAAGTTTCATCCGATTCAGGTGTCTGGCCATTATCCCGGAACGGATGTTGTGAATGAGATTCTGGCAAATCCTGAGAAGAACGCGGTGAAGGGCAAGCGAACTAATCCTATGGCGTGTGTGGAAACATGATGAAAATTAAAAATGATAAAAAACCACAGATCATCTAAACAATTTAGAATTATAAAAATCAATGAACAGACGGACAACACCGACAATTTGAATAAAATAAATAATTTATTAAATCACAGACGGACAAACAAACGATTCTTTAAAAATAATTTAGCATTTGAATGCCAGACAGACAAACGAACACGTAAATATAAAAAATTTTAAGATTTTAAAATCTTACTAGCTAAAATAAAAACTGAAATTCTCAATAATATACAATACTTGAAACTCAACCCTAACCAAAACCTAACTGATAAACCTAAACTAAACTCAATAATCAAACTCAACCTTACAACTATTCAAACCCAAAAAAAAAAATTAAACTAAACTCAATCTTAATCATCAAAACTAAAACTAATAAAAATTACTCAAAACTAACAAATAACGTAAACCCAATTATCTAAACTAATCTAAATCGTAAACCCTAATTAAACTTAATAATCTATAACTAAGCTAAACCTACATTCCCCAATAAGATAAAATAACCAAATACCTAACTTTCAATATGATGGCGAGATAAAAGAAAATGTAAAATAAAAACAAGTGGAATGAGTGCAGGCGAGTGTAAATTGAACTATAATGATTGACTTGCACTTTCATTTCTCAAAATGATTCTCCCCATTAATGGAAAAGGAAAAGAAAAGGTAATTGAATGGGATAGTGATTAAAATTTAGACAAAACACGAAGCAGACAAACCACAACAGTGCCTGGTATAACAATGGAATTCGTAGGCGGACTCTGTTCTGATGGTCACCACAAAGGGCTGACTACGAGACCATTATGAAACACTATGGACCTCATTATGGCTCGGGCAAGAGTCGCACAAATCCCAAAGCTACCACCAGATAGATGATGGAAGGGCCGCAAGCGTTGGCTAATTCCAAGAGTTGGATCTAAGTCCAACTATCCCGTGCAGGGAGATATAACCAACGACATGAAATTCTGGTCACACGGGAGCTGTCGTGGTCCTGGACCAGCTCTCCAAATTCCCTATCATAGAACCACTACGTAACATGCACACTGGACCAATAATCAGTTTTTTGGAGAACCGAGTCTTTCACATGTTTGGAGTTCCGGAGAAACTTGTCTCCGACAATGGGGTCCAGTTCACCTCCAGCAAATTCCGAGACCTAATGTCCAAGTACGGCATCATCCACCAACGAACTGCCGTCTATTCACCACAAGCCAACGCATCCGAACGACTGAATCGTACGCTCATAGCGGCCATTCGCGCCTATGTCCACCCAAATCAGAGGGACTGGGATCGCAAATTGTCCGCCATCACTGGTGCGCTGCGCTCGTCGTACCACGCCACTACCGGCATTTCGCCGTATTTCGCAGTGTTCGGCCAGTACATGATCTGTCATGGGAGCGCTTACCGGCTATTGCGGCAACTGAAATCGCTAGAGGACCCAATCGTGGTTCTAGAACCGCACGAAAAGCTCCAACTTCTGCGAGATCAACTGCGGGAGAAGATTGAAGAAAGTAGACGGATGGGAGAGGAGCGGTACAACTTGCGATCTCATCCTTCTGGCTTTAAGGCCGGCGACGAAATATATCGTCGAAACTTCCGACAGAGCGATGCCACCCGACATTACAATGCCAAACTAGACAAGAAATTCGCGAAGTGTCGAGTCATAGAAGTCATAAGCCCCACCCGATACCTCATCGCGGACATGACTGGTAAAACCCTGGGAATTTACCACGCAAAAGACCTTAGACGATGAAGTGCAACTAATTCCCACGAGAAACCTTGGCTTACCCCAAATCTCTGCTTAGACGAAGACCTCCGAATAACACCCGACTCCCTACTATATAGTCACTGTCGAGTCTTCACGAACATGGTTGTAGCCTATCCTTCGAAACCGACCTCCGACCCGCCACGGCCCTAACCAAGACCTTTTATATAGGAGACGGGATCGTAATTACTTCGATTTTGGGGGGGGGGGAATGTGTAATGTGACGCCTACGCCCAGGAATCGAAGTGATTCCGATCCCGAACCCTTGTAACCGGCCAGATGGATATGTCCTCGAAGTGCCAGCGGACTTCATCTGTTGTGCGGATATCGTTGTGCAGAAAATATTTTTTTTTCTGTCCAAATATTTAGATCCGTGGATATAAATATTCGAAATATAGAATTAATCCAACCCCGGCACATTTCGAGACATAGCCATCTGGAAATGCCCCTCCACCGTGGCCATCGAGAAAACTATGCCACTGGCGACATCTGGAGAGGCACATTGCCGCCATATGGCGTGCCATTCCACACACAGATGTTTTGTCCGAGGTGACAACCGGAATTTTTGACAGCCACATGTCGGCTTGGTTTTTCGTGGCTGTCGTCTGCTAATCGTGTCCAGTGTCGTGAATCGCAAAATTCAGAAATTTGTATGAACGGACCGTACTTGTTGGTGATTGTATTGTGGCTTGGATGCGAAATATCGAAAGCAATCAAAGATAGCAGCTGCTAATTGTTGGTTGCGGCAGATTCCGGTATTCGTTCTCGTTTGTGCCGAAAATATCTATAGAAAGGTAAGTCTGCTAACGGATATCTCCCGAGTTCCGTCTCTAACCTCATTCTTGATAGAAAATCGCAAGAAAATGCCGAAGAATGAGAAGGAATCCTGAGCGAAAATTGTTGCGTTCGTATGATAATTTTGTTTTCAGCTGGTTGCATGAAGGTTTTCGCATCTGCAAACAATTTTCTTGAATGGTCTGATGTCTTTTTGAGAAGTGGTGACAATTGTGACAATGAACTGACTCGGTATTGTGATCCACTAGAGCTTTGCTGCTATTATTGCGAAGCTATGCAGCGGCTGATCACCTCATCAAATTTAACGTTGCGTGAACTGCGGACTAAGTGGAAATATACCTTCGATAAAACATTCAGTCGGTATCAAAGAAGAAGTTCCAGAAGAGGAATTGTTGGCAGATGTGAGGACTTTCATGCAGTCAGCTGAAAACAAAATTATAGAAATAGTAACAAATGAAGTCGACGAGTTTACAATTGTTGATGCGGGAATCGAAGTTGAAGTAACACCACAATTGCCACAGGAAAACGAAATTGATATATTTGAAGAAAAAGAAAATAGTCAGTAGTAGTTTAAATTTTATTGATTGTATAAAAGATACTAGTTAGCGTGACGTCCATTCATTTAATAATTTTCTTCTAAACAATATTAAGCTCAAGTCCTGAAAGCTGAAACTCATTTAAATTATAATGTTTATTGCCAAATGTATCAGTTAGATTCAATTATCACTAGAACTATTAGGACTTAGTCAACAAGAGCTTGGAAAAACTCTAGGCAATTTTTACATAAACAAAAAAAAAACAAATTTAGATAACGTTTTATATTTGTAATTGGCTAATAATGAATCGTTATACTATTACCTTCATTGGAAATAGCGCTGATACACAATAATCGAAATAGTTGACAATTGAAGTAAGTTAATTGCGGTTAGTAGGGGGTTGATAACAGGTTCTTACTAACGAGTTTTTGCCGCACCAACTAATAACTTAGAGGAAGTTGAAACGATTTCGTGGTTTTAATAACAAGATCCCTGAAGTGCACTAATCGGGATGGATAATGTTCTAACCGTTAATAGTAAAAAAAAAAAAAAAAAACAACTAGTATATCGCGATTATAATATTTCGCCGTAGTCATATCGCGATTATAATAATCCGGCGTAGATTAAAGGACATGTCGCGATCGAAAGACTATAAAGGTAAATAAAGGAACACGGAGTGGCTTCGTTAAATCAAAGCGAAACTTTAAAGGCCTACGTTAATCACATAAAACAAGTGGGAACCTCAACTAACCGGAATAAGTAAAATTATAACCTACGATTTGGCATTCTCAGAATTTAAACATTAATCAAAAGCGATGTTTTCGTCATAGTAAAACGATTTTGTTATTTTAAAGTTCAGTACGGAGAGCTTTCGCCTACAGAATTGGGATCCATTGTCTTTGAATTATATCATAGATCTCAACCCAAGCAATTATTTGAAAAAAAAAAACGACATAATCCCTACCAATCTATATATACTGCCTGTGTAATATTTTATTTTAAAATGAAATATGATTATTCTTTGAAGTATAGCAGTAAAATTTTGAAATTATTTAACAGAAGAAGCACAGAAATGTCTTAAATCGCTCGCTATATAAATATGCTTAATCGAAAATTTTCCAGAAATTAATGAGTTTTACGTTAGTCATTTATGACTTTTTACTTCATTTTAATTTTACTCAATCCCATTGTAAAAATACTATTGCTTCTTTATTCTTTCCTCATACTTGAAATCACAGTCGATCTAAATTTTGATACAAAAAAAAAAAAAAATAAGATGAATACTCGTATGCACACACAAATAATCCAAAGCATCGGTTTAAGTGAATCTCTTGTATGCGTCAAAATGGAAATGAAGTAAAAGTTATACCAAGTTGAATTCTATGTTGAAAATAGAAAACAAAGTTTTAATTTTTATAATCTGGGTAAAATATTTATCCACCTTTAAATACAGGCAACATCAAAGTTTAAATAATTTCCTGAAAATTTCAACAAATAAAAGTAAATAAAATTATTATTACGAACAGATAACTGAAATAAAAATTGATAAACGCAAACACCCACACACACACGGAAAATTTTTAATCATATCTATTCATTAATTAAACTTGAAAAGTAAATAACGTTCGTAGTCAAGTAACTCATTACTACAAATGATCTAAAAGAAAAATAATTAAATGGAAAGGTTTCTACATCTATTCGTCTGATGTTAGTGATAGTAGTAATTATTAAATTAAAATTTAAAACCACAATTATATTATTATTATTAACTACTCAATAGTGTTGTATAAAGAATAAAAGCAGAAAAAATAGAAATATTAATAGAAAAATTATACATATTTTTAGGAACTGAATAAAAATAACATGAATTGCTAGATAACTAACGACTTTCCTTTTCAGTGGCTCGTTTTTTTTTCAGCGTGAAAGGAAAGTGCAGGGTAGGTATGCCGTCGCGAGGTTAGGGTTTCGACAAATCCGCTGAAGTCGGTTTCGCGTCGCGCGCGGTACGCGGTACCTTTGCTTGTTTCGCCATTTCTTTAGAGTAGTTTTCTTCAGTTTAAGTTCGAGTAGTATATTTTTCGGTACCGCGTCGGTGAATCGGTAACGCGCCTATGGGATTTTGTAGCGTTTTTGATTTGAGATCTGTGGATAGATCACATCCAGAACTAACGTAATGTAGGTTTCTCGTTCTGGATGAGTAATTGTTGACGCGTTTGGAAAACGGGCAAGTTCAGGTGACTGAAATATTGTAATTGAGCGTAATCCATTCGGAGACCCGCGACCGAAATCCTCTCCGAACTAGCTGGCCGACAAGCAGTCACCGCGTGAATGGATTACGGTGCACGGATTGGTTGACCTGTTGGTACCATCCGTTGGCACTACTCAGACTTAACGTCTAGAACCGATGAGAGGTCGGTTCCGTGTTCGATCAGAAAGTAGAAAATCATTACAAATGGCGCCCAACGTGGGGCCAAAAACATCCTAAGGGGGAAAGAACTTCGCGTCTTCTGACGAGTTGGTCCTTTACGGAGGATGTAAGGTACTTTGGTACTCGAGTCCCACTATCAGGAGCAGTGGAATTGTGTGATACACATTAGAGGTCGCTTCACGTGAGTTGTAGCTTCCGCTCTCCTTTGTTTGATTTTGCTTCGCGACAGAATCCTTCCGATGTGTTGTCCCAGGTTAACCCCTGTAAGGACCTTCTATTTTCTTGATGGAACTGCCAGTCTGATGGGTTTACCTATCAGCATGGACTCTCAAGAAAATAGAAGGCTACCTTGCCTTTATGTCGCGGAAGGATTCTAACTATTTCTTATGCGTGTTAGACGAGTGGTATCGGTTCAACGTTCGGTGGCGTATGCTGGAGTTGCGAAGCCCGGAATGCTTCCACGCGTCGGGAATTTTGACCGCGTACAAAGTCGTTACGGTAGCTCTACCACTTGTCTCGTCGAGTCACTTTAACGTAGTTTAGAGACGGTTTTTTTTGTAATGTATGTGGGTTATGGGGATAAATTTCGTAAATCGACCAAAAGCACCCTTTCTTCGGCAGATTACCACGCACTCTCTTTTCCCGTTGAGGGAGTCGACCACTGAAAAGGAAAGTATACTTTAAATACATTTTTTTTTTCCCTTTATCATTAGCTCGCCACTATCGGCCACTAAGTTAGTCTTAAGTTTTTATATGATAGTGTTACATTTCTTCTCTTTCACAGTAAAACGTACAACCACCAAAACCAGTAAAAATGGCAACGAAGCGGACCCCAGAAAAGCGGTGGACCCGGTCCAAAACGGTCCAACCCGCGAACTGTGGAATCTGTTTTGAGGACGTAGTGGAGGGCGTACACAGCGTGCGATTGGATTGTGGACATCTATTCCATCGTGCCTGTGTACAACAGCTCCTCCTCACGTCAGAGAGTTGCCCATTATGTCGGCGACCCATCGAGCGGACCGCCCTAGACGTCCCCATCGGAACGCCCCTACCAACGCGTGGAGCAGTGGCGAAAGGAGCTCCAGAAGCCGAACCGGCACAACCACTCTTAGACCTGCAAGGAGCAGTAGGCGGTGAAGTTCCGGCTGCAAGTGTCGTGTCCGAGGTGACAACCATGCCTTCCGCCCACTCCATTGACACCCTCGTGGCGTTGATGAGGGATATGTCGGAGAGGATTGGCAACCTGGAGGGAAAGATCCAGAATCTCCCGTTGAGCCAACCACCCAGCCGCGTGAGAACTCCGCTTGGCTGGGAGCCAAATCCCAGTGTGGCGATGCCCCACTCCCGACAATCCGAGCAATGGGTCCCACCTCCAAGGAACTCGGGAATGGATCCCAGAGCTCCCGAATACAGACCGCGACACAGTACCGGACCTCCGTTGGTACCTCCAGCCCCCGAGGCAGTTCAGTACCACAGGTCAATCGAGGATGTGATTCCCCCCGGGAACGCATTGGCACCTTTTCGAGACCCGACGCCTCGTATCATGGAGAGTTGGCGCCTGAACTTTACAGTGTTCAACGATATGATATCGGCGGACCGGTTCCTTTTCCGGATTCAGGCGTTGGTATCCAGCACCCTGGGAGGTGATTCCTCGGCCTTCCTCCGGCATGCACATCTTTTGTTCAGCGGCGACGCTGCCGACTGGTACTGGAGCTTTAAAGAGTCAACGCCACGTCCCACTTGGCACTCTTTCAGTGCAGCCTTCCGCAATCGATTTGAGGATGGCTTCACTGAGAGAGAGCTAAGGGAGCAAATAAAGAAACGGAAACAAGGCGCTCACGAACCGTTCGACCAGTACTACACCAGTATAGTGAGATTGAGCACTCGCTTGCGAAATACCATGCCCGAGGACGAACTGGTAGAAATTATCAGAGAGAATATGCGCTGGGATCTCCAGAACAGCCTTCTGCATTTTCCCATCAACACCATACAGGGATTGCGCCTCCATGCGCGTAGACAAGAACACTTGGATGAGCGACGAGGTACCTTCCGTCCACAACCTCGCATAACGGGACCAAATCCCCGAAATCATCACACCGCGGAGTTGATGGCAGCAGACCACCTACTTGCTGATCCAGTACCAGTACCGAGGAGCGGAGCACCACCGGAGCTTGAGGACCCAGCCTTGATTGATCGACCCTCCCTTGAAGCAATTACAAGCCCGACAGTCTGTTGGAACTGCCGACAACCGGGACATCGGTTCTACGCATGTCCAGCGGAGCCAACGCTTTTCTGCTACCGATGCGGGAAGGCCGACACATACGCACCTGACTGTGCAAATTGCAAAGGGCGAAAAAACTTGCCACCGAGTGCCGCGACCACCCGTCGGCACTCCTAAACCCCGGACGAACCAATCCAGATCCCATCACTAGTTATGACCCAGCTCCCAACAGGACTCCAACTCTGCTGACTCGCACCGCTAAACACAGTTCTCCCGAAGTTCCACAACCGACGCCGTCCTTCGCCGAGGCCAACGCGCAGGGAAACGATAGCGAGACGAAGGTTCCTTGGCATGTAAAACCTTTTCATGTCAGGCTGCGGAATTATTTGGCTACTCGACAGCGCATCTTCCATGAGGAATTGGCCACAACTGTCCCACCGCGAAGCAAGCGAGCCACGCGTCGGATGCGGAGCTTCTGGAGAAAAGTCAGGCAGTCGAGAAAAGTGTTGAAGGACATATATTTAGACGAATTATTGAGGGATGATGTTCGGCCATATGCGTCAGTACACCTCCTGCAAAAACGAGTATCAGGCTTAGTCGATACGGGAGCCAGTGTGAATTGCATATCTGCCGAGTTTGCAGGGGAGGTACTGGCAAAGCACGCGGACCAAATCCGTCATTTCACCTCCTGGTTAAGCACGGCGGACGGAACTCGTCACTCTGTAGTGGGAAAAATTATGACGGATGTCACCTTTAAAGGGGTAACTAAACCTATGGAATTTTTCATTATACCTCAGTTAACCCAGAATCTTTACCTAGGAGTGGATTTCGTTCGAAAATTTAACTTGGCCCCGGCACTATTTTCCGGTTCGACCCTGGAGTCCGTCACCACCGTTCCTGACCAATCTCAACCCACTAACTTACTACGGCATACACTGGATGTAACTCAGCAACTGCGTCTCGACTCGGCTATCTCGGCTTTTCCCTCGCACGAGAAAGAAGGTCTCGGGCGGACTGCCCTGGTGTTCCACACTATAGATGTGGGGGACGCTAAACCCATAAAACAGAGACATTTCGCCATATCTCCGGCGAAGGAAAAATCGTTATATGCCGAAGTGGATCGAATGCTATCATTAGGCGTAATCGAAGAATCACAGAGCGCGTGGGCTTCCCCAGTCACCTTAGTTGTCAAGCCGAACAAGGTCCGGTTATGCTTAGATGCCAGACGCTTGACCGCCGTCACAGTCAAGGACGCATATCCTCTACCGTTGATCGAAGGCATTTTGAGTCGATTGCCTAAAGCCCATTTCATCACGAGCTTAGACCTCAAGGACGCCTTCTGGCAAATTCCTTTAGACCCCGGTTCAAAGGAGAAAACAGCCTTCACAGTCCCAGGCCGGCCCCTATTTCAATTCGTGACCATGCCATTCGGATTGTGTAATGCCCCCCAAACAATGACGCGCCTTATGGATAAGGTGATACCACCTCATTTGCGGCACCAAGTTTTCGTTTACTTGGACGATCTGTTGCTTATAACCGAGACCTTTGATGAACACATCGACCTGCTTCAGGAGGTGGCTCTACACATCCGGAGGGCAAGATTAACCATCAACATAAGGAAGAGCCAGTTCGTGATGACGGAGGTGAAGTATTTAGGTCACATCATTGGGCATGGCCATATCAAGACCGATCCGGAAAAGACTCAAGCGATTGACGTTTTTCCACTACCCAAGACCACCAAACAGTTACGCCGATTCTTAGGCTTATGCGGATGGTACCAGCGTTTTGTACGTGACTATGCCACCATAACCACTCCTTTGACCGACATGCTGCGTAAGGGACGTAAATTCGTCTGGGAAGAGCCCAGCTTGCGAGCCTTTGAAGAGCTAAAGAAGAGTCTGACTACAGCCCCCGTACTGCACAGCCCGGACTTTGACAAACCGTTCTCAATCCATTGTGACGCGAGTCAACATGGGGTGGGAGCAGTCTTAGTCCAGGTTGCACAAGACGGCGAGGAGAGACCTATAGCCTTCATGTCTCAAAAGCTGAACCCAGCCCAGCGAAATTACACGGTCTCCGAGCAGGAATGTTTAGCGGCAGTGTTGGCAGTGAAACGCTTCCGAGCCTATGTGGAGGGACACACCTTTGAAATCGTTACGGATCACGCTTCTCTGAAATGGCTAATGAGCCAGACTGATCTCAACGGCAGATTGGCAAGGTGGGCACTGAAACTACAGGCATTTGACTTCACAATTCGCCACCGAAAGGGAAGCCAGCATGTAGTCCCCGACACCCTATCCAGAATGTTCGCCCCTGAAGGAGCCGAGTTGGTCCAAGAGGACGACAGCCCCCAATTGATCGATTTGGACCATCCTGCCTTCAAGTCAGCCAGCTACACCCAACTGATTCACACTATCCAGAACCAACTGCCCCAGCTTCCTGAACTGCGGTTGACGGATGGATTTATTTATAAGCGGATGGGACACGCATCCGGAGACCCCATACAAGAAGAAGAACAGTGGAAGTTGTGGGTGCCCGAAGAATTAACCACTGATCTTATCAGACGGGCTCATGACCACCCGTCAAGTGCGCACGGCGGATACGGTCGTACACTTAGGCGGTTGAAAACCTGTTTCTTTTGGCCTAAGATGGCACAACAGATAAAAGCGTACGTAGCCTCTTGTGAGCTATGCAAGTGCACTAAAGCGCCCAACACCATTCTTCGGCCACCCATGGGTAAGGTTGAGGTCCCCGAACGAGTGTTCCAGCGCTTGTACATTGATCTTATCGGTCCTTACCCTCGATCTGCTTCTGGTCACACGGGAGCTGTCGTGGTCCTGGACCAGCTCTCCAAATTCCCTATCATAGAACCACTACGTAACATGCACACTGGACCAATAATCAGTTTTTTGGAGAACCGAGTCTTTCACATGTTTGGAGTTCCGGAGAAACTTGTCTCCGACAATGGGGTCCAGTTCACCTCCAGCAAATTCCGAGACCTAATGTCCAAGTACGGCATCATCCACCAACGAACTGCCGTCTATTCACCACAAGCCAACGCATCCGAACGACTGAATCGTACGCTCATAGCGGCCATTCGCGCCTATGTCCACCCAAATCAGAGGGACTGGGATCGCAAATTGTCCGCCATCACTGGTGCGCTGCGCTCGTCGTACCACGCCACTACCGGCATTTCGCCGTATTTCGCAGTGTTCGGCCAGTACATGATCTGTCATGGGAGCGCTTACCGGCTATTGCGGCAACTGAAATCGCTAGAGGACCCAATCGTGGTTCTAGAACCGCACGAAAAGCTCCAACTTCTGCGAGATCAACTGCGGGAGAAGATTGAAGAAAGTAGACGGATGGGAGAGGAGCGGTACAACTTGCGATCTCATCCTTCTGGCTTTAAGGCCGGCGACGAAATATATCGTCGAAACTTCCGACAGAGCGATGCCACCCGACATTACAATGCCAAACTAGACAAGAAATTCGCGAAGTGTCGAGTCATAGAAGTCATAAGCCCCACCCGATACCTCATCGCGGACATGACTGGTAAAACCCTGGGAATTTACCACGCAAAAGACCTTAGACGATGAAGTGCAACTAATTCCCACGAGAAACCTTGGCTTACCCCAAATCTCTGCTTAGACGAAGACCTCCGAATAACACCCGACTCCCTACTATATAGTCACTGTCGAGTCTTCACGAACATGGTTGTAGCCTATCCTTCGAAACCGACCTCCGACCCGCCACGGCCCTAACCAAGACCTTTTATATAGGAGACGGGATCGTAATTACTTCGATTTTGGGGGGGGGGAATGTGTAATGTGACGCCTACGCCCAGGAATCGAAGTGATTCCGATCCCGAACCCTTGTAACCGGCCAGATGGATATGTCCTCGAAGTGCCAGCGGACTTCATCTGTTGTGCGGATATCGTTGTGCAGAAAATATTTTTTTTTCTGTCCAAATATTTAGATCCGTGGATATAAATATTCGAAATATAGAATTAATCCAACCCCGGCACATTTCGAGACATAGCCATCTGGAAATGCCCCTCCACCGTGGCCATCGAGAAAACTATGCCACTGGCGACATCTGGAGAGGCACATTGCCGCCATATGGCGTGCCATTCCACACACAGATGTTTTGTCCGAGGTGACAACCGGAATTTTTGACAGCCACATGTCGGCTTGGTTTTTCGTGGCTGTCGTCTGCTAATCGTGTCCAGTGTCGTGAATCGCAAAATTCAGAAATTTGTATGAACGGACCGTACTTGTTGGTGATTGTATTGTGGCTTGGATGCGAAATATCGAAAGCAATCAAAGATAGCAGCTGCTAATTGTTGGTTGCGGCAGATTCCGGTATTCGTTCTCGTTTGTGCCGAAAATATCTATAGAAAGGTAAGTCTGCTAACGGATATCTCCCGAGTTCCGTCTCTAACCTCATTCTTGATAGAAAATCGCAAGAAAATGCCGAAGAATGAGAAGGAATCCTGAGCGAAAATTGTTGCGTTCGTATGATAATTTTGTTTTCAGCTGGTTGCATGAAGGTTTTCGCATCTGCAAACAATTTTCTTGAATGGTCTGATGTCTTTTTGAGAAGTGGTGACAATTGTGACAATGAACTGACTCGGTATTGTGATCCACTAGAGCTTTGCTGCTATTATTGCGAAGCTATGCAGCGGCTGATCACCTCATCAAATTTAACGTTGCGTGAACTGCGGACTAAGTGGAAATATACCTTCGATAAAACATTCAGTCGGTATCAAAGAAGAAGTTCCAGAAGAGGAATTGTTGGCAGATGTGAGGACTTTCATGCAGTCAGCTGAAAACAAAATTATAGAAATAGTAACAAATGAAGTCGACGAGTTTACAATTGTTGATGCGGGAATCGAAGTTGAAGTAACACCACAATTGCCACAGGAAAACGAAATTGATATATTTGAAGAAAAAGAAAATAGTCAGTAGTAGTTTAAATTTTATTGATTGTATAAAAGATACTAGTTAGCGTGACGTCCATTCATTTAATAATTTTCTTCTAAACAATATTAAGCTCAAGTCCTGAAAGCTGAAACTCATTTAAATTATAATGTTTATTGCCAAATGTATCAGTTAGATTCAATTATCACTAGAACTATTAGGACTTAGTCAACAAGAGCTTGGAAAAACTCTAGGCAATTTTTACATAAACAAAAAAAAACAAATTTAGATAACGTTTTATATTTGTAATTGGCTAATAATGAATCGTTATACTATTACCTTCATTGGAAATAGCGCTGATACACAATAATCGAAATAGTTGACAATTGAAGTAAGTTAATTGCGGTTAGTAGGGGGTTGATAACAGGTTCTTACTAACGAGTTTTTGCCGCACCAACTAATAACTTAGAGGAAGTTGAAACGATTTCGTGGTTTTAATAACAAGATCCCTGAAGTGCACTAATCGGGATGGATAATGTTCTAACCGTTAATAGTAAAAAAAAAAAAAAAAACAACTAGTATATCGCGATTATAATATTTCGCCGTAGTCATATCGCGATTATAATAATCCGGCGTAGATTAAAGGACATGTCGCGATCGAAAGACTATAAAGGTAAATAAAGGAACACGGAGTGGCTTCGTTAAATCAAAGCGAAACTTTAAAGGCCTACGTTAATCACATAAAACAAGTGGGAACCTCAACTAACCGGAATAAGTAAAATTATAACCTACGATTTGGCATTCTCAGAATTTAAACATTAATCAAAAGCGATGTTTTCGTCATAGTAAAACGATTTTGTTATTTTAAAGTTCAGTACGGAGAGCTTTCGCCTACAGAATTGGGATCCATTGTCTTTGAATTATATCATAGATCTCAACCCAAGCAATTATTTGAAAAAAAAACGACATAATCCCTACCAATCTATATATACTGCCAGTGTAATATTTTATTTTAAAATGAAATATGATTATTCTTTGAAGTATAGCAGTAAAATTTTGAAATTATTTAACAGAAGAAGCACAGAAATGTCTTAAATCGCTCGCTATATAAATATGCTTAATCGAAAATTTTCCAGAAATTAATGAGTTTTACGTTAGTCATTTATGACTTTTTACTTCATTTTAATTTTACTCAATCCCATTGTAAAAATACTATTGCTTCTTTATTCTTTCCTCATACTTGAAATCACAGTCGATCTAAATTTTGATACAAAAAAAAAAAAAATAAGATGAATACTCGTATGCACACACAAATAATCCAAAGCATCGGTTTAAGTGAATCTCTTGTATGCGTCAAAATGGAAATGAAGTAAAAGTTATACCAAGTTGAATTCTATGTTGAAAATAGAAAACAAAGTTTTAATTTTTATAATCTGGGTAAAATATTTATCCACCTTTAAATACAGGCAACATCAAAGTTTAAATAATTTCCTGAAAATTTCAACAAATAAAAGTAAATAAAATTATTATTACGAACAGATAACTGAAATAAAAATTGATAAACGCAAACACCCACACACACACACGGAAAATTTTTAATCATATCTATTCATTAATTAAACTTGAAAAGTAAATAACGTTCGTAGTCAAGTAACTCATTACTACAAATGATCTAAAAGAAAAATAATTAAATGGAAAGGTTTCTACATCTATTCGTCTGATGTTAGTGATAGTAGTAATTATTAAATTAAAATTTAAAACCACAATTATATTATTATTATTAACTACTCAATAGTGTTGTATAAAGAATAAAAGCAGAAAAAAATAGAAATATTAATAGAAAAATTATACATATTTTTAGGAACTGAATAAAAATAACATGAATTGCTAGATAACTAACGACTTTCCTTTTCAGTGGCTCGTTTTTTTTTCAGCGTGAAAGGAAAGTGCAGGGTAGGTATGCCGTCGCGAGGTTAGGGTTTCGACAAATCCGCTGAAGTCGGTTTCGCGTCGCGCGCGGTACGCGGTACCTTTGCTTGTTTCGCCATTTCTTTAGAGTAGTTTTCTTCAGTTTAAGTTCGAGTAGTATATTTTTCGGTACCGCATCGGTGAATCGGTAACGCGCCTATGGGATTTTGTAGCGTTTTTGATTTGAGATCTGTGGATAGATCACATCCAGAACTAACGTAATGTAGGTTTCTCGTTCTGGATGAGTAATTGTTGACGCGTTTGGAAAACGGGCAAGTTCAGGTGACTGAAATATTGTAATTGAGCGTAATCCATTCGGAGACCCGCGACCGAAATCCTCTCCGAACTAGCTGGCCGACAAGCAGTCACCGCGTGAATGGATTACGGTGCACGGATTGGTTGACCTGTTGGTACCATCCGTTGGCACTACTCAGACTTAACGTCTAGAACCGATGAGAAGTCGGTTCCGTGTTCGATCAGAAAGTAGAAAATCATTACAAATTCGTAGGCGGACTCTGTTCTGATGGTCACCACAAAGGGCTGACTACGAGACCATTATGAAACACTATGGACCTCATTATGGCTCGGGCAAGAGTCGCACAAATCCCAAAGCTACCACCAGATAGATGATGGAAGGGCCGCAAGCGTTGGCTAATTCCAAGAGTTGGATCTAAGTCCAACTATCCCGTGCAGGGAGATATAACCAACGACATGAAATTCGGTTGATCACAACCATCATCCACACTATTGCAGCATGACCACTATCATAGCCGGCGGAGACTATCAAACACAAATCAGCACGGTAGGCGCCACTGCATCTGCGGCGAACCCCGTGATCAAAGATCTCTAAATTAACCGTCCAAAATAAAAATTTTCAAACTATTACTTGAGCACTTTCCATCATTCAAACGAATCATCAAAAATTTTTAACAAAACAAAAAAAAAATAATTTCCCTGGAATGCTCAGACCACTATTCAAGTCAGGCACTCCAGGTATTCAGCCCAACACATCTAACATTGAAAAATTTAAACTATAATTAAAAGCAAGCAATCAAAATCAATTAAACATATTAGAAAGCCTAAGTTTGGGCGCCATATGTAGCAACCACGTGTAATGTGACGCCTACGCCCGGGAATCGAAGGATTCCGATCCCGAACCCTTGCACCCGGCCAGATAGGTATGACCTCGAAGTGCAAGCGGACTTCATCTTTCGTGCGGATATCGTTGAGCAGAAAATATTTTTTTTTCTTTCCAAATATTTAGCTCTGTGGATATAAATATTTGAAACATAATATTAATCAAAACCCCGACACATTTCGAAACATATCCATCTGGGAATGCCCCCCTCCACTGTTGCCATCAAAACACTATGCCACTGGCGACAAATAAAAATGCACATTGCCGCCATGTGGCGTTCCATTCCGCACATCTGTTTTGTCCGATGAGAAAACAAAGTAGTCAATTTGACAAGTGACAGCTCCTGTATTACATAGTTGTAAAGTGGTTTTGCACGTCGCTGCGCCTTTCGTCCCTTTTAGTGAGTGAAAGTGAACTTTGCCGCGTGTGCGCATGTGCTGTGGGAAGCAGTAGAAAGGGCTACAGTGGGGCAGGACAACATTGTACCAGTCTCCCCTTGCTGTGACTAGGGATTCATGCACTTTGGAGTTTGAGCAATTAGCCCAGATGGGGATATTTGGCCCCACGTGCACAAGCGCCAATACATTGTAACAGGTAAAGAACTGAGTGTATTGTACACCCACTGCTGTAAGTTTTCAAAAACATTTACTTTCTGCTGTTTAGAATCGAAAAGAATGGAAAAGACGCTTGCGATAATTCTTGCAAGCATAATTTCGGAACTTGCATTCACTTTGGAAAGGCTTGGTTTTCTTCCCGTTAGATGCACACACGGGAAACACCTCAGTAGCATTACAGTCGACAGGACATATCTTTTTGGCACATTCTTTCAATTCCAATCGTTTCCAAACTAAAGATAGTCAACACATTCGAAAGTTGCCAAAGCACAGGCCGTCGGGAATAGCACAAGCTTACCCTTTCTACGAGCGCAAACAGGAGGACCTGTTTTAATACAATCAATCAGTGGACATGTCACTGCCTCCAAATCGATTGTATCAACATCCAATTTTGCTGCTTGAGGGTCAATCATCACTTTTTGCTCTGTGGCCAAGGATATTGCAGCTGAAAATTTAGAAAGGACTCAACCTAAATATTACCCAATACTCAAAAGATTGCTCTCGAATCTTACCAAAGAAAAGCACTAAACACAAAGTCAGTGACGCCATTTTATCGTTTACTGTTAAATCTAACATACTTCACCTATGTTCCGCTATTTAAAATAATAAAAGCTGACCGAGAAAATAAGACTAAATATATCTGTTCAAATATTCTGCCGGAATTAAAATATTTGAATATGAATTAAGGCTTTAGGCGTTTTACAAAAATAAAAAAAAAATATGGTGAAACGTTGGGAGAATATCACATGTGTAACAAATGGAACGTAACTGATGTACAAAATTACGAACTAAAAGCT
This sequence comes from Odontomyia ornata, assembly GCA_963969285.1. NCBI lineage: Eukaryota > Metazoa > Arthropoda > Insecta > Diptera > Stratiomyidae > Odontomyia > Odontomyia ornata. The sequence goes on along the minus strand of OZ017740.1, from coordinate 235,958,283 downwards.
ATTCATTCGAAACTAGAAATTTGTGGTGTCATTTTTAATAGAATATTTATTTTTGTATGTGATCGTTCAATTGTTTTGATTTTCCTCTCATCCCAAATCAACCAATATATGTCCGAGCTTACAATAGAAATTTGTATTTATCATTTCTACATTAGCTAGTTTGGCGAATTTCTTTACCACCATATTACTTTCAATTACTTCTAATTTTGGTCACTTGAAAATTATCGAATTGCCATAGGTAGATGAGAATGTTATCACAAAATTTCTGGTCCGACTCTGTGTACAATATTACAAAGTAAAAATTACTGAATAAACCTCTCTACCGTATCTGAAAATATAAAAACAAACAATACCGTTTTATGAAACATTAAAGATTTCAACATTGAATAATAATTCAAAACCTGTCCCGTAAGCAAAGCATAAAGAAATCAATTTATTTTTTTCAATTACATAAAATAAAAGAAATGATAAACGCAAACGAGCAAAAACAACAAGAACACAAAATATGATTAAAGAAAAATAGAATTACATACATTGAAAAGCAAATAAAGGTTAAAAACAAACAAAACAAAAAAACATAAAATACCAGGAGACAAAAAAATATACAAAACAAAATTTATAATAGTTATAAAGGCTCCTTATCGTTTGGCTATGACTGTTATTAGGAAGCTAATTAATTTTACATAGAAACTTAGTGATTACGAACTATATATATATAAATATAAAGAAACTCTTTATTATATATTATTATTATGAAACTATGATAAGGACAAAAAAATATATAAACTTCTATGATGAAATATACTAATGAGAAAGCAAACACTGGTACATTAAAAAAAAAAAAAATAATTCTATCACTAAAAAGAAATATGAAAATTTAAGATTGGAAATTTACATCAGCATAAAGAACGATTACAAAACATGCATACACCCTCATAAAATAAATGTATAACGAGAGAATGAAAGAGAGCAAGAAACGATTTAAGAAAACAAAAACAAAAAATACCTTACGTACTATTATATAACAGAATAACCATTCAAAATCGAAGGTGCATGAAATGAATGAAATTGAACGTGTGAATTCTATATGATAAAAATTTAAGAAACACAAAATGGAAAGGTACAGAAAAACGCTCTTAGTTTCATCTTTCATAAACAGCCGGAACAGATACATTAGATTTTGTAATTGATTCTGTGTTTTCTAGATTCTGAAGATTAATTAGATACAGATTTCACATAAAAATACGAAAATTAACCTTGAAAAGCTAAATCGTGTAATTCTCCTTGCTTACCTATTCTAGAATCTTCCATACGAACGTTTTTCACGTAGAAACACTTCATTTCATTAATCCTTCAATTTTTTCATGGATATTTTAAATTACATTCACTAGTTCATATTCAAAGGAAAGTAAAAACTGTAAATGTATTCAGTGATTTAAATATAAGTATATAAACGTGATTAAGTTAAAGATGATATGATGAAACACTGCAACAAATGATGTTAAAATGAAGCATAATCTTTTCCTATATTCCTTGTCCGTGTGTGCAATAAGTGTCTAATTCAGAGAAAAACTGCTTCCTTACTTTTTTTTTAATTTTTTTTATCTGCTCATTTTCAATATAACACAGTACAGTAGTTTATAAGTTTTTTTGATCAAATGGGATTGATGAAAATATAAAAATGAATTGCTAACCGTAAACACGACTTTCCTTTTCAGTGGGTCTTCTTTTTTCAGCGGGAAAGTGAGTGCAGAGTAGGTATGCCGTCGCGAGGGTAGGGTTTCGCCAAATCCGCTGAGGTCGGTTTCGCGTCGTACGCGGTACGCGGTACCTTTGTAGTTTTGACATTTTATTAGAGTAGTCTTCGTCGTGTTAAGTTCGAGTAGCATACTTTTCGGTACCGCGTCGGAAATTCGGGAACGCAAAATAAAAATTAGATTTTGTATTCTTGACTGGTTAATGAAGACATACGGAGTAACGTAGAATAGGTTTCTTCTCCGTATGGTTTTGTTTGATAACGCGTTTTGAAAACGGGCATGTTCAGGTGGCTGAAAATATTGTAATTGAGCGTAACCCATTCGGAGACCCGCGACCGAAATCCTCTCCGAACTAACTGGCCGACAAGCAGCCACCGCGTGAATGGGTTACGGTGCACGGATTGGTTGACCTGTTGGTACCATCCGTTGGCACTACTCAGACTTAACGTCTAGAACCGATGAGAGGTCGGTTCCGCGTTCGAATTAAAAAGATGAAAATCATTACACACGGGAGTCACCGCAGTTGCAGACATTAAGTAATTAGCAGAGAGGTGTGTAGCCCGGGGTGGCATACTGAGGCCGGCTAGCACTCAGTCGTGTCGAGAGGCTTCCGGGACACCCTCTGCTCGTGCTGAGCCACCTTACATAAAAACTAGCACAAAGGGAAAAGGATGGGAAAGGGAGAGGTCATTTTGAGAAATGAAAAATTTAAAAAAACTTAGTAACATATGGCCTTTTATTGAATTCAAAAAAAGAAATTTACAAATTACAAAAAAAATATATCAATCCAAACAAAACAAACAGGCCCCTCAATAATTTTATGTACGGAGGAAAAACAATCCAATTAAATAGTTCATATAAAGGAAAACAAAAGAAAAATAAGAATTTGTTGATGTGATTTTACAGCAATAGATAAATACTCACTCCTTTTCCTCGTTGATCTCCGAGCGCTCGGCGAAGACAAAAAAAAGGGGTGTGGGGCCACTGAAAACTTAATTTTAAACTAATTTTAAAATTCAATCAATAATAGATAGGCCATTTATCGCTCTCCACGATCCATCAATATGGTATACTCGCAAACACGAAAACGTTAATTCCGGCACTTGGCCCTCTTCGAAACCCAACCAAACGGGTCCATTTTTCTTGTTTTTTTCTGTTTTTTTTTAACGGAAGAATTACTCTCGCGCTTCGTTCTATTTCAACTACGTCAATTTCACTAATTCAATCTTTTCCATATAGTTAGTATTGAGACAATCCCGCACTTCAATTAGTAAAATAATTCTCAAACGTCAATTTCAAACTCTCACTAATTCAATCTTTTCCATATAGTCAGTATTGAGACAGTCCCGCACTTCAATTAGCAATATAATTCTCAAACTTCAACTTGAATTCACTTTTCCACTTTTCCTACTTTGATCCTCCGTCACTGAAGTCAATTTCCAAAACAAAAATTCCATCCTCCAAATAAAAAAATTCCTTCACTTTTACAATCCTTTCACTCTCCTCCTTCGTCACTAAAAACAGCCAAAATACCAATTCCACGAAAAAACCCGAAAAAACTCCTTCTTTCCCAAATCAAAATCTGACTGCCAATTCTAACCACTTAATTCCCATTTCACCTTTATCCAATTCGATCCCGCAATCCAAATTATTCTCAAATTACCGCTGCCGCATCTGGGTAACGTAATCGAAGTTCATTACACTTCGATTCCGCTACCCACACATCTTTTGTTCCATATCGACAAACTCAATAGTATCCATTGTTTTACATATGGCAATTTGCACAATCCAAGAAGCGCTTGGTTGAATTCAAAGTGTCACATATAAATTACGGAAGCTATTGGTTTTGCCGATACCCCAAAAAGAGTGCTTCCGTGCGCCCGGGGAAACTTGAACCCAGGGTTCCAGCAGACCCTCGATCGAGATCTCACGACGCAGCTAATGGTGCCATGGATTGTCGATCTCCCATTCATCTCATAAGCAACTTCAACGATGCATTTGGGCATGAGATTAAGTTTTGTTAGTAGGGGAACGTGAATTAATTTTTGTTAGTATAAAAAATAAAATTTGTTAGTGGGAATAAAATTAGTTAGTTTGAAGGAAAGGAATTCGGTTTTGTTAGGGAAAAGTTATTGAATGAAGTTTTGTTAGTGGGAATTAATAAATGGAATGTTGTTAGTGGGAAAATTGAAATTATTAGTATGTATTATTTTTTTGTAGTTGGAAATAAGGGAAAAGGGTAGGATTGTGATGATGGGGAAGTAAAAATTAAAGGGAAAATGAAAAAATGTTAAAAAAATAAATAAATTTACAGAGGAAAAGGTAGGAGTGCCCAGAGGAAGGTGGAAATGTTACGGCGGCAATTGGAAGTTGCGAATGGGAGAAAGTCGGTACGCCGGAATTCGCAACAACACTACAAAAAACACTCAGTTAAAAATAACGTAAATGTCATTTCGATATACTTAGTTTTTATTTTCGCTAAATTTTGATTGTAATTATAGGGGACTTGTTTTTAGTATAAATAGCATGTAATTTTTGAAATATAGTGAGTCAGTGAATCTGATTAGAATGAAATATATAATTAATAAATAAGTGTAATATTTAATTAATATAATTGCATTTTAATTAAATTGAGTTTTGATTAAGTATATAAATATATAAGTGGAATATATAAACCATTTATACGGAGGCGGCATGATAGTTGAATTGGAGCCGTTCACACACGAGTGTCACCTCGGCGCTACTGTGCAAAGCAACTAGGTCCAAACCATAATATCCGCCAGCTCAAAGCATAAATTCCAGTTCGTTGTCCAAAGCGTAGTCCAGATCCAATCAGGGTCGTTACCTGTCATCCCAGGAGGGAATCTCACGGCGCCCCCCATATCCTCGGGTCCGTGGGGCGGCGCTCCCCAAAGAATGCTAACCCCCAAGAGTGCTCTTGTCGACCGGAGGCGGAACTCCCCAAAAAATGCTAGCCTCCAAGAGTATTCCTGTCGGCCAGCATTCCCCCTGCCTTCGAATAGAATTGCCTTGGGGCAGCGAATGGAGAAATACATCTCGATTTTCCTGCTTCTTTAATTTTCTTTTACAGCTTAATTATGCTATGAAACGACGAAGAGAGAACATTATGAACATCTCAGAAAAGTAGCGAATAAGATCATTAGAAATAAGAAAAGAATATACTATGACGACCAATTGAGCAATATCAATGTAATTTAAATGACGCTGCTTTAGCATCACCTATTTCTGACTCTCTTAATAAAAATCCTAAATGTTTTGTTTTACAAATTACAAAAAAAATATATCAATCCAAACAAAACAAACAGGCCCCTCAATAATTTTATGTACGGAGGAAAAACAATCCAATTAAATAGTTCATATAAAGGAAAACAAAAGAAAAATAAGAATTTGTTGATGTGATTTTACAGCAATAGATAAATACTCACTCCTTTTCCTCCTTGACCTCCGAGCGCTCGGCGAAGACAAAAAAAAGGGGTATGGGGCCACTGAAAACCAAATTTTAAATTAATTTTAAACTAATTTTAAAATTCAATCAATAATAGAACGACCATTTATCGCTCTCCACGATCCATCAATATGGTATACTCGCAAACACGAAAACGTTAATTCCGGCACTTGGCCCTCTTCAAAACCCAACCAAACGGGTCCTTTTTTCTTGTTTTTTCTGTTTTTTTTTTTGACGGAAGAATTACTCTCGCGCTTCGTTTTATTTCAACTACGTCAATTTCACTAATTCAATCTTTTCCATATAGTTAGTATTGAGACAGTCCCGCACTTCAATTAGCAAAATAATTCTCAAACTTCAATTTCAAACTCTCACTAATTCAATCTTTTCCATATAGTCAGTATTGAGACAGTCCCGCACTTCAATTAGCAATATAATTCTCAAACTTCAACTTGAATTCACTTTTCCGCTTTTCCTACTTTGATCCTCCGTCACTGAAGTCAATTTCCAAAACAAAAATTCCATCCTCCAAATAAAAAAATTCCTTCACTTTTACAATCCTTTCACTCTCCTCCTCCGTCACTAAAAACAGCCAAAATACCAATTCCACGAAAAAACCCGAAAAAACTCCTTGTTCTTTCCCAAATCAAAATCTGACTGTCCCAAATCAAAATCTGACTGCCAATTCTAACCACTTAATTTCCATTTCACCTTTATCCAATTCGATCCCGCAATCCAAATTATTCTCAAATTACCGCTGCCGCATCTGGGTAACGTAATCGAAGTTCATTACACTTCGATTCCGCTACCCACACACCTTTTGTTCCATATCGACAAACTCAATAGTATCCATTGTTTTACATATGGCAATTTGCACAATCCAAGAAGCGCTTGGTTGAATTCAAAGTGTCACATATAAATTACGGAAGCTATTGGTTTTGCCGATACCCCAAAAAGAGTGCTTCCGTGCGCCCGGGGGAACTTGAACTCAGGGTTCCAGCAGACCCTCGATCGAGATCTCACGACGCAGCTAATGGTGCCATGGATTGTCGATCTTCAACGATGCATTTGGGCATGAGACTAAGTTTTGTTAGTAGGGAAACGTGAATTAATTTTTGTTAGTATAAAAAATAAAATTTGTTAGTGCGAATAAAATTAGTTAGTTTGAAGGAAAGGAATTCGGTTTTGTTAGGGAAAAGGTATTGAATGAAGTTTTGTTAGTGGGAATTAATAAATGGAATGTTGTTAGTGGGAAAATTGAAATTTTTAGTATGTATTATTTTTTTGTAGTTGGAAATAAGGGAAAAGGGTAGGATTGTGATGATGGGGAAATAAAAATTAAAGGGAAAATGGAAAAATGTTGAAAAATAAATAAATTTACAGAGGAAAAGGTAGGAGTGCCCACAGGAAGGTGGAAATGTTACGGCGGCAATTGGAAGTTGCGAATGGGAGAAAGTCGGTACGCCGGAATTCGCAACAATCGTGGGGACGACCCAGACCCTGAGTGTCTCATTCAGTCGGGCAAACAAAGAATATCGGCAGGGGTAACCGAAAAAAAACAAAAAAGTAGACATTCACTGGACTTCACACCATGGAAATATTCTGTCTGGTTTCTGTTTAGGTGATTGGCGAGCCCCAGTATCCGTCACTTAACTCGCTCCTTCCGGCAGACAATGCTCCATCCGAATCATTGTGCACTTCATTCAGCAATACGATATCACCATTGTAATGAGTATCGACCGTGCAATGAGCAGTACCCGAATAATGACGTTTAGAAATCGGGATGCTTTTGCTCAGCTTCACCTTATCGATGGAAGATAGGTGCTGGTCAACAACTTCGGATGGGTCACCAGCCGCAAGAGAAGAACGACTCAAGGGGACTGAAGTAGACACAAAAGATTCTGCAGACAGGGGCAATAAAACTGGCGCGACGTTAAAAGCGTCCCAAAAATCAATCCCGAGATAAATAGAATACGTTAATGTCGGAACAATCAAGAACCGAATCAACCGAGTTCGATTATTGAATTGAACCAATGCAGTAACGTATCCTAACACGTCAGCCTTATGACCTGATGCCGTCTTGACATTAGAATGCATCGAATGAAGATACAAACCAAGGTCACGGACGAGGTCAAGGGCTCCCGCTCCCAGGATGCTAACGCTTGCACCACTGTCTAACAGACCTTTCAATTTGCGTCTCTTAATGCTGATCTCAGCATAAGGCCGCTTGTCTTCGTGCGATGCCACGATTGACTCAATGCACGCTCGCTTGAGAAACCGTCGCGTGACGAAATATTTCCAAGATTTGTGGAATCGTGACTTCGATCTTCGCCGCTTGCGGTTAGGCTTGCAGTCAGAATCAAAGTCACAAGCCACGTCTAGGGAATTGCTTTGGTGAAATTGGACCTCAGGCAGTGACGTCTGGGTAGAAACATCTACAGACCTCGGTGACTGAATTCCAATTTCCCGAGAAAATAATTGCAAGGGAATAGCCGGATGCGCTTGAGCAGCGAGGGCACCGGATCGGTGACATGAATCATAACCAGCCGAAAATTCGTCATGCAGTTGCACAGAATTGACTCCACATGTCTGAACTGGATATCGAAGGTTATCCATTTCCAGCCGTTGCCATGTCACTTCAATTCGGCGACACATTCTGACGAGATCTCGGGTGGTTGAGAACTCATGTCCAGCCAGATGCTCCTGCAATCGGAGATTCATGTTCTTTAAGACTAGTTCTCGCAGATCCGTGTCCCTCATCGGAGAGTTGGAGAGCCATCGCTTCAATGGATTCAAAGAACTCTATGAACGGCTCGTGGGATCCCTGCTTGCGGGCGAACATATTTTCCCAAATATGTGCATCATCAAGCCGAGATCCAAATCGCTCAATGAGTTCACATTTCAGCTGACTCCAACTCAAGTCTCCATACAGTTCACGCATCTGCCAGTACCAGTTTTCGGCAGATCCTTGCAGGAGAATATGTAGGGTCGACACCAATTCACGCTCCGAAATACCGTAGCTTTGATCCAGGGTGCTAACACGGAACACAAACTGGCGAGCATCCATTCCACTTGAGCCTCCATCAAACTTGAATCCCCATTTATGCATGGGAATAAAAGTTTCATACGATTCAGGTGTCTGGCCATTATCCCGGAACGGATGTTGTGAATGAGATTCTGGCAAATCCTGAGAAGAACGCGGTGAAGGGCAAGCGAACTAATCCTATGGCGTGTGTGGAAACATGATGAAAATTAAAAATGATAAAAAACCACAGATCATCTAAACAATTTAGAATTATAAAAATCAATGAACAGACGGACAACACCGACAATTTGAATAAAATAAATAATTTATTAAATCACAGACGGACAAACAAACGATTCTTTAAAAATAATTTAACATTTGAATGCCAGACAGACAAACGAACACGTAAATAAATATAAAAAATTTTAAGATTTTAAAATCTTACTAGCTAAAATAAAAACTGAAATTCTCAATAATATACAATACTTGAAACTCAACCCTAACCAAAACCTAACTGATAAACCTAAACTAAACTCAATAATCAAACTCAACCTTACAACTATTCAAACCCAAAAAAAAAAATTAAACTAAACTCAATCTTAATCATCAAAACTAAAACTAATAAAAATTACTCAAAACTAACAAATAACGTAAACCCAATTATCTAAACTAATCTAAATCGTAAACCCTAATTAAACTTAATAATCTATAACTAAGCTAAACCTACATTCCCCAATAAGATAAAATAACCAAATACCTAACTTTCAATATGATGGCGAGATAAAAGAAAATGTAAAATAAAAACAAGTGGAATGAGTGCAGGCGAGTGTAAATTGAACTATAATGATTGACTTGCACTTTCATTTCTCAAAATGATTCTCCCCATTAATGGAAAAGGAAAAGAAAAGGTAATTGAATGGGATAGTGATTAAAATTTAGACAAAACACGAAGCAGACAAACCACAACAGTGCCTGGTATAACAATGGAATTCGTAGGCGGACTCTGTTCTGATGGTCACCACAAAGGGCTGACTACGAGACCATTATGAAACACTATGGACCTCATTATGGCTCGGGCAAGAGTCGCACAAATCCCAAAGCTACCACCAGATAGATGATGGAAGGGCCGCAAGCGTTGGCTAATTCCAAGAGTTGGATCTAAGTCCAACTATCCCGTGCAGGGAGATATAACCAACGACATGAAATTCGGTTGATCACAACCATCATCCACACTATTGCAGCATGACCACTATCATATCCGGCGGAGACTATCAAACACAAATCAGCACGGTAGGCGCCACTGCATCTGCGGCGAACCCCGTGATCAAAGATCTCTAAATTAACCATCCAAAATAAAAATTTTCAAACTATTACTTGAGCACTTTCCATCATTCAAACGAATCATAAAAAATTTTTAACAAATCAAAAAAAAAATAATTTCCCTGGAATGCTCAGACCACTATTCAAGTCAGGCACTCCAGGTATTCAGCCCAACAAATCTAACATTGAAAAATTTAAACTATAATTAAAAGCAAGCAATCAAAATCAATTAAACATATTAGAAAGCCTAAGTTTGGGCGCCATATGTAGCAACCACGGGAGTCACCGCAGTTGCAGACATTAAGTAATTAGCAGAGAGGTGTGTAGCCCGGGGTGGCATACTGAGGCCGGCTAGCACTCAGTCGTGTCGAGAGGCTTCCGGGACACCCTCTGCTCGTGCTGAGCCACCTTACATAAAAACTAGCACAAAGGGAAAAGGATGGGAAAGGGAGAGGTCATTTTGAGAAATGAAAAATTTAAAAAAACAGTAACATATGGCCTTTTATTGAATTCAAAAAAAGAAATTTACAAATTACAAAAAAATATATCAATCCAAACAAAACAAACAGGCCCCTCAATAATTTTATGTACGGAGGAAAAACAATCCAATTAAATAGTTCATATAAAGGAAAACAAAAGAAAAATAAGAATTTGTTGATGTGATTTTACAGCAATAGATAAATACTCACTCCTTTTCCTCGTTGATCTCCGAGCGCTCGGCGAAGACAAAAAAAAGGGGTGTGGGGCCACTGAAAACTTAATTTTAAACTAATTTTAAAATTCAATCAATAATAGAACGGCCATTTATCGCTCTCCACGATCCATCAATATGGTATACTCGCAAACACGAAAACGTTAATTCCGGCACTTGGCCCTCTTCGAAACCCAACCAAACGGGTCCTTTTTTCTTGTTTTTTCTGTTTTTTTTTTAACGGAAGAATTACTCTCGCACTTCGTTCTATTTCAACTACGTCAATTTCACTAATTCAATCTTTTCCATATAGTTAGTATTGAGACAATCCCGCACTTCAATTAGTAAAATAATTCTCAAACGTCTATTTCAAACTCTCACTAATTCAATCTTTTCCATATAGTCAGTATTGAGACAGTCCCGCACTTCAATTAGCAATATAATTCTCAAACTTCAACTTGAATTCACTTTTCCACTTTTCCTACTTTGATCCTCCGTCACTGAAGTCAATTTCCAAAACAAAAATTCCATCCTCCAAATAAAAAAATTCCTTCACTTTTACAATCCTTTCACTCTCCTCCTTCGTCACTAAAAACAGCCAAAATACCAATTCCACGAAAAAACCCGAAAAAACTCCTTCTTCTTTCCCAAATCAAAATCTGACTGCCAATTCTAACCACTTAATTCCCATTTCACCTTTATCCAATTCGATCCCGCAATCCAAATTATTCTCAAATTACCGCTGCCGCATCTGGGTAACGTAATCGAAGTTCATTACACATCGATTCCGCTACCCACACATCTTTTGTTCCATATCGACAAACTCAATAGTATCCATTGTTTCACATATGGCAATTTGCATAAGCCAAGAAGCGCTTGGTTGAATTCAAAGTGTCATATAAATTACGGAAGCTATTGGTTTTGCCGATAACCCAAAAAGAGTGCTTCCGTGCGCCCGGGGAAACTTGAACCCAGGGTTCCAGCAGACCCTCGATCGAGATCTCACGACGCAGCTAATGGTGCCATGGATTGTCGATCTCCCATTCATCTCATAAGCAACTTCAACGATGCATTTGGGCATGAGATTAAGTTTTGTTAGTAGGGGAACGTGAATTAATTTTTGTTAGTATAAAAAATAAAATTTGTTAGTGGGAATAAAATTAGTTAGTTTGAAGGAAAGGAATTCGGTTTTGTTAGGGAAAAGTTATTGAATGAAGTTTTGTTAGTGGGAATTAATAAATGGAATGTTGTTAGTGGGAAAATTGAAATTATTAGTATGTATTATTTTTTTGTAGTTGGAAATAAGGGAAAAGGGTAGGATTGTGATGATGGGGAAGTAAAAATTAAAGGGAAAATGAAAAAATGTTAAAAAATTAATAAATTTATTTACGAAAAGGTAGGAGTGCCTAGAGGAAGGTGGAAATGTTACGGCGGTAATTGGAAGTTGCGAATGGGAGAAAGTCGGTACGCCGGAATTCGCAACAACACTACAAAAAACACTCAGTTAAAAATAACGTAAATGTCATTTCGATATACTTAGTTTTTATTTTCGCTAAATTTTGATTGTAATTATAGGGGACTTGTTTTTAGTATAAATAGCATGTAATTTTTGAAATATAGTGAGTCAGTGAATCTGATTAGAATGAAATATATAATTAATAAATAAGTGTAATATTTAATTAATATAATTGTATTTTAATTAAATTGAGTTTTGATTAAGTATATAAATATATAAGTGGAATATATAAACCATTTATACGGAGGCGGCATGATAGTGGAATTGGAGCCGTTCACACACGAGTGTCACCTCGGCGCTACTGTGCAAAGCAACTAGGTCCAAACCATAATATCCGCCAGCTCAAAGCATCAATTCCAGTTCGTTGTCCAAAGCGTAGTCCAGATCCAATCAGGGTCGTTACCTGTCATCCCAGGAGGGAATCTCACGGCGCCCCCCATATCCTCGGGTCCATGGGGGCGGCGCTCCCCAAAGAATGCTAACCCCCAAGAGTGCTCTTGTCGACCGGAGGCGGAACTCCCCAAAAAATGCTAGCCTCCAAGAGTATTCCTGTCGGCCAGCATTCCCCCTGCCTTCGAATAGAATTGCCTTGGGGCAGCGAATGGAGAAATATATCTCGATTTTCCTGCTTCTTTAATTTTCTTTTACAGCTTAATTATGCTATGAAACGACGAAGAGAGAACATTATGAACATCTCAGAAAAGTAGCGAATAAGATCATTAGAAATAAGAAAAGAATATACTATGACGACCAATTGAGCAATATCAATGTAATTTAAATGACGCTGCTTTAGCATCACCTATTTCTGACTCTCTTAATAGAAATCCTAAATGTTTTCATTGGACTCACGAGACTAAAATACATTTCAACAAGTAGAAAGAGGCTATAGCTAACGTCACAGAAACATTACGCTGACTTCACTAGGCCCTTTATTATTCAGTGTGACGCAAGTATGACAGGAGTAGCTGGTTCGTTGTCACAAATCGGAGATGATGGTGAAGAGAGACCATTAGCATACGTATCACAGAAATGAAATGCAGCTCTACGTAATTACAACATTGCTGGATTGGAATGCTTGTTTGCGGTGATCAGAAGGTATTCCCTTCAAAATTATCACTGATCATGGCAGTCTAAAGTGGCTTATGAATCAGAAGGAGTTGACATGCAGATTAGGGCGATGGTCCCTCAAATTACATTCGTATGATTTCGACATTGAGTATAGAAAAGGTAGTCAGAACGTTGTTGCTGAAGTTCTGTCGCGCATATTTTCCGAGGAGTTACACGTTAGTAGTGTGGCATCTGATCCAAATATGAATTCCCCTTATTTCCAGAGTGAGGAATATGTCAAATTGATCAAGCAGTTATCTCAAAATATTGGTCAATTACCTGATATCATAGTACAAGAAGGCCGTATTTGGAATAGAGGCTTTCTGCAGATTCAGAGAAAGGTATCACTGATTCAGTTTGGAAGTTATGGATACCACAAGTTTATACTCCTTATAGAAATACCACATTGTCCACCGTTGTCTTCACATAGAGGAATTGCTCAAACGTTAGCCCGTTTGTATTATTATTATTGGCCACATATGGCTGCTCAAGTTCTGAATTTGCTAGATGTGAGATTTGTAAAGCTAATAAAGCTCCAAACGGTATTTTACGTCCTCCATTGGGAGCTTCAAAAATTCCTTCACGTCCCCGGTAACGGGTCTTCATTGGTTTATTGGGCTACATATCCAAGAACAAAGAAAGGTAAAACGTTTATTCTCATAGTTCTCGATGAGTTTAGCAAGTTCGTACTCTTGAAATATTTAAGGAGAGCTACATCTGATAATATTGTTAGATATTTAGAACTCCTTCATGTGATTGGCACTCCCGAAACCATGTATTCCAATAAAGGAACTCAGTTTGTGTCTAAACAATTTCCTAAATTGTTAAATGAATATAGTGTAAATCATTTTAAAACCGCTCTATATTCACCAGAAGCAAATGCTTCGGAGAGAGTTAATCGAACTGTATTGACAGCCCTTAGGTCATACGACGATGTTAAAAACGACCATACGAATTGGGATGTATTTACATGTAAATGCGATTGCTTCTGCCTTAAAAACTGCTTTCCATACTGCTATTGGAACTACTGTGTATAATGCTCTCTTTAGCTGTACTAAGACTACTCATGGAAATTCCTATAAACTACTTAGAAGTTTATCTTCACTGTCTTCTTCTTCTTCTAAGCACTACAGTCCCTTTCGGGCCTTTGCTTCCTGCAAACAGTGCCTCCAACTGTCTCGGTCCGTTGACCGCGTCTTCCAATTCCGAGATCCGAGCAGCGATGAACTGTCTTCGTCGACCGAGTCAGACCAACGTTTCCTCGGTTTCCCCACTGGCCGCCGGCCTTCAGTTCTCCCAAAGAATACTTTCTTGGGTATCCGTTGTTCGTCCATACGATTCATGTGTCCAGCCCATTGCAGCTTCCGCAGTCTTACAATCCTTGAGACCTCCGGTTCGTCAAAAATTTCATACAGCTCATGGTTGTATCGAACTCCCCATTGGTCCCCGTCTAGTTTCGCTCCGATTATTCGCCTCAGGACCCATCGCTCAAAGGCGTTCAATATATATTATTTGCGGATGCTTGGGTTAGGGTCCATGTTTTACACCCGTAGCATAACACAGGTCTTATCACAGGTTTGTATACTTGGAGCTTTGTTCTCCTCTGTATGCAGCTGGTCTTCAAGATCGTCAATACTGAACTCTTCCTGAAACTCAGGAAGAGTTCTTTGGCAGTTGTTAATGACTCTGACAGAATGTTGATGTCGTCCGTATTGGTAATTACTTGGCTCGACTTGTATAGTAATGTACCTCGCGTATCAACCGGTAGCTTCCGTATGACGTATTCCAGAGCCAAATTAAATAGCAATGCGGCCAGCCCATCTCCCTACTTTAGTCCTATATTTGTGTCAAAGGCATCGGTGAATTGGTTATTGATGCGGACTTGGGAGGTTGTCGACGTCATTGTCATTTTGGTAAGACGGACTAATTTGGCTGGGATGCCAAAAACAAGCATCGTTACGATCAATACTGCCGTATGCTTGCTCAAAGTCAACGAAAATTTGGTGTACGTCTATGTTGAACTCCCAGCATTTTTCAAGTACCTGCTTGACTGTGAACAATTGGTCTGTTGTTGATCTACCTACCCTAAAACCACCTTGATACTCCCCAATAATACTGTTTGCGTATGATCCGATTTTATTTTCTAAGATCTTTGAAAATATTTTGTACGCCGTACAAAGTAGTGATATGCCTCTATAATTTTCGCACTGTAGCTTGTCACCTTTTTTGTGGATAGGGAATATAATTGATTGGCTCCACTCTTTCGGCATATGTTCTTGTTGCCAAATACACTGCATGACTTTGTGAATAGCTTGATGAAAACTACTGCCACCATATTTGATGAGCTCCACTGGAATCTCATCAATGCCCGGCGCTTTATTATTCTTTTGGGCTTTGATGACGGAACAAACTTCATCCAGAGTTGGTGGGGCCAATGGAAGCTCTCCGCAGACATCTATAGGCTCCGATGTTCTGGAGTTGTGCGGAGGATATAGTGTAAATCAGGTTCTTGAAATATGATTCATCAGCGATTATATTGCCGCTGTCATCACGACAGAGCGTGGTTTTGGGCTGATAACCACGTTTCAGGCTTTTCACTACTTTGTATGCTTGTCTAAACTTACATCTATACTTCTCAATTGGTCGTCATAGTATTTTCTTTTCTTAATCCTAGTTATCTTATTCGCTACTCTTCTGAGATTTTCATAGTGTTCTCTCCTCGTTCTGGTTTTTCTACCTACGTATTATTTGTACGCCTGATTCTTTTTGTTTAACGCATTCTGGCACTCATCATCGAACCAATCATTCCTCTTGCGCCGGGCTTGATGTCCGATCGTGTGTTCTGCCACGGTCCTGATAGCCGGTTTCACTTCCATCCAGGGCTCATTGCTCTCCTTTAACGATGCGTCTGATAAGATGAAAGCCCGCTGGTTGTCAAGCATATCCATGAAATGTTTGGCCAGAGACGCCGTTTGGATCCTTTCGATGTAAAATTTTTGTAGCGGGTTGGTCTTCGCTGAATATGCCTTTGACATACGACAACGATAGGTTAATTTGATCAAGTAATGATCTGAGTTACAATTGGCTCCTCGGTATGTACAGACGTCAAGTATGCTCGAGGCCCAACGTTGTTGGATCAGAACATGATCGTCCTGGTTTTATGTGTTGCCATCCGGTGATACCCAGGTAAGTTTATGAATGCGTCGATGTGGGAAGCAAGTCGAACATATGACTAGATTTCTGCTACATGCAAAGTCAATCAGGCGCTGGCCGTTGTTATTTGTTTCATCGTGGAGTCTATATCCTCCAGTCGTTCCCCGATGAGATAGCTCATTGCCAACCTTAGCGTTGAAATTACCCAGAATAATTTTTATGTCGTTTGTGGGTAATGAGTGGACCAGTCTTTCCAGGTGATGGTAAAACGATTCCTTCGTTTCTTCGTCCTTTTCTTCCATCGGGGCGTGAACATTAATCAGCCAGATTTTGAAGAATTTCGCTTTTCTACGGATCCTACACAACCGTTCATTGACTGCCTTAAAATCAATAACGTGCGATTTGAACTCCCTATCCACAATGAAGGCCACTCCGAATTCTCGTTTTCCAGTAGGCTTCCCACTTTTAAATATTGTGTGCGATCTCATGTCTTGAATGTAGTTTCCAGTCCAATTCGTTTCCTGGACTGCCAGTATTTTTAATTGATATTGACTGGCCTGTTGCAAAAGGTCCTTAACAGCGCCAGGGTAATTGAGTGATGTGACATTCCAGGACCCAATTCCATAGTCCTTTCTTCGTTTGCGAGGTCTTTGCCGTGAGTCCAATCCATTCCGAGGCCTATCTGCAGGTTTCGAAACAATTTAAAGGTTTTCCAGGGAAGGGGAGTTAGCCCGTCGCCCAACCTCCATTCCGGCGGCATGGTTATTACGTCGATTCCGTTATCAGGCGCGGGAGATTCGCCTTCACCCTCTTACGTCCTCACAAAGGAGGTGTAAGTAGGATTTAGTAGCAGAGCTGTAGATGTATTTACAGTTATTAGCAATTCTCGACATTTAATGTTACATTATTGGGGAACCAGTAAACCCAATGTGCACCCTGAGAGCATTTACTACCATTTAATTGGGGGGTTTGGGATGAGGAATAATGGAAGCTATGGGTTGGGGAAACAAGGGGTTCCCTCCTCCTTTCTCAAACGAGCTTGGGACCGTCTATGGCGGAGTTATCTTCACTGTCTAGTAATGGTTATTTCAATCTGGAATTATCAGTTAGAAATTCTACGTACTTCTGTTCGTAGTATTTGGCAAAAGCTCAAGATATTCTAATCTCCGGTCTAATAATAATATCTTTGAGGTTGGTCAGATAGTTTGGAGACGAAATTTTGGATAAAGTAATAATTCTAAACATTTTAGTCATAAATTAGCTCCTAAATTTCTTAAGTCAATTGTTGCAGTCCGAAACAGGAAAAATGCATTGTAACACTTGATTGGCCTTCGCAATCGCCTGATGCAAATCCAATCGAAAACATCTCGGCCTACATCAAGCAGAAGCTCCGTGGAAAACGTGTTTCCACTCCCGACAAATTCGACTCATTTGGAAGGCGCTTCCCCTCGAATATGCCGAAAATTTGGTGGAAAGTATGCCTCGGAGATGCCAAGCAATAATTGATGCTGGTGGTGATTGGACTCACTATTAAACTGAAAGCGCGTTACCTGAGAACGTATTTAATGCATGTATAAGCCAAAAACTGTTGTTAAATAAACTATTTCAAAATTATGCTGGACACGCTCTTACTTAACAGACTGTATACTTTAAAAGATGAAAATGGAAAAATTATAGGTAATTTTCACGCTAAAGATATTAAGTCGGGGAATTGACTGTGAGGTTGTCTACTCATTCCCATATGTGCTGTGTATTAATTTTCATAACTCAAAGTTCTTTATTGTTGTTTGTCTAATTTAATTTAGTTAAAACTCTTTACTTCAGGGTCGTGGGTTGAGCCACAGTTTTCCTCACCTTATTCATGTTCTTCATGGGAGTTATTATGATTTCTTTCGGTCCCGTTTATACATTATTATCATTGTTTTAACTTTATTTATTTAAATTTTTCTTTAAACCTGGCCGGGGGTGTAATACGAATTTCTTATTCCTTTTATAAATTCTCTCGCACCAATTCAAATTGTCACCAGTATTTCATTACATTCATTACAATATCTACACTGTCATACTCACACATTACAACACGCACACATGACATATAAATCAGATACTCTAATTTTTTTTTGATAGAATAGTAGTCTAGAAAGAAAAAAAAATAAAAAATCAGACAGGATGTCAAGGATGACAAAAATAGAAATGGAGTTGGTTAATTAGTCTGTTTTGAAAAGTGAACTGAAGATAGAAAAAACATAAAGAAGATTTTTATTCTGATTTTTTAACAGAAAATTTGCAAAGACGAAAAGATGATTATTATTCTGATTTTTGAACTGAAGATTGAAAAGACGAAAAGATGATTTTCATCTGGTTTTTGAACAGACGAGTTGAAAAGACGAAAAAAGATTATTATTCTAGCTCTTTAACTGAAGATTGACAAAAAGAAAAGAACATTTTTATTCTGATTTTTGAATTGAAAATTCGAAAAGTCGAAAAGAAGATTATTATTCTGGTTTTTGAACTGAAAGTTTTTGGCCGGTCAACTGTGAATTTTCAAGACGAGATTGAATGAACTGTCGAATTGTTCGAAGAATGCGCCCCACTTTTATTTATTTAAGAAAAAAATCGAAGAAGGAATACTTATAAAAAGAAAAATTTACAGATTCACTAGATCGAAAAATTACAAATTAGCTAGAGAAAAATTCACAGATTAGCTAGATTTAGGATAAATTATGTAAAACATTAAAATTTTCAAGATTTTTAAAATCCATTCACAAATTAATTCGTGTAAAGAAATTTATATTTATTTTCTTTAAAATTTGTAAATCTATATTTTATTTGCACATATGTTACACATAATTACAACACTGATGACAATTTGTATTGTTTTTCAGGAGGTTTTGAGGTGAAGAAATCTTCTCTTTTCTTCACTCGCACACACAATATGAGAATTTGAATTCTCCCAACAATTTGTATTCTCTTCAGGAGATTTTGAGGTGAAGAAATATTCTCTTTTCTCTTTACTTCACTCCTATGCGATATAAGAATTTAAATTCTCCTTGCCTAATCTGTGACAATTTAAATTTATTAATCGTCTATGTTAACTAAACAAATGTTTTAAGACATTTACATCTTTTGCGGGAGGTGAATTAATCCATCTCATCTGACAGAGTCGAAGGATGACAAATTTAAAAATATTGAGTCTTTATAAAAGCAAAATTCTTCAAAATCTGGCTGATATATGTTCACGCCCCGAACGAAGAATAGGACGAAGAACGATGGAAACGTTCTACAATCACCTGGAAAGACTGGTTGACTCATTGCCTACAACCGACACAGAAATAATTCTGGGTGATTTCAATACTAAAGCTGGCAATGAGCTATCTCATCGGGGAATGACTGGAGGATATAGCCTCCACGATGAAACAAATGACAGCGGCCAGCGCCTGCTTGATTTTGCATGGAGCAGAAATCTTCCCACATCGACGCATTCATAAAATTACCTAGGTATCACCGGATGGTCCAACAACATTGGGCCTCGAGCATACTTGACGTCCGTACATAATTGTAACTCAGATCATTACGTGATCAAATTAACCTATGGATGACCTTTGTCAATGGGATATTCGGCGAAGCCCAGCACGCTGCAAAAATTTGACATCGAAAGGATCCAAACGGCGTCTGCGGTCAAAAATTTCACGGAGACCCTCGACAACCAGCTGGCTCCCATCTTATCAGATTCATCGTTAAAGACGAGCAACGATGGAAGTGAAAGCGGCTATTAAGACCGTGGCAGAACAGACGATCGGACATCAAGCCCAGCGCAAGAGAAATCTTTGGTACGATGATGAGTACCAGAATGCGTTAGACAAAAAGAATCAGTCGTACAAAGAACACGTAGGTAGGAAAACCAGGACGAAGAGAGAACACTATGAAAATCTCAGAAGAGTAGCGAATAAGATAATTAAAATTAAGAAAAGAGTAGTGAAAGTACGGAAAGATGGTTATCAGCCCAAAACCACGCTCTGTTGTGATGACATCGGCAAAATCATCGCTTATGAAATCATGATGAAGGAAAGATGGGCATCATATTTCAAGAACCTCCTTAATCCTCCACACAGCTCCAGAACAGCGGATCCTATAGATCTACCCGGAGAGCTTCCATTGTTCCCATCAACTCTGGATGAAGTTTGTTTCACCATCGAAACTCAACAGAATAATAAAGCACCGGGCATCGATGAGATTCCAGTGGAGCTCATCAGATATGGTAGCAGCAGTGTTCATAAAGCCATTCACAAAGTCATCCAGTACATTTAGCAACAAGAACATCTGCCGAGAGAGTGGAGCCAATCAATTATATTCCCTATCCACAAAAAAATGACCAGCTAAAGTGCGAAAATTATAGAGGAAGGTCACTACTTTGTACGGCGGACAAAATATTTTATAAAATCTTAGTATTATTGGGGAATATCAAGGTGGTTTTTTAGGGCAGGTAGATCGACAATAGACCAAATGTTCACTGTCAAGCAGGTACTTGAAAAATGCTGTGAGTTCAAAATAGACGTACACCAAATTTTAGTTGACTTCAAGCTAGCATACGACAGTATTGATCGTAACGTACTGTACCAAATAATGCTTTCCTTTGGCATCCCAGCCAAATTAGTCCGTCTTACCAAAATGACAATGACGGCGACGACCTCCCAAGTCTGCATATCGTTGCCTTTGACACAAATATCGGTTTACAGCAGGAAGATGGGCTGACCCTGCTCTGGAGTACGTCATAAGGAAGCTACATGTCGATACACGAGGCACATTACTATATGTTACAAGTCGAGCCAAGTAGTAGCCTATGCAGACGGCGTCAACATTTTGTCACTGCCAAAAAACTGTTCTTGAAGCTCGACGTAGAAGCAAAACTAATAGGGCTACAAACCAATGAAAATAAAACAAAGCTCATGACGCAGTCGAGGAAAAATACCTCAAATGCACAAAATATCACACTTGGCGAATACAGTATCGAAAATGGGGGTGAATTTGTGTATTTAGGCGCCAAAATAACGAAAACGGGCAATGAAAAGACGAAATATGCCGAAGAATACAGCTCGCGAATAATACATTTTATTCAGTAAAGTCAAAGTCAAAAGCGCTTTATTTAATACTAATCGTTATAAATTTAAAAGAATATAAAGCAAATTCCAAACAATAACAATCAAAAACTGAATGGCCCAAATGGCTCTCTAAATTTATACGTTATCATTTCATCAAAAAAAACTATAGCAAATTCAATTAATTACGATTATTACATATTTTTAAAATTTAATTGGAAAAAGGAGAAAAAACCAACCAACACTATCCTAAAATTATTTATAATTAAGACACAACAGTGAAACTTTGATCCTACACCTAATATGTTGTAACTTATTTCTAATAAAATACAATCAAAAACTTTATCTTATACTAAAAAAATTCTGTAACAATGTTCCTAACCTAATAATCTTATCTCTAACGGAATATAGTAAACATTACATATACCTAACCTATACCTTATTTTTAACAAAAATAAACAACACTAAATGTAGCAATAATGAGCTGAAACTCAAAAAAACGAAATAACGAAAAACACCAAAACTGAAAAATAAACACGAATAATTTAGACATTGTCATTCAGCCACCAATACCTGGATTGCGCCGTCTCAACTCGATCAGCCTCAACGAATCTAGCAAATGAGTATCTCCATTGAAATCGTTGGTCTCGTGAACTCAAATTAGAAGGATATTTTATCTTCTTATCGGTGGCCCGTCGATATATGTGATATTTGACTGGGACGCCGTCAGAATCAAAAACATATCGATTCATGTCCAAATACACGAATGCTTCTGCAGGAATGAAGACAGTAGCGAGGCAAGTCGCTATATACCCGTCTGTAGGGTGGAACGACTGCGAAATCCAAGGGTTTTCACTCACAGTCACAGATCTTGCGATATGATTCCGAAGAAGTTTCAATATGAAGATATCGACCGTCGTCACTTCAGCAGTTTGATAAATTCTTCTATTCGATATATAATGTTTCCAATCCGTCTCAGGCTTTCTGTACAAACCAGTACATGCACGAAGACATTTCCTTTCGAAAACTCTTAATTTTTCCATAGTACTAGCGCTCTGGTTGTACCAGATCTGACATCCATATGTCAAAACTGGTCTAACCAGTGTCTTGTAACAGATAATTTTGACCTTTCGATCAATGTATTTTCACATGTTCAGTATAGTACAGATACTGATCGAGATAAACACCGACATTTTATTCAGTATTGACGATCTTCAAGACCAGCTGCATACACAGGAAAACAACATCTGTGATAAGACCTGTTTTGTGCTATGGCTGTGAAACATGGACCGTAACCCAAGCATTCGCAAATTAATTGAACGACGGGTCCTGAGGCGAATAATCGGAGCGAAGCTAGACGGGGCACAATGGCGAATTCGATACAACCATCAGCTATATGAAATTTTTGACGAACAGGAGGTCTCAACGATTGTAAGACTGCGGAAGCGGACACATGAATCGCATTGACGAACAAAGGATACTCAAAAAGCTATTTATTGGGAGAACTGAAGGCCGGAGAACAGTGGGGAAACCGAGGAATCGCTAGTCTGGCTCGGTCGACGAAGACAGTTCATCGCTGCTCTGATTTCGAAATTGGAGGACGCGGCCAATGGACCGAGACAGTTGGAGGCGCTGTTTACAGGAAGCGAATGCCCCGAGAGAGGCTGTAGGGCTACGAAGAAGAAGAAAAAGATGATTTTTTAAAGTTAAATGCAAATATTTATATGATGCATTTTGGTCGGGGACTGAAGAAGGTCGTATTAATTTAGTAATAATACTAAATCTACACTATTTTATAGTTAAATATTCGTTTTTACGGATTGAATTTTTATTTTTATTGAAAAACTTACATAGTAATGAAGTGACTGAAGCAATCTGTTTCCACCGACAAATATAAATCTAGAGATCATTGACTAAGCCGAATCTAGAATATTTTTTGCTATATTATATATTTGGAGAAAATACAATCAAAAGAGTATTGTCTGGTTTGATGGAGAGCCCATGTAGTAGAAAAACTGTATTTGATTGTTGTAATCGGAGAAAATTCAAACGGCAATAACTACTGTACATTCTTATTTTTGTACCGCGATAACGTAATTTTCTTACCGCCCAATTTACAATTTAGTACTTTACTAAATGTGCAGGAAGCAAAGATATATTTCTAGTGCAGTACTAGAAATATTCTAACTCCTTTAAATCATAACAAACCACCAGAGTGTGCAGGAAGCAACGCTATATTTCTAGTGCAGTACTAGAAATAATTCGAATCCTTTATGTCATAGCAAAACACAAGAGTAAATAAAATAAACTTTGTTTAACGCCGAAAAAACTACAACTGAATTTATTTCCCAAAAGCTTAAGTTTAAATACAACATTTTCTTATTCTAAAATTGCTTACTCTAAAATTCATAACAAAATTTAATTCATGTTCCGCGACTCAAGAAATTCTACTCGGCACATAATTCTGCGGAATTCAGCCGGACAAACATTCTCATGAAAATTAAACGCGCTCAAGTTGCTTTCTGGTCGCGGGCGAGTGAGTAATGTGATACATGATGTATATGAATTTTTAATGCACGTGAATTTAACTTATCGGGCAAGTAATTTACTTGGATTTTGTTACTTTCACTATCGTAAGCGAACATCCTCCCCCCCTTTAAACGAACTGTTCAAAGATGGATTTCTGGATTCACCTGGAATTCCTCATCATTCGCCTTGCGTGGTGCGGATATTGGATGACGGTTGCGTGTAGGCCGCCTCCTGCAAAATTTCCACACAAGGTACAATAAACAGACCACCGAAATTGATAAGCCCAAGTATCGAATGGTGAAATGATGCACGTGAGTTGACTTGCTTGCTGGGAGTTCCGTTTCGGTGGGTCGCAGCTTGTTGATGCTCTGCTATAGTGTTTTAACATGGTTTTCTAAATTTTCCTCGTACATGGCCGACATACGTGTGTTATTGAAATTTTCGGTGAACTCGATTAGGTCAAAAATATTTCGCGAAGGAATAATGGACGTTCTCATCATCGTGAGATGTACTTTGCTCGTCTGTAATGTAGTAACCTCGTCTTTGGTGCTACATCCGCGAGTTACGTTGAGCGTCTCGTTGAGGTATTCTGCTAGTTCGTTTACCCGTCTTTCAACTGCTTTATGCGACTCTTTTATGATATTTACAGTGCAATCGATTATCGATGTTTGATTCCTCAGCAGTTCTAGCAAGTATCTGTTATTCTGTTGAAGGTAGTTTATCGTCTCTGACTTTTTTCCGCATATTCATCAACCAAAATTCCGAATAGCGAATGAACGATGTTACCGAATATATTGAGAGGGGATCGTTTCCCTCGAACATGGCCTTGTTGACGCAGTAACTCGTTGTTCTCTGTTCCTTCCATAATTGTAAATTGAGCTAGGGTTGGTACACAGGAATGCTTATTTACTATTTTGCTACAGAGATGATCTAAGTTTTCAATCCCTTTATTTACACTGACTAGCTCCTCCCAGTAGTTAGTCATGTTGTAGCAAATAACTAAATCCCATTCGTCGGATGACAAGTGAGTGAAACCCATTCGTTCAAAATACAAACCAGGTGATATTGTTGCCTGATTGTTTCCTAGCACCGGCAAGACAAGGAATGTGAATAATAATAGGCTGATTGGGAGTCCCACACTCTGTGCATAAATAGCATTCACCTCCCTGCCACAAAAAAAAACCCTGATAACACCATTCTAGTCCAAGAATGGGGCGAGTGAACTTAAGTTGCTTTGCTTGTCTACTATGGCCGTTTTTTCAAGGGAGGCTAACTCTTGTGAGAAATTTCGGCATGGTGCTTCCTTTATAAGTTTTGCTATGGCTGCATCCAATTCTTCAACAGTTAGGTATGATGAGCGTTTGAACCCTCTGCTCCTAGTGTTATTTACAAACCGATGAACATAAGCAAAAACCCGTTGCAGATGTTGAAAAGAATTCCGGTGGTCGATCGTAGAAAGTATGTCTCCTCCGTTTGCAACTGAAAGTGCCACACTTGCTTCGTTTATAGATTTGTTTAAAATTGTTGATTCCTCGGCCAAAATCGGCAGGATGTTCCTTGGATGGTACATGTCGCCATTGTTCAGCTGTGGTAAGCTCCTGTATAGCTGCTACTCGGTTTGCAACGAAGGTGACGTATGATGATGATGGGTTCCCCAGCCAGGCAAGAACTACCTCAGAGTCCGTCGAAAATGTGCATGGAACATCATTCCATTGTAGTTCTCTTTTGACCCGAGTAGCGAGCTTGGTAGTGAGTGTTGCAGCTTGAAGCTCCAAACGCGGAATCGTTGTAGCCTTGATTGGCGCTACCTTTGATTTGGCACATAGCAGTCTCACGACCATGGTACCGTCAATTTGCTATGATCGCACGTATATAGCTGATGCGTCGCTGAAAGCATGTAATTCGATGCTTCGCGGGTTTTTGCCCGAAAATACATGCCTGAGAAACTTGATATCTTCAAGGCTCCACGAAATTTGACCCAATAGGAGTACATCTCCATTGGTACAGCTGCGTTCCAACCTATCTTTAGATTCCATAATGCCTGAAGAAATATTTTGGTTCTCTGGGCTCATTACTCCTAATGGGTCGAAGAGATGCGCAATGTCAGAGGACACTGTTCTTTTGGTCACTTCACCGTCGTTGGGCTGGATTGCTTTTACGCAGAAGTTGTCCACTTGGGGAAGCCAGATTATGCCCAACGTCTTCACATGGTAGTTGTCTTTGCCGTTTATGTTGAATTGAACTGCTGGGTCCTCTTTGAGAATGCCCTGAAGTAGCTGACTATGGTTTGCGCACCACTGACTTGAACCCTCCTGATTGAAGCAATTCCTTTAGTTGCCTTTGTACTGCGAGGGCTTCCGTTAGACTGTTAGCTCCCGCCATGACGTCATCGATGTAAATATTTCTTATCGTTTGCGAACCCAACGTTTCAGCTTGTGCTGCTATTTGTCTGAGGCATCTTATGGCTAAGTATGGAGCCGTTGTAATGCCGTATGTCACTGTAGTTAGTTCGTAACACTTAACTGGTGCATCTGAATGGTCCCTCCAAAATAATAATTGGAATTTCTTATCTTCTTCCTTCACTCTAATTTGGCGGTACATTTTCTCGATGTCCGCCGTAAATACAAACATCGGAAGCCGGAAGCGTAACAGAACGGTAAATACATCATCTTGGAGAAAAGGTCCAGTATGCAGAACTTCGTTCAAGGAGATATTCGTAGACGTTTTCATTGAAGCATCAAATACCACTCGCAGTTTAGTTGTGGTACTTTCTGGTCTTATGACACAGTGGTGCGGCAAGAAGTAATGGGGTGTAGGTAACTGCTGAATATTGATTGTGTCCCAACTGATGGTATTCCTTCATGAAGTCGGTGTACTGTTGTTTCAGCGATTCGTTCTTGTTCAATTTGCGTTCCAAAGCCACAAAACGTTTATATGCTGTCTCTTTGGAGTTACCCAACAACTTAAGATTCTTCCATGAATGGTAATTTTACAACAAATCGTCCATCTTTTCCTCGCCGGGTATTAGCAGTGAAGTGTTCTTCACAACCTTTTTCTTGCTGCGTAAGGTTCGAGCCTGGCTCGACTTCGTTCAGTTTCCAGAACACTTGCACCCTTTCTTGAAGTTCGCCGCAATCATGACTGCAGATGCCGCAGCTAAATGTGTGGGTGTCCGAATTTGCCGTTCGATCGGAGATTATTCATCCGAACACGGTATTCTGTAGGCTTAGTAATTTCTTCCCCAATCGTATTTGCCCAACCGAAAGTATCGGCAAAAAGTTTTCTGCTCCAATGAGAATATCAATTTTACTAGGGAGATTGAATTGAGGATCCGCAAGCGACACATTCTGAGGAATAGGCCATGATACGATGTAAATGAATTCTGACGGTTGATAAGTTGTAATTTGCGGTAGAACAAAGTCTTCGATTCTGGCTGAGAATCCTGTTGTCCTGGACCGTATCGAAAAATTTACTCTGGATTGAGCCTTTTGAATTCCTTGTCCAATCCCTTGAACACACAATACTTCGGGAACTTTCTTGAAACCAAGCCGTCTGACCAGATCTTTAGTGATGAAATTTAATTGAGACCCGGAGTCAAGAACAGTACGACATTCAAGTTCTCGACCATCCACAGTCAATACCTTGACGAGTACAGTGCTCAGCAGATCAGCCTCGGAGCGAACACTGTTGACTATTATGGTCCGTCCTCAAACAGTTGTAACACAGATTATTTTTCTTCATAGTCTGGAGACAAACCTTTGGCATTTGATTCAGGAAAGCTTTGCAAGAATAAAGTGAATGCGTTCCTTTGCACACTATGCATGGGCTCCCTTTAGATGACGTCACTAGCGAGGCAGGCTCAATTTGTTTTTGCTTTAGAGAGGCGAGCCCCCTTTGCCGAGGATTTCAAAGCTTTGAAAACGATTCTCCAGAAATGATAGAAAATGCTTCACAGTGCTTAGCTGCCGGGGCTCTGCAAACGATCGCTCATACAACGTATGTGTCCAACCTTTTCACGAGTACATGTAGTAGTATTGGATCCCAGGCGTCGATTAACATTCCCAAATTCTTGAGCCCCAGTAGACATTAATTGGTTACGTCATGTCGATTTCTAACTGATGATGCAGATTCAACAGAGCTCGATAGTTGAGAAAGAAGTTTGTTGAGATGTGTCACTAGCAACCTTTTGTTCTCATATCTCTCTTTAACTATATTCCATGCATCTAAATAATTCTCGCTGGAAACTGGCAAATGCTGCACTAATCGTTTTGCTTCGCCGGATAGATTGCCAAGCAGATAAAACATTTTTTGCGCATTTCCAATTGCACGGTTGTGGATCAGTTGGAGGTACAAGTCACGAAATTGAGTCCGCTGCAAGTAATCACCGTCAAAGGTCAATAGTACGATTTTTGGCAAATGAACTCCGGTATCCTTTGAATGCAGCAGTGGGTTGTCGCTTCTCCTTAAGTGTGTAGTATTCGGTTGAATGTTCACTACCATCCTTGTGTTCAATGTCTTGAATGAAATAGGGAAGGGTCATCATTAAGGCCTTTTGCTTCCGGATCATTCTTTGGAAGAACGTCCCTTTCTTCTTCGTCATCGCCTTTGAGTTTGAAATCTATATGACGTTCTGGTTTTCTTGTTGCAGATATATCTCCAGATTTGGTTGCAGGTGATGATGCCATGGGGTTGTCGTTAGAAGAAGTACCCTCCAATTTTCTCCTCGCGTCATCTAGTGCATGAATGAGCTTCTCGTACACCTTCCAAATTTCGTTGTAGTAATTGTTGACAAAGTACGGATGATCTGGCGCGGTCACTTCAAATGGTTTCAATTGCTCGTGGACTTGATCAAACTCGGACCAGTACCCTTCTGACAAGCCTAGTCTCTTGTCTAGGTACTCTTTGATTTTTCTGGACACTGAATCCTTCCTGAAGCTTATCAGCAGCTGTTCCAGTTTGCTCCCCACTTCGGAAGCAGGAAGCAAAGATATATTTCTAGTGCAGTACTAGAAATATTTCGAATCCTTTATGTCATAGCAAAACACCGGAGTAAATAAAATAAACTTTGTTTAACGCCGAAAAAACTACAACTGAATTTATTTCCCAAAAGCTTAAGTTTAAATACAACATTTTCTTATTCCAAAATTGCTTACTCTAAAATTCATAACAAAATTTAATTCCCATGGGAACAAAGATCGTAACTCGAGTTCTATTAAATGTTCCGCGCCTCAAGAAATTCTACTCGGCACATAATTCTGCGGAATTCAGCCGGACAAACATTCCCATGAAAATTAAACGCACTCAAGTTGCTTTCTGGTCGCGGGCGAGTGAGTAATGTGATACATGATATATGTATATGAATTTTTAATGCATGTGAATTTAACTTATCGGGCAATTAATTTACATAATTTTCTCACCGATTATTTTTAGCTGCTCATCTTCAGCTATTCATTAATATATTCAATCAAGTAGAATGTTGAAGTTCGCCACAATTTTATGCAAGATTCTCATTTAAAACGGCCGGTAATTTGTTTTATGATTACGGATGTCACCCGTTGAACAAATTCTCAAAGATATTCATCATGAATATAATTCCTAAAACGTTCATGCAAATCCTAGCAAACCCGTATTATCTGAGTTCATTGGAAATGCATATTGTCCCATAGTCATATATAGTTCCTGTTGTAATACAGGAAAATGTAAACCACTGTAACTTTGTTAAACACGATTCGACCTTCCTGAACTTTTCAGCAATGATAAAACTTGAAAATTGACATTTACATATTGAATTTTATTGAATATTAGGATGCCATTATGATTTAATTTAAGAAAGTATAAAACTGATAAATCATACTATTACCAACAAAGTTGAGTGAATTTCGACGTCTGACGTATTTATCGTTGTAGTTCTCATAAGGGTCTACACTCATAATTTTTTCAGATTTTTCGGTTGGTAGGTTTCCAGTCGCGAGGGGGGGTAGGCCTAAATCTCATGCATTTCTCGTTCTCCTGCCTCCCTCGATACTGATAAATTTTAAGAGCTGTTTTGAAAAAATCTCATTGAGACCTCTCATATGATACCCCACATGATCACCATTGATGAAAAAATCTCTTTGAAATGATGCGAACGCCAGAGCTTCCTAAAAAAGAAAAGCGGGAAACTCTGCAGGACGCGTCAGGTGTTCGAGCGGTCGAGGAAAATATAAAGAACATCGAAAATTCGATGTTCACTGCTGCGATCGCTACCAAAGCGAGTAAAGCGAGGGTCGTAGATCCCGAAATAATAACGAACCATCCTGAAGTCCATAAAGGGACCACGACAGGAAGATACAGGAGTGACCAGATAAAGCGACGATGTGTGACCGTATTCGGAAACGGAAGCCGATAACCTCTTGCAAGGACGATGGTCACAAAGTATAATTGCCGCCCAGCGACATGAAGACGAAAGGCTGTTCCGAAAAGCGGGAGATGTTCTAAAAAGAATACAATCTGCATGCGACTTGCCAAAAATCAACAAAGCGGTAAAGATTGGGCTCCTTGAACTAGAGAAGCTCCTAGACCATATAAGGCATTATCGGAGGAGCTGGTCAAAGGCCAAAGAAAAGCAGAAGGCTAAAGAAGCGCTGGGGGCTAAATGGCCACGTGCAGATAGCTCCAACATCAAAAATCGATAAAAGAAAGGCGTCTAGCCCAATCGAAGGAGATCGGGATAAAAGAAGGAAGGAAGAGACACTTGATTGGCGCGGAACACCAGATCAGCGGTTCCAGAGAGTGCTGACAAAAGGAGCGAAGAAACCCGCAAAGAAACACCTTCAAGAAGTGCCAGCAAATAAAGTGCGAACGGACGCCCAACAAGAAAAAATATCTGATGCTCGTAAAACCCCAAGATGGTCGATCCTACGCGGAGGTGCAGCGTGATATCAGCGTAAGACCTGAAGACACAAACACAACCATTAAAGCAGTACGACCAACGCAGCCGGGACATATATTGGTCGAATTCGGAGCAGAGGCCGACAATAGGGAAGCATTCTGCGACGCAGAAGTCTTCGGCAAAAACGCAACTATAGTCTCGCTCGAGCCGATGGCAACACAGATCTGGCCGAGGTAGTAGAGGCCATCAAAGGGGAGTTCCCTAGCGTGGGCAGGATCAAAGCGAGGCTACCACCAGAAAACCATAGGGGACAACGCATGGCCATCATTGACTTGACTGAAAAGGACGCCGAACAATTTCTGAACAAGGGCAAAGTACGAATAGGGTGGAAGAGCAGCGCCTCTTAAATATTTCAAATGCCTTGGCTAAAGTTACACCGCACAAGTATGCAAAGGACCCGATAGGAGTTCCCTATGTTACAAATGCGGTGAAATGGGACATAAAAGAAAAGAGTGACGAAGGAAGCACACTGTATTCTTTGCAAGGATGCTGATCCAAGACCTGATTTTAGACACGTCTTGGGATCAGGAAAATCCCGGGTTTTCCAGGAAACCCTAGCCAAGGCAAAATCAGCTACAGCTAAACCTACACCACAGTTCAACCGCCAAAAATCTACTCGAGCAGTTTGCGAGGGACATGAAAGTCGACTTTTTGCTACTGAGTGAGCAACACCATGATAAAAGTTCGGCATCATGGTATCCTGATGAAACTGGTACCGTCGCCACCTGGGTTCGCAATAGTGGTTGCCAGGCGGAGAGCTGTGGACGGGGGGATAGTTTTGTGTGAGTTCCGTGCTCAGGGACCACTTTCTTCAGTGTGTACTTAACGCCAAACGAATCTACAGGTATATCAACTTTCCAAGCCAAGCTTGATGCTTTGAAGGGCGCTGTCTGAACGCAGACGGGAACGGGCTTATTGGGGGAGACTTCAACGCTAAAGCAATCGAATGGGGCTTGCCTCAAACAGATTCGCGGGGAAAACGAATCCTAGAAATGGCGGCCAGGACGACACTCGTCGTACTAAACACCGGAAATATGCGTACTTTACGCCGTAGTCGCTGTGAAGGAACCATACCGGACGTGACATTCACCACGCAGTCCTTACTACGGATGATACACAATTGGAGAGTATTAGAGGACTACTCAGTCAGTGATCATTAGTGCATTCTGCTTGAGATCAGTGATGTTGTCTCCCGACGTCCGTGCTCTCGACTTTCTACAATTGGATGGAACATCGGAAGGACGGACGTCGAGGTGCTCACAGCAGGTGCCCCGCTGCAGGTAGCTTCGGAGGGGACAGAAGAACTGGCAGCTCAAGACGTGGTGCTCAGCTATGAACATCATTATGTCCGCTTGCTACGTTCTATGCCCCGTCGAAAACCCCGTCACGGCAAGCCCCCAGTATACTGGTGGTCAACTGAAAAGCGAAAGGAGTGTCACAAGCTTCGGCGTGACTCAGCAGGCACGGAACCGTGACGAGGCATGCAACCAAGTGGCAGCATATAAGTCGACCAAGAAATGCCTTCGCAAATTGATCAACCACAGCAAGGCTCGCTGCTGGCAAGATGTAGTGGACAATGTGAACAAGTATCCGTGGGGCATTGGCTTCAAGCTAGTTATGCGGAAGTTTGTTGCCCTACGAAAACCTTGCATACATGATGCGGAAAAGATGGACAAGATAGTGCGGGTACTCTTCCGCGCGCATCCCGTCCGTGTTGAAGCTGTCCATGGTGAAACGGCAGTCGAGTGTCCACTCTTCACACAGCCGGAACTGGAAGAGGCAGTCCTTTCGCTGAAAGCGAGGAAGGCTCCAGGTCCAGATGGTGCTCCAGCTGAGGTGTTGCAACGTGTCTATCACCATTGTCCTAACTTGCTGCTCAGCACATTCAGCGCTCGCCTACGGGACGGGGTTTTCCCGATACGATGGAAGGTGGTGAGGCTCGTGCTGATCAGCAAGGGGAAGGGAAATACCGGATCGCCGTCGCCATACCGCCCGTTATGCATGCTAGACACGGCTGGGAAAGTGCTAGAGAAACTCATCAAGAGAAGACTCACTGACGCGATTCGTTCTGCATGGTCTCCTCGGCGGTACGGCTTTAGAGCAGCACGTTCTATCATTCATGCGATTGCAGAGATGCTAAGCGCGGTCCAAAAGGCAGAGGCATATAGTCGCACCAAACGACGGATCGTCCTGTTGGTGACACTCGACGTCAGGAGGGCCTTTAACTCCGCTAGATAGATGGAATGTTCTGGATACTCTGAAAAACACTTTTCAAGTTCCAGAATATCGAATGCGGCTTTTGAGAGACTACCTAAAGGACCGAAGCCTACTCTACGACATGACACAGGGCCAACGAAGGATGGAAGTTACATCGGGTGTTGCCCAGAGATCTATCCTTGGTCCAGACCTGTGGAACGTGTGTTGCGACGGGCTACTGAGACTGGAGATGCCAGATGAATCGCGCTTGGTCGGCTATGCGGATGAAGTTGCGGCTCTTGTCGCTGGACGAACCGTTGAACAAGCGCAACTTAGGCTAGGTATGCTATTGCGCCGAGTGAGGGACTGGATGTCTGCTCGCGGGCAAAACAAAAAAGAGAATCCCTAGAGTAACTATGATCAGTATTGGAGACATACAAATCGAATCGAAACCAGCGGTGAAGAACCTGGGGCTACTGACCGACTCGAAGATGAGTTTCTCTGAGCAAATCAGGGCAACGGCTGAGAAGGCTGCTTCGGGAGAATCGGCTCTTATAACCAACGTAGGGGACCCAGCCCACCAAGAAGACGCCTCTTGATGAGTTCTGTAGGGTCAGTGTCACTGTACGGAGCAGAAGTATGGGGTGGTGCTCTTAGTAAGGAGGTGTAAAGAAAACGCTTGGCACAGGTATCCAACAGGATCTCCTTCGGCGGTGAGAGTTATTGCAGGCGTGATACCTGCCGCCCTCCTTGCTAGAGAGTGTTACGCTATTTACCTGGTCTAAATGAGGATGCGAGGGAGGTGGTTGTCCGCGAGGAGAAACAGCACTCACTCAACGATTGGCAGCAGTCATGGGTGAATTGTACGAAGGGAAGGTGGACTGCGCGCCTCATCGCCAATGTGAGACCGTGGCTAAATCGAAGGCATGGTGAGACTGACTTCTATCTGACGCAGCTTTTGAGCGAGCATGGTTGTTTTCAATCTTACCTGCACCTGTGTAAGTCACGGTCCCCGCGATCATCAGTTTTGCCCGGGAGAGGAAGACACATATTTTGCGTGCATGAAATTGGACAGGCTGCGAAGGGACCTCCACAGGGAGATGGAAGTGCGCACCTCGAATAATATCATTACATTATGTTCGGGCAGTCCTAAAAGATAGAAAGGACTCATAGCAGCCGCGGGCGTTGGGACTGGGAGATCGCTAGTCTGTCACTTCCTCTTCCGCTTTCCCCTCCCGCTAGAAGAGGGATCCCCCAGCTTGAAGGCCTCTCACGGCGTAAAAAAACGAGACCTGGCCCGAAGTAATGTGTCAAAGGGTTCCAGTCTGGGTTCTCGGGTTGACAGGGGAGCTGTTTAGTGGGTAGTCCAGTCGCCTTCTTATGAGCATGGGTCCCACACTCTGTGCGTAAATGGGCATTCACCTCCCAATCACAAAAAAAAAACCATTTGCCTCTTACGTAAAATTAAATTTAACCTAGATGAGAAGATGAGTTTCTCTGAGCAAATCAGGGCAACGGCTGAAAGGCAGCTTCGGGAGTATCGGCTCTGAGTCGACTTATGGCCAACGTAGGAGGACCCAGCCCATCCAGAAGACGCCTCTTGATGAGTGCTGCAGGGTCAGTGCTACTGTACGTAGCAGAAATATGGGGCGACGCTCTCCGTAAGGAGGTATACCTAAAACGCTTGGCACAGGTACAGAGAAGAGGAGCATTGAGGATTGCATCTTCATATTCTACAGTCTCTGATTCGGCGGTGAGAGTTATTGCAGGCGTAGTACCTGTTTCCCTCGTTGCTGGAGAGCACCGCGCTCTTTACCTGCGTCGAAACGAGGACGCGAGGGAGACGATTGCCCGCGAGAAGAGGCAGCGCTCACTCGACGATTGGCAGCAGTCTTGGTTGAATTGCACGATGGGAAGGTGGATTGCGCGCCTCATTCTGAATGTGAGATTGGTAAGTCACAGTCTCCCGATTGTCGATCTTGCCCGGGAGAGGAAGACAATGTCTACCATACATTTTTTGGGTCCACAAAATCGGACAGGCTGCGAAGGGACCTCTACAGGGAGACGGGAGATCTCATCCCGGATAGTATATTCGCCATGATGCTTGGATCGGTTGACTAATGGAACCTTGTTGCACATTATGTTCGGGTAGTCCTAAAAGATAAAATGGACTCACAGCAGCCGGGGATATTGAGGTTGACGGATCACTTGTCTGTCACTTCCTCTTATGATTTCAGAACTATAAAAAGAACAAATTGAATTAGCAGGGGAGTGCTCCTGCGAGAAGGGTTTTGTAAAACAATTAGTTAATCAAACAATATATTCTGCACATCAAAACTTGACTAATATACAGATTCCATAAATTGAGTTCGAAAAATTATATCCTGGTTATTCTGTATTTAAGTTCGCCGCCATTTTGTTTCATGTGTTTTTACTCCATCGGTTAATTAGTCATAAGACATCAATAGAACAAGCCATTTCTAAAATTTTTATCAAAATTCCTACTTATTTGTAGTGTCTAGGTCCGTTGCAAATGTGTAACCACCTAGTATCACGTGTTAATGTATTAATTGTTCAATATTCAACCGGCTGTATCTTAGCTGTTTACTGTTCAATTATTATGAAATTTTCAGAATACATGCAAACAAATTGTAGCTTTTGAGAAATTTAAGGGTCCCATTTTGATTTTATATGTAAAATTTATAAAATGGACTATTATTAACAAAGTTGATCGAATTACGATTTCTGAGGTATTTGTTGCTCTTGTAGTCCTAAAGTCCTACCTTTGTGATTTTTTTCAGATTTTTCGGGTCAAAGGTGTCCAATCACGAGGGGGGGGGGGGACACAACATTTTCCTAGATTTCCCCTTCCCCTGCACCCTTCAAAGCAAAAATTGTTTATTTAAGACCTGTTTTGAAAAGTTCTTACCAAGACCTTTCGTTTGATATCCATATTGCTTACATGCACTCCCCAATATGGGAACACCGCCCTTAAACACCTTGTACATTTCTTTTTGTGGTGAAACTTTGAAGAGGGGGTCAGTTTACACCTACTCATAATTTTATGTTTCTAGCTTATGTAGTTTGCGAGAAAAACTGGTGTGACACACGAACGGACGGACAGACACGACGCAATTTTAGTAG
The DNA here is from genome assembly GCA_963969285.1 of Odontomyia ornata. Classification (NCBI taxonomy): domain Eukaryota; kingdom Metazoa; phylum Arthropoda; class Insecta; order Diptera; family Stratiomyidae; genus Odontomyia; species Odontomyia ornata. Next base: position 235,922,352 of record OZ017740.1, on the reverse strand, counting down.
GATATTGTAAAATGATTTCACAAAACCCTAAGAAAACGCGCGGCGCCCCATGCGACCACATGTTTTGCTTGGCCCTTGCGCCGGCCCTGGAAGGAGTACAAATAGCATCGTCAGCTTCTCGATATCCGATGCTTCGACTGGATAATAGCTTTCACCAAATTTAATGATGACAATCGAACAAGTTGATTGTGAAGTCGTGAATATGTGGTATCCAGGAAAGTCTTTCCTCGGTTCCAGTAATCTTTGTCTTTGGAGAAAAACTACGGTTACAAAATATTTTTGTTCTATAATAATAGGGAAGTTTATCTAAAATTTTGAAAATATCGGCCTCTAATTCGATTTAAAGTTTTTAGTAAATTGCTGCACGCCTTATGTCTATGTCAGAAGAACACTGATTTCACCCTCACGGATTGGCAGTACTTCGAAATCTAAATTTACTATTCTCTAGGTCTATTAAAATTGACATTTAGGAGTTAAGAAAACTCGTCTTAAATTAAAATGGAGGTTATGTGAGAAATTTGCAAACAACGGTTAATATTCGCGCCACAAGCAAATTACAAAAACATGCTAAAGAAAAACTTGTACATGGTAGTGTACCATCGACAACTTTAAAACAGAACAAGACTCCCCATTAATAAAGATATATCAGTAGAAGTTCTGGTTTGTCATCAAACCTATCATTTTCATCACCATTCCCGGTGCTGTGTTTCAGAATAGGGAAACAGCGACTGCAGTAGAGATAATAAAGATTGAATCTTTCAACTGTTATCCTTCAGTGCCATCATGCATCATTCAGCTTGGTTTTAATATCGCTGACGTCAATAGGTTTGAGTAATAATATACTTCTCTTTTGGTAAATACTAATTAAATAACGCTAAAGATAAATCACCTCAGAATTCAGTGGCTTTTTCTCAAAACAAAACGCTCACAATTTTCGCTCTACCAACTTAATCAAAAAAAAATATGTACAAAGAAATGGTATGAATTAGAATATCATATATGAATTTTATTATTATATCATATTATTTTTTCAATTGATTTTCAGATCATTTCAAGGAGATGAAGACAGTCAAGGCCATGAACTTATCGATTCAGACGTAATAGTTTATGGCACTATCAGACAAAATACTCGCGGAAGTTCCAAGGTAAAATTGAAAAACATTGTGGACTACAAATGGGAAACTAAAAACTATCCTGGGCATTTGATTGCAGTTCATATGGATGGAAAATGCGTTGCCTATGTGATAAAAGGTAAACAAATATGTAAGCCTAGCACTCTCTATTAAATAAACAATAATTTCAGTAAGCAATAAAGTTATGGGTGCCGAAGGGATGGTAAGAGTTATTTGTGCTGGAAAACGAGCTTTAATAAAAGGGATGACAGGCGAAGTACTCGATATTCAATTCGCCTATAATGAAAAGCAACATATTTTAGCATGCGCTGAAGCGAATGTATTGCACATTTATAAAATCGACATTAAATCTGAAAATTTAGTCTGCAATATACTATTAGAAATCGATGATTCTATTTCTCATTACATTCCAAAATATGATAAACTTGCATGGTGTCCGTATGTGCCAGATGAAGTTGAAAATGATGAAGATGCTAAGCAACTTATCGTTTGGGCTCGCGGTAATAGTTTTCAATGTTTCAATATAAGCATTGTTTTAAAAAATTATGGAGTGAGTAACACATCTGTAATTTGTATCATATTAAAATCATTTTTTCAACAGAACGGCAAACATTCAATCAATCGTTTACGAGAGGGTCATCTTAAATTTGTAGACAAAGCAGTGATTATTACGTGGGTGGCTTTATCACCAGATGGAACAACTTTGAGTGTTGGAAGTACTGATGGTTACATTCGATTCTATCAGGTCAGTTAAAGTTTATATATATGTCCGATTTTTAGACATAAACGAATTAATAGTAACGAAAACCAACACCTTTAATTTGTGATAAATTTCTAATCAAATTCATTGTATAAATTTTGAAAAAAGTTGTCGTTATTTTAAGTAATATTCCGTTAGTGTTGTGGAAGTATTGTTTACGCTTTTAAAACTTTTACTATTGAATAGTAATGCGAAGATCAGTACCGACTTTAATCGCTGAAAATTTAAATGTTAGAGTTTTTCAATCGTTGAGTAACATGCTTTGAGCTATTACATTTTTTTTTCTGAGAATGAAAAAGCTCGCACGATGGGTGATCATGAGGTTTAGACTATATGAAATGAGTCCGTGTGGTGTAGTAGTTAGTGTGCTTACCGCCTGCACAGCAGTGTCCAAGTTCAAAACTCGTTGGTGACAACGAATGCGTGCTTGTGGTACTTCTGTCGGACTATCAGCCCAGCTTTTATGGTTACTGATTCAAAAATAAGGTAATCACACGATTGAGCTACAGGCACTGGCCACATTACCTCTTAGAATGCCGCTACGGTATTGAAATGAGATTCTTCAACAAATCTCAACGCTTAGGTTCATATTGAACTAGTGCGCGATTCTTATTATTATATGGAATGATTATCTTGCGGTTCAAATTTGACAAACTTATTGTGCTCCCATTCTCATTGGAGTATAAAATTCAAATGCACTTTATTGATTCAATCGTTTCAAATTTTGGAAACACATAAAGCACACTTGAAAACAATAAAGTACTCGAAAATTTAATGGATCGCATGGCACTGTAAATTTTAACAATATTCCACCAGCAAAATATTCAAAAAACAATATCAACTAAAAATTCTTTTTCGTAACACTACAGCCCCTATCAGGCTGTCGCTTCCTGCTACAAGCAAATCCATCTGTCTTGGTCCATTTCGAAATCCGAACATCGATGAACTGTCCGTTGACGAGTCAGACGAGCATTTTCACGGTTCTCCCAACGAATTTTTCAAATAAAAATTACTAAATATTAATTGATATAACGGAAAAAGAGAAAAAAAACGACCAACCTATTACAAAATAGCGTATATCTAAAAAAAACACAATGGGATAGTATACTTTGAGCTTGCAACTTATAGGTTTCAACTTTACTTTTATATATGTTGTCAAAAAAACGTTCACTTATCCTAATAAATCAATATTACAATATTCCTTAACAACATGTTAAACTTATCTCTAATTATTTATAATAACGAACACAAATAAATTACAATAGCGAGTAATGTAGCAACAATGAGCTGCAAAAAAACAAAAACCGCCGCCAAAACATAGCTGACCGTTGATCCTGCCAGCTCGAATTTGGAGGATATTCTATCTTCTTATTCGCTTCAAAATGAATGTATAGACTCTCATCACTTTGGAAATTTGATAAATTTTTCAATTCGATATAAAGTATTTTCACTTCTTTTTTATTAAAAACCGTCGGGCCTTGCTTTATTGAGTGAGCAGACGCTTTTCAATTGCTTTGAGTCATCTTCAGGGTCTAAAGGCTGTGTGGAAGGAAATGACTTTATATAGGTGTAGGATGGGTTAAGCAGGTAGGTTCTAGATTAGGCCAGGTAAAGGGATATTAGGTTTTAGTTTTTTGGATTGTTGAATGTCCGTTTGTTCTAGTTCATCTCACTTTCGTTTTCGTCGGAGGGTGTGGTCTAGGACTGAGAAAATTGCGTCGGAATTTGTAACAAACTGTTCGGTGATAATGTTACCATTTGTTTTTCTATGTTGATATATTTCAAGTTCTTCTAGGACGTCAAGTCTCGGTCCTTTGTCTTGTTTGCGTAACAATCTCATAGAGCTTGTCATAGCGTCAGGCTCGTGTGCGTGGTTTTGTAGATGCGTCGCATAATTGGAGTCTGCCTTGTTGTGTAAGCAAGATCGTAAGTGCTTTTTGTATCTTGTCGTTAGTTCCCATATGCCACAGTCCATTTCAGTTTATACATGCCCCTATTTTTATATATTGATGTGTTTTTCAGTTTTGGTTTCAGTTTGTTTCCAATTTTGTTGTTAGTTTTGAATACAGTTCGTATTTCTTAAGGAAATTTAATAGTTTGTACGTCTCTTTGTCTACGTATATTAATGAAGTCCACTGTTGGTCGTTCTTGTGTGTTTCAATCAGTTGGAGTTCCTGTTTTTGTTTGTACCGTGTGATGAGTTTGTCAATGTCACGTGGTTTGTATCCGTTATTACTAGCTATTCTGTATATGTTTAGTTCGTTGGAGTTATTAGTAAGATACATGGGGATGGAATGGAGTCCATAGGGCGAAAATTCCGCAAATTCATGAATGACATTGCGGAAGGCAGAATATGACTCCGAAAGATTCTCGACCCCACTTGCTATGGTCGGACCCTGTGTAGGCGCTGATGATGTTCATCTCCGAGCCATTCGCTTGCGGTGAATGGTATGGAATCAGGCGTGCTGTATCCCATAGTCATTCATAAGCTTAGCGAATCCTTTTTTGAGAGGTGAATACCGTTTACGCACTGAGTGGGGCTCCCATGCCCTCGAGCAACTAGACTTCCCGCTAAACACTTCCCCTGACAACCTAGCTTGGAACCGTTTGACACATTACTTTCGGCCAGGTCTCATTTTGTTACGCCGTGAGGCGCCTTCAAGCTGGGGAATCCCTCCAGCAGGAGGGGAGGGAGGGAAGTGCCAGACAAGTGATCCCCGACGTCCTCTGCCGCTGTGGGTCTCTTGTATATTTTAGGACTGCCCGAATATAATGTGCCATATTATTCCATTTTTCCATCAATCAAAGCACCACCGCGAGTATACTATCCGGGGTGTGGTCTCCCGTCTTCTTAAAGAGGCCCCGTCGCAGCCTCGTCCGTGGGGACCGTGACTTACCAATCTTGTAGAGGTAAGACTGAACACCCATGCCCGCTCAAAAGCTGGGTCAGATAGAAGTCAGTCTCATCATGCCTTCGATTTTGCCTCGGGCTAAGATCCAAGATGAGGCATGCAGGATATGAAGATGCAATCCACAATATTCCTCATCTTTGTACCTGTACCAAGCGTTTTTGATACATCTCCTTGCTGAGAGCGTCGCCTCATATTTCTGCTCCGTACAGTGACACTGACCCTACAGCACTCATCAGGAGGCGTCTTCTTGATGGGCTGTGTCCTCCTACGTTGGCCATAAGTCGACTCAAAGCCGATAATCCCGAAGCTGCCTTCTCAGCCGTTGCCCTGATTTGCTCAGAGAAACTCATCTTCGAGTCGATCAGTAGCCCCAGGTACTTCACCGTTGGCTTCGATTCGATTAGTATGTCTCCAATATTGATCATTGCTACTCTAGGGATTCTCTTTTTTGTCAAGATGCCCACTTCGGTTTTCTCTAGTGCTAGACTGAACCGACGAGCAGTCATCGAGTCTCTCACTCGGCGATTAACATACCTAGCCTAAGTTGCACTTGTTCAATGGTGCGTCCAGCGACCAGAGCCGCAACATCATCCGCATAGGAGATCAAGTGCGATTCATCTGGCATCTCAGTCTTTGTAGCCCGTCGTAAGACACGTTCCACAGGTCCGGACCAAGGATAGATCCCTGGCCAACACCCGATGTAACTTCCATCCTTAGTTGGCCCTGTGTCGTGTCGTAAAGCAGGCTTCGGTTCTTCAGATAGGGTCTCAGAAGCCGCATCAGATATTCTGGAGCTTGAAAAGGGTTTTCAACGTATCCAGAATATCTACCCATCTAGCGGAGTCGAAGGCGTTCCTGACATCGAGTGTCATCAACAGGACGATCTGTTGCTTGGTGAGGCTAAATGCCTCTGCCTTTTGCACCGCGCTTACCACCTCCACAATCGCATCTATTGTGGAGCGTCCTGCTCTAAAGCCGTACTGCCGAGGAGATAGGTCCCCAGTAGCACGAATCGCGTCAGTGAGTCTTTCCTTGATGAGTTTCTCTAGCACTGTGCCAACCGTGTCTAGCATACATTACGGGCGATATGCAGACGGCGATCCGGAATTTATATTCCCATTGCTGGTCAGCACGAGTATCGCCATCTTCCATTGTACCGGGAAAACTCCGCCCCGTAGGCGAAGGTTGAATGTGCTAAGCCAGCAAGTCAGGAAAATGGTGACACACATGTGGAAACACCTCAGCTAGAACACCACTTGGACCTAGAGTCTTCCTTGTTTTCAGGGATAGGACTGCCTCTTCCAGTTCCGGCTGTGTGACGAGTGTGCGCTCTATTGCTGTTTCACCGTGGGCAGCGTCATCACGGACGGGTTGGGCGGGGAAGAGAACCCCCACTATCTTGTCCATCTTTTCCACTTCATGTATGTAAGGCATCCATAGAGCAACCAAGCTTCCGCATAACTAGTTTGTAGCGAACGCTCCGAGAATCCTAGTTGTGCCCACTAGAGCAGCGAGCTGCATTGAGCTTGTTAATCAATTTGCGCAGGCATTTCTTGGCCGACTTTATGCTGCTACCCGGTTGCATGCCTCGTCCAGGTTCCGTGCTCATTGAGCCTCACGCCGAAGCTTGTGACACTCCCTTCGCTTTTCAGCGATTTCAGTCTACCACCAGTACACTTGTAGTGATTAATAGATTTTCATATGTCCGTGAAGGACCGCAGCGATGTTCTGCTGCCTCGGCAGAGGAAGGTGTTGATTCCTGCCGAGAATGCCCTCGTCCGGAGACGCGTGAATGCGCTGGCAGGCTAGCATTGCGGTGTCGTGGGGCGGGTTCGTTTCCCCGGCACGAGGACTCACTACAAAACATTTCGCATTCACGAATTGCTTGCAGAGTTCGAGAGGACGACCGAAGTCGCAAATCAGTAGATAACCTCCACGAAGGAATTACGACTTGTTGCGAGAACAAGTGCAACCTGACAAGAAAGACTAATTTGGGGGTGACCTCGTCCTTACCCAAATACATTCAGGGCCCACAAATGAAAGAGGGGCAACCGGGTGGTGGTGGAGCCCCTTCATGCCCACCCAACCGGAATAAATCCAATGTTAAATCGTTGAAGTGGCCAGGTATTCCTCTTCTGAGTGGAAAACTCATACAACTTGAATTGTATGAACCTTCCCATCAGAAGGGGAGTACCCCGGTGACCAATTTATGTCATAGAATTATACAATGGAATTGCATAACTTTATGCCATAAAAAGGCACTTGGCTTGGGCCACTCAACCCATTAAGTCACCTGAAATAAAAAGGATTAAATTGTACCCGGTGACTGGCTCATATTTTGAGGGGGAAGCCTGCCACCGTACCGGGTCCTATACCCGGTTAGAAATGGAGGAAAGGAAAGACCCTCGGGTACGTTTTTAATTCATTTTTATTTTTTTTCTTTCAATTTTCAATCAATTCATTAGATCATCTATACCTAATCTAACTTATTGGTTTCTAACAGGTTAAATTCCGGTATTACACATTTTCTGATACTCTATAGCTGACCACAAAATCTTATTTGGAATTTGAATATAAATGAACTATTTATGTTACACTTATGTACATTTTGTATGGTGATAAATAATACTTAAATAAAAGGCAGAATTTTAGTAATGAATCAATTTGAGAAAGATAATCTTCAACACAGGAAATGTTTCAATTCCAATCTACCTTTCTGACGAGCGATGTTAACAGGGTTTTCAAAATTGCAATCTCTGGTTGAGAATTAATTCCAAGCTCTTAGAGAGCGATTTAATAGACTAAAATTATCGCCCTTTATTAAATTTTTGACTTTTAATTATAAGAATAATGTTCAGATACTGTTACATTACAGACTTCTGCGGAAAATGCCAGAACAACGATGTTGCAAGTGATTATTTTGCATGTCCCATAATTATCTCTTTTTGTTGCAACAAATACTCGTTTATACTTGTATTTTACCTGAACTGTCATTCTAAAATCCCAGTTGAGAAATTACATCATTATTAACTCTCGTTAAACACAAAAGCTTCGAATGTAATCTAAATTTTTATCTGTCATTTATAATACCTTTTTATATTTTTGAATGGTGCAAAATTTATTGTTTATATTGTCTTTGATTTTTATCATTTCAAATTGTTATTCTTTTTATTGAATGGGTTTAGGCTATTATTTTAGGTGTGATATTTTATCTTATGGTTTAATTTTACTAAGAATTTGAATCAGTGCTGTCATATAAATGGGTAGTAGAAAGATTTATAGGGTAAATAATTAGGTAAATTTGTTTATTTAAATAAATGAATCAGTATTATTTTATAATTATTATTATTAAATAATAAGGTAATGTTATCTTATTTTTTTATTCAAATTTCGGGAACTTTTAACGGAGTATCACTAAATGCAAATGATATAATGCCTTTGATGTTCAAGTACATCGACAAAGCGTAAACTGAACATACTCTTTATTATATTAAAAATCCAAAATTTTTCATGAAATTGAAAAAAATTGTTCACTTTCAAGAACTGATTAAAATATGTATGAATATAAAATTAAGCCTTCAAAATTAGACCAATAAGTATGCTCATTTACATATCCGGTATCGAAAACTAGTAAAGTGCAGATATTTGAGAGTGCCAAAAAAAAATCTATAGCAAGAAATACATTGAAGTTCACGAACAAGAATTACTAAAACCAGGCGTAATCTCTGGATGCACAACGTAATCAGTATAAAAATGGATACATGCAAATTAATCGCTCTGAACTCAGACAGATTCATTCAAATTAATCGTGTGATAGCAAAGTTCTATATGCAATTGATTACATCATGGTGCTATAATTTTCATGCGAACTTTATCCAAAAATATTTCGACAAAATTCATTGAATGCCACATAACATTCTATAGAGAAAATTATCTCTTCAAGATTATGTTTCTTAATGCTCAGGTCGTCTTGTATCTGAACACGACTGATAAGCTTTTCTTACAACTACACTTTCAATCGACGCTTTTAATTCTAAGGTTTTGTGACTTGAACTTCATACGGGATTCCAATAAGACGCGAAAATGAACATGCATGCAAAAGCTAATATGAATTTTCTATTACTTGAAATAATGTGAACTACTCAAGTTATGTCGGCGCCGAATAATGTGAAAGCCTCCTCTTCTCCCGACAATTCTGCAACCTTTCCTTGCAATTCCCGAAAAGCATGGACAGCCTCGATTTCCTGCTTCAGCTCTTTGATCGTTTTGCTAGGATCAATTTCCACGGTGAGCGTGCTGTGTGGCAATGTCTGGACCGTTATTATCACTTTGTTGTTTAGTGCAACTGGCCGACGTGCTTTAAATTTGGGCCTTCACTTCACTTCTTGCTACAGAAACTTCGCAAGCATTACTTTGTGCATTTCTATCGCGATCAATTTACTCCGACCACACACGCACTTTTATTTTTTTCACGCAAATATCCACCGTGTATTTACTAGTTTTTTCTCTTGTGTCTAATTAAATCTACATTTGCGAACTACCGTACTTTTCTTTTTCGTTGCCACATAGGGAAACGTGAGAAGATTCGAAGAGATATTTGTCGATCAAACGCGTATTTATTTTGTTCGGGTTGCCGGTTTTTCTTCGAAGACTTGCTCTCTGATCCTTCACTAGTTCATTTCACCCCAAGCATGCACCATTCAAACACAGAAATTATTCCATGAAAGTGTTCTGTGTACTTCTGTGAAACGTTCCAGTTTGTTTGTATTCTCACGATTCATCTCTGTGTGCACGCTTCTTCTAACAAGTATTGTGGAGGAGTTTCCGAATTTGTATTGGAACATGTACAGTACATTAACAACAACGATTCCACGCGAACCGACTTCCTTAATCGATGAAGCGAAGTTGCATCACAGCATTTCGAAAAATTTCCGACAAAAGAGCTAACGGTTAATTACAAATCCGTTACATGCTAAGTGCATTGAGTAACTAATTGTTACTAAATTCGGGGGCAAATCAATGACGCCTTTTTCCACATTTTCAAATTGTTTCTTCGTTTCATATCTCCTTTGGGGACCTGATTATTTCTGGGAACTAAAGAATAACTTTTCGACAAATGATTTAAGGGAGGGAGAAACCTTTGGACACCCAAGCGAAAACACTTCCACTAGATTTTGACGGAACACGAGTTTTATTCCACTTTTCGCTAACCCACACGACTAACAAGGTGTTCACAATTTGCACGATAACTTTATCGTCTATTTTTTTTACAATATTTCACTGTCTTTTACGCGAGAAACTTTTCCACGTGTCTCGGCGATATTCTGATCAGCCCGCAATCTCCTCTCACTCCCAACTCGCTTCTTCTTTACGCGGCGTCCGCGCTGTCTGGCGGTTTCGAGCAGACTCCTGATCTCCATCCCATTCCTCGTTTGTCAGACGAAGCATCAGACTCGACTTGCCGGCGCCACTCTCCCCGATAATTCCAATTTCCAATGTTGTTATGTAGTTATCACCCATTTTCACGATTTACGACGCAATAGCATGCAAATTTCGCAAGCACAATTTAATATTCTCCACACTCAAGCAACTACGACACTTTATGGGCAAGTAGAACAATACGAACCCATTCAGAAAGGGGGAAATCACACAATTGAAGGTTTTTGTTGCTATCAAATGTACTTTTTCCTTATCATTTGTAGTTTATGACGGCGGTATTTGCAATTTCCCTTTTCACTGTCTTTTGTAGGTTCAATTAAGTTATCAATTGAAGGCAATTTGTCGTTTATGATAATTAGGCGTAATTAGGTGGGAAAAATCGGAAGAATTAGACAAATTTTAAGGGGTTTAAATGATACAATGATTTTAGCGTTCATATAATTAACAGGTTAAATGATACAATGATTTTAGCATTCATAATTAAAAGGGGTTAACCGTTTCGTTCTAAGCATTTGCATACCGCGTTACACCGCAATTCGTTAAATTATCTTCAAAAGATATTGTAATAAGATACTACACATTAGAAATTTTTAAACATTTTTAGAATTTTGTTTCCCGGGTGTTAAGTACAAAGGAAATTTTTCCACTTATTATTCCTGCGAAAAAAAAAAACGAGTGTTGCGATGGGGAAGGTGACTGAATCGACTGAATCCTTATTAAATTGCGTTCGTGCTGTGTGCCTGTGTCAGCGCTGCTTTTAGAGCCATCGTTCTTAGATTACTACACACTGGGGGCTATCGGTGCGGTGGTTTTCGACGGGGCATAAGAAGCGTTGCATGCAGTCGTGATGATGCTCATAGTTGAGTTCACCATGTGCCAGTTCTTCTGTCCCCTCCAGCGGAGCACCTCGACGTCCATCCTTCCGATGTTCCACAGAATCTCTTATTTCGATCGTACCCATCGGCTCGAGCAAAGCTATAGTTGCGCTTTTGCCGAGGACTTTCTTTACTGCGTCGCAGAATGCTTCCCTATTGTCGGCCTCTGCTCCGAACTCGACCAGTATGTGGCCGAACCGGGTTGGACGTACTGATGTTGGCGTCGTCGCGCCTTACATTTCCCCTGATATCACGCAGAATCTCCGCAGAGGATCGACCATCTTTGGGTTTTACGAGCAGTGTATGCTGGAGTCTTGTGGCATTTTTCTCTTCTGGTTCGCATCATGTTTTATTTTTGTCTTACTGGGCGTCCGTGCAAACTTTTATCTTTTATCCCGATCTCCTTCGATTGGAGGTAGGCGCTATTCTTTTATTGATGTTTGACGGTGGAGCTATCTGCACGTGCTCTTTAGGCTTAGCGTTTCGTTAGCCCTCTGCTCTTCTTTAGCCTTCTGATCCTCTTCGGCCTTGAACCAGCTCCTTTGGTAATGCCCCATACAGTCTAGGAGCTCCTCTAGTTGAAGAGCCCGCAGATTTTATTCTTTTATAACGTCTCCCGCTTTTCGGATTAGCCCTTCTTCTTCGTGTCGCTTGACGACAATTGTTCTTTGCGACCACCTTTCTTGGTAAAGGTTATCGGCTTCCGTATCAGAATACAGTACTTCAGCCACACTGGACGGTGGCGTTGAAATCACACAACGGCGCTTTATTTGTCTGGTCACTCCTTTCTTTTCCTGGCGTGATCACGTTGTGGACCTCAGGATGGTTCTTTATGATTTCGAGATTTACGACCCTTGCTTCGGTCGGTAAGGTAGCGATCACAGTAGTAACCATCGAATGTTCGATGTTCTTTCTATTTTCCCCCACCGCATGAACATCTGGCGCGTCGTGCAGAGTTTTCCGCTCTTCCATTTTAGGACGCTCTGGCGTTCGCATCATTTTTTTGCTGCGCCCGTACGACCCAGGAATCTCAGTCTGGACAAGGCTGTCCGCTAATCTCCGGTTTGTATTCGTCGTCGTTGGTACAACTCCCTATATCGTGGCTGCTGCCGCTGGTTGTTAATATTTTTACTTACTTTTTCATGATTGTTTTTGATATATATATTTTTTTGTCGAAACTGCTCCAGCTTGATTGGGTCCCCCTCGAGGACCGTTCGTGTGTTTAGTCGCCTTTTTGGTCCCATGGTTATCATTGCAGAGCAGGGAGGCCATGTGAGGGTTGGCACAAGTCCTTAAGGGGACAAGTGCTCAGAGCCAGATCAGCGCTAATCGGGAGTCCGTTTCAACCGAACCTACTCGTACACCATCAACTCAATGGTGCGAACTTCGAACGTACCCCGATGCCTGCCAAGGTTTGACCGGGACGGAGACGGTATGATAGTTGAATTTGAGCTGTTCGCGCACGAGTGTCACCTCAGATCTACCGTGCAAAGGAATCAGGTTCAAACCATCATATCCGCCAGCCCAAAGCATCAATTCCAGTTTTTTGTCCAAAGCGTAGTCCACACTCAGTCTGAGTCGTTACCTGCCATCCCAGGAGAAACCTCACGGCGACCTCCACATCCTCGGGTCCGTTGGGCCAGCGCTCACCTAAGAATACTAGCCTCCAAGAATATTCCTGTCGAGCGCAATTCTCCCTGCGGGGTGTGCGGGGTGGTAAGATGTTTATTGTAATGTATTATGAGTTGTGGTTGGTTTTCTGTTTATTTTTGTAGTCTAATCATGTTTGTTCCTATGTTACGGTTAGAACCGTATGGTTGAGCTGTCCGTTAGTTTCTTTCTCAATAGTGAAATTTATATGGCGGTATATTTCTTTCATATAGGTAAGTTATTTGCTCGTTGATTTTCTTGTATGTCCATAATGATGTAACATTCATCTACATATCGTCTGTAAATTATAACATTGAATCTTTCGACAATTTTGGGTACAAAGACGTCTTCCCGAGATTGTAAGAATATTTCCGACATTATTGAGGCCTCGGAAGTCCCATACCTTAACTGTCTTTGGCAACACATGTGTTATTATTGAACCTAAAATAGTTCTGCTTGATTACTGTTCTGATGAGATTGAGTAGTTGATCTGTGAATCGTCGGCTGTTATTGAATGAAAGTTTTTGTTTTAGCCTGGTCAGTGTTTCATCGACAGGTATAAATGGTTAGAGGTTGGTGATGTCTAGTGTTAAAAGTTGATAAGTGTCAGTCAATTTGTTTTTTTTGTAGCTGTCTGTCATTAACGCACTGTGTCTGTAACTCCCATGGTCGCGAGCGACTGGACTACCCACTAAACACTTCCTCTGCATACCGCCCGTTATGCATGCTAGACACGGCTGGGAAAGTGCTAGAGAAACTCATCAAGGGAAGACTCACTGACGCGATTCATGCTGCTGGGGACCTATCTCCTCGGCAGTACGGCTTTAGAGCAGGACGTTCTACCATTGATGCGATTGCAGAGGTGGTGAGCGCGGTCCAAAAGGCAGAGGAATATAGTCGCACCAAGCGACGGATCGTCCTGTTGGTGACACTCTACGTCAGGAATGCCTTCAACTCCGCTAGATGGGTGGATATTCTGGATACGCTGGAAAACTCTTTTCAAGTTCCAGAATATCTAATGCGGCTTTTGAGGAACTACCTTAAGGACCGAAGCCTGCTCTACGACACGACACAGGGCCAACGAAGGATGGAAATTACATCGGGTGTTGCCCAGGGATCTATCCTTGGTCCGGACCTGTGGAACGTGTCTTACGACGGGCTACTGAGACTTGAGATGCCAGATGAGTCGCGCTTGGTTGGCTATGCGGATGATGTTGCGGCTCTGGTCGCTGGACGCACCGTTGAACAAGCGCAACTTAGGCTAGGTATGCTAATGCGCCGAGTGAGGGACTAGATGACTGCTCGCGGGCTGAGTTTAGCACTGGAGAAAACCGAAGTGGTCATCTTGACAAAAAAGAGAATCCCTAGAGTAAGGATGATCAGTATTGGAGACATACAAATCCAATCGAAGCCAGCGGTGAAGTACCTGGGGCTACTGATCGACTCGAAGATGAGTTTCTCTGAGCAAATCAGGGCAACGGCTGAGAAGGCAGCTTCGGGAATATCGGCTCTGAGTCGACTTATGGCCAACGTAGGGGGGCCCAGTCCATCAAGAAGACGCCTCTTGATGAATGCTGTAGGGTCAGTGCTACTGTACCGAGCAGAGGTATGGGGCGACGCTCTCAGCAAGGAGGTATACCGGAAACGTTTGGCACGGGTGCAGAGAAGAGGAGCACTGAGAATTGCATCTTCGTATCCAACAGTCTCCGACTCGGCGGTGAGAGTGATTGCAGGCGTGATACCTATCGCCCTCCTTGCTAGAGAGCGCCGCGCTATTTACTTGCGCCAAAACGAGGATGCGAGGGAGATCGTTGTCCGCGAGGAGAGACAACGCTCGCTCAACGATTGGCAGCAGTCTTGGGTGAATTGCACGAAGGGAAGGTGGACTGCGCGCCTCATCCCGGATGTGAGACCGTGGCTAAATCGAAGGCATGGTAAGACTGACTTCTATCTGACCCAGCTTTTGAGCGGGCACGGGTGTTTTCAGTCTTACCTGCACAAAATCGGTAACTCACGGTCCCCCGATTGTCGGTTTTGCCCAGGAGAGGAGGACAATGCCTGTCACACATTTTTTGCGTGTACCAAATGGGCCAGGCTGCGAAGGGAACTCTACAGGGAGACGGGGGAGCTCACCCCGGATAATATAGTTGCGGTGATGCTCGAATCGGTTGACAAATGGAACCAGCTGGCACATTATGTTCAGGCAGTCCTAAAATATAAAAGCGACTCACAGCAGCCTGGGGCTGGGGGATCGCTCTTCTGGCAATTCCTCTTCCCCTCTCCCCTCCCGCTAGGAAAGGGACTCCCCAGCTTGAAGGCGCTCCACGGCGTAACAAAACGAGACCTGGCCCGAAGTAATGTGTCAAATGGTTCCCGGCTGGGTTCTCAGGTTGACAGGGGAGGTGTTTAGTGGGTAGTGCAGTCGCGCATGGGAGTCCCACACTCTGTGCATAAATAGCATTCACCTCCCTACCACAAAAAAAAACACTTCCTCTGTCAACCTAAGAACCTAGCGTGGAACCGTTTGGCACATTACTTCGGGCCAGGTCTCGTTTTGCTACGCCGTGAGGCGCCTTCCAGCTATAGGATCCATCCTCCAGCGGGGGGGGGGATTACCAGGCAAATGATTCCCCAGCCCCGACGTCCCCGGCTGCTGCCACATTCGAGCATCACCGCTCGAACCGGTTGACAAATGGAGCTCCGAGAGCTCTCGGTGAGCTCTCCCGTCTTCCTGTGGAGTTCCCTTCGCAGCCTGTCCCATTTTAGGCATGCAAAAAATGTATGGCTGGCATTGTCTTCCGCTCCTGAGCAAAACCGACAATCAGTCACACGATGCCATCGGTTTAGCCACATTATCAGATCCGGGATGAGGCGCACAGTCCAGCTTCCCGTCGTGCATTTCAGCCAAAGCTACTGCCAAACGTTAAGACAACGCTGTGCCTCCTCGCTGGCAATTATCTTCCTCGTGTACTCGTTTCGAAACAGGTAAATAGCGCTGCGCTCGCTAGCATGAAGGCCAACAGGTATCATGCCATCCATAACTCTTACCGCCGAATCAGAGACTGTGGGATATGAGGATGCAATTTTCAGTGCTCATCGTCTTTTTATCTGTGCCCCGCTTCTCTATACGTGTACCAAGTGTTTTCGCACACCTCCTTACTGAGAGAGCGCCGCCCCATATTTCTGCTCCGTACAGTAGCACTGACCCTACAGCACTCACCAAGAGGCGTTTTGTTGATGGAATGGGTCCCCCTACGTTGGACATAAGTTGACTCAGGGCGAAATTCCTGAAGCAGCCTTCTCAGCCGTTGCCCTGATGTTCTCAGAGAAACTCATCTTCGAGTCTGTCAGTTGCCCCAGGTACTTCGATTCGATGAGTATATCTCCAATACTGATCATCCTTCTCTTTTTGTCAAGATGACCACTTCGGTTTCTCCAGTGCTAGACTGAACCCACGAGCAGGTATCGAGTCTCTCACTCGGCGATTAGCATACCTAGCCTAAGTTTTCCTTGTTCAACGGTGCATCCAGCGGCTAGAGCCGCAACATCATTAACATAACCGATGCAGTGCGACTCATCTGGCATCTCCAGTCATAGATAGATCTTTGAGCAACACCCGATGTAACTTCCATCCTTCAATGGCTCTGTGTTGTCTTATGTTGCAAGCTTCGGCCCTGAAGGTAGTCTCTCAGAAGTCGCATTAGATATTCTGACGTCGAGTGTCACCAACAGAACGATACGTCGCTCGGTGCGGCCTTATGGGTCTACCTTTTACACCGAGCCCACCACCTCTGCAATCGCAGTTACGTTGAAGCGACCTGCTCTAAAGCCGTACTACCGAGGAGATAGGCCCCGAGCAGCACGATTTGTAGTGTTTTCGAGATTTTCAAATGGTCCGTAGACTGCAGCGATGGTCTACAGCCTCAACGACGAACATACCAGCCATGTCTGAGGACGCGTGAATGCGCTTGCAGTCTAGCGTCCCGGCGTCATAGGCGGGTTTTTTCAGAGCACAAGGGCCCACTACAAAAATTTTCGAATCCACGAATTGTTCGATAATCAGAAGATGCTCGATCGAACCGATAAAAGGTGTCGACGGCCAACGCAAGCTACTGAAGGGATGAACTATGAAATCGATGCCGATGCTCGATCAACGAGCGCGGGACGCGAGACGATTTCGTCCTTACACCGAAGACTTACGACCCCCAAGTAAGAGTGGGGCATCTACAATAGGTGGATCAAGATCCATTGTAGACGTGGCCATTTATTTTAAATTTACATGAAAATTTCATATAAAACAATTTATGTGAACATTTCCCGTAAATATTGAATAAATTGTTTTGGATTTATTTTAAAATTTTATATGATAGAATCATATAAAACTTTAACATACATAAAAAACCAGTGTGGAAGGCCACTTTACCCAGGCAAGAGCCCCTGTAACTTCAAAGAAGGAACGAGCTACATTCCGATGGCTAGCTCAGAAGAGGAGTGTCCAGCCACCGTGGCGGATCCCATACCGAGTCGAAAGATCGGAAATGAAAAGACCGAAGTTTATCTTTTAACAATTCATTTTCATTTTGGATTTCGTTCGTTTGAAGTAGGGTTGGAAAACTAATTTTTAACTGTTAACCAATTGGTTTTTCGCCGGCGAAAGGTCCTCGGTAAAAAATTATAACCGGTTAACCGATGATATTTAAAAAAAAGTGGAATGTTGCTGAAATCATTATATAATTATATTTTCAATGAGTTTTGATCATTTCAATGAAAAAATGAGATAAATAAGAGTTCAAAAACTTAAAGTATTTATTTATATAAAAAATCAGTCAACAGAACAATTAAATTGAATTTCTTTAAAATACAACCTAAAACATAAAAATCATTTCTATAAAACACAACATAAAATAAAAAAGAAACAATATAAAAAAGTCAATCAGTCATATCAGTGGTTCAAATAGTATTTATTTATATAAAAAATCAGTCAACAGAACAATTAAAAAGAATTTCTTTAAAATACAACATAAAACATAAAAATCATCTCTATAAAACACAACATAAAATTAAAAAGAAACAATATAAAATTCAATCAGTTATATCAGTCTCTTAGGAAAAAAAATATACTACATAAATCAATAATGAAGTGCATCCCTAATTTTAAGATTTAAACCAA
This sequence comes from Odontomyia ornata, assembly GCA_963969285.1. NCBI lineage: Eukaryota > Metazoa > Arthropoda > Insecta > Diptera > Stratiomyidae > Odontomyia > Odontomyia ornata. The sequence goes on along the minus strand of OZ017740.1, from coordinate 235,904,413 downwards.
TCTTCCTGGTTAACCGAACGCAGGAAGACTAGCATGCTGAGGTTCTTAGGAGATAGCCTATTCCTCTTCGTGCACATAACACTAGCTGCGTGGTAGAAAAGGCGCTCTGCCGCAGTTGAAGTTGCCATAAGGGGCAGATAGAGCATGGCTAAATCGTACATTTGTTCGTAGCCAATTTTCATCGAGTCCCAAACCTCCAGGGGCTCTGGGTTTGTGCGCCTGTCCACAACGGCGCTGCCGAGGTACACCTTTAGCTACGATGGAATAGCCCCTGTAGCCTCTTGGTCGATTGTCTCCGAAGAACTTCGATAAAGGGGACCGTCTACCTCAGACCAAATCCCCAAGGGGGAGCTCTCGCCCTCATCGTTAGGAGCAACTTCATGGACCACAGTATGACTGGACTCACTTAGCATTTACGATATACGGCCACCTGAAAACAAACGTGAAGTTACAACCGTGTAACAATTTCTTAACACGACTCACGCCCATCCTGGCCACCCTCCTTTTAATCAGAAAGCCCGGGCCGGACATGATGGATGCAGCTTTTTCAAAATGTCCACTTTGTCCGGCTTCAACCGCACTGCTGGACAAGACGGACGCATGCATGTGTTAGGTATTAACAGGGAAAGTTCATTCCAACAACGAAAATTACTAATCAAACGTCGAAATATAGGTGTTATTTTGATTTTAACAGAAAAATGCTATTTTAATTTAAATGATCGGATGTTTATTTCATTATAAAGAGGAAGGTATGCCGTTAATAGTGGAAAATAACATCAGGCAAATTACCACCACGACCACGCTTACAGGACCATATCCTTTTCGTGAAATTTTCCATAACCAAATCGCAAAGTGGCTGCCCTATGTCCTCGATAGCCTCACGAATTCCATCTTTGAGGTCTTGAATCGACGCTGGGCTGTTGCAAGTCGCAAGGTGTTAAATCACAAGATCTATTCAAAATAACACCTCTTATTGGAAAACCCTATACTTCCAAGGTTAAAAATTATTGAAGAGGCAGCGTGTGGATCCTCGAATGCGAATTTTTTATAGCGAGGGTCTAGAAAGGTTGCTGCTGCATATGGGCGTAGAAACTTTATTCCCGAAAATTTGGCATTAATTTCCTTTAAAATTTCTTGCTTTATATTAAATGATAAGGGCACTGTTGGCAGATAGGCGTTGATATACTGAAGGATTAGAAGATTTATTTGTTAAGTGTTCCATAGTATGAAAAAAATATGCAGGGCAGTCCAATGACCCCATTGTTTTTTACAGATAAGAAATGCAATAATTCATGCATCTGCTGGCGAGAGGTGAGGCTCAGACTGCGGCAGACCCTTTCCAGCCTTGCATCCTGACAGCAAATGGACAAAGTATTGCCTACTAGTAAAACACTCTAGGGACCCCGCGCCATTCTGTAAATCCTAAGTGTCACATTATTCTTACAGATTTGAGCCCGTAAACAAGAGGGATGACGTTACTTATGCTGACATTCTTCTCCTTACAAAGCATATTTGTAGCCTCTTCTAGGGGCTTCGGGGGATCTCGGTTAAGACACCGATTTTTTCCCCACCGATGATGGGTGGTGGTTTTCCTTTTGTAGAGCCGCGCTCACGCTGCAACTTGAGAATTACAGCCATAACACGCTCTTCGAGCTCAAGATAGCGTTGGGGCATGTAGTACCCTGAGCTCCAACGCGTTCGTACCTCTTGGATGAGCTTCAACCATTTTTCTGCTGATTTTCCGGCCCTGATTTGCTGCTGCTTAAGTTCCTCCGAGGCAAATTCACTGGTGCGGAAAAAGCTCACGACCCGATTGAGCAGAGCTCGCACTGACATTTCTGCCGGCTTTTGGACTTCCCCCTCGTCTTGGAAATCGCCAAGCAAGGCTTCAGCATCACTCACTAAATCCCCGGACTCTGCCTCTGGGGTTCTTGGTGTTAGAGTCATACCGAGGATGGCTTGACCAATGTTGTTAATGAGGTGACCAGCGCAAATGATACATGATATTCCTTGGTAGTTTAGTTTAATGATGTCGGTTTGTTGAAATATTTCCTAATGCCTGCTAACTAAAAATCAGACAATCGTTTAAAATAAATTGATTGCGTTACAAATCAATATTATTACCGTCGTCTGATATGAATCTAAATTATGGCGTTTTTCATTGATAATAACTTGCTAGGCTATGTTCTCTTGCCTATAAGCAGACTCACAATACCTTGCTACTTGGTCATACTATTCCCAGCACACACACTACGGAGAAAATATCTGAGCAGTGTTGCTTGTGGCTGCTTTTTAAAATGTAGCCAGAAAATTGCAAACCTTCATCCTTAACAATAATATTATAAGCTTACCATCTCTGTATTGTGCCGTTCCTCCCAAATACGACTGCATGGTCTGCGAATGGGCCCACAAGTCCAGTGTAAGACCGATCGACTTCGCATTGGAAAGCTTTCGCCCGTAGTCAGCACGCAGCAGTAGGAATTTATTTTCCATTACCTTAGTACAGGTAGGTTCAAAAGGCACTGAGTACAAAGGCTGCCTTGCCTTGCAAAATGTCTTGAAGCCATCCTTTTCTGGCGTTCTTAACGGCATGGCATCATGTGCTATCATGTATGCAAGGCATTGGTGATTTGTTTATCCCGGTGACCACCTCCTCAAGAGAGAAATTCAAGCGTTGTAATAGAAGCCCACAGACTAGCGATTTCAGAATAATACGCCTCTTGGTGGGATATACTTAGAAATTTACAAATGAGAGTCTTGTTATCAAATAAAAACAGACGGGTGCTTACTTGAAAAGGACATAGAGTTAGCGAGACACGTCCATCGGCCCTTCGAAACTAGCTCTCGCAACACCGTCAGCTCCACCATCCTTATTGTCCCCAGCAACGCCTTGTTGATCATCGGCATCGGCACGCGTGCGCTAAGGAAAGAGATCACGTTTCACTACACGAGGATGTAAAAAGGGTAAGGGTGTGGGTACATTTCAACACGATAGTTACGCCCCTATCGTAATTTATACAAGGTCAAATCGAAGCGCGCACACTGCGACTTCCATTTAACTATACTTGAATTGCGATTGTAGCAGGGCTGCCGTGGCATAATGTGCCCGCACCTTTAAGCGTGGAATTAGGTGCGACGAATTATATACCTGTGCACTCGAGTCTGCACTGAAGACTCTTCGGTATCGTCGTCCTCCATTATGGTGTTGCAGACTCTCTTTCTTTTATTCGAGGTGCAGATGATATGCACCATTTCTAACTGGTAACGTACGGTGCTTGTAGATGGATTAGAAAATTTCTTGCTACACTTTAAACACTCCCCCATTTTTCCGTCACTGCTCCTCTTACGTTGGTCTACACATTACTTGGCGCCATTTAATTTATTATCAGATATAAACACGCGAATAATTTATACCAATTATGCAAATTCAAAATATAAAAAATCGTAATTTAACGTTTAACGATGCGCGTATATTGCCGTGTTCTTATCACAGCAAATCAATAATGAAAAAGCGGTAGCCACGCGCTGAAATTGAGATTAACTCAAGTCGAGGGTCGATGCAAGGCGCGCCGTAATCGAGTTGCGACAATATAAGGGAGTGAATCTGACAACAAGAATAGAATATGGCAATGTGCAGAGCAGCAACGCATAGCGATATCATAAGCAAAGCCAATATTTCTTTTCCAATTTTTCGTTGGAGTTACGTCGCGATTCACGAACAAACTTTCCTTTCGGTTACGAAAAATCAAGTAATCTAATTGATTCCAATTTAAAATGAAAGCGTGGATAAACCGATACTAATTTTCTTTGTTTTTTTTTTTCTTTCTTTCTTTCGTTTATTTTCCACTTCCGTAATTCCGGCACTAGTTTGTCTAAACTGTCGAACTTCCCACTTTTATTTTCGAGCACTGTACCTGCATTCCTCTTCACTTTAGACTAACTTATACGCCTTGGTATTCACTGTTTTTTCCTGCCTCCTTTTTAATTTTTTTTATTCACGGGTTATGTTTATTTCTTTATCATCCAAGCCGAAATCTTCTCAGGACACACTTCGAATTATGATTGTGCATCCAAGTTAAAATTTTAATCGTACACTTAAACTTTCGTCCAATAAAACTTTATCCACTAACATCCAAATTAAAACTTCTCCCCAAAATCCAAGTTAAAATTCACTTAACACCCAAATTAAAAATTTTTTCCCTAAAATCCCAGTTAAAATTCACTTAACGATCCTTCACCTTTCTACTGAAATTACCAAAGAAAAATTCACTTCACGATCATTAAAATTTTCTCTCTAAATTCCAAATTAAAATTTTTTCTCTACACCGCCAAAGAATTTCTTCCTCTTTTCAAAACCAAAAACCGAATCCTTTTCTCCCCGAATTAAAAATTAACGCATCGCCAAAAGCAATTTTGTTATGAGCCTGATCGGATGTCCTTAGCGTGAAAGGAACCTAGCAGCTTACCGGATTCATCCTCAATTCACAAGAAACTTGCCCAATACGGCGGCAAACCACTGCAGGAACAAACCGTGGAGCAAATTTAACCGCAAACCGATCGGCTGCCTTGCTCACGGCGAAATTTCGCACGAAAACCTTCTGACCCTAGGGTAGCTCACGGGGGCGAGCCCGAAGCATGTAACATTGAGCTCCCTTGTGATAGGCTTCTTCCAGCTTAGCTCGGTCGCGGTCTTGTACGGCTCGCAGGCGATCACTATTCACACTTAACTGTACATCTCCATCCTCAAAAGCATTCAAGCTTCTATGGAGGGCGTACAAAGAGCCATGCTGGATAGGGTGGTACCCGAAGATGAGAAAATAGGGCAAGAACCCGTGGACTCATAAATCACCTTGCGGAAGACAAAACACCTTGGAGACGAACTGCACACCATTGATCGAGTGAAGCCATTCGGGAACTCCGAAGGTCAAAAAGATTTTGCGCTCCAAATATCGCACGACTGATTCTGCAGTGACTTTAGCCATGGGCTTGAGCCATATGAATTTACTATAATGGTCCAGGACCACAAACAATTGAGTATTCCCTGATTTTGAGGGGGGTATGGACCCATGAAGTCCACAAACAGGCGCTGCATAGGTCTCGCCGAGTTTCGTGATGTGCCCATAGGAGGTCTCGAAGTTGAATTCGAAGGCTTGACCTGTTTGCATGTTGAACAGCTCTGAACATGCTGAATAACATCTTGACGCAAACGAGGCCAATAGTAATACCTTTGTAAGATTTCGGTTGTCTTACGAATTCCACAATGAGAGCCCCGGGGATGATCATGAGCTTGTACTATAAGAGCCTGTTGGTGACCCTCAGGAACCCATAATTTTGTTCAGGGAATATCCGCTGTCAGCGTTGCAGGAGAACCAGTACTGATGTACACTCGGCCATCAGCAAGGTGCAAATTCCGAAACTTATCAGGTTGCTTCAAGATTTGCTCCTTGAGATGTTTGTACTCAGGCTCCTGAAACGCAGACTCAGGAATCAAACCATCAATATGTTTGTGCTCAGGAAGGCCAGCAGTGAGCGAGGCCACCCGCTCATTCTGCAAGCAAGATCTCAATAACGCATCCGATACAACGTTAAGGGCACCTCTCCGATGTTCAATTTGGAAATTGAACCCTTGCAATTTCAGACTCCAGCGAGCCAATCGACCAGAAAGGTCCGACTGCTACATCAGCCATTTAAAACTGGCATGATCGGTTATGATGGTGAAGGGCAACCCTTCAATATATGCCCTGAATCTATTCGCTCTGCACCGCAGCTAAGCATTCCAATTCAGTAATGCCCTCTACCCTCATCATCTTTCTGGGACAAAACACTTCCAATACCCACTGTGCTTGCGTCACACTGGATATAGAAGTGCTTCGTAAATTCGGGTTTGGTCAGCATTGGAGCAGAAATCAACAATTTTTTCACTTTATTGAAGGCACTATTGGCGGATGCAGACCACTTGAAGACACGTTGGCCCTTTAGCAAATCCGTTAGAGGGGCCGTAACCGAGGCGAAGTTTGGAATAAAACGCCTATACAATCCTGCCATGCCTATGAATCGTCTCACGTCTTTGGCCGTTCGGGGTTCAGGATAGGAGATTATACCTGAAACCTTCTCCGGGTCGGTGCGCAGGATACCATCACTTACTACAAAGCCAAGATATTTGATTTCTTTCATGACGAAATTGCTCTTTTCAACATTGATGGTCAAATTGGCATCCCTGAGCAGTTTCGCAACGGTACCCAGGAGCACCAAGTGTTCATCAAATGTTGAACTCGTAACAAGCAGGTCATCGAAGTAAACAAATGCCTTGTCCTGCAGCTCATGTGGTATAATTTTATGCATCAACCGACACATCGTTTGGGGAGCATTACATAAACGGAACGGCATGACTTTGAAATGGGACAATTGCCTACCAGGGACAGTATAGGCCCTTTTCTCTTTACATGCCTCATCCAATGGTTTTTGCCAAAAGGCGTCCTTCAGGTCCAAACTGGTAATGAACCTGGTGCCCTGCAACCGTGCCAAAAGCCCGTCAATCAACGGCAACGGATAGGCATCCTTAACGATCACCTTATTGAGGCGTCTAGCGTCAAGACATAAACGCACCTTGCCGAGTTTTCTGACAAGGGTCACAGGAGAGCTCCATGAACTCTAACTTTCCTCTATTACACCCAAAGATAACATACGATCGAGTTCGTCATACAACAGTTTCTGTATAACGTGCGAGACAGCAGAATGCCGCTGCTTAATGGGTCAAGCAGAACCAGTGTCAATGTGATGAATCACGAAACTGGTCCTACCCAAGCCTTTCTCATTATACGATGGAAATTGTTGTTTGACGAGGTCCAGTCGTTGCTGATCTTTTGCAGACAACAGATGGAACTCATGGCGCGGAGGCTTTGCAGCTACTTCGATAGCGTTGACCTGGATTGATGCTATTTTGAAGAGATCCCAGAAGTCAATTCCAAGATACACTGCATGCGTCAAGGAAGGGACAACTAGGAATCTCATCAATTTAGTGTTGTGATTAAATCGCACCAATGTGGTGACATATCCCAGAACTGAATTCTTGTGCACTGATGCAGACTGAACATGAGCATGCATGGTATGCATATGCAAACCCAAGTCCGACAGTAGGTCCAAAGCTCCGGCCCCGAGGATACTGACACTGGCTCCACTATCAAGCAAGTCCGTCAATTTGCGACCCTTGACAAAAGTCTCTGCGTAGGGCGTATTATTGCCAGGAGTTGCAACAATTGACCCCACACAGGCACGCTTCAAGAGACACCTGCCGAAGAAATATCTCCAGGATCTCCGAAAGCGATGCTCTAAAACTAGCGGGTGATTCAGGATCATCGCCCGTCTTTCCATTACATTCGACGTAGTCCGGTAGTCTGCTTGAGGTATGGGCACTGCTAAATGATACTGCGGACTCATGATGACACATGTCGGTATTATTACGACATAAATCATTCGTTCCACAAGGATGGATCCTCATCGGCAGACAAGATTCCAAACCAGCCGGTAACCGATCAGGCGGTCTCATCGAATTAAGATCATATGGCTGAACTGGAGGTCAACCATACTTAACTTCTAGCTCACGCTAAGTGTCCTCAATCCGACGACACCTCCAGACGAGCTCTCGAGTGGTGGAGAACTCATGTCCAGCTAAGTGGTTCTGCAACCTGAAACTTATATTTTTGAAAACCAGGTCTAGCAGATCCGTGTCCCTAATCGGAGTCCTGAGTTGAACAGCCATAGCCTCAAGGGATTCATAAAATTCGATGAATGGTTCATTGGATTCCTGCTTGCGGGCAAACATATTTTCCCAAATATGAGCGTCATCAAGCCGAGATCCAAATCGTTCCATTAACTCCACTTTAAGCTGCGTCCAACTCAAGCCTCTATGCAGGTCACGAATCTACCAGTACCAGTTTTCGGGAGATCCGTGCAGGAGGACATGAAAGTCTCGGACGAGTTCACGCTCTGAGAGGCTATAGTCTCTAGCCATGATGCTAGCGCGAAACAAAAATTGACGTGCGTCCAAGCCATTCGAGCCACCATGGAACTTGAAACCCCATTTGGTAATTGGTAATTGGGATAATCGTCCAATGAGTCTCAACTGTCTGATCATCCTCCCGGAACGAAAGCTGCAACTGAGTGAAATGATTATGCTCATATTGCGTGTGCATGTTGACAATTAAAAACAATAAAATCCACGGACCATCTAAATAATTTAAAAAAATATTAAAATCAATGAACAGAGACAACACCGACAATTTGAATAAAATAAATAATTTAATAAATCACAGACGGACAAACAAACGAGTTTATAAATATAAATTAAAAATTGAATATCAGACCGACAAACAGACAAGTAAATATATAAAATGTTAACACCTAATCTAAGCCAAAATAAGAATTAACTCAAAAGTCTTATAATATACTTTAAACTAACCCAAATAAACCAAAACCTAACTCACTAAACTACTCAACTTAAAATTACTCAAAACCGAAAAACTCTATTATTAAAATTAAAACTAACTGAAATTACTCAAAACTAACAACCGTAAAACCAATTATCTAAAACTAATCTAAATCAAAAACCCTTATTAAGCCTTAATAATTTCTAACTAAGCTAAACCTAAATTTCCCAATAAGATAAAACAACCAAATAGCCAACTGTAAAGGTCAAACATAAGCAAAGAAGTGAAAAAGAAAGTGCAAATTATTATAATTGAAAATGTTTTTACAAGTCATTCTCAAAATGAACCCCCATTAAAAGGAAAAGGAAATGAAAAGGTAATTAAATGGGATGTAGGTTAAAATTTTACGAGACACAAAGCCGACAAACCGTAAGAATGCCTGGCATAGCAATGGAACTTGAAGGTGGACTCCGCTCTAATGTCACCTCAATGGGCCGACTATGAGACCATTGTGAAACACTACGGACCAGAAAGGTTATGGAAGGGACGAAAGCGTTGGCTAATTCCTCGAATTAGAATTATGTCCAACTATCCCGTGTAGGGAGATATAGCCAACGACTCGAAATTCGGTTGATCCCAACCAATATCTACACGTCACAGCTTGACCACTGTCATAGCCGGTGGAGACTGTTAAACATAAATTCAGCACGGTGGGCGCCACTGCAACTGCGGGGAACCCGGTGATCACAAATCAATGATTAACTAACCAAAAACTTAAACAACAACTATTGAAACAATTATCTATCCCATCATTATGAGAACTAAAAACTCACTTTAAAATCCCAAAGCATAAAAACTTATTATTTTCAATCAAACATCAATCAAAAAACAATTAATTTCCCTGGAATGCGCAAACCTCTATTCAAGTCAGGCACTCCAGGTAATCAGCCCAACAAATCTAATAATTTGAAAAATTTTAACTAAAATAAAATACTAATAAAATTAACTAAACCCATTAGAAAACCCTACCAACTTGGGCGCCATTCTGTTACAAAGTAACAAATGGTGCTATTCAAAATGACCTAAACACAACAAAAAGCACCTGTCTTGGGCGCCATTCTGTTACAACCGCGGAAGTCATCGCAGTTGCAGTTAAAATTATAATCGTACACTTAAACTTTCGTCCACTAAAACTTTATCCACTAACACCCAAATTAAAAATCTTCTCCCCAAAATCCAAGTTAAAGTTCACTTCACCCAAATTAAAAATTTTCTCGCCAAAATCCCAGTTAAAATTCACTTAATGATCTTTCAACTTTCCACTGAAATTTCCCAATTAAAATTCACTTCACGATCATCAAAATCTTCTCTCTAAATTCCAATTAAAATTTTTTCTCTACACCACCAAACAACTTCTTCCTCTTTTTAAAACCAAAAACCGCATCCTTTTCTCCCCGAATTAAAATTAACGCACCGCCAAAAGCAGTCCCTCTTATTTTAAAGTCAAATACTTAATGCCTTAACTCCCAAAAAACCAATCCCACATTCCCAATTATTGCTACCGCATACGAGTAACGTCATCGCAGCTCAGTACACTTCGATTCCGCTACCCACACATTTTTTCCATATCGACAAACGCAACAATTTCCATTCTGCATATAATGCGATTTGCATAACCATGATAGCGTTTGGCTATATGCAAATTGTCATATACGAGTATAAGGAAACAATTGATTTTGCTGATATCCCAAAAAGAGTGTTTTCCTGCGCTCGGGAGAACTTGAACCCAGGGACCCAGCGGACCCCCGGTCGATAATCCACGACGCTTCGAACGGAGCCACCTTCTGTTGATCTGCCAATCATCGAATTAGCAACATCAACTACACTCCGTTCTTAATGGGCATGGAAATGAAATTTGTCAGTAAGGAAGCGTGGGTGAATTTTGTTAGTATAACGAATAAAATTTTGTTAGTGGGAAAGTTAAGATTATTATTATTCGTTTTTTTGTAATTGAAAATAAGGTAAAAGGGTAGAATTGAGATGATGGGAAAATAAAAATCATAGGGAAATTGTTGTTAATAATGTTAATAAAAATAAATATACCGAGGAAAAGGGTATATGTGCCCAAAAGAAGGTTTGAAGTTGCGAATGGGAGAATACCGGTACGCCGCAATTCGTAACAAAGGTTTCTTTGAAAATTTCAATTAAAATTTTACAACTAAGGCTTCATAGTATTTTCCTTCAATTTCAATTTCATAACAACTCGGAATTCCGTTTTGTATAATTTATATGCTTAACAGTTAGACCTTCTCTAGTATATATTATAGGTTATTTAGTATTATGAAAATTTCTATTCATCTTTTTTTTTGGGAAAATTACATCAAAATCCCAAATTCGTGGTATCTTTAAAATATGACAACCAATCAGTCACATAGATTGTGCGTACGAATTTAGGTTGAAATTAACGTAGTTCCTCCGAACAGCATTTGATTACTTTAAGACCATACACGATTTGCTAAAACTTAAAAATGATAAGCAAAGTACGAAGACAAAAATGTTCATTATTCCAGATCATATACGCATTTGGTAGGTTGAAGAAGGATCAGACATTTAACCAGATGGTAACTAGATAGTTACGCGAAATTGATACCACAACATCCAAATAAGAAAATCAATGAGGACAATCAAAAATGTAACTCAAGGCGAATCGAAAGCGAAATTCAAGCCACAAATTGAAGAAGTTCTGGACTTAATTGATTACGTAGTAAGTTTTACTTAGCGCAATAATTTAAGATCCGAGTTAAACTTTTTCACTGATATTCGTTACGAACATACTTTCACTGTGGATTAAAAGCTTCCGATTTTAGTTGAATGTTCGTTTTACACTTTAAACATTTTTTGTTTCGTTATATTTCAAGAATGGCTATTTGTAAATAAATTAAAACAAAATTAAGTTGAAAATTATTAAAGCTACGATGTTACATTTGATATTGTTCACGAAAATCTGGATTCAGATTCCAGGGAATATGATAACCCGCCATTAAAAAATGCGTTGGGGTTATCTTTACAAGCTATTTATCCGTGATCACAATTGCAAGCGGTAGTCACAGTCCGAGCTGAAGTCCAGCCCCTCACTCCCAACCTCAAGTGGTGGTTCAGTGCTTGAAGGGCTCGAACACTCTCTTCAATGTCGTCTATTTTCAGCACAAGATTTTGCGGTGCTCGGAAATTATGTTTTGACAATGCGTCCATTCAATTTCTAACAGTTGGGCAACTTGAGAGATAATTCGATTTGGTGCTGTTGACTGTGTTAAGGGTGGCGAATAATTAATATATTTGGGGATTTTAGCAACAAGGGACAATTCCGAAAGGACATAATCCACTTTCAGATAAACAATTGGCTGACATGTCTGTCCTACTTCAAATCACTCATATCAGCTGACAGGTCCTAACCCCATGATCCCCTTAAAATTATTCAAACCTGGTACAGCCTCTACTGCTTCACGGCTGGCGAAGGTACTGTCGGTTCACGCGGAGCAACGGTAGGCGGGATGGTCAGAATGATGGACTGGAAATCGAACGAAAATTTCGGTGACTAGACTCCAAGGGCGAATTGAAATCCTGTATATGGTTGTTGTCTTTGAGGCGATGCGAGCTCTTGCTTCCCGTAACCTTACTTCTTCTCCAGGTTAAAGTTGCCCACGTCGCAGGTCCAGTGCTGTCATGCAATCACCACACTCCCGATGTCCCAAGACCCATATCCGTCCACGCGTTCCTTAAACAATTTGAAGATATTTAACGATCCGAACGAATAAAAAAATTTACCAATTGCAGAACACCATCTATCACGACCACATTTACAACCAGGTCCAATTTTCACCATAATCCAAAGCGCAAGTAGTTCGCGGGGCGAACTGCTCGATTAATACGAATTGCGTCAATGAGCTATGCAATCGGCGATGCGGAATTTCGCTTAACTTTGCTAATCAGCACGAGCCTCGCCACCTTACATCGCACCGGGAAAACCCCGTCCCGTATGCTGTGCAGCAAATCAGGACAATGGTGTTAGATACCTCAACTGGAACACCATCTGACCTTGGATAGGACCGTCTCATCCAGTGCCGGGATATGTGAAGAGTGGGCGCTCGATTGCTATTTCACCGTGGACAGGGTCAACACGGACGAGATGGACAGGGAAATGTGCCCGCACTATCACGTCTATTTTTTCCGCTTCATGTATGCAAGGCGTCTGTAGGGTATCAAATTTTCGCATAACTAGTTTGTAGCCAAGGCTCCATGGATCCTTGTTCACATTGTCCAATAGATCTTGCCAGCAGCGAGCCTTGTTATTGTTAATCAGTTTGCGAAGGCATTTCCTGGCAGAATTATATGCTGCTACCCGGTTGTATGCCTTGTCACGGTTCCGTATGCATTGAGCCTCACGCCGAAGCTTGTTTGCGATTCCAGCCATGCCATCATCCCATGCACGGATTCAAATAGCCTAGTTATTATTTCCATCTTCTTTTAGGTACACATACCTTCTCTCTTTTATTTTAATAAAAATATTTAATCATTTACTTTCTTCTTATTCTATGTCATATTAATGTTACCTTTCCTATCTTATTTTTAATTAGTAATCCCACTAAAAAAATTTTAATCGTTTCTTCCCATTAGCAAAATTTCATTGTCTATCTTTTACTAACCAGATCTTATTCTTTCCTTTCCATTTAAGAAAATTTAATTCTTTCTCAAAATTAACAAACCATTGCATGATTTCATCTCTCCTCGATGCTTCTACTCGATATCAGTACAATCGCCCATTGTAATGATATCCACGCACGGATATGAAATTTGCCTGCTATTCGATGAGTGGGAGATTATCGGAAGCTGATATAGATGATAGCCTGTCGCACTCTCAGTCTGGGGGGTCTATGGGAACCGTGGATTCGAGTTCCCCAGGGCGCAAGAAAATCGTTTTAGTTTCGTCCAGTTAATTGTTTCTGCGTGTATGACGATTTGCATACAGCTAAGCGTCAGCATGGTTCTATGCAAATCGCCATATATGCAATTGGAACTATTGAATTTGGCGAAAGTCGAAAGATGAAGGGGATTGAAGTGTATTGTATTCAAACACGTTACCTCTGTGTTACGAACTCTCCACCACGCCAAGCTTCAAAGAAAAACTTTTCACGTAAAAACCAAAACAAACCGCGTGACTAAATACCAAAGAAAAGCTTCCAGAAGCCCAACGAAACAGATCGTTTGGCTAAATAAAAACATTGCATCACCGGCAACCCAACATACAAAAAACAGAAAAAAAGAAAAGTAATACAAGTGCCGCATGGACTAATATAAAATAAAAGATTACGTAAACAAAAGCGTCCATTAGCAATCCAACATACAAAAAACAGAAATATAGCAAAGTAATTCAAATACCGTATGGACTCATAAAAAATAAAAACAACACGTAGCAGAAAAACTTACAAGTATTGTATGGACAAATAAAAAATAAAAACGACACGTAGTAGAAAAACTTGCAAGTACCGCATGGACAAACAAAAAATAAAAACACATAGCAGAAAACCTCCATGAAGCACCTTATGGCTAACAAAAATAAAACAACATGTTTGCATTGCAATACATTGCTTGGATGAAATGAAAACATATGTCGCCGGCACGAGACAAGCGGCGGCCTTGTGAATAGAATATTATGAATCAGCTACGGGAATCATTCGATCAAGTTTCATCACAACTTGCGGGGATTATCGGTCTGAGTAATTAGTGGAAATGCTGATATGCACTTAGTGACCAGGTTATGGAATTGGGTATGAAGTTATGGATTGAGGAAAATGCGGATTCAACGGAAAGTTGGCACGGCTGATGTACTCTATGAAGTTATGGATTTAGGAAAATGCGGATTCAACGGTGTTGTTTTTTTTGTTAGCCATAAGGTGCTTCATCGAGGTTTTCTGATACGTGTTTTTATTTTTTCTTTGTCCATGCGTTACTTGCAAGTTTTTCTACTACGTGTTGTTTTTATTTTTAATTTTTTCAAGCGATACTTGTAAGTTTTTCTGTTACGTGTTGTTTTCATTATTTATGAATCCATACGGTACTTGTATTACTTTGCTATACTTCTGTTTTTTGTATGTTGGCTTGCTGATGGACGCTTTTGTTTACGTAATGTGTTATTTTTTATTAGTCTATGCGGCACTTGTATTACTTTTCTGTTTTTTGCATGTTGGGTTGCCGGTGGACGCTTTTGTTTATGTAATGTATTTAGCCAAACGATTTGTTTCGTTTTTATGTGGTTGGGCTTGTCGAAGCTTTTCTTTGGTTTTTTATGTGGAAGTTTTTCTTTGAAGCTTAGCATGGTGGGGAGCTCCTAACAGCGCAATCGTATTGAGATAGCGAAAGAAAGCAGACGGCACCGAACAACTAAATGACGAGAGAAACAAGAAATGTTTGAACTTAAAATACCATTCGTGAGTGGATCTCAATACAGAGCCGTGAATTGTCCAAAAATCAGAACGTGAGCTGATTTTTTTTTGGTGGTTTTGAACATTTAAGAGAGTGTTTTAACGCGTTTTATACAGTCTTCCACAAAAGTCAAGGTACAGTGATAAATATCATGAAAATTGTTTGATATTTTTATTTAAAAAACCTATAGTGATAAATTTTTTTTTGGTATTACTTCAACTATAATCATTACACTTTAAATTCATGTAAAACAAAACGAAAATTCTGTCGTATTAATATATTATTACATATGATGCGTTGGAAAGTCAATGAATGAAGTCCACAAAAGTCATGGTACACCTAAAGAAAAATGATACAAATTGTAATTATAGTCTTGCATAGTTATTTGAATTATACTTTTCTTAATATTTTGTCGGATATCCTTTCATCTGAATTACTGACTTCAGTCTTTTAGGCATAGAATATACCAATTTTTTAGTAAATTCGCTGCTGATTCTGGCCCACTCCTCCAATATAACATCCTTAAGCTGCGCCTTGCTTGATATCACTCTTTTTCGGATTTTTGTCTCAAGCTCATTCCAAAGATGCTCTATAGGGTTCAAATCAGGGCTTTGAGGCGGTGTAGCAAGCATGCGAGTATTGTACAATAGCCACATTCGAACTTTATGCGCAGTGTGCTTAGGGTCATTGTCCTGTTGAAACAAGAAATCTTCTCGCATACCTAATTTGGCTGCACTTTGTTTCATGTTGTTTCGTCGAATCTCTAAATAAGAGTTCTGATCCATAGTATTTTCGATGAATGTCAGATTTCCAACTCCAGCAGCAGCCATGCAACCCCAAACCATAACACCACCGCCTCCATGTTTTACTGTTTTAATAGTGTTCTTGGGATTAAATGCTTCTCCTACTTTTCGCCAGATCCTCTTATGCCCATTTACACCAAATATACAAAATTTAGACTCATCCGAAAATAAAACATTATCCCAAAACGTTATTAGTTTGTCAATATATGCTTTTGCAAATGTTATTCTTTTTTGTTTGTTTATGGAACTTACAAGAGGTTTTCTTCTAGGCGTACGAGATGAAAATCCAGCTTCTACGACAGCTCTACGCACAGTTTCTGCGCTAACCTCCTTCTTATCATTAATTCCAAGAACATCGCAGATTTTTCTACAGCTTAGAAATGGATCCTGTTTTACCATTCGCGAAATTTTTCTCTTGTCCTTTGCACTTAGTTTAGATGGACGACCTGTTCGGGGCACATTTTCCACTCTATTTTCCTTCTTAAATCGATTTATCACTTTTTGAATGGTTGACCGATTCCGCAACACTAGTTCAGCTTTTTCAGAATATGATTTGCTCTAATTTGAATGCAGATTAATAATTATTTCACGCTCCTTAATACTCAACTCCTTTCGACTCATTTTTTAAAAATTTTATTAAATAAAAGATACACCACGAATACGGACGCGATATTAAAGACAGCGGCCTACGGTTGTTAGCTCACTCTGATAATATGTACTTGGGGGACTCCCCTTTTTACAAATAACAGGGCATTTTCTGCAACTGTACCAAGACTTTTGTGGAGTAGAAAAGAGACATTGCCAACAAAAAATTATTGTCTTCAATGATCATTATTGCCGAATCCCTTTAAATTTATGAAAACTTAAATTCAACAGAACTCGTATTATTACCATTTCATAACTTTTGGTTTTCAAATAAAAATATTGATTCAGTAATACAATTTTCAGTTACCGATTCTCTGTACCTTGACTTTTGTGGAAGACTGTATAAGAAAAGTGGTCAAATAAATTGTAATACAATTAACTTCGAAATTCGGAAGTAGTAATTAAAAGGAGTGAAATAAAAAATAATGACGGTTTAAATATACCTGTATAATCTAACCACCAACATTGTGTTAAAAATAAAACGAATAATAATTAATAGTGTATTCCAGTTTGAATTGACGTAAAATCAAAGAGCAGTGAACAATTAATGGGAGAAAACGAATGAATCAAACGTTCGATACATAAGTACAATGTTTAACCAATTTAGTATCAGAATTTCCTCGAATTGATGAGCTATCTCTTCTGTTGATGTTTTCGCTATCTCTTCTGTTGATGTTTTCTCCGACTCTTCTCTGAAAACATTTTTGAGCATTTCTTTGCTCGTTATCGTATGTTGTGCAATTCTTCTCTCGAGTGGGTCCCATAAATGCGCAATGGGATTAAGGTCTGGAGATTGCTGTTGTGTATGTAGCAGGTTTGGGGTATTATAAAGTAGTCAGAGCCTCATAATTTCGGCTGTATGCTTGCGGTCATTATTTTGCTGGAAGTGATAATCATTACCAAAGCCGAGGTGCCGCGCACTTTTCTCCAATTTTTTTCTTAAAATGTTAAGGTAACTGAATTTATTCATTGCCCACTCAATGAACTCTAGGTTGCCAACGTCAGCACCCGCCATGCATCCCCAAACAATTACTCCACCATCACCATGTTTTAGAGTGAATAGCAAATGTTCTTTTTGTAGTGCTGTTCCTGATTTTCTCCAGACTACTAATTTTCGTCCTTTTATACCGAAAATGCAGAATTGCTCTCGCCCGAAAAAAGCACATTATTTCAAAATACTTGAGGTTGGTTTAATTACTCCTTAGTAAAGGCAGCGCGCTTTTTCCGATTGATTGGGCAAATGAATGGTTTTCGTCGTGCGACTCGTCCATGGCACTCAGCCTTTTTAGGGTTTTGTACTAAAATACAAAACCCTATTGCAATCACGACCTGTGTCCGTCTGTCCGTCCGTCCATCCGTCCGTCCGTCCGTCTGTATGTCACAGCACTTTTTCTCCGAAACTATAGAGGCTACAGCCATGAAACTTTGTGAAAAGGTCAGAAGTGGTGACTTCTTGAAAGTTCAAGGGTGGAAAAATTTTTCAAAGGGGTTTAAGGGGGTCTCCCTATATAGGGAGGTGACCCCTCAAAAAAATTGTTTCACCATTGGTAGTCGAGTAGGGTGTCATTGTAAAGGTCTCAATGAGTTCTTTTCAAAACAAGTCTTAAAATTGCCTTATGAGTACCGAGGGGGCCAAAGGAAGGGAAAATGTAAGAACTTAGCACGTAACCCCCCTCGCGATTGGACACCTTCCATCCGAAAAATCTGAAAAAAAATCATGAATGTAGGCCTTACAACAAATACGTGAGAAGTCGAAAATCACTCAACTTTGTTAGTAATAGTATGATTTATCGATTTTATGTTTTCTTGAATAAAATCTAAACGGTACCCTTAAATTCAATAAAATTTAGCAAACAAATGACTATTTATAAGATTGATCTTTTCTGAAAGTTTCATAAAGATCGAAATGTATTTAACGAAGTTATAGCGATTTGAATTTTCCTGTATTACTATGGAACAATATGCCCTGTATTACTATGGAAACATATGGCTATGGAGCCATATGCGCTTTTTACCGACTTAGACACTACAGCTTTGCTAGGATTTGCATGAAAATTTCAGGAATGATAGGTATCATGAAGATGAGTACATACAATTGAAACAAGTCGAAGAGGCAGGAGAGAGCTCCTAGCAAAAGGGCTTTGTAACCATTCTAGGATTCGAAAAAATAGGCCATGAATCGATGATTACAGTACAGAGGAGTGGCCCCTGAAAAAAATTTCATGAAAGGTAGCCGATATGAGTATCAACTGAAAGTTCTCTATGAGAGCTTTTCAAAACAGTTCTTAAACTGACAGTTTTTGCTTCAGTGGGGGCACAGGGGCGAAATACATGAAAAATGTGTTTCCTCCCTCGCGAATGGACACCCGTGATCTAAAAAATCTGAAAAAATTATCAAGCGAGATATTTATGGGTATAACTTTAACAAATAACTCAGAAGTCAAAACTTTTCAACTTTGTTAATAATAGTATGATCCTCGAACATGACGTGTTTCTTGATTTTATTCGTTGCTGGTTACTGCATTTTGTAAGTTGAGTACAAAACCCTTCTGACATGAGCATAGGTCTGTCTACCCAACTTGTTTAGAATTTGCCTGATGGTATCAGGACAAATTTGTTGCCAGATCTTTTGCTTAATTTCTGCTGCTATTTCCCTTGCAGTCAGTTGCGGATTTTTTTACCATTGTGAAAATATTTCACTTTTCTCTCAGGGACATCTTTAATGGATGACCAGAATGGAGTTTTGAGGAGTTCTTTGGTTAATTTGAAATTGTTTAAAATTCTTTGAATTGACGAATATTGCCTTCCAACGACTTTTCCTATATTTCGAAAACTTTTTCCCTCCTTCCATAATTTCGCAATGATTTCACTTTCGTTCCATCAATTTCTTTGTCATTGCAAAAAAAACACGTTTTTTAACGATGCAAACGTTTCAATATGTTACTAAACACTTGCCCAAATATAACTCAATATATTGCTGACGCAAGACAACCCTAGGAAAGTGCGCTTGAAAAGTTGTTCTTCAGGGAATCCCCTAATTTGATGAGTATACGCAGACTTGTTCTGCCTCGGCTTTGTATATTTTCCGCGAAAAGTACAGTTATCTCAAAAATCGCTCGGAGGAAATTAATGAAAGTCTGGGTGCCTAGTGATAAACTAATAGTTCATCGATAGGCGGAACAAAATCTAGAAAATGATCGATACGTTTCGTTTTTTGAATGTTGAAAACTAAATGGCATCAGGTGAACGCAGACTTTTTCTGCCTAGTGTAATATATACGAGTATGTATATATGTACGTGTATATATGACTATATATATATATATATATATATATATATATATATATATATATATATATATATATATATATATATATATATACATATATTGTCGCGTGTTATCATTCGCGGACAATAATTTTAATGTTCCGGGAAAGTGAAAACGCACTGTCTTTTGTATTAAGTTAAACGAGTTTATTTACTAAGAATGCACAATAATTGATTTCACTATTTTATGAATAATTAAAATATTATTCACTTGTCTATAAATTTATATTCCAACTGCCTATTACTAAAATCACTTCACAATCAATATCGCCTTTAATTCGCGCTCTACACTTATCGCAGTTTTACTATCGCGGTTTTACTATTCCTCCCCATGCATTCAGCTCGGCTTTATATATGGTCTCTAGTCATTGCATCCATTTCTCGTATATTGGCGAATGTTCTGGCGATAACTACCCATTCGAGCAATTCTGAATACCCCGCAGTGACGTCACTTTCAGATATTGCTCATGCTTGGTTGATTCTTGTGCTGTCGAGTACATTTGTTTATTGATGAGGATGTTCTTAATAGTTGCGATAACAATTGCGACAGTAGCTCGCAGAAATGTTTGGACATGTAATACTGACCCCACCTCAGTATTTTTCGCCCCGAAAAGATGTGTCGCCATTTGTAGTTAAGCCTCCCTGGATGTAATATGGGGCAAGAGGGTCCAAGTGCACGATTTTCATTTACGGTGTTCCTGTATGTGGTATACGATGTCGTTGATTCGCTTTGTAACTCGGTATGGTCCCTCCCAATTATGTTGCAATTTTAGAGACCTGCCCTTTCGCCGTTGCGGGTTATATAGCCACACCAAGTCATCTTGTTGGAAGCCAGTAGAATTTGCCTTTAGATCATACCTGGTCTTCACGCGGTCAGCAACCGATTCGAGGTGTTTTCGCACTGTCCGATGTATCTGGCTCAACCGTTGCCTTAGCTCACTTGCGTACTCCGAGATCGTTTGGAGCATCTCAGGGGGTGTTCCGAACTTTATATCAGCCGGCAGCCGAATAGTCTTTCCAAAAATGACTTTGGCTGGGGCTTCGCTCGTCGATGCATGTTCGGCAGCTCTGTACGCCATCAAGAATAATGGGATGTACCGGTCCCAGTCCCTTTGGTTCTCCTCAACCATCTTGGCCAGGTGTTCATTGAGTGTGCCGTTGAAACGTTCGACCATTCCGTCGGATTGGGGATGCAGCGGTGTTGTCCTCGTTTTCCGTATTCCCAGTAGCTCGCACATTTCGCCAAAAACTAGTGACTCAAAGTTTCGGCCTTGATCAGAATGTAGTTCGCAAGGTATGCCGTACCTACTGACCCAATTTAACACTAGCTGTTCGGCTACAGTAGTTGCTTCCTGGTCGGGAATGGGGTAGACCTCGGGCCACTTGCTGAAATAATCGGCCACAACCAGCGTGTATCGATTTTCCCTTTCAGATTCAGGAAAGGGTCCTGCGATGTCTACAACAATCCTTTCAAATGGCACGCCCACCTTATAGGTTTGCATTTGTCCTCTCAGTCGTCGCTTTGGACCTTTGACGGAAGCGCAAATCGTGCATCTGCGACACCAGTCCTCTACGTCTTCTCGAGCTTGGAGCCAGTAGAACCTTTCCCGCAATTTCGCTAAGGTCTTGTTAACACCAAGGTAGCCTCCCGAGGATCCTTCGTACATTTCTTTAACCACATCGTGGATTCGGCTTTTGGTAAATATAGTTTGTATCCTCTAGGAGCTGCCATCCGCCGTTTCCCATATCCACTTGAGTACGCCACCCTCCATCTGAAGGGAGTTCCATTGTGCCCAATAGCTTTTCAGGGTGGCGCCATGCATCGAAACGTCCTCCCACTCAGGTCGCCCAGTTGTCTCCTTCCATACGAGCAATGGTCCGATGTCTTCATCGGCTAGCTGGGCATTTCGAACCTCCTCCAATGACCAATCTTCATCGAATTCAGCCATTATCACTCGCAGATCAACGGGCGGCTCCTTTTCCTCAATCCGTCGGCGATGCCTGCAGCTAGCTGGATATGGCCGACGAGATAGGCCCTCAGCATTTCCATGAACTCCGTCTTTCCGATGGAACAATTTTGTAGTCGTATGACTGCAATCTTTCGATCAATCTCGCAACTTGTCCCTCGGGGTTTTTGAAGCTAAACAGCCATCTCAGCGATGCATGTTCCGTTCGAAGAACAAATTTATGGCCATATAGGTACTTGTGGAACTGCTTGGTGGCCTCTATTATAGCCAATAGCTCCTTCCTGGTCACGCAGTAGTTCCTCTCACTTTTTGAGAGAACTCGACTGTAATACGAGAGGACTCTTTCTTCGTCATCGATCTGCTGGGGGAGTACTGCTCCAATCCCGCAGTTGCTTGCATCGGTGTCAACCACAAACCTTTTCC
The DNA here is from genome assembly GCA_963969285.1 of Odontomyia ornata. Lineage (NCBI taxonomy): Eukaryota > Metazoa > Arthropoda > Insecta > Diptera > Stratiomyidae > Odontomyia > Odontomyia ornata. The sequence continues at coordinate 235,882,342 of OZ017740.1, read as the reverse complement.
GGGTTTTGGATATGCCAGCACGGGTGATTCATACAGTTTTTCCTTCAAGGTCTCAAAGGCTGCCTGGCATTGTTCATTCCAGGCATACGGACGATTTTTCTCGGTTAGCTGATGGAGACACTTAGTAATTTCGGCAGTCTTTGACGAATCTTCGCTAGTAGGTTGACAGACCCAGAAAACTTCGTAGTTGGCGCTTGTTGTTTGGTGTTGGCCAGCTTTTCACGGCTTCAATTTTCTCAGGGTCTGTTTTGACCCCTTCTGCTGATACAACGTGTCCCAGGTATTTTACTTCAGCTGCGAAAAGGGTACACTTGTCGGGACTAAGTTTCAAATTCGCCAGTCGCAATCGGGAGAACACCTCTTCTAAGTTCCCCACATGCTCCTCGAACGTTCTCCCGATAAAAATGATATCTATGTACACCAGGCAGGTCTTCCAGGTTAGGCCTCGTAGCATGTATTCCATCAGGCGTTCGAATTTGGCTGGAGCATTGCAAAGCCCAAATGGCATCACCACAAATTTCCACAATCCGCTCCCAACTTCTTGTCGAGTCTAGAAAACCATTTTGCGTCGGCTAATGTCCATGATGTCGTCGATGCGTGGAAGCGAGTAACTATCTTAGTGACATCGTTCACCTGCCTATAGTCGACACAAAAACGAGTGCTACCTTCCATTCTCTTTACTAGCACTACTGGTGCGGCCCATGGACTGACAAAAGGTTCGATAACGCCTTGTTTTTCCATGTCTGAAATCAGTGCGCTCACTTCTCCTTGTTTGGCTTTAGGAAGACGTCTCCGTGCTTGTCGAATCGGCTTGGCTCCCTGTGTACCTATAACGTGAGTTACCATACTCGTTCGGCCTTGGTCATCCGGGCTTGTTGAGAAGATGTCACTGTACTTGGTGACCAGATCAGAGGTTTGCTTGAATAGCTGCACTGGCAACTTGGTCTACTTCAATATTGCAGACGTGAATTCCCGGGCTTTGTCTGTGTCTTGCCTACTTTTCCAATGATGGACGTGAGTAGCTTCCAAAGAGGTGATGGTGGAAACAGACCGGCAACTGACGATGACTTCTCCCGCTTTGATGTTCGTGGTTGAGTTTGCGGTGTTAAGGACTCTAATCGGCACGTATCCGTTCCTTAAAGATCTTACAAGGCTTCGTCCTACAATCAAATTGCGCAATGCCAATGTCTTCGTTGACTCTATCAGATAAGATCGGTGGTCTCCAGAATCACCATCAAGCTTGGCCCATACAATACTTTCACAAGGATTCGATACATCAGTGCCGGTACATACTACTCCTCCACCCATATTCATCAATATCCTCCATCAGTACTTCGACATTCTGCCATTTCAATACCTGTTTGCCCAAATCCAGCGTGATTCCATGTGGTCGCAGAAAATGCATTCCGAGAATGCAGTCATCCATAATGTACGTGATCAGAAAATTATGTCGGAACGCAAGGTCTCCCAACTGTATCTGGAGGTTGACCTCTCCATGAACAGCTGCAGTTTCTCCCGTAGCTGTCCGTAGTGAGAAAATCCTGCCCTTGTGAAGTAGTTGTTGCCTCACATGGTCTGGTCGGGGAATCGATCGGGTTGCACCAGTGTCGATTGTTATGGTGCAATGTTCTCCGACAACTTGACCTGGAAGGCATAAGTCTGTTTCTCCATCATGTAGGCTTGACACGGTGGTGGTGGTGCTGGGGACGTCGGTCCTCCTAGCCAACCTCTGCACCACGAAGTTGCTCTCACATGTTTCCCGACCCCTTAGTTTGAAGGGTTTCCATTCTGGGCTCCTGACTCGGTCTAGATCTTCTCCTAACTGCACACCCTGGACAAAAGGTCGGTTTTCTTCGCTTTTTGCAGTCTCTTTGCAGGTGCCTCTTCTCTTCGCAATTCCAGCATCTAGGCGCACCCTATAAGCCAATGAATCCTGAACCGTCTGCTTTTGAGCTAAACGCACGGCTTGTTGCAATTCCGGGTCCTTTAGTGCGCTGATGAATGCTTCTGTCGCTGCGTCATTTCGATGTTCTGGGTCGTAAGCTGGGTAAGCCAAAAGTGCTAGTCGCTCAATGTCTTGGGCAAGCTGCTGTAAGACTTCGCCAGACTTCTGCACTCGATGTCGTTGCTGTGACCGATAAATCTGCTTTAGATGATCGTCGAGCGCATTCCTTATAGCAGCCGAGTTTGAGTGCAACTCAACGGAGATCGTCTGCAAAAGCTCGACAGCTGGGCCTCTTAGAGCCAGAATTAATGCAGTTGCTGGTTCCTGCTAATTCCAGTGATTTGTCCTAGTGGCGGCTTCAAACTGGGTTTTGCAAATGCTCCAGACCGTTTGCCCGTCGATTATTGGTGCTTTATCATTTCTGGATGAGCTTGCACTGCCTTCGCTTTTTCAAATTCTGTTTTCACTTTTTCCATTTCATTGTTGATTCTCTCCTTGACCTGGCTGATCTTTTTTCTTCGACCTGGTAAACTTTTTCCTCGACGCATTTAATTTGTTTTTTCAGACTACCGAGCTCCGCTTTTATTTCGGTTGACTGTTTCTCCAGCTTCTGTGTGATGTCTGCCTTGATTTCGATCGCTTGTTGATCCAGCTTCGCTGATTGTTCATTTAGCTTCGCAGTTAAATTGAAAGACTGTTGTCGCAGCGTTTGCTGCATCAGCATCAACATTTGTACCGAAAAATATACTACTCTAACTCAAACCCGACGAAAGCTACGCTAATGAAAAGGCAAAACCAACAAAGGTACCGCGTACCGCGCGCGACGCGAAACCGGCCTCAGCGGATTTTCTCAAAACCCTACCCTTGCGACGGCATACTTACCATGCACTCTACTTTCCGCTGAAAGAAAGGAACCACTGGAAAGGAAAGTTGTTGTTACTGTTTAGCAATTCATTTTTCTTCGACCTGGTAAACCTTTTCCTCGACGCATTTAATTTGTTTTTTCAGACTACCGAGCTCCGCTTTTATTTCGGTTGACTGTTTCTCCAGCTTCTGTGTGATGTCTGCCTTGATTTCGATCGCTTGTTGATCCAGTTTCGCTGATTGTTCATTTAGCTTCGCAGTTAAATTGAAAGACTGTTGTCGCAGCGTTTGCTGCATCAGCATCAACATTTGCATCAGCGCATTTTCGGGTTCCTTTGATTTTGGTGTTTGTGCTTCTCCACCTTCTGCGACTTTTCTGCATCCGATTTCACTATTTTATGAAAAATTAAAATATTATTCACTTGTCTATAAATTTATATTCCAACTGCCTATTACTAAAATCACTTCACTATCAATATCGCCTTTGATTCGCGCTCCACACTTATCGGAGTTTTACTATCGCGGTTTTACTATTCCTCCCCATTCATTCAGCTCGGCTTTATATAGGGTCTCTAGTCATTCAATCCATTTCTCGTATATTGGCAAATGTTCTGGCGATAACTACCTGGAATATTCGAGCAATTCTGAATACCCCGCAGTGACGTCATTTTCAGATATTGCTCATGCTTGGTTGATTCTTATGCTTTCGACTACATTCGTTTATTGATCATGATGTTCTTAATAGTTGTTATATACATTGTTTTTTGATAATTTTAATTATAATCTTCGATTTGATGATTTTGGTTACATGTTACGTGATGCATGTATAGGTTTCATCACGATTTTATTGGCTGTTTTGGAGTTTCAATTATTATAGACCGATTTTTGATCACGATGTTGCAGTGGTGTCCGTCGTGCTGGATTATATGTTTGTAGTCCCCACCGGCTATGATAGCAATTATGCTGGGGTCGTGTGGCTGTTAGTTGGGACCAACCTGTAATGATTTTATGTCTAAGTCCGAACGAGGAACCGACCTCTCATCGTTTCTAGACGTTACGTCTGAGTAGTGCCAACGGATGGTACCAACCGGTCAACCAATCCGTGCACCGTAATCCATTTTCGCGGTGGCTGCTTGTCGGCCAGCTAGATCGGAGAGGATTTCGGTCGCGGGTCTCCAAATGGATTACGCTCATCTACAATTTTCAGCCACCACTAAATGCCCGTTTCCAAACGCGTCACAAAACACAATCATACGGAGAAGAAACCTACTTTACGTTACTCCGTATTTCTTCATTCAACCAGTCAAAGAACAAAAATCTAATCTTTACTTCGCGTTCCCGAATTCCCGACGCGGTACCGAAAAATACACTACTCTAACTCAAACCCGACGAAAGCTACGCCACTGGAAAGGAAAGTCGTTGTTACTGTTTAGCAATTCATTTTATTCATTTCTTAGTTGATGTATGTAGTTATTTCTTTAATGATTATGTAACAAATTCAACGAGACTTTCTAGACGGTTTCTAACAATGTGGTTACTTTCTTTAAGATTCTTAAGGTGAACCTACACTAACTTTATGTTTTTGAAAAGCTAATACCCAGGATGGGTTAGAAAAAAAAAGAAATTTTGTATATGTTCAATGAGTAATGAAGTTAAAGAAAAAAAACCACATGGTATTATAAGCTGAGATTGGTAATTCCTTTGTATTACTTAAATAAGTTCATTATAATCATAAGGGAATTTATTGTCTTAAATCATTCTTTCTTTTGAGGATGATATGTGGTGATAATTTTAGTATTAACTTCTGTATCAGTTGAATATAAATTAATGTACTTAACTAAAAATTACAATTAAATTTGAGTTTTAATTGTCTCTGTCTTCTAACATTGCTTTTAAAAGCTTATGTGATAATTTAGCAACTTAATATATTCAAAATAATGTTTTTCCTCCTTTTTTAGGTCTTTGTAAAAATTCTTTTTACAAAGACCTACTAGTTTCGCGACCTGTCTGTCCGTCTGTCCGTCCGTCCGTCTGTCCGTCTGTCCGTGCGTCACAGCTAATTTCCTCAGAAACTATAGAAGCTAGAATGCTCAAACTTTGTGAAAAGATCAGAAGTGATGGTCTCTCAAAAGTTAAGGCCTTAACAAAAATTTAAAAAATTTTTAAGGGGGGTCCCCCCTAATAACGAATTGGCCGTTGAAAATTTTTTTTAATCAAAGGTAGTCGAGTGGGCTATCAAATGAAAGGTCTTGATTAGAACTTTTAGAATCTGAAATAAAAAAATCATTTTATGAATTAGGGGGACCAGGGGAAGGCAAAATGTACCCAAAATTTGTGTCCCCCCCCCTCACGATTGGACACCTTTCAGCCGAAAAATCTGAAAATTATCACGAACGTGGGTCTTTATGAGAACAAGGGCAACAAATACCTGAGAAATCGAAATTCGCTCAACTTTGTTAATAATAGTATGATTTGTAGATTTTACATTTTTGCCCATAAAATCAAAACGGTACCTTTAAACTTCTTGAAATTTTGCAATTATATAGACTGACATATGATTTATATGTTCACAAAATTTAGTTGAGATCGAATCATAATCAAGTGAGTTATAGCCATTTCAATTATATGGAATTACAACAACAATAACACGTGTTTATGGTTGATATAGGGTTTTCCAATAAGAGGTGTTATTTTGATATTAAAAGAAAAATGCCATTTTTGAATATAAATGATCGCATATTTATTTCATTATAAAGAAGAAGATATGTTGTTAATGGCAAAAAATAACATCAGGCAAATAACTACTACGACACGCTTACAGGACCATATCCTTTTCATGAAATTTTCCATAACCAAATCGCAAAGTGGCTGCCCTATGTCCTCGGTAGCCTCACGAATTTCATCTTTGAGATCTTGAATCGACGCTGGGCTATTGGCGTAGGCCTTCTCTAACACGTGGCTCCAAAGAAAGAAGTCGCAAGGTGTTAAATCACAAGATCTATTCAAAATAACACCTCTTATTGGAAAACCCTATATATATTTAAAATTGACTAAGGCACTTTTATTTTCTTTCAATTTTCATGAAAATTTAAGGAATAGTGTTTAACTTGAACATGTTCAATCGGCCGAACATTCAGAAAAATCACTTAAGCTAGATTAAAATGGCGGGTGCACTGTGTTTATGAGAGAACTTGTGCATCTTTTGTATAAATTTGAACGATTTCATATCCAAGTATTGCATGAATAATTCAAGTTATCGATTCACGCCATTAGAAAACTTGTTTCTAACCCTAGGATGTTTACAAAGACTTTCTGGTAGGAGCACTCTCCTGCTTACTCAACTTGTTTTTCTTAAATTTCTATATTTTCATAAATCCTTTTGGGCAGTCATAAGTACAACACGCATCTAGATCTTTTTCAATGAGAAATTAAACAAATTCTATTTTTTTTAGTATGTTTTGTCCTAAAAAAACCATTTAGGGGAACTTAATGAAGCTGCCTTGTGTTTCTGAAATCGTAATATATAAGAATTCAAATAACATATGAATTTTCATTAATGATCACAGGCATATTCTGTGCCTTAAATTAAATGGTCCTTTAACCCAAATTGGAGTCTACTTCCTAAAGACAGCGAGTCCTATCATGGCTTACTACCTTGTGATAACATACCTTTCGAGCGTACACCGTACAACATTGCTTACAATAAGACTTTTCACGCTACTGTTATTTACACCGCTATTCAAAATGAATAATTAGACATAAAAATTCGAAATTTGCATAGGAAACGATGACAGGACGAAGAACCCTACGAAATGTGAATTTTTTTTTTAACATTCCAACAAAGTTGTGCAATTCGGATAGTAAAACTCTAAGCGATCATTAAGCAGAGTACAGATTGCCCTGGCTTATGTAGATTTCGAGAGCATAGATTATTTCTTGTTATTATGTTTCTGTATGGTATGCAGGTAATAATTATATGAACAACAGGAAAGATAGTCTGCCTTATTTACTGGTTATTAATGTGGTTTGTGTTCGGTTTTATTCTTACTTGCATCATTTGTAAACTATTAATAGGGTCCGTATTATTTCGTATTATTATTTATGTTACTGTTAATTATTAACATGTTTGTATTAATTTTTTTATTTATTTGTATTATTTGCTATTTATTAATTTTACATCTTTTTTTTTTCAAATCAATCAAATGAAAACCTACTCTTTTAGCTCATTGCGGACACTATCAAATTTTTAACTAGTTATTAAAACAAGCCAATTGTGATACAAAGCTTAATAAAAATTACCAGTTCAAATGCTACTTTACTCCTACTATTGAAGAATACTTAATCTATTTTAAGATATTTTGTATTTTCAATTGAAATATCATTGAAAATCAACTATCCCAAATTGGTTTTTGTTTCAGCTTTACTATAAATCTTGAGGAATTTGCTGGAGAAATTCAGGAATTTTTAAATGCTTTTCTTTTTTTTTATAAATTCACCTTACACTTATGTAACACTATAATAATAATAACGTTCTTATTCGCTCGGACTCAGCTCACTCCCCAAATAGATCTCAGTTCTAAACGCTATACGCTACATATCCTATTTACGAACTTCTTTTTATATCAGTATCGCTACCATCGAAATTTTAAAATATTCAAAATATTTCCATGAAAAATATCCGAACAGTATGTCTCACTATTCGAACGACTAAATGTATAATGTTAAACATGACTCTAAAAATTATTCATTGTTTTTTTTTTCTATATTGTATCTGTTACACAAACTGATTGTGTTTATAAATAAAGTTCGATTAGCTCACTTATTTGAATTCAACTGCCTATATTAACGCATCATTAAATATTATTTGAGTTCTTAGAAATTATAACGATAGGCCAAAATCATCCTGTATAGGATAGCTAATAAATAAATTAAGTTATATACAGTATTTAGGTACTAAAATTATTCATTTAAATTTGACAGAATTTCATGTTTATCTTCAAACTACTTCGTTATCATTCTTTTTTTTACTAATGCATTGTTGTTGATGTTGTTCACTTTCGTTGGAGAATAATTTAAAAATTGAACTAGTTTAAAAAATATACCTAGAAATAACAGCCGTTCTAAACTTCCAACTGTTTGGAAGTTGGTTGTGTTATAAAAGGTTCACTCCACATCCGTCTCAAATCACCTTTTACGTATGCCATGGTCAGTAAGGGCAGGAGCGTGAAAAGTACAAGGTACAATAGTACAGGTTGCGATGCTTTGAAGATCATAATAAGGACCAATGAAAATACGTTAATTTCGATCCCATTCCTTTTTTTGCGGCGCCAACTGGGATCTGATGTAATTCCCTGTGACCTTTTATATGCATCGCATCGTTATAAAAAACATAGTGGCAGTCCCGGCATCACAATATCACCTAAACCGAGCATTGAAAAATGTCCACTATTATGATAACTAGAAAATACTAATTTTCCCGGCAGGTTCAATTTCGGCGGTTCTTTGAAGTCACGTTGTTGCATGGACCTAATGTCAACGCAATTCATAATAGAGAAAGGAAAATAAAAGTATTGAAATACCTGATTAACAGATTAAATGATTATGGAAAATCGCGAATCGCAACCAGACATGCTTCCTGTTCGGCACTTTCCCAAACCAGTGTTTATTTTTGTTTTGCAGCGAGCGGTTTCGTCATGAATATTTAATTTGCCAGAACGCCCATGTACACAATTAAGTAACTATTTTCTAAGCTAAACAAACTAGTTGCTCACACTCGCGAAATTAAGAAAATCGGCGACAGCTCTTGGGTGACGGCCACCACTCACACACTCCACTGCCATGTGGCTGTCAATTCACCTTGACATCCCACGACAAAATTGACGTGGGATGTGCGCCCGTCACAACCAACATGAAATGACAAGCCACCTAGCAGCAAGGTGTGTTGGTAGTGGTCGCCAGCGGCGTCGCATGATTCATTACAGGGCAGTGTCCACGATGCCTACCAGGCATGGGGAGACTGAAGGAAACGCTGCTTGGCCCTACGACGTTTTTTTTTCTTTTGCTCTCAGCGTCGTAGGTCTTTGGCATGGTAGACTCCCAGCTCCTTTTCGGACATGTCCGCAATGAGGTACCGCGTGGGACTTAAAACTTGTAAGACTCGACACTTCACGAACTTCTTATCTAGCTTGGCAGTGTAGTGCCGACCTGCTTCACTTTGTCTAAAATTCCGTCGGTAGATTTCGTCGCCTGCCTTGAAGCCAGAAGGATGGGATCGCAGATTGTACCGCTCCTCCCCCACCCGTCTACTGTCTTCAATCCTCTCCCGGATTTGTTCTCGTAGAATTTGGAGTTTCTCGTGCGGCTCCAGCACCACTATTGGGTCTTCCAAACCTTTCAACTGCCGCAATAGCCGGTACGAATTTCCGTGGCAGATCATATGCTGGCCGAACACGGCAAAGTATGGGGAGATGCCTGTGGTGGAGTGATAAGACGAACGCAGGGCACAGGTGATGGCGGAAATCCTGCGGTCCCAATCCTTCTGATCCGGATGGACGTAGGCCCGAATTGCGGCTATGAGGGTGCGGTTCAACCGCTCGGACGCATTGGCTTGCGGGGAATAAACGGTAGTCCACTGATGCGTAATGCCATACTTTCCCATTAGTTCCCGAAATCTAGACGAGGTGAACTGAACTCCGTTGCCGGAGACCAGCTTCTCCGGTACTCCAAATATATGGAAAACGCGGTTTTCCAGAAAACTGACTATGGGGCCGGTGTGCAGGTTTCGAAGTGGTTCCACAATCGGAAATTTGGACAAGTGGTCCAGGACCACGACCGCTCCCGTGTATTCCGAAGTCGAGCGAGGGTACGGACCGATGAGATCCATATACAGGCGCTGTAACACCCGCTCCGGTAGGTAGTTCGAATTTTCCCATCGGGGGACGAAGAACAGAATTGGGCGCTTTAGTGCATTTGCACAGCTCACAGGCGGCTACGTACTTTTTCACTTGCTGCGCCATCTTAGGCCAAAAGAAGTAAGTCCTCAGTCGCCGAAGCGTACGACCATAACCGCCGTGTGCACTCAATAGGTGGTCATGAGCCCGCTTAATCAATTCGAAGGTCAGTTCTTCGGGCACCCATAACTTCCACTGTTCCTCTTCTTGAATGGGGTCTCCGGAGGCGTGTCTCGACCACTTGTATACAAATCCCTCCGTCACCCGTAGTTCTGGCAGCTGCGGCAACTGGTTCTGAATCGTATTCATCAGCTGGGTATAACAGGTTGACTTGAAGGCGGGATGGTCCAAGTCGATCCATAGGGGGCTGTCGTCCTCCTGGGCCAACTCGGCTCCTTCAGGGGCGAACATCCTTGATAATGTGTCCGGTACCACGTGCTGACTTCCCTTGCGGTGTCTTATCGTGAAGTCAAACGCCTGTAATTTCAAGGCCCATCTGGCCAAGCGCCCGTGGAGATCAGTTTGGCTCATCAGCCATTTCAGTAGCGCATGATCAGTGACGATTTTAAAGGGATGTCCCTCTACATATGCTCGAAAACGTTTCACTGCCAGCACAGCCGCCAGGCATTCCTGCTCCGAGACCGTGTAGTTCCGCTGGGCCTGGTTCAGCTTGTGGGACATAAAGGCTATAGGCCTCTCCTCGCCGTCTTGTGCAACCTGGACTAAGACTGCTCCCACCCCATGTTGACTCGCGTCACAATGGATTGAGAACGGTTTGCCAAAGTCCGGGCTGTGCAGTACGGGGCTGTTGTCAGACTCTTCTTTAGCTCTTCAAAGGCTCGCAAGCTGGGCCCTTCCCAGACGAACTTACGTCCCTTACGCAGCATGTCGGTCAAAGGCGTGGTAATGGTGGCATAGTCACGCACGAAACGCTGTCGAGTAGCCAAATAATTCCGCAGTCTGACGTGGAAGGGCTTAACATGCCAAGGAACCTTCGCCTCGCTATCATTTCCCTGCACGTCCGCCTCGACAAAGGATGGCGTCGGTTGTGGAACTTCGGGAGAACTGTGTTTGGCGGTGCGAGTCAGCAGAGTGGGGGTCATGTCTGGGGCTTGGTCATAGCTAGTGATGGGGTCAGCATTGGTTCGTGCGGGTTTTAGGAGTGCCGACTTGTGGTCGCGGCACTCGCTGGCAAGTTTTTTCGCAACTTGCAATTTGCGCAATCAGGTGCGTAAGTGTCTGCCTTCCCGCATCGGTAACAGAATATCGTCGGTTCCGCTGGACATGAATAGAACCGATGCCCCGTTTGTTGGCAGTTCCAACAGACCGTCGGACTTGTAATTGCTTCAAGGGATGGTCGATCAATCATTGCTTGGCCCTCAAGCTCCGGGGGTGCTCCGCTCCTCGGTACTGGTACTGGGTCAGCCAGTAGGTGGTCCGCTGCCATCAACTCCGCGGTGTGATGATTTCGGGGATTTGGTCCCGTTATGCGAGGTTGTGGACGGAAGGTACCTCGCCGCTCATCCAGCTGTTCTTGCCTACGGGCATGGAGGCGTAATCCATGTATGGTGTTGATGGGAAAATGCAGAAGGCTGTTCTGAAGCTCCCAACGCATATTCTCCCTGATAATTTCTACCAGTTCGTCCTCGGACATGGTTGTTCGTAAGCGAGTGCTCAATCGCACTATACTTGTGTAGTACTGGTCGAACGGTTCGTGAGCACCTTGTTTCCGTTTCTTTATTTGTTCCCGTAGTTCTCTTTCAGTGAAGCCGTCATCAAATCGATTGCGGAGGGCTGCACTGAAAGAATCCCAATTGGGACGTGGCGTCGACTCCTTAAAACTCCAGTACCAGTCGGCAGCATCTCCGCTGAACAGAAGGTGGGCATGCCGGAGGAAGGCCGAAACATCACCTCCCAGGGTGCTGGATACTAACGCCTGAATCCTGAACAGGAACCGCTACACTGATATCGTCGAGTCGAAGCCCGTCAAGCTCAGGCGCCAACTCTCCATGATACGAGGCGTCGGGTCTCGGAAAGGTGTCACTGCGTTCACGGGGGGAATCGCATCTTCGATTGACCTGCTGTAAGGAACTGCCTCGGGGACTGGAGGTACCAACGGAGGTGCGGTGCTGTGTCGTGGTCGATACTCGGGAGCTCTGGGGTCCATTGCCGAGTTCCTTGGAGGTAGGGTCCATTGATCAGCCGGTCGAGAGTGGGGCATAGCCACACTGGGATTGGGCTCCCAGCCAAGCGGAGTTCTCACGCGGCTGGGTGGTTGGCTCATGGGAAGATTCTGGAGTCTTCCCTCCAAGTTTCCGATCCTCTCAGACATATCTCGCATTAACGCCACGAGGGTGTCAATGGAGTGGGTGGAAGGCGCGGTTGGAACCTCGGCCGCGACAACTGCAGCAGGAACTTCCCCGCCCACGGCTCCTTGCAAGTCCACCAGTGATTGGGGCGGTTCGGCTTCTGGGGCCCCTTTCGCCACTGCTCCACGCGTCGGGACGTGCGTTCCGAGGGGGACGTCTACGGCGGTCCGCACTATGGGTCGCCTGCATAGTGGACAAAGCTCGGACGTTAGTAGGAGCTGTTGGACACAGGCACGATGGAAGAGGTGTCCGCACTCCAATCGCACGCTGCGTACACCCTCCACTACGTCTTCAAAGCAGATCCCGCAGTTAGCGGGTTGGACCGTTTTGGATCGGATCCAACGCTTATCTGGGGTCCGTTTCGTTGCCATTGTCGTGTTTAATCTAGGTGGTGGAAGTAAGTCTTACTGAGAAAGAAAAAAAAATGTTACTCTCTAATATGCAAAAAACTTAAAAATAAATTAGTGGCCGGTAGTGGCGAGCTATATAATATAAGCGAAAAAAAATTATTTGATGTACACTTTCCTTTCCAGTAGTCGACTCCTCCAAAGGAAAATGAGAGTGCATGGTAGTCTGCCGAAGAAAGGGTGCTTTTGGCCGATTTACAAAAATTATCCCCAAACCCACATGCATTACAAAACTGTCTCTAAACTACGTTAAATGACTCGACGAGACAAGTGGTAGAGCTACCGTAACAGCTTAGTACGCGGTCAAAATTCCCGACTCGTGGAAGCATTCCGGGCTCCGCAACTCCAGCATACGCCACCGAACGTTGAACCGATACCACTCGTCTATCACGCATACGAAATAAGTAGAATCCTTCCGCGACATAAAGGCAAGGTAGCCTTCTATTTTCTTGAGAGTCCATGCCGATAGGAGAAACCCCATCTGGCTGACAGTTCCATCAAGAAAATAGAAGGTCCTTACAGGGGTTACCCTGGGACAACACATCGGAAGGATTCTGTCGCAAAAAAAAAATCAAACAAAGGAGAGCGGAAGCTACAACTCACGTGAAGCGACTGCTAGTGTGTATCACACAACTCCACTGCTCCTGTTTGTGAGGCTCGAGTACCAAGTACCTTACATCCTCCGTAAAGGACCAACTCGTCAGAAGACGCGAATCTTCTATTCCCTTAGGATGTTTTGGGCCCCACGTTGGGCGCCATTTGTAATGATTTTCAGTCTAAGTCCGAACGAGGAACCGACCTCTCATCGGTTCTAGACGTTACGTCTGAGTAGTGCCAACGGATGGTACCAACCGGTCAACCAATCCGTGCACCGTAATCCATTTTCGCGGTGGCTGCTTGTCGGCCAGCTAGATCGGAGAGGATTTCGGTCGCGGGTCTCTAAATGGATTACGCTCATCTACAATTTTCAGCCACCAATAAATGCCCGTTTCCAAACGCGTCACGAAACACAATCGTACGGAGAAGAAACCTACTTTACGTTACTCCGTATTTCTTCATTCAACCAGTCAAAGAACAAAAATCTAATCTTTACTTCGCGTTCCCGAATTCCCGACGCGGTACCGAAAAATATACTACTCTAACTCAAACCCGACGAAAGCTACGCTAATGAAAAGGCAAAACCAACCAAGGTACCGCGTACCGCGTGCGACGCGAAACCGACCTCAGCGGATTTTCTCAAAACCCTACCCTTGCGACGGCATACTTACCATGCACTCTACTTTCCGCTGAAAGAAAGGAACCACTGGAAAAGAAAGTCATTGTTACTGTTTAGCAATTCATTTTATTCATTTCTTAGTTGATGTACTCGTATGTAGGTATTGTCATGAATTTCGAAATGTCCGTGTAGGACACGGGTGCCGATGGTCTGGCACAAGTGTCAGCGAGCTAAAACAACACCGAGCTCAGCTAACTAGCTTCGCTTCACGACCGCGTACACGTGCTTGACGACTACCATTTGCGGGATCATATGAGGCGGGTTCTTGTCGAGCCACGAAGCTACACTACAAAATACTTATCACGCGTACTCTACTCTACAAGACCCACCGATCAATTTTTATTGTCTTTAGAAAAGTTCTATTAGGTGTCAATTAATCTACTCTACAGAAATTCAATATTGTTTTGCCTCGTTAAAGTTAGCGGACACGGAGGCTTGAGACAAACGCAAACATTACACAAAAAGCAACCGTTACTTTCACCGAAGAAGGTCGTTGCATTACAAGGGGAATGTCAAACCTAAAGATGTTAAAGTGGCTGAAGTGAACCACTGATCTCTGCCTAAAGGATGGAAACTTGACGGATGCAGTTTACTTTACACTAGTAAAACAACAAACTAAGCAGTTTCGACGGGGTGAACACCTTATCTCTTCAGGAGCAGCCACTCCTGATCACCACGGGGCTGCTCGACTGCTTATGTTTATTACATATTTCTTTAATGATTATGTAACAAATTCAACGAGACTTTCTAGACGGTTTCTAACAATGTGGTTACTTTCTTTAAGATTCTTAAGGAGAACCTACACTAACTTTATGTTTTTGAAAAGCTAATACCCAAGATGGGTTAGAAAAAAAAAGAAATTTTGTATATGTTCAATGAGTAATGAAGTTAAAGAAAAAAAACCACATGGTATTATAAGCTGAGATTTGTATTACTTAAATAAGTTCATTATAATCATAAGGGAATTTATTGTCTTAAATCATTCTTTCTTTTGAGGATGATATGTGGTGATAATTTTAGTATTAACTTCTGTATCAGTTGAATATAAATTAATGTACTTAACTAAAAATTACAATTAAATTTGAGTTTTAATTGTCTCTGTCTTCTAACATTGCTTTTAAAAGCTTATGTGATAATTTAGCAACTTAATATATTCAAAATAATTTTTTTTCCTCCTTTTTTTTCTTAAATTTCTATATTTTCATAAATCCTTTTGGGCAGTCATAAGTACAACACGCATCTAGATCTTTTTCAATGAGAAATTAAACAAATTCTTTTATTTTTAGTATGTTTTGTCCTAAAAAAACCATTTAGGGGAACTTAATGAAGCTGCCTTGTGTTTCTGAAATCTTAATATATAAGAATTCAAATAACATATGAATTTTCATTAATGATCACAGGCATTTTCTGTGCCTTAAATTAAATGGTCCTTTAACCCAAATTAGAGTCTACTTCTAAAAGACAGCGAGTCCTATCATGGCTTACTACCTTGTGATAACATACCTTTCGAGCGTACACCGTACAACATTGCTTACAATAAGACTTTTCACGCTACTGTTATTTACACCGCTATTCAAAATGAATAATTAGACATAAAAATTCGAAATTTGCATAGGAAACGATGACAGGACGAAGAACCCTACGAAATGTGATTTTTTTTTTTTTAACATTCCAACAAAGTTGTGCAATTCGGATAGTAAAACTCTAAGCGATCATTAAACAGGGTACAGATTGCCCTGGCTTATGTTGATTACGAGAGCATAGATTATTTCTTGTTATTCTGTTTCTGTAAGATATGCAGGTAATAATTATATGAACAACAGGAAGGATAGTCTGCCTTATTTACTGGTTATTAATGTGGTTTGTGTTCGGTTTTATTCTTACTTGCATCATTTGTAAACTATTAATAGGGTCCGTATTATTTCGTATTATTATTTATGTTACTGTTAATTATTAAAATGTTTGTATTAATTTTTTTATTTATTTGTATTATTTGCTATTTATTAATTTTACATCTTTTTTTTTCAAATCAATCAAATGAAAACCTACTCTTTTAGCTCATTGCGGAGACTATTAAATTTTTAACTAGTTATTAAAACAAGCCAATTGTGATACACAGTAATAAAAATTACCAGTTCAAATGCTACTTTACTCCTACTATTGAAGAATACTTAATCTATTTTAAGATATTTTGTATTTTCAATTGAAATATCATTGAAAATCAACTATCCCAAATTGGTTTTTGTTTCAGCTTTACTATAAATCTTGAGGAATTTGCTGGAGAAATTCAGAAATTTTTAAATGCTTTTCATTTTTTTTATAAATTCACCTTACACTTATGTAACACTATAATAATAATAACGTTCTTATTCGCTCGGACTCAGCTCACTACCTATATAGATCTCAGTTCTAAACGCTATACGCTACATATCCTATTTACGAACTTCTTTTTATATCAGTATCGCTACCATCGAAATTTTAAAATATTCAAAATATTTCCATGAAAAATATCCGAACAGTATGTCTCACTATTCGAACGACTAAATGTATAATGTTAAACATGACTCTAAAAATTATTCATTGTTTTTTTTCTATATTGTATCTGTTACACAAACTGATTGTGTTTATAAATAAAGTTTGATTAGCTCATTTATTTGAATTCAACTGCCTATATTAACGCATCATTAAATATTATTTGAGTTCTTAGAAATTATAACGATAGGCCAAAATCATCCTGTATAGGATAGCTAATAAATAAATTAAGTTATATACCGTATTTTTTTTTTTTTTTTTTTTTTTTTTGTGGTAGGGAGGTGAAGGCATTTATGCCCGCCGAGTCTGGCAGTGTGGGACTCCCATGGAGGATACCTTTGGACTACCCACTAAACACCCCCCTGTCAATCTGAGAACCTAGCCTGGAACCGTTTGACACATTACTTCGGGCCAGGTCTCGTTTTGTTACGCCGTGGGGCGCCTTCAAGCTGGGGAGTCCCTTTCCTAGCGGGAGGGGAGAGGGGAAGAGGAATTGCCAGAAGAGCGATCCCCCAGCCCCAGTGCCGTGCAGTATTATCCGGGGTGAGCTCTCCCGTCTCCCTGTAGAGTTCCCTTCGCAGCCTGCCCCATTTGGTAAACGCAAAAAAAGTGTGATAGGCATTGTCCTCCTCTCCTGGGCAAAACCGACAATCGGGAGACCGTGACTTGCCGATCTTGTGCAGGTAAGACTGAAAACACCCGTGCCCGCTCAAAAGCTGGGTCAGATAGAAGTCAGTCTCACCATGCCTTCGATTTAGCCACGATCTCACATCCGGGATGAGGCGCGCAGTCCACCTTCCCTTCGTGCAATTCCTCCAAGACTGCTGCCAATCGTTGAGCGAGCGTTGTCTCTCCTCGCGGACAACGATCTCCCTCGCATCCTCGTTTCGGCACAGGTAAATAGCGCGGCGCTCTCTAGCAAGGAGGGCGACAGGTATCACGCCTGCAATCACTCTCACCGCCGAGTCGGAGACTGTTGGATACGAAGATGCAATTCTCAGTGCTCCTCTTCTCTGTACCTGTGCCAATCGTTTTCGGTATACCTCCTTGCTGAGAGCGTCGCCCCATACCTCTGCTCCGTACAGTAGCACTGACCCTACAGCACTCATCAAGAGGCGTCTTCTTGATGGGCTGGGTCCCCCTACGTTGGCCATAAGTCGACTCAGGGCCGATATTCCCGAAGCAGCCTTCTCAGCCGTTGCCCTGATTTGCTCAGAGAAACTCATCTTCGAGTCGATCAGTAGCCCCAGGTACTTCACCGCTGGCTTCGATTCGATCTGTATATCTCCAATACTAATCATCCTTACTCTAGGGATTCTCTTTTTTGTCAAGATGACCACTTCGGTTTTCTCCAGTGCTAAACTGAGCCCGCGAGCAGTCATCCAGTCCCTCACTCGGCGCATTAGCATACCTAGCCTAAGTTGCGCTTGTTCAACGGTGCGTCCGGCGACCAGAGCCGCAACATCATCCGCATAGCCGACCAAGCGCGACTCATCTGGCATCTCAAGTCTCAGTAGCCCGTCGTAAGACACGTTCCACAGGTCCGGACCAAGGAAAGATCCCTGGGCAACACCCGATGTAATTTCCATCCTTCGTTGGCCCTGTGTCGTGTCGTAGAGCAGGCTTCGGTCCTTTACGTAGTTCCTCAAAAGCCGCATTAGATATTCTGGAACTTGAAAAGAGTTTTCCAGCGTATCCAGAATATCCACCCATCTAGCGGAGTTGAAGGCATTCCTGACGTAGAGTGTCACCAACAGGACGATCCGTCGCTTGGTGCGACTATATTCCTCTGCCTTTTGGACCGCGTTCACCACCTCTGCAATCGCATCAATGGTAGAACGTCCTGCTCTAAAGCCGTACTGCCGAGGAGATAGGTCCCCAGCAGCACGAATCGCGTCAGTGAGTCTTCCCTTGATGAGTTTCTCTAGCACTTTCCCAGCCGTGTCTAGCATGCATAACGGGCGGTATGCAGACGGCGATTCGGGATTTCCCTTCCCCTTGCTGACCAGCACGAGCCTCGCCACCTTCCATCGTACCGGGAAAACCCCGTCCCGTAGGCAAGCGTTGAATGTGCTGAGCAGCAAGTCAGGACAATGGTGATAGACGAGCTGCAAAACCTCAGCTGGAACACCATCTGGACCTGGAGCCTTCCTCGCTTTCAGAGAGAGGACTGCCTCCTCCAGTTCCAGCTGTGTGAAGAGTGGGCACTCGACTGCTGTTTCACCATGGACAGCGTCAACACGGACGGGATGGGCGGGGAAGAGTCCCCGCACTATCGCGTCCATCTTTTCCGCGTCATGTATACAAGGCTTCCGTAGGGCACCAAGTTTCCCCATGACCAGCTTGTAGCCAAGGCCCCACGGATCCCTATTTACATCATCCACGAGGTCTTGCCAGCATCGGGCCTTGCTCTTGTTAATAAGCCTGCGAAGATATTTCCTGCCGGACCTGTATGCTGCTAGCCTAGTGTCTGCTTCCTCCCGTGTTCGCGCCCGCTGGGCCTCTCGCCGAAGTTTGTGACACTCGCTTCTTTGTTCGGCGATCTCGTTTGACCACCAGTATACTGGAGGCTTACCATGTCGGGGTCTCCGACGGGGCATGGAAGACTCGCAAGCAGCTATGATGGTACTCATAGTTGAGTTCACCAAGTCCTTGGCTGTAGGCCCTCCACTCCCTGGCGGAGCTCCCAGCAACGGTGCGCCTGCCGTAAGCGCGCCAGCAAACCTCTCAACGTCCATCCTCCCAGTCCTCCATCCGAGGATTGAAGTTTGGGCATATGCACGCAGAGTGGCACCGTCGTGAATCTCAACAGCTATATACTGGTGATCACTAGCCGAGTAGTCCTCTAGTACTCGCCAGTTGCGTACTCTGGGTACCAGGGACTCCGAAGCGAGTGTCACATCGGGTATGGTTCCTACGCAACCCCAGCGGCGGAAAGTAGGGGTGTTACCAGTATTTAGGACAAAAAGCGCTGTTCTGGCCGCCATGTCCAAGATTTGCTTTCCCCTTGGGTCGGATTGTGACATACCCCATTCAATGGCTCTAGCGTTGAAGTCTCCCCCGACCAGCATGTGGCCCTCTGTGTTCGAGACAGCGTCCTCCAGGGCATCGAGTTTGGTTCGAAACGATCGCATTGCCTCGTTAGGCGTCAGATAAACACTGAAATATGTTATCTCTGAACACCGCACCCACACAAAACCATCCCCGCGTCCATGGCCCTGCACCTGAAGGCGGGCGCCGTCTCGAACCCAGATGGCCGAGGTACCAGTTTTGTCAGGGTACCACGCTTGCGAGTCCTTGTTATGATGTTGCTCGCTCAGCAACAGGAGGTCAGCTTTCTTATCCCTCGCAAACTGCTCAAGTAGGTCCTGGGCGTTTGTGCTTCGGTGCAAATTGACCTGCAGGATACGGATCATTTGAGTATCGATTTGGCTTTAGTTAGGGCCTCCTTGAAAACCCAGCATCTCCCTGTCCCCGGCTCATGTTTGAGGTCGCCGGGTGCTAGCTTAGCATCCTTGCAAAGAATGCATTTTGCCTCGTTCGTGCACTCCTTCCTTTTGTGCCCCGGTTCACCACATTTGTAGCACAGAGATCTCCTGTCGGGTCCCCTACAGCCATACGCGGTGTGTCCGTATTCGAAGCATCTGAAGCAGTGGATAGGGATCGCTCTTCTCCGTATCCTGCAGATCACCCAACCTATCTTAATTTTGCCCTTCGCCAGAATTTGCTGGGCGTCTTTATCAGCTAGTTCGACAATAGCCATGCGTTGCCCCCTTGTGTTTTCACGTGTCAATCTTGCCTTGACTTCACTTAAGCTGGGGAACTCCCTCCTAATGGCATCCTCTACTTCAGCTTTGTCCGTGACGCAGTTGAGGTCCCTGATTTCCAGGGTGGCCATTGGTTCGAGCGAGGCAACCGTTGCCGCATCTCCAAGAACCTTTTGAACCGCGTCACGGAATGCATCTTTGTTTGTGGCCTCTGGCCCGAATTCCACCAGCAAGCCACCGATCGGGGTTGGTCGAACTGCTTTGATGGCAGTTTTGGTGTCGTCTGGCTTGACCGCTCCTTTAATTTCACGGAGGACATCTGCGTAGGTTCGGCCCTTAGTTGGTTTAATAAGCAGTGCCTCTCGCAAGGGTTTGCGCCGTGGTTTGCTTTTTGTTTTCTGCGGTATGTCGGGGGGTTCTTTGTTCTTTTCGTGGTTGAGCTCTTTGTCTGTTTTTTCTAGGAGTAGCTTTTTGGCCGCTTTTTTCGCTGCCTTGTTTCGCACCACATGAAAAGCCTCGCCTGGAGTGTCAAAGTCGTTTATGGTCTCGTCCTTCCTCCTTTTCTCACAGTCGCCTTCAATTGGGCTACCGGCCATTCTTTTGCTGCTGCTAGGACCCACTGATGCCTCGAGGGAGAGTGTGTCTTTTTGGTGCTTTTCGGTTGCAAGCCACCTCCGCCTGTAGTGCGTTATGCGGCCAAAAAGCTCCTCCAGTTCAAGAATGCCATTCTTGACACTCTTGCCTATGTTTTTCTGCACTTCGCAGGCAGCCCTCAGTTGTTTGACGATATTCCCCGCTTTCCGAGTAAGCCGCTCCTCTTCGGCGCGGTCAAGGGCGATTGTGTTATTTGGCGCCACCTCTTGGGAGAGGCCCCCGTTTCCTAGCCCTTTTGCTTGTATCGCTTGGGTCGCGTTTGAAGTGGCGTCGGCCAACGGCAAAACTTCTCCCTCCCCCAGTCTTACACTGGCCTCTGTTGGTGTCGCAGCTTGATCCGGATTGTGTACGTCTTGCACTGGGCGCTCCGGGGTGCACATAGTCCTTCTACTGCGCCCAAAGGCCGCAATGATGCCAGGTTGCACAACGCACTCTGCCTTCTTTCGTTCGTTAGTCCGTCTGTGGTCTGTCTCCGATGATTTAACCTGTGATGTTGACTGTGACAGTGTTTCTGGGGTTTGCTGCCTCCCCCCGCAATCGGTGACTTGTTTTATCGGTGTTTTTGCCAACAGCGGTTTTTGCCTGAAAGGGTTCTCCGTGCTAGCGTCCTGTTTGCTTGTGGTTTCATTTGTTGGATGTTTTTGATCGGTTCATTTTATTTGCTCCATTTTATTGGGTCCCCCCTCGGAGCCGGTATCTCCGTTCGTGTGTGTAGTCGCCTTTTTGGTCCCATGGTTATCTTTGCAGAGCAGGGAGGCCATGCGAGGGTTGGCACAAGCCCTTATGGGGACAAGTGCTCAGAGCCAGACCAGCGCTAATCGGGAGTCCGTCTCAACCGAACCTACACCACCAACCCAATGGTGCGAACTTCGAACGTACTCCGAGGCCTGCCAAGGTTTTACCGGGACGGAGACGGTATGATAGTTGAATTGGAGCCGTTCACACACGAGTTTCACCGTATTTAGGTACTAAAATTATTCATTTAAATTTGACAGAATTTCATGTTTATCTTCAAACTACTTCGTTATCATTCTTGTTTTTACTAATGCATTGTTGTTGATGTTGTTCACTTTCGTTGGAGAATAATTTAAAAATTGAACTAGTTTTAAAAATCTACCTAGAAATAACAGCCCTTCTAAACTTCCAACTGTTTGGAAGTTGGTTGAGTTATAAAAGGTTCACTCCACATCCGTCTCAAATCACCTTTTACGTATGCCATGGTCAGTAAGGGCAGGAGCGTGAAAAGTACAAGGTACAATAGTACAGGTTGCGATGCTTTGAAGATCTCCGAACTTACAGTTGCCGTTAGTAAACCCAGAAAATATCATAATAAGGACCAATGAAAATACGTTAATTTCGATCCCATTCCTTGTTTTGCGGCGCCAACTGGGATCTGATGTAATTCCCTGTGACCTTTTATATACATCGCATCGTTATACAAAACATAGTGGCAGTCCCGGCATCACAATATCACCTAAACCGAGCATTGGAAAATGTCCACTATTATGATAACTAGGAAATACTAATTTTCCCGGCAGGTTCAATTTCGGCGGTTCTTTGAAGTCACATTGTTGCATGGACCTAATGTCAATGCAATTCATAATAGAGAAAGGAAAATAAAAGTATTGAAATACCTGATTAACAGATTAAATGATTATGGAAAATCGCGAATCGCAACCAGACATGCTTCCTGTTCGGCACTTTCCCAAACCAGTGTTTATTTTTGTTTTGCAGCGAGCGGTTTCGTCATGAATATTTAATTTGCCAGAACGCCCATGTACACAATTAAGTAACTATTTTCTGAGCTAAACAAACTAGTTGCTCACACTCGCGAAATTAAGAAAATCGGCGACAGCTCTTGGGTGACGGCCACCACTCACACACTCCACTGCCATGTGGCTGTCAATTCACCTTGACATCCCACGACCAAATTGACGTGGGATGTGCGCCCGTCACAACCAACATGAAATGACAAGCCACCTAGCAGCAAGGTGTGTTGGTAGTGGTCGCCTGCGGCGTCGCATGATTCATTACAGGGCAGTGTCCACGATGCCTACCAGGAATGGGGAGACTGAAGGAAACGCTGCTTGGCCCTACGACGTTTTTTTTTTCTTTTGCTCTCAGCGTCGTAGGGCTTTGGCATGGTAGACTCCCAGCTCCTTTTCGGACATGTCCGCAATGAGGTACCGCGTGGGACTTAAAACTTGTAAGACTCGACACTTCACGAACTTCTTATCTAGCTTGGCAGTGTAGTGCCGACCTGCTTCACTTTGTCTAAAATTCCGTCGGTAGATTTCGTCGCCTGCCTTGAAGCCAGAAGGATGGGATCGCAGATTGTACCGCTCCTTCCCCACCCGTCTACTGTCTTCAATCCTCTCCCGGATTTGTTCTCGTAGAATTTGGAGTTTCTCGTGCGGCTCCAGCACCACTATTGGGTCTTCCAAACCTTTCAACTGCCGCAATAGCCGGTACGAATTTCCGTGGCAGATCATATGCTGGCCGAACACGGCAAAGTATGGGGAGATGCCTGTGGTGGAGTGATAAGACGAACGCAGGGCACAGGTGATGGCGGAAATTCTGCGGTCCCAATCCTTCTGATCCGGTTGGACGTAGGCCCGAATTGCGGCTATGAGGGTGCGGTTCAACCGCTCGGACGCATTGGCTTGCGGGGAATAAACGGCAGTCCACTGATGCGTAATGCCATACTTTCCCATTAATTCCCGAAATCTAGACGAGGTGAACTGAACTCCGTTGTCGGAGACCAGCTTCTCCGGTACTCCAAATATATGGAAAACGCGATTTTCCAGAAAACTGACTATGGGGCCGGTGTGCAGGTTTCGAAGTGGTTCCACAATCGGAAATTTGGACAAGTGGTCCAGGACCACGACCGCTCCCGTGTATTCCGAAGTCGAGCGAGGGTACGGACCGATGAGATCCATATACAGGCGCTGTAACACCCGCTCCGGTTGTTCGAATTTTCCCATCGGGGGACGAAGAACAGAATTGGGCGCTTTAGTGCATTTGCACAGCTCACAGGCGGCTACGTACTTTTTCACTTGCTGCGCCATCTTAGGCCAAAAGAAGTAAGTCCTCAGTCGCCGAAGCGTACGACCATAACCGCCGTGTGCACTCAATAGGTGGTCATGAGCCCGCTTAATCAATTCGAAGGTCAGTTCTTCGGGCACCCATAACTTCCACTGTTCCTCTTCTTGAATGGGGTCTCCGGAGGCGTGTCTCGACCGCTTGTATACAAATCCCTCCGTCACCCGTAGTTCTGGCAGCTGCGGCAACTGGTTCTGAATCGTATTCATCAGCTGGGTATAACAGGTTGACTTGAAGGCGGGATGGTCCAAGTCGATCCATAGGGGGCTGTCGTCCTCCTGGGCCAACTCGGCTCCTCCAGGGGCGAACATCCTTGATAATGTGTCCGGTACCACGTGCTGACTTCCCTTGCGGTGTCTTATCGTGAAGTCAAACGCCTGTAATTTCAAGGCCCATCTGGCCAAGCGCCCGTGGAGATCAGTTTGGCTCATCAGCCATTTCAGTAGCGCATGATCAGTGACGATTTTAAAGGGATGTCCCTCTACATATGCTCGAAAACGTTTCACTGCCAGCACAGCCGCCAGGCATTCCTGCTCCGAGACCGTGTAGTTCCGCTGGGCCTGGTTCAGCTTGTGGGACATAAAGGCTATAGGCCTCTCCTCGCCGTCTTGTGCAACCTGGACTAAGACTGCTCCCACCCCATGTTGACTCGCGTCACAATGGATTGAGAACGGTTTGCCAAAGTCCGGGCTGTGCAGTACGGGGCTGTTGTCAGACTCTTCTTTAGCTCTTCAAAGGCTCGCAAGCTGGGCCCTTCCCAGACGAACTTACGCCCCTTACGCAGCATGTCGGTCAAAGGAGTGGTAATGGTGGCATAGTCACGCACGAAACGCTGTCGAGTAGCCAAATAATTCCGCAGTCTGACGTGGAAGGGCTTAACATGCCAAGGAACCTTCGCCTCGCTATCATTTCCCTGCACGTCCGCCTCGACAAAGGATGGCGTCGGTTGTGGAACTTCGGGAGAACTGTGTTTGGCGGTGCGAGTCAGCAGAATTGGGGTCATGTCTGGGGCTTGGTCATAGCTAGTGATGGGGTCAGCATTGGTTCGTGCGGGTTTTAGGAGTGCCGACTTGTGGTCGCGGCACTCGCTGGCAAGTTTTTTCGCAACTTGCAATTTGCGCAATCAGGTGCGTAAGTGTCTGCCTTCCCGCATCGGTAACAGAATATCGTCGGTTCCGCTGGACATGAATAGAACCGATGCCCCGTTTGTTGGCAGTTCCAACAGACCGTCGGACTTGTAATTGCTTCAAGGGATGGTCGATCAATCATTGCTTGGCCCTCAAGCTCCGGGGGTGCTCCGCTCCTCGGTACTGGTACTGGGTCAGCCAGTAGGTGGTCCGCTGCCATCAACTCCGCGGTGTGATGATTTCGGGGATTTGGTCCCGTTATGCGAGGTTGTGGACGGAAGGTACCTCGCCGCTCATCCAGCTGTTCTTGCCTACGGGCATGGAGGCGTAATCCCTGTATGGTGTTGATGGGAAAATGCAGAAGGCTGTTCTGAAGCTCCCAACGCATATTCTCCCTGATAATTTCTACCAGTTCGTCCTCGGACATGGTTGTTCGTAAGCGAGTGCTCAATCGCACTATACTTGTGTAGTACTGGTCGAACGGTTCGTGAGCACCTTGTTTCCGTTTCTTTATTTGTTCCCGTAGTTCTCTTTCAGTGAAGCCGTCATCAAATCGATTGCGGAGGGCTGCACTGAAAGAATCCCAATTGGGACGTGGCGTCGACTCCTTAAAACTCCAGTACCAGTCGGCAGCATCTCCGCTGAACAGAAGGTGTGCATGCCGGAGGAAGGCCGAAACATCACCTCCCAGGGTGCTGGATACTAACGCCTGAATCCTGAACAGGAACCGCTACACTGATATCGTCGAGTCGAAGCCCGTCAAGCTCAGGCGCCAACTCTCCATGATACGAGGCGTCGGGTCTCGGAAAGGTGTCACTGCGTTCACGGGGGGAATCGCATCTTCGATTGACCTGCTGTAAGGAACTGCCTCGGGGACTGGAGGTACCAACGGAGGTGCGGTGCTGTGTCGTGGTCGATACTCGGGAGCTCTGGGGTCCATTGCCGAGTTCCTTGGAGGTAGGGTCCATTGATCAGCCGGTCGAGAGTGGGGCATAGCCACACTGGGATTGGGCTCCCAGCCAAGCGGAGTTCTCACGCGGCTGGGTGGTTGGCTCATGGGAAGATTCTGGAGTCTTCCCTCCAAGTTTCCGATCCTCTCAGACATATCTCGCATTAACGCCACGAGGGTGTCAATGGAGTGGGTGGAAGGCGCGGTTGGAACCTCGGCCGCGACAACTGCAGCAGGAACTTCCCCGCCCACGGCTCCTTGCAAGTCCACCAGTGATTGGGGCGGTTCGGCTTCTGGGGCCCCTTTCGCCACTGCTCCACGCGTCGGGACGTGCGTTCCGAGGGGGACGTCTACGGCGGTCCGCACTATGGGTCGCCTGCATAGTGGACAAAGCTCGGACGTTAGTAGGAGCTGTTGGACACAGGCACGATGGAAGAGGTGTCCGCACTCCAATCGCACGCTGCGTACACCCTCCACTACGTCTTCAAAGCAGATCCCGCAGTTAGCGGGTTGGACCGTTTTGGATCGGATCCAACGCTTATCTGGGGTCCGTTTCGTTGCCATTGTCGTGTTTAATCTAGGTGGTGGAAGTAAGTCTTACTGAGAAAGAAAAAAAAATGTTACTCTCTAATATGCAAAAAACTTAAAAATAAATTAGTGGCCGGTAGTGGCGAGCTATATAATATAAGCGAAAAAAAATTATTTGATGTACACTTTCCTTTCCAGTAGTCGACTCCTCCAAAGGAAAATGAGAGTGCATGGTAGTCTGCCGAAGAAAGGGTGCTTTTGGCCGATTTACAAAAATTATCCCCAAACCCACATGCATTACAAAACTGTCTCTAAACTACGTTAAATGACTCGACGAGACAAGTGGTAGAGCTACCGTAACAGCTTAGTACGCGGTCAAAATTCCCGACTCGTGGAAGCATTCCGGGCTCCGCAACTCCAGCATACGCCACCGAACGTTGAACCGATACCACTCGTCTATCACGCATACGAAATAAGTAGAATCCTTCCGCGACATAAAGGCAAGGTAGCCTTCTATTTTCTTGAGAGTCCATGCCGATAGGAGAAACCCCATCTGGCTGACAGTTCCATCAAGAAAATAGAAGGTCCTTACAGGGGTTACCCTGGGACAACACATCGGAAGGATTCTGTCGCAAAAAAAAAATCAAACAAAGGAGAGCGGAAGCTACAACTCACGTGAAGCGACTGCTAGTGTGTATCACACAACTCCACTGCTCCTGTTTGTGAGGCTCGAGTACCAAGTACCTTACATCCTCCGTAAAGGACCAACTCGTCAGAAGACGCGAATCTTCTATTCCCTTAGGATGTTTTGGGCCCCACGTTGGGCGCCATTTGTAATGATTTTCAGTCTAAGTCCGAACGAGGAACCGACCTCTCATCGGTTCTAGACGTTACGTCTGAGTAGTGCCAACGGATGGTACCAACCGGTCAACCAATCCGTGCACCGTAATCCATTTTCGCGGTGGCTGCTTGTCGGCCAGCTAGATCGGAGAGGATTTCGGTCGCGGGTCTCTAAATGGATTACGCTCATCTACAATTTTCAGCCACCAATAAATGCCCGTTTCCAAACGCGTCACGAAACACAATCGTACGGAGAAGAAACCTACTTTACGTTACTCCGTATTTCTTCATTCAACCAGTCAAAGAACAAAAATCTAATCTTTACTTCGCGTTCCCGAATTCCCGACGCGGTACCGAAAAATATACTACTCTAACTCAAACCCGACGAAAGCTACGCTAATGAAAAGGCAAAACCAACCAAGGTACCGCGTACCGCGTGCGACGCGAAACCGACCTCAGCGGATTTTCTCAAAACCCTACCCTTGCGACGGCATACTTACCATGCACTCTACTTTCCGCTGAAAGAAAGGAACCACTGGAAAAGAAAGTCATTGTTACTGTTTAGCAATTCATTTTATTCATTTCTTAGTTGATGTACTCGTATGTAGGTATTGTCATGAATTTCGAAATGTCCGTGTAGGACACGGGTGCCGATGGTCTGGCACAAGTGTCAGCGAGCTAAAACAACACCGAGCTCAGCTAACTAGCTTCGCTTCACGACCGCGTACACGTGCTTGACGACTACCATTTGCGGGATCATATGAGGCGGGTTCTTGTCGAGCCACGAAGCTACACTACAAAATACTTATCACGCGTACTCTACTCTACAAGACCCACCGATCAATTTTTATTGTCTTTAGAAAAGTTCTATTAGGTGTCAATTAATCTACTCTACAGAAATTCAATATTGTTTTGCCTCGTTAAAGTTAGCGGACACGGAGGCTTGAGACAAACGCAAACATTACACAAAAAGCAACCGTTACTTTCACCGAAGAAGGTCGTTGCATTACAAGGGGAATGTCAAACCTAAAGATGTTAAAGTGGCTGAAGTGAACCACTGATCTCTGCCTAAAGGATGGAAACTTGACGGATGCAGTTTACTTTACACTAGTAAAACAACAAACTAAGCAGTTTCGACGGGGTGAACACCTTATCTCTTCAGGAGCAGCCACTCCTGATCACCACGGGGCTGCTCGACTGCTTATGTTTATTACATATTTCTTTAATGATTATGTAACAAATTCAACGAGACTTTCTAGACGGTTTCTAACAATGTGGTTACTTTCTTTAAGATTCTTAAGGAGAACCTACACTAACTTTATGTTTTTGAAAAGCTAATACCCAAGATGGGTTAGAAAAAAAAAGAAATTTTGTATATGTTCAATGAGTAATGAAGTTAAAGAAAAAAAACCACATGGTATTATAAGCTGAGATTTGTATTACTTAAATAAGTTCATTATAATCATAAGGGAATTTATTGTCTTAAATCATTCTTTCTTTTGAGGATGATATGTGGTGATAATTTTAGTATTAACTTCTGTATCAGTTGAATATAAATTAATGTACTTAACTAAAAATTACAATTAAATTTGAGTTTTAATTGTCTCTGTCTTCTAACATTGCTTTTAAAAGCTTATGTGATAATTTAGCAACTTAATATATTCAAAATAATTTTTTTTCCTCCTTTTTTTTCTTAATTTTCTATATTTTCATAAATCCTTTTGGGCAGTCATAAGTACAACACGCATCTAGATCTTTTTCAATGAGAAATTAAACAAATTCTTTTATTTTTAGTATGTTTTGTCCTAAAAAAACCATTTAGGGGAACTTAATGAAGCTGCCTTGTGTTTCTGAAATCGTAATATATAAGAATTCAAATAACATATGAATTTTCATTAATGATCACAGGCATTTTCTGTGCCTTAAATTAAATGGTCCTTTAACCCAAATTAGAGTCTACTTCTAAAAGACAGCGAGTCCTATCATGGCTTACTACCTTGTGATAACATACCTTTCGAGCGTACACCGTACAACATTGCTTACAATAAGACTTTTCACGCTACTGTTATTTACACCGCTATTCAAAATGAATAATTAGACATAAAAATTCGAAATTTGCATAGGAAACGATGACAGGACGAAGAACCCTACGAAATGTGATTTTTTTTTTTTTAACATTCCAACAAAGTTGTGCAATTCGGATAGTAAAACTCTAAGCGATCATTAAACAGGGTACAGATTGCCCTGGCTTATGTTGATTACGAGAGCATAGATTATTTCTTGTTATTCTGTTTCTGTAAGATATGCAGGTAATAATTATATGAACAACAGGAAGGATAGTCTGCCTTATTTACTGGTTATTAATGTGGTTTGTGTTCGGTTTTATTCTTACTTGCATCATTTGTAAACTATTAATAGGGTCCGTATTATTTCGTATTATTATTTATGTTACTGTTAATTATTAAAATGTTTGTATTAATTTTTTTATTTATTTGTATTATTTGCTATTTATTAATTTTACATCTTTTTTTTTCAAATCAATCAAATGAAAACCTACTCTTTTAGCTCATTGCGGAGACTATTAAATTTTTAACTAGTTATTAAAACAAGCCAATTGTGATACACAGTAATAAAAATTACCAGTTCAAATGCTACTTTACTCCTACTATTGAAGAATACTTAATCTATTTTAAGATATTTTGTATTTTCAATTGAAATATCATTGAAAATCAACTATCCCAAATTGGTTTTTGTTTCAGCTTTACTATAAATCTTGAGGAATTTGCTGGAGAAATTCAGAAATTTTTAAATGCTTTTCATTTTTTTTATAAATTCACCTTACACTTATGTAACACTATAATAATAATAACGTTCTTATTCGCTCGGACTCAGCTCACTACCTATATAGATCTCAGTTCTAAACGCTATACGCTACATATCCTATTTACGAACTTCTTTTTATATCAGTATCGCTACCATCGAAATTTTAAAATATTCAAAATATTTCCATGAAAAATATCCGAACAGTATGTCTCACTATTCGAACGACTAAATGTATAATGTTAAACATGACTCTAAAAATTATTCATTGTTTTTTTTCTATATTGTATCTGTTACACAAACTGATTGTGTTTATAAATAAAGTTTGATTAGCTCATTTATTTGAATTCAACTGCCTATATTAACGCATCATTAAATATTATTTGAGTTCTTAGAAATTATAACGATAGGCCAAAATCATCCTGTATAGGATAGCTAATAAATAAATTAAGTTATATACCGTATTTTTTTTTTTTTTTTTTTTTTTTTTTGTGGTAGGGAGGTGAAGGCATTTATGCCCGCCGAGTCTGGCAGTGTGGGACTCCCATGGAGGATACCTTTGGACTACCCACTAAACACCCCCCTGTCAATCTGAGAACCTAGCCTGGAACCGTTTGACACATTACTTCGGGCCAGGTCTCGTTTTGTTACGCCGTGGGGCGCCTTCAAGCTGGGGAGTCCCTTTCCTAGCGGGAGGGGAGAGGGGAAGAGGAATTGCCAGAAGAGCGATCCCCCAGCCCCAGTGCCGTGCAGTATTATCCGGGGTGAGCTCTCCCGTCTCCCTGTAGAGTTCCCTTCGCAGCCTGCCCCATTTGGTAAACGCAAAAAAAGTGTGATAGGCATTGTCCTCCTCTCCTGGGCAAAACCGACAATCGGGAGACCGTGACTTGCCGATCTTGTGCAGGTAAGACTGAAAACACCCGTGCCCGCTCAAAAGCTGGGTCAGATAGAAGTCAGTCTCACCATGCCTTCGATTTAGCCACGATCTCACATCCGGGATGAGGCGCGCAGTCCACCTTCCCTTCGTGCAATTCCTCCAAGACTGCTGCCAATCGTTGAGCGAGCGTTGTCTCTCCTCGCGGACAACGATCTCCCTCGCATCCTCGTTTCGGCGCAGGTAAATAGCGCGGCGCTCTCTAGCAAGGAGGGCGACAGGTATCACGCCTGCAATCACTCTCACCGCCGAGTCGGAGACTGTTGGATACGAAGATGCAATTCTCAGTGCTCCTCTTCTCTGTACCTGTGCCAATCGTTTTCGGTATACCTCCTTGCTGAGGGCGTCGCCCCATACCTCTGCTCCGTACAGTAGCACTGACCCTACAGCACTCATCAAGAGGCGTCTTCTTGATGGGCTGGGTCCCCCTACGTTGGCCATAAGTCGACTCAGGGCCGATATTCCCGAAGCAGCCTTCTCAGCCGTTGCCCTGATTTGCTCAGAGAAACTCATCTTCGAGTCGATCAGTAGCCCCAGGTACTTCACCGCTGGCTTCGATTCGATCTGTATATCTCCAATACTAATCATCCTTACTCTAGGGATTCTCTTTTTTGTCAAGATGACCACTTCGGTTTTCTCCAGTGCTAAACTGAGCCCGCGAGCAGTCATCCAGTCCCTCACTCGGCGCATTAGCATACCTAGCCTAAGTTGCGCTTGTTCAACGGTGCGTCCGGCGACCAGAGCCGCAACATCATCCGCATAGCCGACCAAGCGCGACTCATCTGGCATCTCAAGTCTCAGTAGCCCGTCGTAAGACACGTTCCACAGGTCCGGACCAAGGAAAGATCCCTGGGCAACACCCGATGTAATTTCCATCCTTCGTTGGCCCTGTGTCGTGTCGTAGAGCAGGCTTCGGTCCTTTACGTAGTTCCTCAAAAGCCGCATTAGATATTCTGGAACTTGAAAAGAGTTTTCCAGCGTATCCAGAATATCCACCCATCTAGCGGAGTTGAAGGCATTCCTGACGTAGAGTGTCACCAACAGGACGATCCGTCGCTTGGTGCGACTATATTCCTCTGCCTTTTGGACCGCGTTCACCACCTCTGCAATCGCATCAATGGTAGAACGTCCTGCTCTAAAGCCGTACTGCCGAGGAGATAGGTCCCCAGCAGCACGAATCGCGTCAGTGAGTCTTCCCTTGATGAGTTTCTCTAGCACTTTCCCAGCCGTGTCTAGCATGCATAACGGGCGGTATGCAGACGGCGATTCGGGATTTCCCTTCCCCTTGCTGACCAGCACGAGCCTCGCCACCTTCCATCGTACCGGGAAAACCCCGTCCCGTAGGCAAGCGTTGAATGTGCTGAGCAGCAAGTCAGGACAATGGTGATAGACGAGCTGCAAAACCTCAGCTGGAACACCATCTGGACCTGGAGCCTTCCTCGCTTTCAGAGAGAGGACTGCCTCCTCCAGTTCCAGCTGTGTGAAGAGTGGGCACTCGACTGCTGTTTCACCATGGACAGCGTCAACACGGACGGGATGGGCGAGGAAGAGTCCCCGCACTATCGCGTCCATCTTTTCCGCGTCATGTATACAAGGCTTCCGTAGGGCACCAAGTTTCCCCATGACCAGCTTGTAGCCAAGGCCCCACGGATCCCTATTTACATCATCCACGAGGTCTTGCCAGCATCGGGCCTTGCTCTTGTTAATAAGCCTGCGAAGATATTTCCTGCCGGACCTGTATGCTGCTAGCCTAGTGTCTGCTTCCTCCCGTGTTCGCGCCCGCTGGGCCTCTCGCCGAAGTTTGTGACACTCGCTTCTTTGTTCGGCGATCTCGTTTGACCACCAGTATACTGGAGGCTTACCATGTCGGGGTCTCCGACGGGGCATGGAAGACTCGCAAGCAGCTATGATGGTACTCATAGTTGAGTTCACCAAGTCCTTGGCTGTAGGCCCTCCACTCCCTGGCGGAGCTCCCAGCAACGGTGCGCCTGCCGTAAGCGCGCCAGCAAACCTCTCAACGTCCATCCTCCCAGTCCTCCATCCGAGGATTGAAGTTTGGGCATATGCACGCAGAGTGGCACCGTCGTGAATCTCAACAGCTATATACTGGTGATCAATAGCCGAGTAGTCCTCTAGTACTCGCCAGTTGCGTACTCTGGGTACCAGGGACTCCGAAGCGAGTGTCACATCGGGTATGGTTCCTACGCAACCCCAGCGGCGGAAAGTAGGGGTGTTACCAGTATTTAGGACAAAAAGCGCTGTTCTGGCCGCCATGTCCAAGATTTGCTTTCCCCTTGGGTCGGATTGTGACATACCCCATTCAATGGCTCTAGCGTTGAAGTCTCCCCCGACCAGCATGTGGCCCTCTGTGTTCGAGACAGCGTCCTCCAGGGCATCGAGTTTGGTTCGAAACGATCGCATTGCCTCGTTAGGCGTCAGATAAACACTGAAATATGTTATCTCAGAACACCGCACCCACACAAAACCATCCCCGCGTCCATGGCCCTGCACCTGAAGGCGGGCGCTGTCTCGAACCCAGATGGCCGAGGTACCAGTTTTGTCAGGGTACCACGCTTGCGAGTCCTTGTTATGATGTTGCTCGCTCAGCAACAGGAGGTCAGCTTTCTTATCCCTCGCAAACTGCTCAAGTAGGTCCTGGGCGTTTGTGCTTCGGTGCAAATTGACCTGCAGGATACGGATCATTTGAGTATCGATTTGGCTTTAGTTAGGGCCTCCTTGAAAACCCAGCATCTCCCTGTCCCCGGCTCATGTTTGAGGTCGCCGGGTGCTAGCTTAGCATCCTTGCAAAGAATGCATTTTGCCTCGTTCGTGCACTCCTTCCTTTTGTGCCCCGGTTCACCACATTTGTAGCACAGAGATCTCCTGTCGGGTCCCCTACAGCCATACGCGGTGTGTCCGTATTCGAAGCATCTGAAGCAGTGGATAGGGATCGCTCTTCTCCGTATCCTGCAGATCACCCAACCTATCTTAATTTTGCCCTTCGCCAGGATTTGCTGGGCGTCTTTATCAGCTAGTTCGACAATAGCCATGCGTTGCCCCCTTGTGTTTTCACGTGTCAATCTTGCCTTGACTTCACTTAAGCTGGGGAACTCCCTCCTAATGGCATCCTCTACTTCAGCTTTGTCCGTGACGCAGTCGAGGTCCCTGATTTCCAGGGTGGCCATTGGTTCGAGCGAGGCAACCGTTGCCGCATCTCCAAGAACCTTTTGAACCGCGTCACGGAATGCATCTTTGTTTGTGGCCTCTGGCCCGAATTCCACCAGCAAGCCACCGATCGGGGTTGGTCGAACTGCTTTGATGGCAGTTTTGGTGTCGTCTGGCTTGACCGCTCCTTTAATTTCACGGAGGACATCTGCGTAGGTTCGGCCCTTAGTTGGTTTAATAAGCAGTGCCTCTCGCAAGGGTTTGCGCCGCGGTTTGCTTTTTGTTTTCTGCGGTATGTCGGGGGGTTCTTTGTTCTTTTCGTGGTTGAGCTCTTTGTCTGTTTTTTCTAGGAGTAGCTTTTTGGCCGCTTTTTTCGCTGCCTTGTTTCGCACCACATGAAAAGCCTCGCCTGGAGTGTCAAAGTCGTTTATGGTCTCGTCCTTCCTCCTTTTCTCACAGTCGCCTTCAATTGGGCTACCGGCCATTCTTTTGCTGCTGCTAGGACCCACTGATGCCTCGAGGGAGAGTGTGTCTTTTTGGTGCTTTTCGGTTGCAAGCCACCTCCGCCTGTAGTGCGTTATGCGGCCAAAAAGCTCCTCCAGTTCAAGAATGCCATTCTTGACACTCTTGCCTATGTTTTTCTGCACTTCGCAGGCAGCCCTCAGTTGTTTGACGATATTCCCCGCTTTCCGAGTAAGCCGCTCCTCTTCGGCGCGGTCAAGGGCGATTGTGTTATTTGGCGCCACCTCTTGGGAGAGGCCCCCGTTTCCTAGCCCTTTTGCTTGTATCGCTTGGGTCGCGTTTGAAGTGGCGTCGGCCAACGGCAAAACTTCTCCCTCCCCCAGTCTTACACTGGCCTCTGTTGGTGTCGCAGCTTGATCCGGATTGTGTACGTCTTGCACTGGGCGCTCCGGGGTGCACATAGTCCTTCTACTGCGCCCAAAGGCCGCAATGATGCCAGGTTGCACAACGCACTCTGCCTTCTTTCGTTCGTTAGTCCGTCTGTGGTCTGTCTCCGATGATTTAACCTGTGATGTTGACTGTGACAGTGTTTCTGGGGTTTGCTGCCTCCCCCCGCAATCGGTGACTTGTTTTATCGGTGTTTTTGCCAACAGCGGTTTTTGCCTGAAAGGGTTCTCCGTGCTAGCGTCCTGTTTGCTTGTGGTTTCATTTGTTGGATGTTTTTGATCGGTTCATTTTATTTGCTCCATTTTATTGGGTCCCCCCTCGGAGCCGGTATCTCCGTTCGTGTGTGTAGTCGCCTTTTTGGTCCCATGGTTATCTTTGCAGAGCAGGGAGGCCATGCGAGGGTTGGCACAAGCCCTTATGGGGACAAGTGCTCAGAGCCAGACCAGCGCTAATCGGGAGTCCGTCTCAACCGAACCTACACCACCAACCCAATGGTGCGAACTTCGAACGTACTCCGAGGCCTGCCAAGGTTTTACCGGGACGGAGACGGTATGATAGTTGAATTGGAGCCGTTCACACACGAGTTTCACCGTATTTAGGTACTAAAATTATTCATTTAAATTTGACAGAATTTCATGTTTATCTTCAAACTACTTCGTTATCATTCTTGTTTTTACTAATGCATTGTTGTTGATGTTGTTCACTTTCGTTGGAGAATAATTTAAAAATTGAACTAGTTTAAAAAATCTACCTAGAAATAACAGCCCTTCTAAACTTCCAACTGTTTGGAAGTTGGTTGAGTTATAAAAGGTTCACTCCACATCCGTCTCAAATCACCTTTTACGTATGCCATGGTCAGTAAGGGCAGGAGCGTGAAAAGTACAAGGTACAATAGTACAGGTTGCGATGCTTTGAAGATCTCCGAACTTACAGTTGCCGTTAGTAAACCCAGAAAATATCATAATAAGGACCAATGAAAATACGTTAATTTCGATCCCATTCCTTGTTTTGCGGCGCCAACTGGGATCTGATGTAATTCCCTGTGACCTTTTATATACATCGCATCGTTATACAAAACATAGTGGCAGTCCCGGCATCACAATATCACCTAAACCGAGCATTGGAAAATGTCCACTATTATGATAACTAGGAAATACTAATTTTCCCGGCAGGTTCAATTTCGGCGGTTCTTTGAAGTCACATTGTTGCATGGACCTAATG
Source organism: Odontomyia ornata (assembly GCA_963969285.1). Taxonomy (NCBI): domain Eukaryota; kingdom Metazoa; phylum Arthropoda; class Insecta; order Diptera; family Stratiomyidae; genus Odontomyia; species Odontomyia ornata. The sequence goes on along the minus strand of OZ017740.1, from coordinate 235,845,983 downwards.
TCAATGCAATTCATAATAGAGAAAGGAAAATAAAAGTATTGAAATACCTGATTAACAGATTAAATGATTATGGAAAATCGCGAATCGCAACCAGACATGCTTCCTGTTCGGCACTTTCCCAAACCAGTGTTTATTTTTGTTTTGCAGCGAGCGGTTTCGTCATGAATATTTAATTTGCCAGAACGCCCATGTACACAATTAAGTAACTATTTTCTGAGCTAAACAAACTAGTTGCTCACACTCGCGAAATTAAGAAAATCGGCGACAGCTCTTGGGTGACGGCCACCACTCACACACTCCACTGCCATGTGGCTGTCAATTCACCTTGACATCCCACGACAAAATTGACGTGGGATGTGCGCCCGTCACAACCAACATGAAATGACAAGCCACCTAGCAGCAAGGTGTGTTGGTAGTGGTCGCCAGCGGCGTCGCATGATTCATTACAGGGCAGTGTCCACGATGCCTACCAGGAATGGGGAGACTGAAGGAAACGCTGCTTGGCCCTACGACGTTTTTTTTTTCTTTTGCTCTCAGCGTCGTAGGGCTTTGGCATGGTAGACTCCCAGCTCCTTTTCGGACATGTCCGCAATGAGGTACCGCGTGGGACTTAAAACTTGTAAGACTCGACACTTCACGAACTTCTTATCTAGCTTGGCAGTGTAGTGCCGACCTGCTTCACTTTGTCTAAAATTCCGTCGGTAGATTTCGTCGCCTGCCTTGAAGCCAGAAGGATGGGATCGCAGATTGTACCGCTCCTTCCCCACCCGTCTACTGTCTTCAATCCTCTCCCGGATTTGTTCTCGTAGAATTTGGAGTTTCTCGTGCGGCTCCAGCACCACTATTGGGTCTTCCAAACCTTTCAACTGCCGCAATAGCCGGTACGAATTTCCGTGGCAGATCATATGCTGGCCGAACACGGCAAAGTATGGGGAGATGCCTGTGGTGGAGTGATAAGACGAACGCAGGGCACAGGTGATGGCGGAAATCCTGCGGTCCCAATCCTTCTGATCCGGTTGGACGTAGGCCCGAATTGCGGCTATGAGGGTGCGGTTCAACCGCTCGGACGCATTGGCTTGCGGGGAATAAACGGCAGTCCACTGATGCGTAATGCCATACTTTCCCATTAATTCCCGAAATCTAGACGAGGTGAACTGAACTCCGTTGTCGGAGACCAGCTTCTCCGGTACTCCAAATATATGGAAAACGCGATTTTCCAGAAAACTGACTATGGGGCCGGTGTGCAGGTTTCGAAGTGGTTCCACAATCGGAAATTTGGACAAGTGGTCCAGGACCACGACCGCTCCCGTGTATTCCGAAGTCGAGCGAGGGTACGGACCGATGAGATCCATATACAGGCGCTGTAACACCCGCTCCGGTTGTTCGAATTTTCCCATCGGGGGACGAAGAACAGAATTGGGCGCTTTAGTGCATTTGCACAGCTCACAGGCGGCTACGTACTTTTTCACTTGCTGCGCCATCTTAGGCCAAAAGAAGTAAGTCCTCAGTCGCCGAAGCGTACGACCATAACCGCCGTGTGCACTCAATAGGTGGTCATGAGCCCGCTTAATCAATTCGAAGGTCAGTTCTTCGGGCACCCATAACTTCCACTGTTCCTCTTCTTGAATGGGGTCTCCGGAGGCGTGTCTCGACCGCTTGTATACAAATCCCTCCGTCACCCGTAGTTCTGGCAGCTGCGGCAACTGGTTCTGAATCGTATTCATCAGCTGGGTATAACAGGTTGACTTGAAGGCGGGATGGTCCAAGTCGATCCATAGGGGGCTGTCGTCCTCCTGGGCCAACTCGGCTCCTCCAGGGGCGAACATCCTTGATAATGTGTCCGGTACCACGTGCTGACTTCCCTTGCGGTGTCTTATCGTGAAGTCAAACGCCTGTAATTTCAAGGCCCATCTGGCCAAGCGCCCGTGGAGATCAGTTTGGCTCATCAGCCATTTCAGTAGCGCATGATCAGTGACGATTTTAAAGGGATGTCCCTCTACATATGCTCGAAAACGTTTCACTGCCAGCACAGCCGCCAGGCATTCCTGCTCCGAGACCGTGTAGTTCCGCTGGGCCTGGTTCAGCTTGTGGGACATAAAGGCTATAGGCCTCTCCTCGCCGTCTTGTGCAACCTGGACTAAGACTGCTCCCACCCCATGTTGACTCGCGTCACAATGGATTGAGAACGGTTTGCCAAAGTCCGGGCTGTGCAGTACGGGGCTGTTGTCAGACTCTTCTTTAGCTCTTCAAAGGCTCGCAAGCTGGGCCCTTCCCAGACGAACTTACGCCCCTTACGCAGCATGTCGGTCAAAGGAGTGGTAATGGTGGCATAGTCACGCACGAAACGCTGTCGAGTAGCCAAATAATTCCGCAGTCTGACGTGGAAGGGCTTAACATGCCAAGGAACCTTCGCCTCGCTATCATTTCCCTGCACGTCCGCCTCGACAAAGGATGGCGTCGGTTGTGGAACTTCGGGAGAACTGTGTTTGGCGGTGCGAGTCAGCAGAATTGGGGTCATGTCTGGGGCTTGGTCATAGCTAGTGATGGGGTCAGCATTGGTTCGTGCGGGTTTTAGGAGTGCCGACTTGTGGTCGCGGCACTCGCTGGCAAGTTTTTTCGCAACTTGCAATTTGCGCAATCAGGTGCGTAAGTGTCTGCCTTCCCGCATCGGTAACAGAATATCGTCGGTTCCGCTGGACATGAATAGAACCGATGCCCCGTTTGTTGGCAGTTCCAACAGACCGTCGGACTTGTAATTGCTTCAAGGGATGGTCGATCAATCATTGCTTGGCCCTCAAGCTCCGGGGGTGCTCCGCTCCTCGGTACTGGTACTGGGTCAGCCAGTAGGTGGTCCGCTGCCATCAACTCCGCGGTGTGATGATTTCGGGGATTTGGTCCCGTTATGCGAGGTTGTGGACGGAAGGTACCTCGCCGCTCATCCAGCTGTTCTTGCCTACGGGCATGGAGGCGTAATCCCTGTATGGTGTTGATGGGAAAATGCAGAAGGCTGTTCTGAAGCTCCCAACGCATATTCTCCCTGATAATTTCTACCAGTTCGTCCTCGGACATGGTTGTTCGTAAGCGAGTGCTCAATCGCACTATACTTGTGTAGTACTGGTCGAACGGTTCGTGAGCACCTTGTTTCCGTTTCTTTATTTGTTCCCGTAGTTCTCTTTCAGTGAAGCCGTCATCAAATCGATTGCGGAGGGCTGCACTGAAAGAATCCCAATTGGGACGTGGCGTCGACTCCTTAAAACTCCAGTACCAGTCGGCAGCATCTCCGCTGAACAGAAGGTGTGCATGCCGGAGGAAGGCCGAAACATCACCTCCCAGGGTGCTGGATACTAACGCCTGAATCCTGAACAGGAACCGCTACACTGATATCGTCGAGTCGAAGCCCGTCAAGCTCAGGCGCCAACTCTCCATGATACGAGGCGTCGGGTCTCGGAAAGGTGTCACTGCGTTCACGGGGGGAATCGCATCTTCGATTGACCTGCTGTAAGGAACTGCCTCGGGGACTGGAGGTACCAACGGAGGTGCGGTGCTGTGTCGTGGTCGATACTCGGGAGCTCTGGGGTCCATTGCCGAGTTCCTTGGAGGTAGGGTCCATTGATCAGCCGGTCGAGAGTGGGGCATAGCCACACTGGGATTGGGCTCCCAGCCAAGCGGAGTTCTCACGCGGCTGGGTGGTTGGCTCATGGGAAGATTCTGGAGTCTTCCCTCCAAGTTTCCGATCCTCTCAGACATATCTCGCATTAACGCCACGAGGGTGTCAATGGAGTGGGTGGAAGGCGCGGTTGGAACCTCGGCCGCGACAACTGCAGCAGGAACTTCCCCGCCCACGGCTCCTTGCAAGTCCACCAGTGATTGGGGCGGTTCGGCTTCTGGGGCCCCTTTCGCCACTGCTCCACGCGTCGGGACGTGCGTTCCGAGGGGGACGTCTACGGCGGTCCGCACTATGGGTCGCCTGCATAGTGGACAAAGCTCGGACGTTAGTAGGAGCTGTTGGACACAGGCACGATGGAAGAGGTGTCCGCACTCCAATCGCACGCTGCGTACACCCTCCACTACGTCTTCAAAGCAGATCCCGCAGTTAGCGGGTTGGACCGTTTTGGATCGGATCCAACGCTTATCTGGGGTCCGTTTCGTTGCCATTGTCGTGTTTAATCTAGGTGGTGGAAGTAAGTCTTACTGAGAAAGAAAAAAAAATGTTACTCTCTAATATGCAAAAAACTTAAAAATAAATTAGTGGCCGGTAGTGGCGAGCTATATAATATAAGCGAAAAAAAATTATTTGATGTACACTTTCCTTTCCAGTAGTCGACTCCTCCAAAGGAAAATGAGAGTGCATGGTAGTCTGCCGAAGAAAGGGTGCTTTTGGCCGATTTACAAAAATTATCCCCAAACCCACATGCATTACAAAACTGTCTCTAAACTACGTTAAATGACTCGACGAGACAAGTGGTAGAGCTACCGTAACAGCTTAGTACGCGGTCAAAATTCCCGACTCGTGGAAGCATTCCGGGCTCCGCAACTCCAGCATACGCCACCGAACGTTGAACCGATACCACTCGTCTATCACGCATACGAAATAAGTAGAATCCTTCCGCGACATAAAGGCAAGGTAGCCTTCTATTTTCTTGAGAGTCCATGCCGATAGGAGAAACCCCATCTGGCTGACAGTTCCATCAAGAAAATAGAAGGTCCTTACAGGGGTTACCCTGGGACAACACATCGGAAGGATTCTGTCGCAAAAAAAAAAAATCAAACAAAGGAGAGCGGAAGCTACAACTCACGTGAAGCGACTGCTAGTGTGTATCACACAACTCCACTGCTCCTGTTTTGTGAGGCTCGAGTACCAAAGTTACCTTACATCCTCCGTAAAGGACCAACTCGTCAGAAGACGCGAATCTTCTATTCCCTTAGGATGTTTTGGGCCCCACGTTGGGCGCCATTTGTAATGATTTTCAGTCTAAGTCCGAACGAGGAACCGACCTCTCATCGGTTCTAGACGTTACGTCTGAGTAGTGCCAACGGATGGTACCAACCGGTCGACCAATCCGTGCACCGTAATCCATTTTCGCGGTGGCTGCTTGTCGGCCAGCTAGATCGGAGAGGATTTCGGTCGCGGGTCTCCAAATGGATTACGCTCATCTACAATTTTCAGCCACCAATAAATGCCCGTTTCCAAACGCGTCACGAAACACAATCGTACGGAGAAGAAACCTACTTTACGTTACTCCGTATTTCTTCATTCAACCAGTCAAAGAACAAAAATCTAATCTTTACTTCGCGTTCCCGAATTCCCGACGCGGTACCGAAAAATATACTACTCTAACTCAAACCCGACGAAAGCTACGCTAATGAAAAGGCAAAACCAACCAAGGTACCGCGTACCGCGCGCGACGCGAAACCGACCTCAGCGGATTTTCTCAAAACCCTACCCTTGCGACGGCATACTTACCATGCACTCTACTTTCCGCTGAAAGAAAGGAACCACTGGAAAAGAAAGTCATTGTTACTGTTTAGCAATTCATTTTATTCATTTCTTAGTTGATGTACTCGTATGTAGGTATTGTCATGAATTTCGAAATGTCCGTGTAGGACACGGGTGCCGATGGTCTGGCACAAGTGTCAGCGAGCTAAAACAACACCGAGCTCAGCTAACTAGCTTCGCTTCACGACCGCGTACACGTGCTTGACGACTACCATTTGCGGGATCATATGAGGCGGGTTCTTGTCGAGCCACGAAGCTACACTACAAAATACTTATCACGCGTACTCTACTCTACAAGACCCACCGATCAATTTTTATTGTCTTTAGAAAAGTTCTATTAGGTGTCAATTAATCTACTCTACAGAAATTCAATATTGTTTTGCCTCGTTAAAGTTAGCGGACACGGAGGCTTGAGACAAACGCAAACATTACACAAAAAGCAACCGTTACTTTCACCGAAGAAGGTCGTTGCATTACAAGGGGAATGTCAAACCTAAAGATGTTAAAGTGGCTGAAGTGAACCACTGATCTCTGCCTAAAGGATGGAAACTTGACGGATGCAGTTTACTTTACACTAGTAAAACAACAAACTAAGCAGTTTCGACGGGGTGAACACCTTATCTCTTCAGGAGCAGCCACTCCTGATCACCACGGGGCTGCTCGACTGCTTATGTTTATTACATATTTCTTTAATGATTATGTAACAAATTCAACGAGACTTTCTAGACGGTTTCTAACAATGTGGTTACTTTCTTTAAGATTCTTAAGGAGAACCTACACTAACTTTATGTTTTTGAAAAGCTAATACCCAAGATGGGTTAGAAAAAAAAAGAAATTTTGTATATGTTCAATGAGTAATGAAGTTAAAGAAAAAAAACCACATGGTATTATAAGCTGAGATTTGTATTACTTAAATAAGTTCATTATAATCATAAGGGAATTTATTGTCTTAAATCATTCTTTCTTTTGAGGATGATATGTGGTGATAATTTTAGTATTAACTTCTGTATCAGTTGAATATAAATTAATGTACTTAACTAAAAATTACAATTAAATTTGAGTTTTAATTGTCTCTGTCTTCTAACATTGCTTTTAAAAGCTTATGTGATAATTTAGCAACTTAATATATTCAAAATAATTTTTTTTCCTCCTTTTTTTTCTTAAATTTCTATATTTTCATAAATCCTTTTGGGCAGTCATAAGTACAACACGCATCTAGATCTTTTTCAATGAGAAATTAAACAAATTCTTTTATTTTTAGTATGTTTTGTCCTAAAAAAACCATTTAGGGGAACTTAATGAAGCTGCCTTGTGTTTCTGAAATCGTAATATATAAGAATTCAAATAACATATGAATTTTCATTAATGATCACAGGCATTTTCTGTGCCTTAAATTAAATGGTCCTTTAACCCAAATTAGAGTCTACTTCTAAAAGACAGCGAGTCCTATCATGGCTTACTACCTTGTGATAACATACCTTTCGAGCGTACACCGTACAACATTGCTTACAATAAGACTTTTCACGCTACTGTTATTTACACCGCTATTCAAAATGAATAATTAGACATAAAAATTCGAAATTTGCATAGGAAACGATGACAGGACGAAGAACCCTACGAAATGTGATTTTTTTTTTTTTAACATTCCAACAAAGTTGTGCAATTCGGATAGTAAAACTCTAAGCGATCATTAAACAGGGTACAGATTGCCCTGGCTTATGTTGATTACGAGAGCATAGATTATTTCTTGTTATTCTGTTTCTGTAAGATATGCAGGTAATAATTATATGAACAACAGGAAGGATAGTCTGCCTTATTTACTGGTTATTAATGTGGTTTGTGTTCGGTTTTATTCTTACTTGCATCATTTGTAAACTATTAATAGGGTCCGTATTATTTCGTATTATTATTTATGTTACTGTTAATTATTAAAATGTTTGTATTAATTTTTTTATTTATTTGTATTATTTGCTATTTATTAATTTTACATCTTTTTTTTTCAAATCAATCAAATGAAAACCTACTCTTTTAGCTCATTGCGGAGACTATTAAATTTTTAACTAGTTATTAAAACAAGCCAATTGTGATACACAGTAATAAAAATTACCAGTTCAAATGCTACTTTACTCCTACTATTGAAGAATACTTAATCTATTTTAAGATATTTTGTATTTTCAATTGAAATATCATTGAAAATCAACTATCCCAAATTGGTTTTTGTTTCAGCTTTACTATAAATCTTGAGGAATTTGCTGGAGAAATTCAGAAATTTTTAAATGCTTTTCATTTTTTTTATAAATTCACCTTACACTTATGTAACACTATAATAATAATAACGTTCTTATTCGCTCGGACTCAGCTCACTACCTATATAGATCTCAGTTCTAAACGCTATACGCTACATATCCTATTTACGAACTTCTTTTTATATCAGTATCGCTACCATCGAAATTTTAAAATATTCAAAATATTTCCATGAAAAATATCCGAACAGTATGTCTCACTATTCGAACGACTAAATGTATAATGTTAAACATGACTCTAAAAATTATTCATTGTTTTTTTTCTATATTGTATCTGTTACACAAACTGATTGTGTTTATAAATAAAGTTTGATTAGCTCATTTATTTGAATTCAACTGCCTATATTAACGCATCATTAAATATTATTTGAGTTCTTAGAAATTATAACGATAGGCCAAAATCATCCTGTATAGGATAGCTAATAAATAAATTAAGTTATATACCGTATTTTTTTTTTTTTTTTTTTTTTTTTTGTGGTAGGGAGGTGAAGGCATTTATGCCCGCCGAGTCTGGCAGTGTGGGACTCCCATGGAGGATACCTTTGGACTACCCACTAAACACCCCCCTGTCAATCTGAGAACCTAGCCTGGAACCGTTTGACACATTACTTCGGGCCAGGTCTCGTTTTGTTACGCCGTGGGGCGCCTTCAAGCTGGGGAGTCCCTTTCCTAGCGGGAGGGGAGAGGGGAAGAGGAATTGCCAGAAGAGCGATCCCCCAGCCCCAGTGCCGTGCAGTATTATCCGGGGTGAGCTCTCCCGTCTCCCTGTAGAGTTCCCTTCGCAGCCTGCCCCATTTGGTAAACGCAAAAAAAGTGTGATAGGCATTGTCCTCCTCTCCTGGGCAAAACCGACAATCGGGAGACCGTGACTTGCCGATCTTGTGCAGGTAAGACTGAAAACACCCGTGCCCGCTCAAAAGCTGGGTCAGATAGAAGTCAGTCTCACCATGCCTTCGATTTAGCCACGATCTCACATCCGGGATGAGGCGCGCAGTCCACCTTCCCTTCGTGCAATTCCTCCAAGACTGCTGCCAATCGTTGAGCGAGCGTTGTCTCTCCTCGCGGACAACGATCTCCCTCGCATCCTCGTTTCGGCGCAGGTAAATAGCGCGGCGCTCTCTAGCAAGGGGGGCGACAGGTATCACGCCTGCAATCACTCTCACCGCCGAGTCGGAGACTGTTGGATACGAAGATGCAATTCTCAGTGCTCCTCTTCTCTGTACCTGTGCCAATCGTTTTCGGTATACCTCCTTGCTGAGAGCGTCGCCCCATACCTCTGCTCCGTACAGTAGCACTGACCCTACAGCACTCATCAAGAGGCGTCTTCTTGATGGGCTGGGTCCCCCTACGTTGGCCATAAGTCGACTCAGGGCCGATATTCCCGAAGCAGCCTTCTCAGCCGTTGCCCTGATTTGCTCAGAGAAACTCATCTTCGAGTCGATCAGTAGCCCCAGGTACTTCACCGCTGGCTTCGATTCGATCTGTATATCTCCAATACTAATCATCCTTACTCTAGGGATTCTCTTTTTTGTCAAGATGACCACTTCGGTTTTCTCCAGTGCTAAACTGAGCCCGCGAGCAGTCATCCAGTCCCTCACTCGGCGCATTAGCATACCTAGCCTAAGTTGCGCTTGTTCAACGGTGCGTCCGGCGACCAGAGCCGCAACATCATCCGCATAGCCGACCAAGCGCGACTCATCTGGCATCTCAAGTCTCAGTAGCCCGTCGTAAGACACGTTCCACAGGTCCGGACCAAGGAAAGATCCCTGGGCAACACCCGATGTAATTTCCATCCTTCGTTGGCCCTGTGTCGTGTCGTAGAGCAGGCTTCGGTCCTTTACGTAGTTCCTCAAAAGCCGCATTAGATATTCTGGAACTTGAAAAGAGTTTTCCAGCGTATCCAGAATATCCACCCATCTAGCGGAGTTGAAGGCATTCCTGACGTAGAGTGTCACCAACAGGACGATCCGTCGCTTGGTGCGACTATATTCCTCTGCCTTTTGGACCGCGTTCACCACCTCTGCAATCGCATCAATGGTAGAACGTCCTGCTCTAAAGCCGTACTGCCGAGGAGATAGGTCCCCAGCAGCACGAATCGCGTCAGTGAGTCTTCCCTTGATGAGTTTCTCTAGCACTTTCCCAGCCGTGTCTAGCATGCATAACGGGCGGTATGCAGACGGCGATTCGGGATTTCCCTTCCCCTTGCTGACCAGCACGAGCCTCGCCACCTTCCATCGTACCGGGAAAACCCCGTCCCGTAGGCAAGCGTTGAATGTGCTGAGCAGCAAGTCAGGACAATGGTGATAGACGAGCTGCAAAACCTCAGCTGGAACACCATCTGGACCTGGAGCCTTCCTCGCTTTCAGAGAGAGGACTGCCTCCTCCAGTTCCAGCTGTGTGAAGAGTGGGCACTCGACTGCTGTTTCACCATGGACAGCGTCAACACGGACGGGATGGGCGGGGAAGAGTCCCCGCACTATCGCGTCCATCTTTTCCGCGTCATGTATACAAGGCTTCCGTAGGGCACCAAGTTTCCCCATGACCAGCTTGTAGCCAAGGCCCCACGGATCCCTATTTACATCATCCACGAGGTCTTGCCAGCATCGGGCCTTGCTCTTGTTAATAAGCCTGCGAAGATATTTCCTGCCGGACCTGTATGCTGCTAGCCTAGTGTCTGCTTCCTCCCGTGTTCGCGCCCGCTGGGCCTCTCGCCGAAGTTTGTGACACTCGCTTCTTTGTTCGGCGATCTCGTTTGACCACCAGTATACTGGAGGCTTACCATGTCGGGGTCTCCGACGGGGCATGGAAGACTCGCAAGCAGCTATGATGGTACTCATAGTTGAGTTCACCAAGTCCTTGGCTGTAGGCCCTCCACTCCCTGGCGGAGCTCCCAGCAACGGTGCGCCTGCCGTAAGCGCGCCAGCAAACCTCTCAACGTCCATCCTCCCAGTCCTCCATCCGAGGATTGAAGTTTGGGCATATGCACGCAGAGTGGCACCGTCGTGAATCTCAACAGCTATATACTGGTGATCAATAGCCGAGTAGTCCTCTAGTACTCGCCAGTTGCGTACTCTGGGTACCAGGGACTCCGAAGCGAGTGTCACATCGGGTATGGTTCCTACGCAACCCCAGCGGCGGAAAGTAGGGGTGTTACCAGTATTTAGGACAAAAAGCGCTGTTCTGGCCGCCATGTCCAAGATTTGCTTTCCCCTTGGGTCGGATTGTGACATACCCCATTCAATGGCTCTAGCGTTGAAGTCTCCCCCGACCAGCATGTGGCCCTCTGTGTTCGAGACAGCGTCCTCCAGGGCATCGAGTTTGGTTCGAAACGATCGCATTGCCTCGTTAGGCGTCAGATAAACACTGAAATATGTTATCTCTGAACACCGCACCCACACAAAACCATCCCCGCGTCCATGGCCCTGCACCTGAAGGCGGGCGCTGTCTCGAACCCAGATGGCCGAGGTACCAGTTTTGTCAGGGTACCACGCTTGCGAGTCCTTGTTATGATGTTGCTCGCTCAGCAACAGGAGGTCAGCTTTCTTATCCCTCGCAAACTGCTCAAGTAGGTCCTGGGCGTTTGTGCTTCGGTGCAAATTGACCTGCAGGATACGGATCATTTGAGTATCGATTTGGCTTTAGTTAGGGCCTCCTTGAAAACCCAGCATCTCCCTGTCCCCGGCTCATGTTTGAGGTCGCCGGGTGCTAGCTTAGCATCCTTGCAAAGAATGCATTTTGCCTCGTTCGTGCACTCCTTCCTTTTGTGCCCCGGTTCACCACATTTGTAGCACAGAGATCTCCTGTCGGGTCCCCTACAGCCATACGCGGTGTGTCCGTATTCGAAGCATCTGAAGCAGTGGATAGGGATCGCTCTTCTCCGTATCCTGCAGATCACCCAACCTATCTTAATTTTGCCCTTCGCCAGGATTTGCTGGGCGTCTTTATCAGCTAGTTCGACAATAGCCATGCGTTGCCCCCTTGTGTTTTCACGTGTCAATCTTGCCTTGACTTCACTTAAGCTGGGGAACTCCCTCCTAATGGCATCCTCTACTTCAGCTTTGTCCGTGACGCAGTCGAGGTCCCTGATTTCCAGGGTGGCCATTGGTTCGAGCGAGGCAACCGTTGCCGCATCTCCAAGAACCTTTTGAACCGCGTCACGGAATGCATCTTTGTTTGTGGCCTCTGGCCCGAATTCCACCAGCAAGCCACCGATCGGGGTTGGTCGAACTGCTTTGATGGCAGTTTTGGTGTCGTCTGGCTTGACCGCTCCTTTAATTTCACGGAGGACATCTGCGTAGGTTCGGCCCTTAGTTGGTTTAATAAGCAGTGCCTCTCGCAAGGGTTTGCGCCGCGGTTTGCTTTTTGTTTTCTGCGGTATGTCGGGGGGTTCTTTGTTCTTTTCGTGGTTGAGCTCTTTGTCTGTTTTTTCTAGGAGTAGCTTTTTGGCCGCTTTTTTCGCTGCCTTGTTTCGCACCACATGAAAAGCCTCGCCTGGAGTGTCAAAGTCGTTTATGGTCTCGTCCTTCCTCCTTTTCTCACAGTCGCCTTCAATTGGGCTACCGGCCATTCTTTTGCTGCTGCTAGGACCCACTGATGCCTCGAGGGAGAGTGTGTCTTTTTGGTGCTTTTCGGTTGCAAGCCACCTCCGCCTGTAGTGCGTTATGCGGCCAAAAAGCTCCTCCAGTTCAAGAATGCCATTCTTGACACTCTTGCCTATGTTTTTCTGCACTTCGCAGGCAGCCCTCAGTTGTTTGACGATATTCCCCGCTTTCCGAGTAAGCCGCTCCTCTTCGGCGCGGTCAAGGGCGATTGTGTTATTTGGCGCCACCTCTTGGGAGAGGCCCCCGTTTCCTAGCCCTTTTGCTTGTATCGCTTGGGTCGCGTTTGAAGTGGCGTCGGCCAACGGCAAAACTTCTCCCTCCCCCAGTCTTACACTGGCCTCTGTTGGTGTCGCAGCTTGATCCGGATTGTGTACGTCTTGCACTGGGCGCTCCGGGGTGCACATAGTCCTTCTACTGCGCCCAAAGGCCGCAATGATGCCAGGTTGCACAACGCACTCTGCCTTCTTTCGTTCGTTAGTCCGTCTGTGGTCTGTCTCCGATGATTTAACCTGTGATGTTGACTGTGACAGTGTTTCTGGGGTTTGCTGCCTCCCCCCGCAATCGGTGACTTGTTTTATCGGTGTTTTTGCCAACAGCGGTTTTTGCCTGAAAGGGTTCTCCGTGCTAGCGTCCTGTTTGCTTGTGGTTTCATTTGTTGGATGTTTTTGATCGGTTCATTTTATTTGCTCCATTTTATTGGGTCCCCCCTCGGAGCCGGTATCTCCGTTCGTGTGTGTAGTCGCCTTTTTGGTCCCATGGTTATCTTTGCAGAGCAGGGAGGCCATGCGAGGGTTGGCACAAGCCCTTATGGGGACAAGTGCTCAGAGCCAGACCAGCGCTAATCGGGAGTCCGTCTCAACCGAACCTACACCACCAACCCAATGGTGCGAACTTCGAACGTACTCCGAGGCCTGCCAAGGTTTTACCGGGACGGAGACGGTATGATAGTTGAATTGGAGCCGTTCACACACGAGTTTCACCGTATTTAGGTACTAAAATTATTCATTTAAATTTGACAGAATTTCATGTTTATCTTCAAACTACTTCGTTATCATTCTTGTTTTTACTAATGCATTGTTGTTGATGTTGTTCACTTTCGTTGGAGAATAATTTAAAAATTGAACTAGTTTAAAAAATCTACCTAGAAATAACAGCCCTTCTAAACTTCCAACTGTTTGGAAGTTGGTTGAGTTATAAAAGGTTCACTCCACATCCGTCTCAAATCACCTTTTACGTATGCCATGGTCAGTAAGGGCAGGAGCGTGAAAAGTACAAGGTACAATAGTACAGGTTGCGATGCTTTGAAGATCTCCGAACTTACAGTTGCCGTTAGTAAACCCAGAAAATATCATAATAAGGACCAATGAAAATACGTTAATTTCGATCCCATTCCTTGTTTTGCGGCGCCAACTGGGATCTGATGTAATTCCCTGTGACCTTTTATATACATCGCATCGTTATACAAAACATAGTGGCAGTCCCGGCATCACAATATCACCTAAACCGAGCATTGGAAAATGTCCACTATTATGATAACTAGGAAATACTAATTTTCCCGGCAGGTTCAATTTCGGCGGTTCTTTGAAGTCACATTGTTGCATGGACCTAATGTCAATGCAATTCATAATAGAGAAAGGAAAATAAAAGTATTGAAATACCTGATTAACAGATTAAATGATTATGGAAAATCGCGAATCGCAACCAGACATGCTTCCTGTTCGGCACTTTCCCAAACCAGTGTTTATTTTTGTTTTGCAGCGAGCGGTTTCGTCATGAATATTTAATTTGCCAGAACGCCCATGTACACAATTAAGTAACTATTTTCTGAGCTAAACAAACTAGTTGCTCACACTCGCGAAATTAAGAAAATCGGCGACAGCTCTTGGGTGACGGCCACCACTCACACACTCCACTGCCATGTGGCTGTCAATTCACCTTGACATCCCACGACAAAATTGACGTGGGATGTGCGCCCGTCACAACCAACATGAAATGACAAGCCACCTAGCAGCAAGGTGTGTTGGTAGTGGTCGCCAGCGGCGTCGCATGATTCATTACAGGGCAGTGTCCACGATGCCTACCAGGAATGGGGAGACTGAAGGAAACGCTGCTTGGCCCTACGACGTTTTTTTTTTCTTTTGCTCTCAGCGTCGTAGGGCTTTGGCATGGTAGACTCCCAGCTCCTTTTCGGACATGTCCGCAATGAGGTACCGCGTGGGACTTAAAACTTGTAAGACTCGACACTTCACGAACTTCTTATCTAGCTTGGCAGTGTAGTGCCGACCTGCTTCACTTTGTCTAAAATTCCGTCGGTAGATTTCGTCGCCTGCCTTGAAGCCAGAAGGATGGGATCGCAGATTGTACCGCTCCTTCCCCACCCGTCTACTGTCTTCAATCCTCTCCCGGATTTGTTCTCGTAGAATTTGGAGTTTCTCGTGCGGCTCCAGCACCACTATTGGGTCTTCCAAACCTTTCAACTGCCGCAATAGCCGGTACGAATTTCCGTGGCAGATCATATGCTGGCCGAACACGGCAAAGTATGGGGAGATGCCTGTGGTGGAGTGATAAGACGAACGCAGGGCACAGGTGATGGCGGAAATCCTGCGGTCCCAATCCTTCTGATCCGGTTGGACGTAGGCCCGAATTGCGGCTATGAGGGTGCGGTTCAACCGCTCGGACGCATTGGCTTGCGGGGAATAAACGGCAGTCCACTGATGCGTAATGCCATACTTTCCCATTAATTCCCGAAATCTAGACGAGGTGAACTGAACTCCGTTGTCGGAGACCAGCTTCTCCGGTACTCCAAATATATGGAAAACGCGATTTTCCAGAAAACTGACTATGGGGCCGGTGTGCAGGTTTCGAAGTGGTTCCACAATCGGAAATTTGGACAAGTGGTCCAGGACCACGACCGCTCCCGTGTATTCCGAAGTCGAGCGAGGGTACGGACCGATGAGATCCATATACAGGCGCTGTAACACCCGCTCCGGTTGTTCGAATTTTCCCATCGGGGGACGAAGAACAGAATTGGGCGCTTTAGTGCATTTGCACAGCTCACAGGCGGCTACGTACTTTTTCACTTGCTGCGCCATCTTAGGCCAAAAGAAGTAAGTCCTCAGTCGCCGAAGCGTACGACCATAACCGCCGTGTGCACTCAATAGGTGGTCATGAGCCCGCTTAATCAATTCGAAGGTCAGTTCTTCGGGCACCCATAACTTCCACTGTTCCTCTTCTTGAATGGGGTCTCCGGAGGCGTGTCTCGACCGCTTGTATACAAATCCCTCCGTCACCCGTAGTTCTGGCAGCTGCGGCAACTGGTTCTGAATCGTATTCATCAGCTGGGTATAACAGGTTGACTTGAAGGCGGGATGGTCCAAGTCGATCCATAGGGGGCTGTCGTCCTCCTGGGCCAACTCGGCTCCTCCAGGGGCGAACATCCTTGATAATGTGTCCGGTACCACGTGCTGACTTCCCTTGCGGTGTCTTATCGTGAAGTCAAACGCCTGTAATTTCAAGGCCCATCTGGCCAAGCGCCCGTGGAGATCAGTTTGGCTCATCAGCCATTTCAGTAGCGCATGATCAGTGACGATTTTAAAGGGATGTCCCTCTACATATGCTCGAAAACGTTTCACTGCCAGCACAGCCGCCAGGCATTCCTGCTCCGAGACCGTGTAGTTCCGCTGGGCCTGGTTCAGCTTGTGGGACATAAAGGCTATAGGCCTCTCCTCGCCGTCTTGTGCAACCTGGACTAAGACTGCTCCCACCCCATGTTGACTCGCGTCACAATGGATTGAGAACGGTTTGCCAAAGTCCGGGCTGTGCAGTACGGGGCTGTTGTCAGACTCTTCTTTAGCTCTTCAAAGGCTCGCAAGCTGGGCCCTTCCCAGACGAACTTACGCCCCTTACGCAGCATGTCGGTCAAAGGAGTGGTAATGGTGGCATAGTCACGCACGAAACGCTGTCGAGTAGC
>OZ017740.1:235716828-235829412 GCA_963969285.1 Odontomyia ornata | reverse complement strand
TATATAATATATATATATATATATATATATATATATATATATATATATATATATATATATAATATATATATATATATATATATATATATATATATATATATATATATATATATATATATATATATATATATATATATATATATATATATATATATATATATATATATATATATATATATATATATATATATATATATATATATATATATATATATATATATATATATATATATATATATATATATATATATATATATATATATATATATATATATATATATATATATATATATATATATATATATATATATATATATATATATATATATATATATATATATATATATATATATATATATATATATATATATATATATATATATATATATATATATATATATATATATATATATATATATATATATATATATATATATATATATATATATATATATATATATATATATATATATATATATATATATATATTATATATATATATATATATATATATATATATATATATATATATATATATATATATATATATATATATATATATATATATAATATATATATATATATATATATATATATATATATATATATATATATATATATATATATATATATATATATATATATATATATATATATATATATATATATATATATATATATATATATATATATATATATATATATATATATATATATATATATATATATATATATATATATATATATATATATAATATATATTATATATATATATATATATATATATATATATATATATATATATATATATATATATATATATATATATATATATATATATATATATATATATATATATATATATATATATATATATATATATATATATATATATATATATATATATATATATATATATATATATATATATATATATATATATATATATATATATATATATATATATATATATATATATATATATATATATATATATATATATATATATATATATATATATATATATATATATATATATATATATATATATATATATATATATATATATATATATATATATATATATATATATATATATATATATATATATATATATATATATATATATATATATATATATATATATATATATATATATATATATATATATATATATATATATATATATATATATATATATATATATATATATATATATATATATATATATATATATATATATATATATATATATATATATATATATATATATATATATATATATATATATATATATATATATATATATATATATATATATATATATATATATATACAAAGCGCCAGTCGCTCAATGTCTTGGGCAAGCTGCTGTAAGACTTCGCCAGACTTCTGCATTCGATGCCGCAGCTGTGACCGATAAATCTGCATTAGATGATCGTCTCCATAACGCATGTCGAGCGCATTCCTTATATTATATATATATATATATATATATATATATATATATATATATATATATATATATAAATATATATATATATATATATATATATATACAAAGCGCCAGTCGCTCAATGTCTTGGGCAAGCTGCTGTAAGACTTCGCCAGACTTCTGCATTCGATGCCGCAGCTGTGACCGATAAATCTGCATTAGATGATCGTCTCCATAACGCATGTCGAGCGCATTCCTTATAGCAGCCGAGTTTGAGTGCAACTCAACGGAGATCGTCTGCAAAAGCTCGGCAGCTGGGCTTCTTAGAGCCAGAATTAATGCAGTTGCTGGTTCCTGCTAATTCCAGTGATTTGTCTTAGTGGCGGCTTCAAACTGGGTTTTGCAAATGCTCCAGACCGTTTGCCCGTCGATTATTGGTGCTTTATCATTTCTGGATGAGCTTGCACTGCCTTCGCTTTTTCAAATTCTGTTTTCACTTTTTCCATTTCATTGTTGATTCTCTCCTTGACCTGGCTGATCTTTTTTCTTCGACCTGGTAAACTTTTTCCTCGACGCATTTAATTTGTTTTTTCAGACTACCGAGCTCCGCTTTTATTTCGGTTGACTGTTTCTCCAGCTTCTGTGTGATGTCTGCCTTGATTTCGATCGCTTGTTGATCCAGCTTCGCTGATTGTTCATTTAGCTTCGCAGTTAAATTGAAAGACTGTTGTCGCAGCTCTTGCTGCATCAGCATCAACATTTGCATCAGAGCATTTTCGGGTTCCTTCGATTTTGGTGTTTGTGCTTCTCCTTTTCCGCATCCGATTTCACTATTTTATGAATAATTAAAATGTTATTCACTTGTCTATAAATTTATATTCCAACTGCCTATTACTAAAATCACTTCACAATCAATATCGCCTTTGATTCGCGCTCCACACTTATCGGAGTTTTACTATCGCGGTTTTACTATTCCTCCCCATTCATTCAGCTCGGCTTTATATAGGGTCTCTAGTCATTCAATCCATTTCTCGTATATTGGCAAATGTTCTGGCGATAACTACCTGGAATATTCGAGCAATTCTGAATACCCCGCAGTGACGTCACTTTCAGATATTGCTCATGCTTGGTTGATTCTTATGCTTTCGACTACATTCGTTTATTGATCATGATGTTCTTAATAGTTGTTATATACATTGTTTTTTGATAATTTTAATTATAATCTTCGATTTGATGATTTTGGTTACATGTTACGTGATGCATGTATAGGTTTCATCACGATTTTATTGGCTGTTTTGGAGTTTCAATTATTATAGACCGATTTTTGATCACGATGTTGCAGTGGTGTCCGTCGTGCTGGATTATATGTTTGTAGTCCCCACCGGCTATGATAGCAATTATGCTGGGGTCGTGTGGCTGTTAGTTGGGACCAACCGAATTTCAAGTCATTGGCTTTATCTCCCTACATGGGTTAGTTGGACTTTGAACCAACTTTAGGAATTAGCCAACGCTTTCGGCCCTTCCATAATCCTTCTGGTTTTGGCTTTGGGATTTGTGCGGCTCTTGCCCGAGCCATTGTTATGTCCGTAGTGCTTCATAATAGTTTCGTAGTCGGCCCTTAGCGGTCAAATTGAGCGGAGTCTTGTAATGATTTTTCAGTTCGTTCGCCTCATTGAAATTTGCCGAAGGAAATGTAAACCAACCTTTCATCGGCCATAGACGTGGAGTCTTGAAATGTGTCAATGGACTGTACCTAATAAGTTGACAAGTCTGAACTCCGAGGTCGCTGCTGGCAGGCTAGGTAGTTCGGAGAGAAATTTCGGTCGCAGGTCTTCCATGAGCAGACCAAGTCCGAATACAATTTATCAGCCACCGATTCATATGCCTGTTTTAAAACGTCTCAAAACAACTTCCGCCAAAACAATCTTACTTTACTTCATTTTCATTTCTTTCCGACCGTACGCCCATTCCAAAAAAGAGAAACAAGAAGAAGACACCATCAATCAAAACCACGCGTTCCCGATTATTCACCGACGCGGCGCCAGAAACAAACTACTCGAATGCAAAATCGAATCAACCTACTCTAACTGAAAAAGCAAAGCCAAACTACGGCACCGCCTACCGAACCGAACCACCGAACCAACCAGTCGCGAATTATTAAAACCCTACCCCCTCGTCGGAATACTCACCTCCCGCCATTTTTTTTTCTTATGAAAAAGAACGGCTTCTTACTGAAAACGAAAGATTTTAGTTTTGCTTAGCAATTAATTTTATTTGCAAATTAATCCTATTCATATAGACGAATATGATTCATAACAATAGTATTTCGAAATAAATGTTGGAAAACAAAAGAATCTAACGAACCTGCTTTTCTTAGTTCCTAGCGGTATCTTTTAAATGTCTTCATAACTTATTTTATTTGATTTATTTGATATTTTCCAATGAATAGATCTTATAATTTTTCTATCCTTACTATTAATATTGCTGATTAGGGAATATGTTCATACGGTTTACATATTTCATTGAGATATAGTTTCATGAAATTTTTGTGATTAAATATGCTTTAGATGTATTCGGGTATGGATACCCTTAAGTGTTATAACATTTTAAGGAATGGGCATCTATGCAGCTATAGGTCGGAAGCAAAGCATTATTTGGTAGAGAACGTTACGATCAATACTGTCGTATGCTTGCTTGAAGTCAACGAAAAATTTGGTGTTCGTCTATGTTGAACTCTCAGCATTATTCAAGTACCTGCTTGACAGTGAACAATTGGTCTATTATCGATCTATCTGGTCTAAGACCACCTTGATACTCCCCAATAATACTGTTGGCGTATGATCTGATTTTATTTTCTAAGATTTTTGAAAATATTTTGTACGCCGTACAAAGTAGTGATATGCCTCTATAGTTTTTCCACTGTAGCTTGTCACCCTTTTTGTGGATCGGAATTGTAATTGACTGGCGCCACTCTTTCGGCATATGTTCTTGTTGCCAAATTTGCTGTATGTCTTCGTGAATAGCTTTCTGAACACTGCTACCACTATATTTGATGAGCTCCACTGGCATCTCATCGATGCCCGGCGCTTTATTATTCCTTTGGGTTTTGATGGTGAAATAAACTTCATCCAGAGTTGGTGGGGCCAATGGAAGCTCCCCGCAGACATCTATAGGCTCCGATGTTGTGGAGCTGCGCGGAGGATTAAGGAGGTTCTTGAAATATGATGCCCATCTTTCCTTAATTTTGGTTTCATAAGCGATGATGTTGCCGATGTCATCACGACAGAGCGTGATTTTGGGCTGATAACCACTATTCAGGCTTTTCACTAGTTTGTATGCTTGTCTTGTGTTGGTGCTCGCTAAACTTACATCTATACTTCTCGATTGGTATTTTCTATCCTTATTTCTAATGATCTTATTCGCTACTCTTCTGAGATTTTCATCATGTTCTCTCTTTGTCTTGGTTTTCCTACCTATATATTGCTTGTAAGCCTCATTCTTCTTATCTGAGACACCCTGCCATTCATCATGGAACCAATCATTTCTTAATGTCCGACCGTCTGTTCTGCTACGGTCTTAATCGCCGCTTTCACTTCCCCCCTCACCTCGGCGCTTGTTTTCAGCGAGGATCTCCGTGAAATTTTTGGCCTCAGGCGCCGTTTGGAGCCTTTAGATATCGAATTTTGGAAAAGAGCTGGTCTTCGCCGAATACGCCTTTGGCATACGACATCAATAACTTAGATTGATCAAGTAATTATCCGAGTTAAAAGAACTATATCTACACAATAAATCATCTAGTTTGGCGTTGAGAAGGATGCCGAAAACGTGCGTGCTGTAAACTTTGTTCGCACTAACTATAAAATTGAAAGCAGACAATAACTGACACTTGGGCGCCACACATGACTCCACGTCTCTTGGCGGTTCCGGGACAGAGATTTGTTATATGACACTTGTCAACTTCTGGCTGGGGCTGCCATAGTGACAAATACCAGATCCCTCTCCGGTGCAGCGTATTTTTGGTGTTAAGTATGACAAGCGCCGGCCTCGCCGCCAAATCTAGGATTCATTTTCCCCGCGGATCTATCTGAGGCATGCCCCATTCCATTGCTTTAGCGTTGAAGTCTCCTCCAACGAGCACGTTGCCATCTGCGTTCGAGACAGCACCCTCCAAAGCATCAAAGTTGGCTTGGAAGGATGATATCGGTTCGTTCGGCGTTAGGTACACACTGAATAAAATGGTCCCTGAGCACTAAACTCACACAAAATCATCCCCCGTCCACAGCCCTGTGCCTGGAAATCACTGTTCTAAACCCATATGATGATGATGATGCAGAACTTTCATCTTGGTGTTGCTCACTAGGTAGTTTCTCGCAGACTGCAGATTTTATGCGGTTGAACTGCGGCGTAGATTTACCTGCAGGATGCGGGTCATTAAAGTTCTGATATTACCTTGGCTAGGGCAACCCGACATTTTCCTGATCCCAAGAAGTGCCCAAGATCCGATCTTGAATCAGCATCCTTGCCTACAACTTTCTCAATCGTTTTCAATGTCAGATTCTCTAACTTTATCAAATATAGAGGTCTTTTTGATCGTTAGGTAGATTCTTGTCATTAGTAAGCTCACAGACTGGCTCTTTTGTTGCGGAACAGAGCTCCGCAGTCTGTAAGAAAATGTTCTGGTGTTTCGTCTACAAACCTGCAATTTGCTCTCGCCATTCTGCTTAAAACCAATTTTCTTAGTATATCCTCTAAGCATTCAGTGCCTCGTTAGAAATTCTGTAAAAATCCTTAGTAGCATTTGACTAGTTATATGCACGATTTAAATAAATTCTTATCATAGACCATAAGAAGGGGATTTGATGTTTTTAGTCTTAAATAACATCTCCACGGTTTGAGTGGATCAGCTTTCAGATGCTCATACCTAAGTGATGTTTCGCGCTTACGGTTACTGCATAGACTTACGCCAAGAAGATGCTTGGCATGATAAACTTTGTCCATTCTAGCAATAGCCCCGTACGTCTCAACATAATGGTGTACATCTAGCGCAGTATTATTGGGCTATACCCGAAGATTTTCCTGGACACCATCAGGGCTTCCATGGGCCATGTTGACACCACTTCGATATGTCAGTTCCACGTTTGTTTGCTGTTAGGATAGATTTCAAGATGCTTAATCTCTTGAATTCCAACTCCGTTCCATTTAAACTTATGGTGTAAAGTTGCTCGAGTTTTCGCTTCATTGTAAATAATTCTAATGAGATACATATATATATATATATATATATATATATATATATATATATATATATATATATATATATATATATATACATATATATATATATATATATATATATTATATATATATATATATATATATATATATATATATACATATATATATATATATATATATATATATATATATATATATATATATTATATATATACATATATATATATATATATATATATATATATATATATATATATATATATATATATATATACATATATATATATATATATATATATATATATAAAAGTATATAAAGGAAATTCCAAACAATAAAAATATGAAAACTTAATGGCCCAAATGGCTCTCTAAATTTATACATTATCAGTTAAATATATTTGATCAAAAAAACTATAGCAAATTCATATTAATTAAGAATATTACATATTTTATGATTCGATTGAAGAAGGAGGAAAACCCAAAAAACACTTCCAAAATTATTTATAATTATAACACAGCAGTGAACTTTCATTCTACACCTAATATGTTACACCCTAATTCTAATACATTTCAATCAAAAACTTTATCTTATACCAAAAAAC
This sequence comes from Odontomyia ornata, assembly GCA_963969285.1. NCBI lineage: Eukaryota > Metazoa > Arthropoda > Insecta > Diptera > Stratiomyidae > Odontomyia > Odontomyia ornata. The sequence continues at coordinate 235,822,140 of OZ017740.1, read as the reverse complement.
TATCACAATATTCCTAACCTAAGCGTTCAATCCTATCTCTAAACCTAATATAAAAACATAATATACACCTAACCTATCCCTAATTTTTAACACAAATAAACAACAACACTAAAAATAGCAATAATGAGCTAAAATTCAAAAACTAAGTAACAAAAAGGACAAAAACTGAAATAAACACGAATAATTTAGACATTGTCATCCAGCCACCAATACCTAGATTACTCCGTCTCAGCTCGACCACCTTCAACAAATCTAGCAAATGAGTATCTCCATTGGAATTGTTGGTCTCGTGAACTCAAATTCGGAAGATATTTTATCTTCTTATCGGTGGCCCATCTATATATGTGATATATGATTGGGACGCCGTCAGAATCAAAAACATATCGATTCAAGTATAAATACACGAATGCTTCTGGAAGAACGAAGCCAGTAGCGAAGCAAGTCGCAATATACCCGTCTATAGGGTGGAACGGCTGTGAAATCCAAGGGTTTTCACTCACACAGTTACAGATCTTGCAATATGATTCCGAAGAAGTTTCAATATGAAGATATCGACTCTTGTCACTTGAGCAGTTTGATAAATTCTTCTATTCGATCTATAATGCTTCCAATCCGTCTCAGGCTTTCTGTATAAACCGGTACATGCACGAAGACACTTCCTTTCGAAAACTCTTAATCTTTCCATAGTACTAGCACTCTGATTGTACCAGATCTGACATCCATATGTCAAAATTGGTCTAACCAGGGTCTTGTATCTGGAATGAAAGAGTGTTCGTAGGACCATGAACTAATTTTTGTGATTTGCTTAGCATGATTTTCACATGTTCAGTATAGTACAGATACTGATCGAGATAAACCCCGAGGTATCAAGCTCTGGATTTATGTGGAACCCGTTCTGAACAACCCTCACCAGCCATAATGTGGGAATCCTTCCAATTACGTTTCAGGCCTTGACGGATCCTTGCAGCGTTATCTGAAACAAAATTGTTTAGCGCTTCCGAGCATTGATTTTCATTCGCCAATTGTCAGTGTACAGCTGCAAATCATTGAACATTGTTTGAAGAAAAAGTAGAAGTCGACCAGTGTTACCGGTGTCGAAGATTTGGTAATTCTGCTGGCAACTGCGCCATGCATTATCGGTGCGTCAAATACAAGGACGTTCATGCTCCCGGTGAGTGCAAATTGGCTCAGACGGAGCCAAAAGAAAAATTATACTGTGTTAACTGCGGTGTTTTTGATCATCCGGCATCATATCGAGAATGCTCCCGATATCAAGATGCGAGAGTAAAATTTGTCCCCAAAGCAAACACAACTACACCGCAGTGTCTTAGCTCTGAACTTCGTCAAGCCCGGAGTATCATTTGCACTCCCCGCCAGAGGACCAGCAGAAAATGCTGTACTCGTAAATAATGTAAGTGGCAATGATGAGCTGCTTCTCTAAATTTACCAGCAACTAAATTCTTTATCGAATCGATAAACAAGAGACGAAAATTAATTTTGTTTTTCAGCGTTTAGGGCTTTCAAATGCCTCAAAATAACTTGTCATCCAGTCACATTCCCATAGATAGAATTCGTCTCATCTCGATCAACGTCAACTCCATTGTTATTATACATCGACGTGATTATCTTCTTGAATTCATTGATAAGCAAAAGCCTGACATCATGCTTCTCACTGAAACCCACCTGAATTCATGACATTCAAGGATTTTGAATTCGTAAGAAACGATACGGTAAACGGTGATGGTAGAGGTGGCACCGGATATTGTTTCGAAGATCCTATTGTTTCCAAAATATTGAATAAGTCGAATTCAAAAGCTTTGAATCTCTTGAAGTGTCCGTTATCAAAATCTCACTGCCAGGTGGGAATAACCTCTTCGTTATCGCTGCCTATGCAACTGGTCGAAATTTTCTCAAGTTCAAGGAGAAGCTCAATCCATTGTGTGAAATACTCGAATTGAACAGGCTGTATAATTATTATATTCTTGCCGATGACTTGAACGCCAAGCATACATTATGGCTGAACGCAACCAATAATTTCTTCTTCTTAGCACTACACAGCCCCTCTCGGGCCTTCGCTTCCTGCACATAGCGCCTCCAACTGTCTCGGTCCATTGACCGGTTCCTCCAAATTTGAGCAGCGATGAACTGTCTGTCAGTTCTCCCAACAAATACCTTTTTGGGTATCCCTTGTTCGTCTATACGATTCATGTGGCCAACCCTCTGCAGCTTCCGCAGTCTTACAATCTTTGAGACCTCCGCCTCGTCAAAAATTTCATACAGCCCATGGTTGCATAGATTTCGGCATTGGTCCCCGTCTAGCTTCGCTCCGATTATTGGCCTCAAGACCATAGCATAACACAGGTCTTATCACAGTTTTGTATACTTAGAGCTTTGTTTTCCTGTGTATGCAGTTGGTCTTCAAGATCGTCAAAACTGAATAAAATATTTTCTTCGCGAGCTGTATTCTTCGGCGTATTTCGTCTCTTTCATTACCCATCTTCGTTATTTTGGCGTCTAGATACACGAATTCGCTAACATTTTCGGAACTGTTTTCGCCAAGTCTATTTTGTATAGTTGAGGTATTTTTCCTGGACTGCGTTATGAGCTTTGTTTTATTTTCATTGATTTGTAGCCCTACTATTTTTGCTTCGCTGTCGAGTTTCAGGAAAAGTTCTTTGGCAGTTGTTAATTACCATGACAAGATGTTGATATGCTCCGCATAGGCTACTCTTTGGCTCGACTTGTATAGTAATGTACCTCGTGTATCGACAGGTAGCTTCCTTATGACGTACTCCAGAGCCAAATTGAATAGCAATGGGGCCAGCCCATCTCCCTGCTTTAGTCCGATATTTTTGTCAAAGGCATCGGTGAGTTGGACGTCATTGTCGTTTTGGTTAGACGGACTAATTCGGCGGGGATGCCAAAGCAAAGCATTATTTGGTACAGTACGTAACGATCAATACTGTCGTATGCTTGCTTGAAGTCAACGAAAATTTGGTGTAAGTCTATTTTGAACTCACAGCATTTTTCAAGTACCTGCTTCACTGTGAACAATTGTTCTATGTCGATCTACCTGCTCTAAAACCAACTTGATACTCCCCAATAATACTGTTCGCGTTTGATCCGATTTTATTTTCTAAGATCTTTGAAAATATTTTGTACGCCGTACAAAGTAGTGATATGGCTCTATAATTTTCGCACTGTAGCTTGTCTCCTTTTTTGTGGATAGGGAATATGATAAATTGTATTCGGACATGGTCTGCTCATAGAAGACCTGCGACCGAAATTTCTCTCCGAACTACCTAGCCTGCCAGCAGCGACCTCGGAGTTCAGACTTGTCAACTTATTAGGTACAGTCCATTGACACATTTCAAGACTCCACGTCTATGGCCGATGAAAGGTTGGTTTACATTTCCTTCGGCAAATTTCAATGAGGCGAACGAACTGAAAAATCATTACAAGACTCCGCTCAATTTGACCGCTAAGGGCCGACTACGAAACTATTATGAAGCACTACGGACATAACAATGGCTCGGGCAAGAGCCGCACAAATCCCAAAGCCAAAACCAGAACGATTATGGAAGGGCCGAAAGCGTTGGCTAATTCCTAAAGTTGGATCAAAGTCCAACTAACCCATGTAGGGAGATAAAGCCAATGACTTGAAATTCGGTTTGTAATGAATCAAGCGACGCCGCTGGCGACCACTACCAACATACCTTGCTGCTAGGTGGCTTGTCATTTCATGTTGGTTGTGACGGGCGCACATCCCACGTCAAATTTGTCGTGGGATGTCAAGGTGAATTGACAGCCACATGGCAGTGGAGTGTGTGAGTGGTGGCCGTCACCCAAGAGCTGTCGCCGATTTTCTTAATTTCGCGAGTGTGAGCAACTAGTTTGTTTAGCTCAGAAATTACTTAATTGTGTACATGGGCGTTCTGACAAATTAAATATTCCTGATGAAACCGCTCGCTACAAAACAAAAATAAACACTGGTTTGGGAAAGTGCCGAACAGGAAGCATGTCTGGTTGCGATTCGCGATTTTCCATAATCATTTAATCTGTTAATCAGGTATTTCAATACTTTTATTTTCCTTTCTCTATTATGAATTGCGTTGACATTAGGTCCATGCAACAATGTGACTTCAAAGAACCGCCGAAATCGAACCTGCCGGGAAAATTAGTATTTCCTAGTTATCATAATAGTGGACATTTTTCAATGCTCGGTGTAGGTGATATTGTGATGCCGGGACTGCCACTATGTTTTGTATAACGATGCGATGCATATAAAAGGTCACAGGGAATTACACCAGATCCCAGTTGGCGCCGCAAAAAAAGGAATGGGATCGAAATTAACGTATTTTCATTAGTCCTTATTATGATATTTTCCCCCACGTACCCGAGGAAATTCCCGCAGGGAGAAAGCCGGTCGACAAGAACATTCTTGGAGGCTAGCATTCTTTGGGGAGTGCCGCCCCCACGGACCCGAGGATATGGGGGGTGCCGTGAGGTTCCCACCTGGGATGACAGGTAACGACTCTTATTGTATCTGGACTACGCTTTGGACAACGAACTGGAATTGATGCTTTGGGCTGGCGGATGTGATGGTTTGGACCTAGTTGCTTTGCACAGTAGCGCCGAGGTGAAACTCGTGTGTGAACGGCTCCAATTCAACTATCATACCGTCTCCGTCCCGGTAAAACCTTGGCAGGCCTCGGAGTACGTTCGAAGTTCGCACCATTGGGTTGGTGGTGTAGGTTCGGTTGAGACGGACTCCCGATTAGCGCTGGTCTGGCTCTGAGCACTTGTCCCCATAAGGGCTTGTGCCAACCCTCGCATGGCCTCCCTGCTCTGCAAAGATAACCATGGGACCAAAAAGGCGACTACACACACGAACGGAGATAGCGGCTCCGAGGGGGGACCCAATAAAATGGAGCAAATAAAATCAACAGATCAAAAACATCCAACAAATGAAACCACAAGCAAACAGGACGCTAGCACGGAGAACCCTTTCAGGCAAAAACCGCTGTTGGCAAGAACACCGATAAAACAAGTCACCGATTGCGGGGGGAGGCAGCTAACCCCAGAAACACTGTCACAGTCAACATCACAGGTTAAATCATCGGAGACAGACCACAGACGGACTAACGAACGAAAGAAGGCAGAGTGCGTTGTGCAACCTGGCATCATTGCGGCCTTTGGGCGCAGTAGAAGGACTATGTGCACCCCGGAGCGCCCAGTGCAAGACGTACACAATCCGGATCAAGCTGCGACACCAACAGAGGCCAGTGTAAGACTGGGGGAGGGAGAAGTTTTGCCGTTGGCCGACGCCACTTCAAACGCGACCCAAGCGATACAAGCAAAAGGGCTAGGAAACGGGGGCCTCTCCCAAGAGGTGGCGCCAAATAACACAATCGCCCTTGACCGCGCCGAAGAGGAGCGGCTTACTCGGAAAGCGGGGAATATCGTCAAACAACTGAGGGCTGCCTGCGAAGTGCAGAAAAACATAGGCAAGAGTGTCAAGAATGGCATTCTTGAACTGGAGGAGCTTTTTGGCCGCATAACGCACTACAGGCGGAGGTGGCTTGCAACCGAAAAGCACCAAAAAGACACACTCTCCCTCGAGGCATCAGTGGGTCCTAGCAGCAGCAAAAGAATGGCCGGTAGCCCAATTGAAGGCGACCGTGAGAAAAGGAGGAAGGACGAGACCATAAACGACTTTGACACTCCAGGCGAGGCTTTTCATGTGGTGCGAAACAAGGCAGCGAAAAAAGCGGCCAAAAAGCTACTCCTAGAAAAAACAGACAAAGAGCTCAACCACGAAAAGAACAAAGAACCCCCCGACATACCGCAGAAAACAAAAAGCAAACCGCGGCGCAAACCCTTGCGAGAGGCACTGCTTATTAAACCAACTAAGGGCCGAACCTACGCAGATGTCCTCCGTGAAATTAAAGGAGCGGTCAAGCCAGACGACACCAAAACTGCCATCAAAGCAGTTCGACCAACCCCGACCGGTGGCTTGCTGGTGGAATTCGGGCCAGAGGCCACAAACAAAGATGCATTCCGTGACGCGGTTCAAAAGGTTCTTGGAGATGCGGCAACGGTTGCCTCGCTCGAACCAATGGCCACCCTGGAAATCAGGGACCTCGACTGCGTCACGGACAAAGCTGAAGTAGAGGATGCCATTAGGAGGGATTTCCCCAGCTTAAGTGAAGTCAAGGCAAGATTGACACGTGAAAACACAAGGGGGCAACGCATGGCTATTGTCGAACTAGCTGATAAAGACGCCCAGCAAATCCTGGCGAAGGGCAAAATTAAGATAGGTTGGGTGATCTGCAGGATACGGAGAAGAGCGATCCCTATCCACTGCTTCAGATGCTTCGAATACGGACACACCGCGTATGGCTGTAGGGGACCCGACAGGAGATCTCTGTGCTACAAATGTGGTGAACCGGGGCACAAAAGGAAGGAGTGCACGAACGAGGCAAAATGCATTCTTTGCAAGGATGCTAAGCTAGCACCCGGCGACCTCAAACATGAGCCGGGGACAGGGAGATGCTGGGTTTTCAAGGAGGCCCTAACTAAAGCCAAATCGATACTCAAATGATCCGTATCCTGCAGGTCAATTTGCACCGAAGCACAAACGCCCAGGACCTACTTGAGCAGTTTGCGAGGGATAAGAAAGCTGACCTCCTGTTGCTGAGCGAGCAACATCATAACAAGGACTCGCAAGCGTGGTACCCTGACAAAACTGATACCTCGGCCATCTGGGTTCGAGACAGCGCCCGCCTTCAGGTGCAGGGCCATGGACGCGGGGATGGTTTTGTGTGGGTGCGGTGTTTAGGGATAACATATTTCAGTGTTTATCTGACGCCTAACGAGGCGATGCGATCTTTTCGAACCAAACTCGATGCCCTGGAGGACGCTGTCTCGAACACAGAGGGCCACATGCTGGTCGGGGGAGACTTCAACGCTAGAGCCATTGAATGGGGTATGTCACAATCCGACCCAAGGGGAAAGCAAATCTTGGACATGGCGGCCAGAACAGCGCTTTTTGTCCTAAATACTGGTAACACCCCTACTTTCCGCCGCTGGGGTTGCGTAGGAACCATACCCGATGTGACACTCGCTTCGGAGTCCCTGGTACCCAGAGTACGCAACTGGCGAGTACTAGAGGACTACTCGGCTAGTGATCACCAGTATATAGCTGTTGAGATTCACGACGGTGCCACTCTGCGTGCATATGCCCAAACTTCAATCCTCGGATGGAGGACTGGGAGGATGGACGTTGAGAGGTTTGCTGGCGCGCTTACGGCAGGCGCACCGTTGCTGGGAGCTCCGCCAGGGAGTGGAGGGCCTACAGCCAAGGACTTGGTGAACTCAACTATGAGTACCATCATAGCTGCTTGCGAGTCTTCCATGCCCCGTCGGAGACCCCGACATGGTAAGCCTCCAGTATACTGGTGGTCAAACGAGATCGCCGAACAAAGAAGCGAGTGTCACAAACTTCGGCGAGAGGCCCAGCGGGCGCGAACACGGGAGGAGGCAGACACTAGGCTAGCAGCATACAGGTCCGGCAGGAAATATCTTCGCAGGCTTATTAACAAGAGCAAGGCCCGATGCTGGCAAGACCTCGTGGACGATGTAAATAGGGATCCGTGGGGCCTTGGCTACAAGCTGGTCATGGGGAAACTTGGTGCCCTACGGAAGCCTTGTATACATGACGCGGAAAAGATGGACGCGATAGTGCGGGGACTCTTCCCCGCCCATCCCGTCCGTGTTGACGCTGTCCATGGTGAAACAGCAGTCGAGTGCCCACTCTTCACACAGCTGGAACTGGAGGAGGCAGTCCTCTCCCTGAAAGCGAGGAAGGCTCCAGGTCCAGATGGTGTTCCAGCTGAGGTTTTGCAGCTCGTCTATCACCATTGTCCTGACTTGCTGCTCAGCACATTCAACGCTTGCCTACGGGACGGGGTTTTCCCGGTACGATGGAAGGTGGCGAGGCTCGTGCTGGTCAGCAAGGGGAAGGGAAATCCCGAATCGCCGTCTGCATACCGCCCGTTATGCATGCTAGACACGGCTGGGAAAGTGCTAGAGAAACTCATCAAGGGAAGACTCACTGACGCGATTCGTGCTGCTGGGGACCTATCTCCTCGGCAGTACGGCTTTAGAGCAGGACGTTCTACCATTGATGCGATTGCAGAGGTGGTGAACGCGGTCCAAAAGGCAGAGGCATATAGTCGCACCAAGCGACGGATCGTCCTGTTGGTGACACTCGACGTCAGGAATGCCTTCAACTCCGCTAGATGGGTGGATATTCTGGACACGCTGGAAAACTCTTTTCAAGTTCCAGAATATCTAATGCGGCTTTTGAGGAACTACGTAAAGGACCGAAGCCTGCTCTACGACACGACACAGGGCCAACGAAGGATGGAAATTACATCGGGTGTTGCCCAGGGATCTATCCTTGGTTCGGACCTGTGGAACGTGTCTTACGACGGGCTACTGAGACTTGAGATACCAGATGAGTCGCGCTTGGTCGGCTATGCGGATGATGTTGCGGCTCTGGTCGCCGGACGCACCGTTGGACAAGCGCAACTTAGGCTAGGTATACTAATGCGCCGAGTGAGGGACTGGATGACTGCTCGCGGGCTCAGTTTAGCACTGGAGAAAACCGAAGTGCTCATCTTGACAAAAAAGAGAATCCGTAGAGTAAGGATGATCAGTATTGGAGATATACAGATCGAATCGAAGCCAGCGGTGAAGTACCTGGGGCTACTGATCGACTCGAAGATGAGTTTCTCTGAGCAAATGAGGGCAACGGCTGAGAAGGCTGCTTCGGGAATATCGGCCCTGAGTCGACTTATGGCCAACGTAGGGGGACCCAGCCCATCAAGAAGACGCCTCTTGATAAGTGCTGTAGGGTCAGTGCTACTGTACGGAGCAGAGGTATGGGGCGACGCTCTCAGTAAGGAGGTATACCGAAAACGATTGGCACAGGTACAGAGAAGAGGAGCACTGAGAATTGCATCTTCGTATCCAACAGTCTCCGACTCGGCGGTGAGAGTGATTGCAGGCGTGATACCTGTCGCCCTCCTTGCTAGAGAGCGCCGCGCTATTTACCTGCGCCGAAACGAGGATGCGAGGGAGATCGTTGTCCGCGAGGAGAGACAACGCTCGCTCAACGATTGGCAGCAGTCTTGGAGGAATTGCACGAAGGGAAGGTGGACTGCGCGCCTCATCCCGGATGTGAGATCGTGGCTAAATCGAAGGCATGGTGAGACTGACCCAGCTTTTGAGCGGGCACGGGTGTTTTCAGCTTACCTGCACAAGATCGGCAAGTCACGGTCTCCCGATTGTCGGTTTTGCCCAGGAGAGGAGGACAATGCCTATCACACTTTTTTTGCGTTTACCAAATGGGGCAGGCTGCGAAGGGAACTCTACAGGGAGACGGGAGAGCTCACCCCGGATAATACTGCACGGCACTGGGGCTGGGGGATCGCTCTTCTGGCAATTCCTCTTCCCCTCTCCCCTCCCGCTAGGAAAGGGACTCGCCAGCTTGAAGGCGCCCCACGGCGTAACAAAACGAGACCTGGCCCGAAGTAATGTGTCAAACGGTTCCAGGCTAGGTCCTCAGATTGACAGGGGAGGTGTTTAGTGGGTAGTCCAAAGGTATCCTCCATGGGAGTCCCACACTGCCAGACTCGGCGGGCATAAATGCCTTCACCTCCCTACCTCAAAAAAAAAAAAAAAAAATTATGATATTTTCTGGGTTTACTAACGGCAACTGTAACTTCGGAGATCTTCAAAGCATCGCAACCTTTACTATTGTACCTTGTACCTTTCACGCTCCTGTCCTTACTGACCATGGCATACGTAAAAGGTGATTTGAGACGGATGTGGAGTGAACCTTTTATAACACAACCAACTTCCAAACAGTTGGAAGTTTAGAACGGCTGTTATTTCTAGGTATATTTTTTAAACTAGTTCAATTTTTAAATTATTCTCCAACGAAAGTGAACAACATCAACAACAATGCATTAGTAAAAAAAGAATGATAACGAAGTAGTTTGAAGATAAACATGAAATTCTGTCAAATTTAAATGAATAATTTTAGTACCTAAATACTGTATATAACTTAATTTATTTATTAGCTATCTATACAGGATGATTTTGGCCTATCGTTATAATTTCTAAGAACTCAAATAATATTTAATGATGCGTTAATATAGGCAGTTGAATTCAAATAAGTGAGCTAATCGAACTTTATTTATAAACACAATCAGTTTGTGTAACAGATACAATATAGAAAAAAAAACAATGAATAATTTTTAGAGTCATGTTTAACATTATACATTTAGTCGTTCGAATAGTGAGGCGTACTGTTCGGGTATTTTTCATGGAAATATTTTGAATATTTTAAAATCTCGATGGTAGCGATACTGATATAAGAAGAAGTTCGTAAATAGGATATGTAGCGTACAGCGTTTAGAACTGAGATCTATATAGGTAGTGAGCTGAGTCCGAGCGAATAAGAACGTTATTATTATTATAGTGTTACATAAGTGTAAGGTGAATTTATAAAAAAAAAGAAAAGCATTTAAAAATTCCTGAATTTCTCCAGTAAATTCCTCAAGATTTATAGTAAAGCTGAAACAAAAACCAATTTGGGATAGTTGATTTTCAATGATATTTCAATTGAAAATACAAAATATCTTAAAATAGATTAAGTATTCTTCAATAGTAGGAGTAAAGTAGCATTTGAACTGGTAATTTTTATTAAGCTTTGTATCACAATTGGCTTGTTTTAATAACTAGTTAAAAATTTAATAGTCTACGCAATGAGCTAAAAGAGTAGGTTTTCATTTGATTGATTTGAAAAAAAAAGATGTAAAATTAATAAATAGCAAATAATACAAATAAATAAAAAAATTAATACAAACATGTTAATAATTAACAGTAACATAAATAATAATACGAAATAATACGGACCCTATTAATAGTTTACAAATGATGCAAGTAAGAATAAAACCGAAAACAAACCACATTAATAACCAGTAAATAAGGCAGACTATCCTTCCTGTTGTTCATATAATTATTACCTGCATACCATACAGAAACATAATAACAAGAAATAATCTATGCTCTCGAAATCTACATAAGCCAGGGCAATCTGTACCCTGTTTAATGATCGCTTAGAGTTTTACTATCCGAATTGCACAACTTTGTTGGAATGTTAAAAAAAAAAAAATTCACATTTCGTAGGGTTCTTCGTCCTGTCATCGTTTCCTATGCAAATTTCGAATTTTTATGTCTAATTATTCATTTTGAATAGCGGTGTAAATAACAGTAGCGTGAAAAGTCTTATTGTAAGCAATGTTGTACGGTGTACGCTCGAAAGGTATGTTATCACAAGGTAGTAAGCCATGATAGGACTCGCTGTCTTTAGGAAGTAGACTCCAATTTGGGTTAAAGGACCATTTAATTTAAGGCACAGAATATGCCTGTGATCATTAATGAAAATTCATATGTTATTTGAATTCTTATATATTACGATTTCAGAAACACAAGGCAGCTTCATTAAGTTCCCCTAAATGGTTTTTTTAGGACAAAACATACTAAAAATAAAAGAATTTGTTTAATTTCTCATTGAAAAAGATCTAGATGCGTGTTGTACTTATGACTGCCCAAAAGGATTTATGAAAATATAGAAATTTAAGAAAAAAAAGGAGGAAAAAAAATTATTTTGAATATATTAAGTTGCTAAATTATCACATAAGCTTTTAAAAGCAATGTTAGAAGACAGAGACAATTAAAACTCAAATTTAATTGTAATTTTTAGTTAAGTACATTAATTTATATTCAACTGATACAGAAGTTAATACTAAAATTATCACCACATATCATCCTCAAAAGAAAGAATGATTTAAGACAATAAATTCCCTTATGATTATAATGAACTTATTTAAGTAATACAAATCTCAGCTTATAATACCATGTGGTTTTTTTTCTTTAACTTCATTACTCATTGAACATATACAAAATTTCTTTTTTTTTCTAACCCATCTTGGGTATTAGCTTTTCAAAAACATAAAGTTAGTGTAGGTTCTCCTTAAGAATCTTAAAGAAAGTAACCACATTGTTAGAAACCGTCTAGAAAGTCTCGTTGAATTTGTTACATAATCATTAAAGAAATATGTAATAAACATAAGCAGTCGAGCAGCCCCGTGGTGATCAGGAGTGGCTGCTCCTGAAGAGATAAGGTGTTCACCCCGTCGAAACTGCTTAGTTTGTTGTTTTACTAGTGTAAAGTAAACTGCATCCGTCAAGTTTCCATCCTTTAGGCAGAGATCAGTGGTTCACTTCAGCCACTTTAACATCTTTAGGTTTGACATTCCCCTTGTAATGCAACGACCTTCTTCGGTGAAAGTAACGGTTGCTTTTTGTGTAATGTTTGCGTTTGTCTCAAGCCTCCGTGTCCGCTAACTTTAACGAGGCAAAACAATATTGAATTTCTGTAGAGTAGATTAATTGACACCTAATAGAACTTTTCTAAAGACAATAAAAATTGATCGGTGGGTCTTGTAGAGTAGAGTACGCGTGATAAGTATTTTGTAGTGTAGCTTCGTGGCTCGACAAGAACCCGCCTCATATGATCCCGCAAATGGTAGTCGTCAAGCACGTGTACGCGGTCGTGAAGCGAAGCTAGTTAGCTGAGCTCGGTGTTGTTTTAGCTCGCTGACACTTGTGCCAGACCATCGGCACCCGTGTCCTACACGGACATTTCGAAATTCATGACAATACCTACATACGAGTACATCAACTAAGAAATGAATAAAATGAATTGCTAAACAGTAACAATGACTTTCTTTTCCAGTGGTTCCTTTCTTTCAGCGGAAAGTAGAGTGCATGGTAAGTATGCCGTCGCAAGGGTAGGGTTTTGAGAAAATCCGCTGAGGTCGGTTTCGCGTCGCGCGCGGTACGCGGTACCTTGGTTGGTTTTGCCTTTTCATTAGCGTAGCTTTCGTCGGGTTTGAGTTAGAGTAGTATATTTTTCGGTACCGCGTCGGGAATTCGGGAACGCGAAGTAAAGATTAGATTTTTGTTCTTTGACTGGTTGAATGAAGAAATACGGAGTAACGTAAAGTAGGTTTCTTCTCCGTACGATTGTGTTTCGTGACGCGTTTGGAAACGGGCATTTATTGGTGGCTGAAAATTGTAGATGAGCGTAATCCATTTGGAGACCCGCGACCGAAATCCTCTCCGATCTAGCTGGCCGACAAGCAGCCACCGCGAAAATGGATTACGGTGCACGGATTGGTCGACCGGTTGGTACCATCCGTTGGCACTACTCAGACGTAACGTCTAGAACCGATGAGAGGTCGGTTCCTCGTTCGGACTTAGACTGAAAATCATTACAAATGGCGCCCAACGTGGGGCCCAAAACATCCTAAGGGAATAGAAGATTCGCGTCTTCTGACGAGTTGGTCCTTTACGGAGGATGTAAGGTAACTTTGGTACTCGAGCCTCACAAAACAGGAGCAGTGGAGTTGTGTGATACACACTAGCAGTCGCTTCACGTGAGTTGTAGCTTCCGCTCTCCTTTGTTTGATTTTTTTTTTTTGCGACAGAATCCTTCCGATGTGTTGTCCCAGGGTAACCCCTGTAAGGACCTTCTATTTTCTTGATGGAACTGTCAGCCAGATGGGGTTTCTCCTATCGGCATGGACTCTCAAGAAAATAGAAGGCTACCTTGCCTTTATGTCGCGGAAGGATTCTACTTATTTCGTATGCGTGATAGACGAGTGTGTAGTAATTGAGGAGTATGGCTCTAAAAGCCAGCGCTGCCACCGTCACACAGCACAACTCCACGTCGTGGTTCGTGGCATTTTGTCGTAAATTTCCGAATCATTGCTAAATAGTTGGTGCGGTAATAATTGAAGAGTAGCAGTAATTTTACATTTAGGACTCTGAGTGCATCACGCGTGTCTGACTAAATCGCAAGTAGATTAGGAAGCGGAATCTGTATTGGCATCTCGTCTTTTCAGGCGACACGACATAAAGTATAGTGCGGCAATTCTCCACAAGTTTTGCTATAAACTTGTAATTAAATTAATCAATTTAATTAGGAAAGAGAAAATGGTAAAATGTAGGTCTAATTATAATGAGTTATGAAAAAGAAAAGTGAATTCCACTGGTCATATGAATATCAGCTTCCAGCTTCATTATAAAGACTTGTGTCGTTTAGAGTTTAGAAATATATGAAGAATACCAACTGAAGTTAATTTACCATTTCTGCACTCGTATAAAACAAGGCTTGTTGATAAAATACTGTTTATTTGTCCATTGTAAAATCTGTAATCTTCTGTATCAATTTTAAACAAGAATTCTCAGCAAAACCGTATGTGAAGGTTATAGTCTAGACTTAAAATGTGAAAAACCTGATATCTGCAAATTTGATAAGCAGCATTATTAAGTTTATATTGAATGCATTATGCAGTTTTCAATGGAAATATGAATTGATTTGCAGACATTGATGAATAGTAGATTTTGGAGAAAAGAAAACGGAATAAAACACGTTACTTATTATTATTTTCCATTAATCCTTATTTAGAATCTGTTTCTCCTCCGCCCATTCGACAATTTAGCTTAGTCAGATTCGTCGTCTATATTTGGATACGATTGATTTAAGATGAACTATTCAGTAAATAAAACATAAAGGCATTAAAATGACCGGTTCCAGCTCAACAACATTTACCGCAACCAATTTCAAATAACAACAGCAACAATGGCACATTAGAGCCTACACCTAGGAAAAAAACCACGACGAGCAATTGAAAATCCACGACCTAGACAGCCACAGCAAGAATCATTGGAAAACATGATGGGGAGTAACGATTGAGTCACCTTCCCCATCGGATGACTCGCGCTTTTTTCGCATGAAAAATGAGTCAAGAAAATTGCTTTTGTACTTAACTCCCGGGAAACAAAAGTCTAAAACTGTTTAATAATTTTAATGTGTAGTAATTTTATTACAATATCTTTTGAAGATAATTTAACGAATTGCGATGTAACGCGGTATACAAATGCTTAGAACGAAACGACGACGTAAATTTAAAAAAAAAACAACCGAAACGAGTGATAAGAAACGGTGAAGATAACATGTTAGATAGGGGAGTGAATTTGCGCGCGCACGAGATCTCGCTTAGGAGTCGCGAACATAATATCGGGAAGGCCTGTCGCTGCTCGAATTATTGAACATTTAGTGAATGAAGCGAAAGTTCGAATATATGTGTGAAATATTGTTGCAGAGAAGAAAGAAAAAGTTCCGAATCCTGTGTCCATGTAGTGCATGCAAATTTTCAATTGGGTATCTGAAAAATCATCTGGAAAAGGGCAAAAACGTGCGCGCCGCATACAACTCAAGAAGCAATTCGAAAAATATAATTAATTGGAAGTGGAATTCCTCAAATATTTCCGTGCAAAGATCATAAGATTTGGTGGCGAGAAATCTTTCGAGTGAAAAGCATGAGAAAAGATTTTGCAAGACGGGACCGCAAGTTTAAGGTGGTGAAAAGTGAATCGTCATAACGGAAAAACAGTATTTGAGACGGCTCGCATCTGATGGTTTAATGAAAAGTGTGCAGATAACTGGTGTTTTGATATATTCGGGAGGAACGTGGTGAACGGTGGTTATAAGGAAGAAAAATGTGGCAAATTGCTCCATACGAGTGAAATGAAAGTTAAAATACATGTTAGAGTCCTCTCTTGACAAGAAAAAAAGAAGAGTGTGTTGCGGTTTTGCGATGTGTTGGTGGAAATTTTCCCGAATTTAAGTTTTTGTTTACAATGCATATTCAATTCGTAACCTTTCCACCTACGCTATAAGTACCGGAAGAAATAAAATTTGTTATGACTACAGTGCTCTTTGGTAGAATTGCTCTGGTACTAGTTCCAGGCATGATTGTTCTGCAATTTCCTAAAAAGTTGAGCCTTTTATGTGAATATTCCCATTATATTCGTGATCGTTATTAAACGGCTTTATTGATTTTCGCATTTTTTCGGAGAACAAAATCAAAAATTGTGCAAGCGATTTTAGCGACTGAGTTTGAGCTTTTCAGTATAATCTATGTATATCATAGTTGGTGATTTTTAAGATTGATGAATGTGATAATTCTTTTTTGTGTGTCTAACGTACAGCTATTTAGAGGATACCTGCACCCATCGAGCGCTCGACGGACCATGCAGGTGAGTACCGTTTAATTTACATATATTATTAAAACATTTTATTATAAAATTTAATTATCACCACAAATTTTTTTCTCTCATACATTTTCATTAATACGTTTTACATACACTGTTAAAACATTTTTTTATAAAATTTAATTATCACCACAAATTTTTTTTCTCTCATACATTTTCATTAATACGTATTACATACACTGTTAAAACATTTTATTATAAAATTTAATTATCACCACAAATTTTTTGTTCTCTCATACATTTTCATTAATACGTATTACATACTCAGTATAGTAAACGTACTTAGAGGTCTGATGGATTATTATTATACTATATTTTTCGTTGAAAAATAAAAAAAAAAAAAAAAATGGATTAATACCGTACCCGATGGTCTTTCCTTTCTTCAACTTCTAACCGGGTATAGGACCCGGTACGGTGGCAGGCTTCCACTTCAAAACATGAGCCAGCCGCCGGGTACTCCCTAATTCCTTGTTCTGTTTCAGGTGACGTTTTCGGTTGAGTGGTCCAAGCAGAGTGCCTTTTTAT
Organism: Odontomyia ornata; assembly: GCA_963969285.1. Taxonomy (NCBI): domain Eukaryota; kingdom Metazoa; phylum Arthropoda; class Insecta; order Diptera; family Stratiomyidae; genus Odontomyia; species Odontomyia ornata. The sequence goes on along the minus strand of OZ017740.1, from coordinate 235,805,355 downwards.
GGCATAGAGTTATGCAATCAAATTGTATAATTCTATGGCATAAATTGGTCACCGGGGTACTCCGCTTCTGATGGGAAAGTTCATACAATTCAAGTTGTATGAGTTTTCCACTCAGAAGAGGAATACCTGGCCACTTCACCAAAGATGTCGATGGATTTATTCCGGTTGGGTGGGTATGAAGGGGCTCCACCACCACCCGGTTGCCCCTCTTTCATTTGTGGGAAAGGTTTCATTTAAGGTTTTCCAGGGAAGGGGAGTTAGCGCGTCGCCCAACCTCCATTCCGGCGGCATGGTTATTACGTCGATTCCGTTATCAGGCGCGGGAGATTCGCCTTCACCCTCTCACGTCCTCACAACGGAGGTGTAAGAAGGATTTAGTAGCAGAGCTGTAGATGTATTTACAGTTAATAGCATTTCTCAGCATTTAATGTCCCATTATTGGGGCACCAGTAAACCCAATGTGCGACCCCGAGAGCATTTACTACAATTTAATTGGGGGTTTGGGATGAGAAATCGTAGGAAGCTATGTGTTGGGGGAAACAAGGGGTTCCCTCCTCCTTTCTCAAACGGGCTTGGGACCGTCTACGTCGGAGTTTACCAAAAATTCAAGAGGTGTATTCCTGAAATCGTGGATAACAGAGAACCAAATTGAATACACGCGCAATCTATATGGCTCGGAGTTCCCAACATACCCTAGGGCAGATTCATATTTGGACCTTTGCATTGCTGACGCAAGACTTGAATTCAGCTTTAAGAGTCCTCAACGGAAACTACAGGTGCTTCCTTATGATAGCGACCATAACGCAATCGTAATGGAAATCAATCATCACTGGGATGATGTCATCCTCATTACAGTTTAACATGAACATCATCGGTTTAATTTAAAAAAAATGACTGGGGAAAGTTTCAAAAGAAGTTTAACCGGGATTACCAAAAACAATTTCCTTCTTCTGATGATGGCAACGCTTGCTCAATGGTTCCTTATGTCAGGAATCTAACTAAATCGAACGAAATAGATCTCTATTTGTTGAATTTAGAGAAGCTGACGTTGGAAACGATTGAGAAAGTAGTTACCAAGGTTAAACATCGAAGCAATATGGAAGGATATGAAATACCAACCATTGCAAGCTTCAAAAGATTTAAAAACCCTGCTTCTCACTCATCGCATCGACAATATTTATCGGCGATTTTTGGACTACAACCATCCCCCGTTGGCTTTGTTGAAATTACACCTGAAGAATGTCCGGAACTTAATCCGTTCATACTTCAGGAGTGAGGTCAGCAATCAATAGGCGGAAAAACTGTGGGTTATTAACCTACAGGATCCAGATGGCGTTTTCACGAAAGTGAATAGCATATTTCGTAAGAAGTCTCGAGTGAAGGTATCGAATTTTGGAGTCGCGAGTGATGAGATAAATTCTCGATAGGGCTGATATCAAAATTGATAGCACGACTCCGGCTAGAAATGGAAACAGGATTATATGTAAGGGATTGCATACATTTGCCCTGATTGGAACAGATTTTGAATTGGTTCATCTATCAAAACCTGAGAGAGGGAATGAAATATTTTCAGAGGTCGTTAAAGCAAATGTTTCCGACTTCAAATTAAGCCTCAACGGCCAATCAATTCTTCATTTCAATGAAACATTAACAGCTGACGTCTTACCAAGCTTGAATCTTATTATTTTATCAGCTATGAAAACTTTTGTTTCATATTTTGTTTCATATTTGGCAGGAAAAACAACAAGAAATCTTGTGGTACTGATGATATTCCAAATAAAGCTCTCCGACATTTGCCTGAGGTTGCTATTAGGAATTATTGCATATTGTTCAACAACATGTTGAGCGATTCATATTTCTCAAATGAGTGGAAAAAGGCTAAGGTATTTCCGATCTTGAAGAAAGGAAAAGAATCTTCATGCCCTAAAAGCTATTGCCCAATCAGCTTGCTGCCTAACATCAACAAGGTGTTTGAAGTGATACTCAACAAAACATTAAATGCCAACATTGAGAAATATCAGTTGATGCCAAATTGCCAATTTGGTTTTCGTGCCAGGCGTTCGACTTTCCATGCAATAACGAAGATAACCTCGGACATCTGCTGGAAATCAAACATCAGAGAATGTGTTGGAGCGTGTCTCATTGATATGGAGAAGCCGTCGATACGGTGTGGTTAGATGGATTAGTTTTTAAAATTCCTTCAGGACAGGTTCCCCAGACACCTTGTGGCCATGATGTGCAATATGTTATACGGGAAATCATTTGTTGTAACTGATGGAAATTTGGCAACAATGCGCGAATTCATGGCCTTGAATGGTCTACAGCAGGGAACAGTTACTGTATCTCTGCTTTTCTCAATATTCATTCGCCAGCTATTGGATGGCTATGATTTTCTAGTCTCGCCAACAACATCATTGGTAGCGTTTGCTGATGATCTGATTATCTATACGGCAGACCGAAAGCTTCAATAGTTCAGAGCAATCTTCAAAAAATGTTCGAGGATGTGCAGTTGTAAGCTGACAATTGGCGAATGAAAATCAATGCGCTGAAGTGCTAAACAATCTTGTTTCGGACAACGCTGCAGGGGGGTCAGTCAAGACCTGAAACGTAATTGGAAGGATTTCCACATTATGGCTGGTGAGGGTAGTTCAGAACGGGTTCCAAATAAATCCTGTGTTTGTTACCTCGGTTTGTATTTTATATTCACATATCATATGCGACCCACTCGAAAAATTGCAACTAATAACAAAGATTATTCCTTCCTATTTAATATGCACACATTACAATAAGATAAGAATATACGTCGGGTCGTTTAATAGAATCACAATATTTGAAGCATGGAAAATTAACGGGTCATCAGGGTAAGCTATAAAATCTGCGACAAAAGCGTCACCTGATGTAACGTACATTTCCTTTTCCTCTAAATCACGGAACACGCTATATTTCAATAAATTTTCGTTGTTGTTTGAGGAAACTTTAAAACAGAGCCTTTATGCGAAAAAGGATGTTGGCAAGGAATATCGATCAAAGCCTTTTATTTATCGAATTTTATATTTTCAGCTACATCAGCTGGGACTTCACCGACACATATTTATGTCTTTTGTGTCTACCCCAGACCGTAGCAGTTTTGCTCGCTTGCCAGTCATTATTTTATCAAAATTTTTCAAAGTATCAGCTAGCTTTCCATCTTTAAGATGAGTTATTTGCTCTTTTATTCGTTTACTAGCTAGATTTTTGTTCTTTTCTAGTTGGTGCCTGAATAAGTGAATCTTTAGACAAAAGAATACCAAAGAGTTTTTCGATAAGTAATTTTGTTTCATAGCAATTGAACTCGAAAAGATGTCTGAAACTACCAGGTATCCTGCCGGGGTAATTGCATGTGCTTGATCAAGCTACCAGCAATCCGATCTTCTGAACGAACTTTCATATAATCATCAGCATTCAAACGATGTGCTGTCCCATTCAAATAAGTTAAATAAATCGGATTAATCGAACTACTTGATGCATTATTTTGCGCTCCAATCCATCGTGCACATCGAATTCATCATTGAATTTGCAGTGATACTCTGATTTTAAACACGACTCGTTTGATGGAAAATAGCTGTTGTTCCATCTCGCTCCTATAAGCCTGTCATGTACATCTACAGACGGTCTTGTACCGTTTATTTTTAACGTTTTTTACGTTTACCATTGTTGGATATCACATAGTCCGGCGCTCCGAAAACATGGAAGACACGTTTCTCTAAGAAACTCAGAATTGGGGCTATATGCATGTTTCAGATGGGTTCTATAAGCCGGATTCTGACAGCGTTCGATGCCTTGGCGCGCTTACAAGCTTCGCAGGCTGGCAGTACGTCTTCACTTGCTGAGCTATTTTTGACCAAAAGAAGAATTAAAAATAATTCTCTCACCTCTAAGCATGGTGGTCGCCATCACCGGTGTGTATCTAATAAGGGTGATGGCCTGAAGAGAATTAGTACACACGTTGAAACCACCTCCTTCTAACATATTTCTTCTCTAATAGTTTTTCAGAATTATTATTAAAAGAAACTCAATTATATAGCTACACATAAAAAATTTTCATAAGTGATTAGCTATTGGAGCTATCCGAAACTACGAGATCGATATCCGCACGATGCAATAAAAGCTCCCTATAGAGCAAAAATTATCGTTTAAATTTACATTAAATTTGGTGTCAAAAGGGTGAAATTATCAATTTAAAGTTTAGCAAGGACTAGTACTTACAGGAGGAAATTAACCTGAACATAATTCGTAGTTACAAAAACATATTGAGTTCGCATAAGTAGGAAAATTAAAAATAATTCTCTCACCTCTATGCATGGAGGTTGCCATCACCGGCGTGTATTTAACAAGAGTGATGGCCTGAGGAAAATTAGTACACACGTCGAAGCCGCCTTCTTCTAACATTTATTTTTCTCTAATAATTTTTCAGAAAAATTATTGAAAGCAACTTAATTATGTAGCTACACACAAAAAATGTCCATAAGTCAAAGAAGGAGGTTTTCAGGCGTCTAAGCGTCCAGTCGTTACCGCCACGTGCGCTCAGTGGATGATGGTAAGCTCGTCTGATCAGATCAAGGGTCAATTCCTAAGGCACCCACAGTTTCCACTCTTCTTCCTGTAAGGGGTCTCCTGTTGAGTGTCCCGTACGCTTGTACACAAGTCCATCGATTACCTTCAAATCAGGGAGCTGCAACAGTTGACTCTAGATGATGTCTATCAGCTGAACGTATTTAGCCGATTTACGGAGATGTTCGTGGTGTATCACAAGCGAGCTGTCCCAGTCTTGTGCCAAATCTGTCCTTTCTGGGGCGAACATCCTCGATAAGGGGTCAGGTGCCACATTTTGGCTTCCCTTCCGATGTCGGATCGTAAAGGTCAACGCCTGCAGTTGCAAGGCCAATCGTGCCGTGAAGGCGGTCTTCTCCCACAAAATTGGATCCAGTGAGATCTACCAGAAAGCGTGTTTGAGGTCTAAGCTCATAATAAAGTGAGACTTTAGGTAACCGACTTAAGATACCCTCTATCAACGGGAGAGGGTAGGCGTCTTTAATTGTGACAGCATTCAGGCGCCTGGCATGTAAACATAGTCGAACCCTATTCGGCTTAACCACTAAGGTGACAGGCGAAGCCCATGCATTTGCGAATCTTCAATCACACCCAGTGCTAATATCCGATCAATTTCGGCGTATAGCGACTTTTCCTTCGCCCTAGATATGGCAAAATGTCTCTACTACTAGACGCATCTAATCGTAGTTGTTGATTGACATCTAAAACGTGTCGAAGCTGTTGAGAATTCGGTGTCAGATCATTTACGATGGTGACCGAGTCGAGTGAATTACTGGTGAATAATGCCGGAGCCGAGTTAAATTGTCGAACAAAGTCTACACGCAGATAAAGATATTGGGTTAGCTGGAGTATAATATAAAAATCCAGTGACTTGGTTGTACCCTTAAAAGTGACATCAGTCATGAGTTTCCTTACAATGGAGTGACAAGTTCCTACCGCTGTGCTCAAAAATGTAGTGAAATGGCAGGTTTGGTTCGTATGGTTATTCAGGACTGTCCTGTCCAGGTTGTCTGCAATTCCAGCAGACCCTAGGGTTAGCGACTCCCTCTACAAAAGGTTGGTCAATTTTTCGCTCTGACTCGCGAATCACATAAGCTCCACTAATGGTAACTCGGCTCATTGTCTAAGTAACCAGTCGCTACTAATTCTGTAACTCCTCGTCAGAGAGTGGCTCGCAAGGCGTTCGTCAACCGTTCGTGAACGTCATCCTCCACTCCTTCGTTGCGACTGACGATTCGTAATAGGGACACCATGTCGGGAACGCCAATAATGGAGAGGCGTCTTTGTATCTCTAGACGAAAATTTCGTTTCAGTAGAGACAACAGTTCTCCCTATGAGAGTGAAACCAATAGTCGATCGTTGAGGCGTAGGAGGTTTGCCCTGCAAGAGGCGCAAATGTCTCTCCGGAGCTGTATCTTATATCAAATAAGTTCACCTTGGTTAATCTCCGGAAATTCTGCCCGCAGAGTGTGCTTGAGTCGAGACCATCGCTCGTGAGTCGTGAAGATCCTGCAGTATGGGTGCTCCTAATTGATTCGCTTTATTCGATCCCAAATCACATTTCAAACCGTCCCTAAGCCATGTTGAATGACTTGACGAGATGAATGGAAAAATTAGTATCCTAATCTTAAACGCGATCAAAATCCCGACACTTGGTAGCATGCCGGGCTCCACAATTCCAATGCACGCGAATAAAAGTCGAACACCTCCAAGCACCTACAACGCATAAAAAGATATGTAAAATCCTTTCGCAAGATAAAAGCGAGGTTACATTTTATTTGCTTGCGAGTCCAGGCAGATAAAAAGAACTATCTAACTGACAGTTCTTACAGGTTTTAACCCGAGACAACACATCGGAAGCAACTCTTTCGCGAAAAAAAACAAGTTGGGCAGACAGAATTATGCTCATATCAGAAAGGTTTTCCAATAATGAATTAACTCAAGAAAAATATTAACGACATCAACAACAAATATATAACCACTCTAAAAGAAAAACCGTTGTTACACCATTTTAACCTGCTGCCATTTTCTTACAATATTAAGAATAACCATTGACTGCATAAAATATTAAAAATGTTTTTATTACTCATATTATCTAGAAATTAAAAGTTTAGGATCTGGTTCGATAGAAAGCCCGAATGGTAGAAAAACCGTCTTAAGGCCTACCCGTCCGGATGTTCGCAGTCTACTCCGAGGTGGCTGCTTGTCGGCCAGCTAGTCCGGGGAGGAATTCCTGTCGTGGGTTTTGATGCGAGTCGACTACGCTCGAATACAATCTTTCAGCCACCGATTCAAATTGTCCGTTTAAAATGAATTCAAAAAATTTTCGATGAAAAAACCCGAAGTTACTCTACTTTAGCCTTCACAAGGCTGCCAACAACCCAAGTGAGAACAAATTCCAACTCACGCATTCCCGATCCGAGTACCAATGCGGTGTCAAGCATACTCTGCATTAATTCTAACCGAAACACTACGCTAATTAAAATATCCAAAATGCAAACTACGACACCACATACCCGAACTGAAAGCCTGAACCAACTCGTCGTGGATTAGCGAGAACTCCGCCCACTTGAAAATATACTCACCTATCGATTCTGGTTCCACTGAAAATCTAAGTTACTGAAAGGAAAGAGGTTATGATATTTAGCAATGCATTTTAATTTCAACCCTAGTTTTTTTTTGTTTTTTGCTTGCTTGATTTACGAGTATAATCTGTGTATAATTCTTCCAATTATTGTTTTGAAAGTTTTCATACACCGTACACGATTTAATGGGACTCTAATATTATGTATTGTAAAAACATGAAATTTGAAAGAATGATGAAATTATTCAAAATTGGATTTACAAGAAGGCTAAAGCGGTAATATAATTGCATATGCGCTCTGTGTGCTCAATACGAGTTATTGTTATCGTTTATTCAACGAAATGAGCACCTCCAAATATTGTGCAAGGCTTTGGAACTTTAAATAATGGGCATAGGATGCATCAGATAGATCTATCATCACATTATAGGACAATGCAATACTAAAAACTTTGTTTATGCAACTTTTCTATTGACTGTTTGTGTTTCAATTAAACCAAATTTTTGTAATTCATACCGGGAGGTGAAGGCATTTATGCCCGCCGAGTCTGGCAGTGTGGGACTCCCATGGAGGATACCTTTGGACTACCCACTAAACACCTCCCCTGTCAATCTGAGAACCTAGCCTGGAACCGTTTGACACATTACTTCGGGCCAGGTCTCGTTTTGTTACGCCGTGGGGCGCCTTCAAGCTGGGGAGTCCCTTTCCTAGCGGGAGGGGAGGGGGGAAGAGGAATTGCCAGAAGAGCGATCCCCCAGCCCCAGTGCCTCCGGCTGCTGTGAGTCCCTTTTATATTTTAGGACTGCCCGAGCATAATGTGCCACCTGGTTCCATTTGTCAACCGATTCGAGCATCACCGCAACTATATTATCCGGGGTGAGCTCTCCCGTCTCCCTGTAGAGTTCCCTTCGCAGCCTGGCCCATTTGGTACACGCAAAAAATGTGTGACAGGCATTGTCCTCCTCTCCTGGGTAAAACCGACAATCGGGAGACCGTGACTTGCCGATCTTGTGCAGGTAAGACTGAAAACACCCGTGCCCGCTCAAAAGCTGGGTCAGATAGAAGTCAGTCTCACCATGCCTTCGATTTAGCCACGGTCTCACATCCGGGATGAGGCGCGCAGTCCACCTTCCCTTCGTGCAATTCACCCAAGACTGCTGCCAATCGTTGAGCGAGCGTTGTCTCTCCTCGCGGACAACGATCTCCCTCGCATCCTCGTTTCGGCGCAGGTAAATAGCGCGGCGCTCTCTAGCAAGGAGGGCGACAGGTATCACGCCTGCAATCACTCTCACCGCCGAGTCGGAGACTGTTGGATACGAAGATGCAATTCTCAGTGCTCCTCTTCTCTGTTCCTGTGCCAATCGTTTTCGGTATACCTCCTTGCTGAGAGCGTCGCCCCATACCTCTGCTCCGTACAGTAGCACTGACCCTACAGCACTCATCAAGAGACGTCTTCTTGATGGGCTGGGTCCCCCTACGTTGGCCATAAGTCGACTCAGGGCCGATATTCCCGAAGCAGCCTTCTCAGCCGTTGCCCTGATTTGCTCAGAGAAACTCATCTTCGAGTCGATCAGTAGCCCCAGGTACTTCACCGCTGGCTTCGATTCGATCTGTATATCTCCAATACTGATCATCCTTACTCTAGGGATTCTCTTTTTTGTCAAGATGAGCACTTCGGTTTTCTCCAGTGCTAAACTGAGCCCGCGAGCAGTCATCCAGTCCCTCACTCGGCGCATTAGCATACCTAGCCTAAGTTGCGCTTGTCCAACGGTGCGTCCGGCGACCAGAGCCGCAACATCATCCGCATAGCCGACCAAGCGCGACTCATCTGGCATCTCAAGTCTCAGTAGCCCGTCGTAAGACACGTTCCACAGGTCCGGACGAAGGATAGATCCCTGGGCAACACCCGATGTAATTTCCATCCTTCGTTGGCCCTGTGTCGTGTCGTAGAGCAGGCTTCGGTCCTTTACGTAGTTCCTCAAAAGCCGCATTAGATATTCTGGAACTTGAAAAGAGTTTTCCAGCGTATCCAGAATATCCACCCATCTAGCGGAGTAGAAGGCATTCCTGATGTCGAGTGTCACCAACAGGACGATCCGTCGCTTGGTGCGACTATATGCCTCTGCCTTTTGGACCGCGTTCACCACCTCTGCAATCGCATCAATGGTAGAACGTCCTGCTCTAAAGCCGTACTGCCGAGGAGATAGGTCCCCAGCAGCACGAATCGCGTCAGTGAGTCTTCCCTTGATGAGTTTCTCTAGCACTTTCCCAGCCGTGTCTAGCATGCATAACGGGCGGTATGCAGACGGCGATTCGGGATTTCCCTTCCCCTTGCTGATCAGCACGAGCCTCGCCACCTTCGATCGTACCGGGAAAACCCCGTCCCGTAGGCAAGCGTTGAATGTGCTGAGCAGCAAGTCAGGACAATGGTGATAGACAAGCTGCGAAACCTCAGCTGGAACACCATCTGGACCTGGAGCCTTCCTCGCTTTCAGGGAGAGGACTGCCTCCTCCAGTTCCAGCTGTGTAATTCATACCGTTGAATCCCATTCAACGGTTTGTAAATCGGCAAGTCTATCGCCGCCGTTGCTGAAACCCTACAAGAAACGAAGCAAAGAATCATGTCTTTTGGATGAACTTGCTGATTCATAAACAGTTGAATAGGAGTCAACATACTCCCCCAGATGAGGAGTTCGCAACACGTCATCATATTTTTTGGTGATTAGGAGGTGAATGCCATTTACGAACTGAGTGCGAATCTCCCATGCTCGCAAGCGACTGGACTGCCCACTAAACACCGTCCCTATCAACCCGAAAACCCAGCCTGGAACCGTTTGATACATTACTTCGGGCCAGGTCTCATTTTGTTGCGCCGTGACGCGCCTTCGAGCTGGAGGATCTCTCCTCTAGTGGGAGGGGAGAGGAGAAGAGGAATTGCCAGACAAGCGATCCTCCATCCCCGACGTCCCGGGTCCAGTTAGTCCCATTTATCTTTTAGGACTGCCCGAACATAATGTGCCGTGCAACCGTTTCGAGCATCATCGCGACTATACTATCTAGGGTCAGCTCTCCCGTCTCCCTGTAGAGGTCTCGTCGCAGCCTGTCCCATTTTATGCACGTAAATAATGTGTGGCAAAACCAACAATCAGGGGACCACGACTTACCAATCCTGTGCGGGTAAGGCTGAAAACACCCATGCCCCCTCAAAAGTTGGATCAGACAGATGTCAGTCTCACCATGCCTTCGATTTCGCCACGGTCTCTAGATCCACCTTCCCTTCGTGCAATTCACCCAAGACTGCATTAACTTTTACTTTATTCGCATTTTTAATTCCTTTTTAGGGTTTTGTAAAATAATTTTAAAAAACCTTACTAAAATCGCGACCTGTCTGTCCGTCTGTCTGTCCTTCCGTCCGTGTGTCACAGCACTTTTTCTCGCAAACTAATAGCTAGAAACATCAAATTTTGTATGCAGGTGTAAAGTGGTGCTCTCTTCAAAGTTCTTCTCCTTCGATGGCGACCATCAAGAATTGGTTCAACGAGTTTGTTCGTGGCCGTACGTCGGTTTTTGATGGTCCACGCCCAGGTGCCCCAAAAACGGGAGAAAACGTTTAAAAAAAATCCACGATCTCGTGTTGGCAGACCGTCGATTGAAGATTCGCGAGATAGATGAGACTGTGGGCATCGCAGAAGGAACGGTGCATCATATTCTACACGAAGAACTGGGCATGAGAAGGCTGTTTGCTCACACCGGAAAACAAACGCAACCGTGAGACTACATCGGAGACGTGTTTGGCGCTGTTTCAGCGCAATCCGACAGAGTTCTTGCGTCGTTTCGTGACCGTCGACGAAACATGGATTCACTGGTACACACCAGAGACCAAGGAACAGTCGAAACAGTGGACTTCACCCGGCAAACGTGCTCCGAAGAAGGCGAGCGAAGACTGTTCGATCGGCCGGAAAGGTGATGGCCACCGTTTTCTGGGATTCACAAGGTGTGATCCTCATCGATTACCTCGAGAAGGGTAAAACAATCACGGGGCGCTACTATGCAGACTTATTGGGCCGATTTGACGTCGAATTGAAGAAAAAGCGGCCCCGCTTGGCGAAGAAAAAAGTGCTGTTCCACCACGACAACGCGCCGGCTCACACCTCCGCCAAATTGGTCGAATTGCGCTACGAATTGCTGCCCCATCCACCGTACTCTCCAGATTTGGCCCCCTGTGACTACTTTTTGTTTCCAAACCTGAAAAAATCACTCGCCGGGAATACATTTGGGTCGAATGAGGAGGTCATCGCCGCCACGGAGGCCTATTTTGCAGCCTTCGAGAAAATGTATTTTTTGGACGGGTTGTAAAAGTTAGAGCATCGCTGGGCCAAGTGAATCGAGCTTGAAGGAGATTATGTGGAAAGATAAATTGCCACCTTTCCAAAATTCTCGTTTTTCTTCTGTAGGCTAAGTACTTGTTAAATAACTCTCGTATCGCATTATCATATCGCTATCGTGTCGTTTTATCATACCTTTGTAGTATCGCATTACCTATCACTATTGTGTCGTTATCGTACCGTATTATCTTATCGTTATCGTATCGGTATCGTGCCGTATTATCTTATGTAGCAATTTCATTTTTATAGCATATAATATTCATATTCCATTTTCTTATCTTATAGTATATAATTATCAGTATCGCATATCTACCATATATTACAGTCTTATCCTTATCACATATAATTAGTTTATCTTTGCAATTGTATTTATACTTATCGCATATAGTTACAATATCGTTATCTTATCACCCTAACGAATCTTAATGTTGTACAATTAATTTTATCCTTATAGCTACTAATTATCATAAGCCATTATCTTAACATTCCCCTATCCTTTCATTGCAATGTATAATTATCATAGCACATTATCATATCAGTAGATTATATCATTAAATTTCCCGCCTATTTTTGAAAACTTTTATATGCATTTTTGCAGGCTTTGGCTGATGACGCTTGGCTGATGCAATTCAGCTGATAGTCGGCGAAATGGAGAGCGTCGTCGGCAATAGCTACGTGCGAAAGGGAAGTTCGTATTTGAACCCCGGAGGAGGAACACGTTCGGCATCCGCGACATTTTCACTAGATTGTCGGCCTCCGGTTCAATTCGTATTCTTAATATCCCGTTATTAAAGAACTCCTTTTTTCAGCTTGTGGAAATTTTGCTATCCTAAGTGATTTTGCTTAAATTGCAACTTTATTTTTATAAGTGCTTTGTGTAATGCTATTTGTCGGAAGTTTTAAAAATCTTGAAAAATTCGTCATGTGTAAAAATTTCGTACACACATTTTAATTGTGTCAAAAAATTCTGAATAATTACCTGGAAGCTAATTGGCACACGACATATTGCAGATTAACCGCCAAGAGGATCAAAGTGTTAACTACAAGATTGTCATTATTCGAGTAATTCAAATCCCATTTTGTATTGGAGCTAATTATTTAGTGATTCTGTGGTTAATTACACTCTTTAAAGTGTTTGAATGATTGCTCTTCTAATAACATGTGTCTGTTGGTGCGTTCCTGTGCCCTCATGTGTGTCAATATTTGTCCAACAAGAATTTTCATAAAGCACGTTCCCGCCGGTCAAGTGATTGTATAAAGTGTGTACGAATACATATATATTCACGAAATTCAATCACATCTCATGCACACACGTATCTAAATTGTCCTCAAATTTCTTCGTGGAAATACCGTTAATTAATAGTGCTTGCATTTCCATGATGAAGTGTGAAAATCGTTGGGAGTTAGTGCAGCCTAAAAAATCTAGTGAATTGTGTCTCAAGCTCAGATTGAATAGGAATCAAGCTGCCGATTTAGTGCTTACATCTACGCTTCGTCAGAAAACGACTTATCTGCCACAATATGAGAATAAAACAAAGCTCATGACGCAGTCGACAAAAAGCTATAGTGCTACGAAAAAGAAGAAGAAAAAGACAATCTCAATCGCGTTATCTAATCCTGAACTGCCTCGGTGTCAGAAATGCTCTAATATAAAGCCGCTTAAATTACGATGACAGGAAATTGAACAACCAAGGAAGGGAACCCGCGAACCCGATTCGAATACTTGATATAATTAGTGGCGGATTCACTTCACAACCTAACCAACCTATAATATACTGCTGCAATCTTAGCTGAAACCCCTTCTCTACCGGAAGGAAGGAATACATTAAGTGCTTAACAACGCATGTTTTTATTGAGCAACAGTAAACAAATGTGGAACTATTTATTCGCATGAGGAGACAAAAGTTGAATAAATAGATGCTATCAAATACAAATGGTTGTTTGGTTCCTAAATAAAAAGGATGAAATCAATTTGGCTCATGTGCAGTTTATGGGATAAAATTGATGTAATGCGAATGTTCATCAACATTATAAATTGATTTAAATTCGCTTTATGCTTGAAAAGTAAGAGAGATGTATTCAATAAAGTGCATAAATACTATTCTATCAAGTTGATTCAATGACCCACCAAACCGCAAATAGTCTCACTGAAGTTAGGTTAAACTATAGATCGCCAAGAAATACTAAATTCATTTCAATTATAATTAAGGCGCTCAGCGCTAAAGCGGACGAACCCATAATTATGGCCTTAGTGGTTTGGGCCGTTGCAGCATATAAATTGTTCGTTTTTTTTTTATTTAAAAGATACTTATCAACATAACTCGAACACGACTCCTTCTAAAGCTTTGGCCATTATATCATTTATAAATTCTAAGAATGCTTCAGCTCTGGTCGGGACCGTTTGTTGCTTAGGCCATTTTAGCGCTGAGCGCCTCTATTAAAGTCCGCGTGGTGTGGTAGTTTATGCTCTTCCCGAAAACCAAAGGTCCCTCGTCCAATCCCGCTGGTGACAACGAGATTTGTTTCGAGTGATTCTTCGGGCCGACTTTAAGGCCGTTCAGTTATGGTACGTACAGGTTTAGCACATATCACAGCTTAGTGGACAGACACACGTTGCTAATCTAACACAGTCTTTCCTTTTCAGCAAACTCGTTCTTTTTCAGAGAGAATCGACGGTAAAGGTGAGTATGCCGCCGAGGGGATAGGGTTTAGATAATCCGCGAATGGTTAATTTCGTGTTGCAGTCAATACGCGGTGCCGTAGTTTATTTCGGGAAAGCGTTGTTCTTGGTTGATGATGTTTCGTGATGTTCTTTTCCTCGGACCGAAAGAAAAAGGAAATTGAAATGAAGTAAAGTTGAATTGTTGGTAGTTGATAGACGCGTACTAAATCGGGCATTTGAATCGGTGGGTGATTCTTGTATTTTGGACTTAGTCAGTTCGCAGGTCTTCCGCGAGCAGCCTGCCAGCAGCCACCTTGGAGTAGACTAAGGGTGTCCGGACTTGTAGACCGATGAGAGGTTGGTTTAGATTGCCTTCGGAAAATCTCGAACGAACGAGGCGAGGGAAAAAATCCATTACAAATGGCGCCCAACGTGGGGCCCAAACGTCCATAAGTAGAAATATTTGCGTCTTCAGACGTTTTGGCCTTTAACGGAGGATACAAGGTACCTTGGTACTACAGTCCCACGGGCAAGCGTAGTGGAGTTGTGTGAGACACACCCTATGTCACTTCATTTGAGTTTTAGCTTATACCCTTCTCCCCAGTAAATGTATTTAATTTTATTAACATTTAACAATTTCCCTATAATTTTTATTTCCCCATCATCTCCATCCTACCCTTTTCCCTTATTATCAATTATTAAAAAAAATAGTATATAATAATAATTTTAATTTTCCCACTAACAACATTCCATTCATTAATTCCCATTAACAAAATTTCATTCGATACATTTTCCCTAACAAAACCGAATTCCTTCCTTCATACGAATTTTATTCATTAGCTCCCACTAACAAATCTTACTTTTCATACTAACAAAAATTCATTCACGTTTCCCTACTTACAAATTTCATGTTCATGCCCATCAAGAAAGATGCATAGTTGAAGTTGCTAATTCGATGAATGGGAAATCAACAGAAGGTGGCTCCGTTGATAGCGGCGTGGATTCTCGACCGGGGGTCCGCTGGGACCTTTGGTTCAAGTTCCCCGAGCGCAGGAAAGCACTCTTTTTGGGGTATCGGCAAAAGCAATTGTTTCCGTATATATATATATATATATATATATATATATATATATATATATATATATATATATATATATATATATATATATATATATATATATATATATATGTATATATATATATATATATATATATCAAAATCAAAATGGTAATTGTTGCATTAGTCGATACAAAAATGATGTGTCGGTAGCGGAATCAAAGTGTAATGAACTTCGATTACGTTACCCAGACGCGGCAGCGGTAATTGAGAATAAGAGGACTCCAGGATTGGGTTCTTGGATTTGGGGCAGTCAGTTTTGGACTTTTAAAAGTTGAGGGATTGCTTTTGGTGAGAAAGTTTTCGAGTTTTTGTGGAGTGATTCGCTGATTGGTTCGTCGAGTAGTCTTGAAGGGAAGAGAAAGTCCTTTGGAGTGTCGGGAAAAGGTTTTGATATGAATTCGGAAAAAGTCTTGACCTTGTGAAGGAAGATTGAGAGACGGCAAGACGAAAGTGGAACAGTGATATCCCGTAGTGAATCTTGATCGGGAATTGGATGGTAAGAGTTTTAATTTGGGTTTCGGGGATAACGTTTTAATGAAGTGTTCGAAGTGGACGATTTTAATTTCAAATTGGGATGCACAATTACAAATCGAAAGTGTCGTGAAGTGATTTCAGCGTCGTTAATAAACAAATAAACGAAACCTGTTCATGAAAAAAATTGAATTGAATTGAATACCAAGACGTATATGATAGTTTAAAGTGAAGAGAGATAAATGTACAGTGCCTGAAAATAAAATTGGAATAAATTAAAAGTTGGTTCAATAGTCTAATATTTAGTCAAACCAGTGTCGGAGTTCCGAAAGTGAGGAAAAAAAAACAAACAAAAAAAAACCCAAAAACAAAGAAGATTAGTGGCAGTTCGTGCAGGCGTTCATCGGAAATTGTAATTAATTATAACTTACGTATCTACCCCCTCCCCTTTTTAGGGTTTTGTAAAATAATTTTACAAAACCCTACTAAAATCGCGACCTGTCTGTCCGTCCGTCCATGTGTCACAGTACTTTTTCTCGCAAACTACTTAAGCTAGAAACATCAAATTTTGTATGCATGTGTAAAGTGGTGCTCTCTTCAAAGTTCAACTACAAAAAAATTTATAAGGTATTTAAGGGGGGTCTCCCCATATAGGGGAGTGGCCCCCTTAAAAGAAAATTTCATCAAAGATAGCCGTCTTGACGAGAACTTTTCAAAACAGGTCTTAATTTGATACTTTTTGCTTCGTGGGACGCGCAGGGAGGGGTAGTCCTACTAAGGATTCTTAAACTTTGTAAGTTTGATGAACATCGAATGATATACACAGAAGTTATAGCCGTTTGAAATTTCTCCAATTACAACAACAATAACACATGATTTTGGTATTTTATGGACTTTCCATCGAATCAGTCACTGCAGTTTTGATTTGATCTTATTGAAATTTTCCAATAAGGTCCATAACATTAATATTTTTGAGAATTCATGATGTGAGTGATTTTTGTCGGTTTGCAACAAAATGGCGACCGTTGAAAGTAGAAAAACAATGGATTTTCTTCTAAACGTGCACATCTCTTTGACATATTTCTTGACGTTATTCATTGCTAGTGACTGCATTTCTGAAAAGTTGGGTACAAAACCCTTCTGACATGAGCGAAGGTCTGTTTACCCAACTTGTTTCAGTTGCAGAGCGCTCGGAAGCATTAAAAGGGTGAGTAAATTCTTCATTCTTTTTGTTCCTTTCACTTTGATTTTATTTGAAGTTAATTTTTGTTATATGAAATTTTATGTTTTTCGCTTGATTGATTAATTATTTGAGTAAACATATTTAGATCGATTTTAAGTAGAAAAGGGGGTCGATTTATCCGCTGAATTTGTTTGACTCTTATACTGTGCTAATTTTTCCTCATAGTTGAGTTGGTGGAATTTGACGTTTAAACTGAATAGAGTAATAAAAATGTTCCAATTAATAATAATTTTTCATTTCTCAGAATGACCTCCCCCTTTCCCGTCCTTTTCCCTTTATGTTAGTTATTATATGTAGGGTGGCTCAGCACGAGCAGAGGGTGGCCCGGGAATCCCGCGATACGTCTGAGCGCTTGCCGGCCTCAGTATGCCACCTCGGGTTACTCACGCCTCTGCTGAAACATAATGTCTGCAACTGCGGTGACTTCCGCGGTTGCAACAGATGGCTCCTAAGCGGTTTTCTAATAGTTTTGATTGATTTTGTTAGTTTTACATTATGGTTTCAATTTGTTAGATTTGTTGGGTTGAGTACCTGGAGTGCCTGACTTGAATAGTGGTTTGTGCATTCCCGGGAAGTATTTTTTTTTTCTCTTTTCTTTGTGATGATTTTAGTTATTGTCTTCGATTTGATATTTTGGTTATGTTTCAAATGATGAATTTATATTTTATTCATGATCTCCTGGACAGTTTTGAGTTTTGATATAATTTACAAATTTTTGATCACGGGGTTCGCCGCAGTCGCAGTGGTTCTGCGAGATTCTGCCCTCCAAGAACTGGAATCAATTCAAAGTATTACCAAAACTTTAGAAGAAATAAATATCAAACGGATCCAATTCATAGACAAGTTTCGTGAAAAAACGGAAGAATTTAAGAACGAGATAAATCAGTTCCGCGGAACCTCGCAAAACCCAACAGGCCGTTTTGACCACGTATCGCAATCAGTTGATCGATTAATCACTTCACAAGATTGGAAAATTTCTCTAGAATCAGGAAATACCTCCTTTTTTGCTACTCAATCCATGGTAGACGAGAGTTCGAACGAAATGGCCGACTACATGAAAGTGGCCAAACTAATGGGACAGATGATCCCATTGTTCTCTGGCGCCCCGAGTCCCACCATCGTGTACGAGTTGCAGACCTTTTTAGGATGCAGTAGGCAGGTTTGGCAATGCTTAAACAAACTAGAGCAAGCTGCATTCATGCAAATTTTCCCTACCTGGCTACGAGGTGAAGCTTATCAATTAATTTCTTCAAGTTGCCCGACAACACTTGAAGCAGCAGAGGAGCTCCTGAACAGGTTATACCTACCACGGGAAACTTATCAGGAGTTAGTTATTGGGTTGGCTACGGCCAAGCAGTCTCCTATAGAGACTCTTACTGCTTACACATCCCGGCTGCGGCAACTGCTAAAGCGTTGTCAGGAAGCGGCAGGGCTCAAATACGGAAAGGAAGCAGCCAACGTATTAAATCAACAATTGGAGGACTTTGCTATAACATCCCTCAAGGGTGGAGTTACGAATCCATACTTACGCCAGTACCTGCTGCCACTGGAGAAGATAACGTTTGAGGACCTCATACCCAAAGCCTTGGATATGGAAAAGATGCAACAAGGAGCTCACCATGTTCAGTGGATTCATGAGCAACCCAGTTTTAGCTATCCAACCAGCCAAACCACCATGGCACTTAATCCCCTTATACCATCCTTTCAACCGCAGGCCGAAAAGGTAATAACTAGTCCAGACCATTCAGAGGTGCGTAAAAAGCCATCTAAGTTCACGTGTAACTTTTGCCATAAACCTGGACATACGTATTCCGAATGCCTAAAGCGGAAGAACTCTCCTTTCTGCCCCACTTGTAAGAAGTATGGACATCATCTAAGAGACTGCAATGCAACCGCTGCCACACCGAAACAAGATAATGGTCCACAAGTGTATCATATGTCGGTAATTTGTGATTTCTGTGGCCGGCAAGGTCATCAAGTGGGAGACTGTTACCAAAAATTGAAATGGCAGAGTTCTAAAGCGGGAAACGAGAAAAAGTCGAGCCGAAAATCCCCGACTCGACTCTAATTAGAATTGAACTGGGCACCGCTCGTGGTGGATCCAAACTGTTTTCCGCGTCGCTACCCATAGATATAGGCATAGAAATTAGGACTAGGCTCACAATTGACACAGGCGCAGAGGTTAGCTTAATAAAAAAATCTGCCATAAAAGCAGGAAATATTAACTTTCGTCAGAAAATAACACTGCAATGTCCGTTTGGTCGAGGAGAAACATTAGGTACTATTTTAGGAAGATTTGATTTTCCCACTCCCCTTTTCTGCAATTTTCATGTAGTGGATGAGATACCTGGGGTAGCCGATGATGGGTTATTGGGAAACGACTTTTTAGCTAAACACTGTAACGTGGAAGGTCCTGGACAAACTCTTCGATTTCCTCGCACGGAAATCAACCCTGAGGAGTTTTCATTCCCATTATCCCTGCCAGGGGATGGGACACAGGAGCAGCGGAGTTGCCAAGTGGTGTCGAAGAGCGCGGATCCAGACCCTAGTGAGGGGCAGGCACGCGTGACACCTGAAGTACCCGCAGATTCACGACAAAACCCAAGGGACGTAATACCCACTAGGGACATGGAGGATGGCAGACACAGGGTTACTTTAGAGAAGGCCGTCACATTACACCCCCGTACCCAACAAATAGTGGAAGTCCCATTAAAATTACCCCATGAGATGCTTTGTCAATCGCAAGAGGTTTGTGATGGAGTTTTCCTAGCTAACTCCTTGCTGAGCCCTTGCAGGGTATTCATTGGCATGCTCAACGCTAACAGTATCCCCATCACAATAACCCATGTTGATCTGACACTCGAAGCAGTCACAAAATACCATGTTCAGGAGTTAACTGAAGAGAAAGGGTCAACAGGCCCTACTGTAGCTCCTATTGTAAAACCGCGAATTCGAATGGAACGAGTAGGGGTTGTGTCCAGGTCGGTGGAACCAGGTTTCAAATTCAATTCCCGGCATTCTCCGATCAATTCTACAAGGCATGCTGATACTGAAAGAAACTCACAACTTGAAAAAGAACTGATATTATATGAACACCTGAATCCCGAGGAAAAGGGAGCTATAACGCAGCTTTGTCAAGAATTCAACGACATATTTTTCTTATCAGGCGACAAACTCACACATACGAATGCTATTCAGCATGAAATACCTTTGGTGGCCAATCAAGCACCTATCAACCAGAAAATGTATAGGCTGGCTCAGCCCCAAAAGGAAATAATTAACGAGCAGTTAAAAGAGATGTTGGACAATGATATTGTCCAGCCTAGTAAAAGCCCTTGGAACTCTCCTCTTTTGGTAGTGCCAAAAAAGGCTGGAGTTGATGGTAAGAAGAAATGTCGCGTAGTTGTCGACTTTAGGCGGTTGAATGATAAAACCATAGGGGATGCATTCCCTCTGCCTCGTATTGAAGACATCCTGGACCAACTTGGACATTCACGCTATTTCAGCACACTTGATTTAGCTAGTGGCTACCATCAAGTCCTTGTTCAGCCCAGGGACCGGTCCAAGACAGCGTTCAGCACGAGCTAAGGGCATTATGAATTCAAGCGTATGCCATTTGGGCTGAAGGGAGCGCCAGCTACTTTTCAGAGGTTAATGAATCACATCTTGACTGGCCTCCAGGGTATTGATTGTTTCGTGTGTTTGGACGACGTAGTAGTATACGGAAAAAACCTACACGAACATATTTGCAGACTCAGGAGACTTTTTTATCGCCTCAGGGAAAACAATTTAAAGTTGCAGCCAGAGAAATGTCAATTCCTACGTCCCGAAGTCGTCTATTTGGGTCATATCTGTTCTCAAACTGGTGCCCGGCCAGATCCTAGCAAGACTAGCTGCGTTCGAGATTTTCCAGTACCCACCACTGTAAAACGGTTGCAGTCTTTCCTGGGTTTGGTCAACTACTACCGCAAATTCATTCCTAACTTTTCGAAAATAGCTAAACCCCTTACAAACTTGCTTAGAAAGGATGTAAAATATACCTGGACGGAAAAGTGTAATGAAGCATTCCAGCTTCTTAAAGCCGCTTTGGTTCAACCACCATTGCTAGCCTACCCCGATTTTAGTCAGCCTTTCAACCTAACCACAGATGCAAGTAAAGAAGCACTGGGTGCGGTATTATCCCAGGGGGAGATAGGTAAGGATAAACCAATAGCCTATGCCAGCCGTACCCTAAATAAGGCAGAGCAGAATTATTCTACCATCGAGAGGGAACTACTAGCAATAGTATGGGCAGCACGCAACTTCCGCTGTTACCTTATAGGTCGGCAGTTCACGGTGTTCACAGACCATAAACCTCTAAAAGGGGTCTTCAATGTAAAAGACCCTACTACACGTTTGGTTAGATTTCATCACAAGCTATCAGAGTTTGATTACCGGATAGAATACAAACCTGGTAAGTATAACACGAACGCTGACGCTCTCAGTAGGATTCCTGCGGAGACAGTGGAAGATACGGAACAGGTGCGCCAGTGTAATGTCACCACCCGGTCCAGGAAAAAGGATTCAGAAGTTCAGAAAGAAGAAAACCAGCTACCTCCAGCTGATCTCTCTCTCACAGACAACCCACCCGGTGGCTCACCCAGAACGGGTTAGTATCGAGATAGATGAGTTGCCAGTAGAGTAAGCCTGTCCTCTTGGTATACAGTCGGAAACTACAGGATCAGATAACATTACTCTATTACATACTCCCGAGCAAGTTAAGGCTGTATTACACGAGTATCATGATTCCGCTTTCGGTGGTCATCAGGGAGTTTCAAAAACATATAAAAAACTCAAGAAGCATTTTAGATGGAATCATATGTTGCAAGACATCAAGTCTTATATAAAAAAATGCAAGAAGTGTCAAGTGATGAAGAGCAGTCTTCAGCACCGTATGCCCATGGTCATTACAGACATAGCTGATAAACCTTTCGACAAAATATACCTGGACATCGTAGGCCCTTTAATCGAAACCTCTTTAGGCAATAAGTATATTCTCACTTTCCAGGATAATCTAACAAAATTTGTTGATTGGTATGCGATGCCCAACGCGGAAGCGGAAACTGTAGCCCAGATTTTCTTTGAGGAAATTATTACAAGGTATAGAATACCGAAACAGGTAGTTACGGACCAGGGTACAAATTTCACCAGCGATTTATTCAAACAAGTTTGTAAATTACTCCATGTCAGGAAACTGCAGACCACTGCGTACCATCCACAATCCAACGGAGCTCTGGAAAGGGCCCATCGTCCTCTAGTAGAGTACTTACGTACAGCTGTGGATGAAAATCCAAACACTTGGGACCACTTTTTAAGGACTGCCGCGTTTGTGTATAATAATAGTGTACACGACAGTACCACACCTATGGATTGTTTATTTGGTTTCACGGCAGATATACCATCTAACTTCAAAAAAGATCCTGAACCTTTATATAACCATGAGAATTATTACTATAGCCTCAGATATAAACTACAAAAAATGCATTCGATAGCCCGACAGAACTTATTCTCGGGTAAAATAAAATCTAAAGAGCAGTATGACAAAAAGATGAGGCCAGTATCTTTCCATTTGGGGGATAAGGTACTCTTGAGGAATGAAAATAGAAAGCACAAGTTAGTACAGGTATGGTTAGGCCCTTACATAGTGAAAAAAATAACGTCACCGGTCAACACCACGATTGCGATAGGCAAAAAGTTGGTCAACGTTCACAACAATAGATTAAAACTTTATCATGAATAAACAATTTTGTATATTTATTTTCATTTTTTTGTTTTTACGATTTTGATCATTTAGAAATGGCGCAACGTTCGATAACCACACTTTTAATCCTCGCCGCAGTTATTGCCCGAATCGAAGCGGTACCATTCACTATTACACCAGTTTGCAATTCGGGAGTTTTATTTGAAGACGTAGGTGAACTCCTTTGTTATTATAGCTCTTGGAGCATTGTAATCGAACTAAACCTTGGAGAAATTCGGACGCAAATAGACCTTGCGGAGCGAGCAGAGCACTTGGTGCAACTACTTCGTTCTTTTAACAACACAGAATGCAAGGATCAGGACCGGCATATGCATGTGTTAGTAGAAAACCTAAAACTCCGCTCCGAAACTCTTCAGGAATCCTTGGTGCCGCGAAGATCAAAAAGATCCTTATTCGACGGTTTGGGACGAACCATGCATTTTTTGTTTGGGACTATGGACAACGAAAATCAGCAGGAGCTATATAGTAGGCTTGGGCAGGTGGAAAAAAACGAAGAGCAGCTAGTGAACTTGGAGAAGCAGAGAATAAGCGTTGTAAAGACTTCTTTGGAGGAACTTCACAAACTAATGGTTATACACGTTATAGATAGGCAGCGCCAATTAGCAATGCAGATTCGCGATATTGAAAATGCAACTAATGCTTTGTTAGTAAGTGAACGGAAAAATCAAATCATTACCACCCTGCTTGCACAAATATTGGAAATCGAAGCAAGGCAGCGAACGTTAGTAGATATCGTAGTAGCAACCAATAACAATAGAATACATCCTCTTCTTATATCTACCAGAAAACTTCGGGAAGTTTACGTTAAAACCGGCAATAATTGTCCGGAGTTTTGTGAGCAAGTATTAACTCAGTCCGCAAGTTTACATTATTATCGGTTAAAGGATAAACTCATAGTAGTCATAGGACTTCCACTATTTCAATTGCCAAGGATGCGGTTGCAGCAAATACATATTTTTCCTGTTAGCACTAATAAAACATACACGCTAGTGCCCGAGATTGGTTACACTCACATAGCAAGCCATATACCATCACAACAATTCCTATTATTAACGTCTATAAACGCGCAGAGTTTTAAAAAGATTAGTCACCCTGAGCCGGGAGACCTATACGTTATGCCCCTTACTGTCCCAATAATCCGTTCCCCACCCGCACAAAATGAAATTATTTCGTTGCTGCATAATCCCTATCAGGAAAAAGTTAATTTTCCTCTTCGAATAGATGTATCTCCTCGCAATGTGCTAATCAAATTGAATAAACCTAATAGTTGGCTATATTTTTTCCCAACCATCACACCCGTTCATGTGCAGTGTGACAACAATATCACAACTCATACTCTTAGTGGACAAGGGATCCTGACTGTTATTCAGCCCTGCAATATGCAATTCAACGAGCTACTTATACCGCATCAGGTGGAAAGTACGCATGATTTTAAAATCCAACATCCACCTTTCTTCCCCGAGTTTGATAACGAGCTATTTAACCTCAATCTTTCAACCCTTTCAGTGAGTCATCCTAATAATTCCCTACAATTAGTACCACCTAAAGATGGAAGTAAGATATTTCAAAGTGGGACGCATTCCCTGACTGAAATATACTCTAAATTGGACCAAATAAAATTCAAGGAAATTAGTAGAAAGTATATGCAGGTAACCCAACTATCTACGTCAATTGTAGCACTTTTTATACTTGCGGTAGTAGCATATTTAATTGTTCGCTTTGTGTTGTTTCGCTGTCAAAGGTCATCCAAAGCGCCCAAACATTCAGGAAACAGCAACACAAGTCAGCCATCAAGTTCTAATATTACCCTCAATCTTCGTGAGGAGCGGATGACAACAAAAGAGATTCCAGCACAAACTGTTTTAGAAAAAATCACGGTAGCCCCAACATATTCCTCAGCCCGATCCTTTCAATTAGTCTAACAAAGAAAAAAAAAATATATTAACTAAAAAATACTAATTTTTCCCATTTAAAAATTCTCCGCCAGGATCATATTACCTATGCAATGAAGTGCGGATAAAATGGCGCTATGCCAAACCCTTTGCATGTTAATTACCATGCCAATCCGATTCCCCACCCAAAATACTAATAAATAATTTAAACATCAATGATGAATGATGTCGTAACCAGAAGCTTACCATGAAAGCTTCTCGTTATGGGAAACGTAAAAGATAAATTGATTTAAAAATAGAGATTCAAAAGAATGTAATGTTGTTAATCCAAAAATATTAGGTAAATACAATTGCAAGAGGAATATAGTAAGGAAATTTTATGAAAGAAGTATATACTATTATAAATATAAATAATTGAAGAAGAAGAAGATCTTTATGAAATAAAAGTTAGAAGACAAAATGATGCAAATCAGAAAATATTAAGAAACAAAATGCAAAAAAAAATTATTTAAAGTGCATGCTAATTACTAATTAATTATTTCTCGCATAGAAGAAACAACATAAGTTTAAGTATGTACGTAAATTTGATTGAGTAAAGGGCAATTATTAATTAAACGAAGCAAAGTACATAATATCAGAAATATTGGAAACTGAGAAATAAATATAATGCTGTTTAATTACTCATAAACAGGTAAATACGATTGTAAAGAAAAATAATGTAAAGAGAAAATAAAACGAAGATTTATAAATAATAAATGCATGCTAATTACTGTACGTCAATATTTATATTTATTAAATAGAAAAAATATGTACGTAAAGTTTGATTAAGTAAAAGATATTTAAAATTAAGGCGAGACAATGTACTATCAGAAAGATTGGAAACTGAGTTGTAAATATAAGGCTATTCAATTACCCATAAATAAGTAAATGTATGCAAAGATGTAAAAAAATGTGTAAAGGAAATTTATTAAAAAAAAAAAAATACATACTAGTTACTGTAGTTCAATATATCTTTATTTATTACGTGTGTAAAATGTATTGTACATAAGGAATGAAATATAAAAAAATATTCGAAAATAAAAAGTAAATATATATCTGGCCGGTTATCCACATTTATAAGAAAAATGTTGTCTAGGAAAAGAAGAAAATTGTAACTGAATATAAAAGATAAAAAAAATAAGCATCAAATACAATCAAAATCAGATGGAACAAAGTAGTTTAAGTAAAATAAGGAACTTTATCAACAAAGCAATAGACCACTATAAAATTAAATTGAAAATGTATACATATGAAAGAACTTTGAACATAAGAATACTTAATTTTGAATACTATAATGTAATTAAAAGAAATAAGATTAATAAATTAAAACAAAAAAAAAGGGTAATTTAAATCAAAAGTACAAGGAGAACTTGTACAGAGTCGATAAGCGATATATTTAAAAGAAAACAAGAATTTAACGTTTATCAAGCAACATAATAGGCAAGGAAAATGTAATTTGAATTTAACTACTAGAAGAGAAACATTTCTGGACCCTATCACGACTAGGCTCTCCAAGCCATTCGTGCTCAATCTTTTTCGGCAGGATAGTAATGTTATAGGTCACATGCGATATACTTATTGCATGCTATTTCTCTAGTTGCATGCTACTTTACTTATCATGACTCCCTCTCTTTGATAAAGTCACGAGTTGCCTGATATTTCGCTTATCACAATTAATTACACATGCATGAAAGAGGTGTGTCTAACTTGCACTTGCATTGAAACACAAAACCTCGACTCGCGTGTACACACAAAATCTTCGGCATGTTTAATGTACCGAGCCGAGTCTCAAAAGAGAAACTTACTGTTAAAAGCGAAAAGTGGGCGTGGCAAAGACGGGAGCTTTCGCGTTATAGCTGTAGCAGCTACGGAGGAAGAGATTGTCGGGGTTCTGAAATGTTTGAATGAACTAAATTGAAACCATTATTTTGCTTGATAATCAATAAATCAATTAAAAGTAGGCTATCTTCGAGTATAAAAGAACCTGGTGGTTCCAACAATGGTGTCTTAATCGTTGAGTAGCTTGTTCAAGGCGTATGCCCGAACAATACCACTTCCAAGGCTTCCGCCAGGAATAGCGAAAAGCGATCAAGGCCTCGTCGTGCTGAACATACAAAGGAAAGCCAAGCAGCGGACAAGCGAACACCAACAACTTCGAAGTCCCAGACACGCAGAGGCAAGCAGCGGACAAGCGAACACCAACAACTTCGAAGTCCCAGACACGCAGAGGCAAGCAGCGGACAAGCGAACACCAACAACTTCGAAGTCCCGGACACGCAGAGGGAATTACTTGTTATGCTGGCGGACCGTCCAGCATTGGAGCAGGCTATTGAAGCATCGCCCACGGCAGGCCCGCGACCATTGACGATCGAGGAATACCGCGCTCGAACAGCGAAGCTTTGCAGCCCACCACCTGAGCCAAAACCCGAGAAGCGACAACGAGGCGGCCGAATAGTTGCATACCGGCGCCAAGCAAGCGACCTGCGAAGGCTGGCACGAGTTGCGGTCACTTCGGCTGAGCGAGAAAGTTTTAGGCGGCAGTATCGGCAACTGGAGGCCGAGTTCAAGAGCCAGCAGCGGCTTAAAGAATTAGCGAGAAACACGTCTTCGCCTGAATCGCCAACATGCCCAGAATAATTTGTACAAATAATTGAAATTAAATAAATGTGCATTAAAAGAAGGAAGATTAGTTTATACTGGAGGAAGGTGTTCGTTTGGTAGTAGGTACAGTGCTTTGCTTCCTTTACAGGTATCAACGCTATACATAGGGTGTACCGTTGCGGTTATATTTACTCCAGGCAGTTGAGGTTGCAAAGTTCGTTGCAAGATACTTAACAGAACTTTTTACGACTATGGCAGGTAACAATTTGCCATCCCAGTGGATAGTCGAAATTTCAGAAATATTGTTTTGGAAATCCGTTTTTATTCCCTCGGCTCTTATCTTTCGAGTCTGCGTTCGAATTCGTTGAATTGAAGATTTATTTACGGGATAGTCATCAACGTTTAGACTCAATGCTTCTATTTCAGTTTGAAGGATGTAAACCGAATCTCTTGCTTAATTGACACCTATCTATGTCGCAACTAAGTTGGGTGAAATAAAGTCCTTTCGGCTCCTTTTAACAGTAGTTACTTGAAACTGCAGAGTCGATGCCGTCGGTGTCGGTGCGGGTTCAGTGGGAAAAACTTAATTTAAACTGTCAGTAGAACCACCAGATAAACAACGCTCTCGGCTCTTCCATCATGTTTCTGGTTTTAGCTTTGGAATTTGTGCGGCTCTTGTCCGAGCCATTATGAAGTCCGTAGTGTTTCATAATGGTCTCGTAGTCGGCCTTTATGGTGACCATTTTTTCTCTCTTTTTTTGTGGTAGGGAGGTGAATGCCATTTACGCACAGAGTGTGGGACTCCCATGCGCGACTGCACTACCCACTAAACACCTCCCCTGTCAACCTGAGAACCCAGCCTAGAACCGTTTGACACATTACTTCGGGCCAGGTCTCGTTTTGTTACGCCGTGGAGCGCCTTCAAGCTGGGGAATCCCTTTCCTAGCGGGAGGGGAGAGGGGAAGAGGAATTGCCAGAAGAGCGATCCCCCAGCCCCAGCGCCCCCGGCTGCTGTGAGTCCCTATTATATTTTAGGACTGCCCGAACATAATGTGCCAGCTGGTTCCATTTGTCAAACGATTCGAGCATCACCGCAACTATATTATCCGGGGCGAGCTCTACCGTCTCCCTGTAGAGTTCCCTTCGCAGCCTGTCCCATTTTGTACACGCAAAAAATGTGTGACAGGCATTGTCCTCCTCTCCTGGGCAAAACCGACAATCGGGAGACCGTGACTTACCGATCTTGTGCAGGTAAGACTGAAAACACCCGTGCCCGCTCAAAAGCTGGGTCGGATAGAAGTCAGTCTCACCATGCCTTCGATTTAGCCACGGTCTCACATCCGGGATGAGGCGCGCAGTCCACCTTCCCTTCATGCAATTGTCCCAAGACTGCTGCCAATCGTTGAGCGAGCGCTGTCCACCTCCCTCGCATCCTCGTTTCGGCGCAGGTAAATAGCGCGGCAGGTATTCGTTTGGGAGAAATGAAGGCCGGTGGCCAGTGGGGAAACTGAAGAAACGCTGGTCTGACTCGGTCGACGAAGACATTTCATCGCTGCTCGGATTTCGGAATTGGAAGACGTGGTCAACGGACCGAGACAGTTGGAGGCGCTGTTTGCAGGAAGCGAAGGCCCGAAAGGAGCTGTAGTGCTAAGAAGAAGAAATAGCGCGGCGCTCTCTAGCAAGGAGGGCGACAGGTATCACGCCTGCAATAACTCTCACCGCCGAGTCAGTGACTGTTGGATACGAAGATGCAATTCTCAGTGCTCCTCTTGTCTGTACCTGTGCCAAACGTTTTCGGTATACCTCCTTGCTGAGAGCGTCGCCCTATACCTCTGCTACGTACAGTAGTACTTGATGGGCTGAGTCCCCCTACGTTGGCCATAAGTCGACTCAGAGCCGATATTCCCGAAGAAGCCTTCTCAGTCGTTGCCCTGATTTGCTCAGAGTCGATCAGTCGCCCCAGCATTCGATTTGTAAGTCGCCACTACTGATCATCCTTACTCTAGGGATTCTCTGTTTTGTCAAGATGACTACTTCGGTTTTCTCCAGTGCTAAACTGAGCCCGCGAGCAGTCATCCAGTCCCTCACTCGGCGCATTAGTATACCTAGCCTAAGTTGCGCTTGTCCAACGGTGCGTCCGGCGACCAGAGCCGCAACATCATCCGCATAGCCGACCAAGCGCGACTCATCTGGTATCTCAAGTCTCAGTAGTCCAAGACACGTTCCACAGGTCCGGACCAAGGATAGATCCCTGGGCAACACCCGATGTAATTTCCATCCTTCGTTGGCCCTGTGTCGTGTCGTAGAGCAGGCTTCGGTTCTTTAGGTGGTTCCTCAAAAGCCGCATTAGATATTCTGGAACTTGAAAAGAGTTATCCACCCATCTAGCGGAGTTGAAGGCATTCCTGACGTCGAGTATCACCAACAGGACGTTCCGTCGCTTGGTGCGACTATATGCCTCTGCCCTTTGGACCGCGTTCACCACCTCTGCAATCGCA
Source organism: Odontomyia ornata (assembly GCA_963969285.1). Lineage (NCBI taxonomy): Eukaryota > Metazoa > Arthropoda > Insecta > Diptera > Stratiomyidae > Odontomyia > Odontomyia ornata. The sequence continues at coordinate 235,775,472 of OZ017740.1, read as the reverse complement.
TGAATGGTAGAACGTCCTGCTCTAAAGCCGTACTTCCGAAGAGATAGGTCCCCAGCAGCACGAATCGCGTCAGTGACTATTCCCTTGATGAGTTTCTCTAGCACTTTCCCAGCCGTGTCTAGCATGCATAACGGGCGGTATGCAGATGGCGATTCGGGATTTCCCTTCCCCTTGCTGATCAGCACGAGCCTCGCCACCTTCCATCGTACCGGGAAAACCCCGTCCCGTAGGCAAGCGTTGAGCCGCAATACCTCAGCTGGAACACCATCTGGACCTGGAGCCTTCCTCGCTTTCAATGAGAGGACTGCCTCCTCCAGTTCCAGCTGTGTGAAGAGTGGGCATTCTACTGCTGTTTCACCATGGACAGCGTCAACACGGACGGGATGGGCGGGGAAGAGTCCCCGCACTATCGCGTCCATCTTTTCCGCGTCATGTATACAAGGCTTCCGTAGGGCACCGAGTTTCCCCATGACCAGCTTGTAGCCAAGGCCCCACGGATCCTTGTACACATTGCCCACTAGATCTTGCCAGCAGCGAGCCTTGCTACTGTTGATCAGTTTGCGAAGGCATTTCCTGGCCGACTTATATGCTGCCACCTGGTTGCATGCCTCGTCACGGTTCCGCGCCCGTTGAGCCTCACGTCGAAGCTTGTGACACTCCCTCCGCTTTTCAGCGATTTCAGTTGACCACCAGTACACTGGGGGCTTGCCGTGCCGGGGTCTTCGACGGGGCATAGAAGCGCAGCAATTAGTCGTAATGATACTCATAGTAGAGTTCACCACGTCTTGAGCTGCCAGCTCTTCCATCCCCTCCGAAGCTCTCTGCAGCGGCTCACCTGCTGTGAGCACCTCGACGAACCTCTCGACGTCCATCCTTCCGATGTTCCATCCAGTTGTAGAATCCAGTTGTAGAAAGCCGAGAGCACGGACGTCGGGAGGCAGCATCACTTATCTCAAGCAGAATGCACTGATGATCACTGGCTGAGTAGCCCTCTAATACTTTCCATTTGTGTATCCTCCGTACTAAGGACTCCGAGGCGAATGTCACGTCCGGTATGGTTCCCTCAGAGCCAATACGGCGGAAAGTCGGCGTATTTCCGGAGTTTAGTACGACGAGCGCCATCCTGGCCGCCATTTCCAGGATTCGTTTTCCTCGCGGATCCGTCTGAGGCATGCCCCATTCGATTACTTTAGCGTTGAAGTCGCCCCCAACGAGCACTTTGCCCTCTGCGTTCGAGACAGCGCCCTCCAAAGCATTAAGCTTGGCTTGGAAAGATGATATAGATTCGTTAGGCGTTAGGTACACACTAAAGAAGGTGGTCCCTGAGCACCGAACCCGCACGAAACCATCGCCCCGTCCACAACTCTCCGCTTGAAAGTCACTGTTCCGAACCCAGATGGCGGCAGTACCAGTTTCATCAGAATACCATAATGCAAGAAGTCGGCTTTCATGCCCCTCGCAAACTGCTCAAGCAGATTTTGGGCGGTTGAACTGCGGTGTAGGCTTAGCTGCAGGATGCGGGTCATCGAATCTCTGATTTTGCCTTGGCTAGGGCTTCCTAGAACACCCGGCATTTTCCTGAGCCCAAGACGTGTCCAAAATCAGGTCTTGGATCAGCATCCTTGCAGAGAATACAGTGTGCCTCCTTCGTACACTCTTTTCCTTTATGACCCATTTCACCGCATTTGTAACATAGGGAACTCCTATGGGGTCCTTTGCATACTTGTGTGGTGTGACCATAACCAAGGCATTTGAAACTTTGGAGAGGCGTTGCTCTTCGCCGTATCCTACAGACAACCCACCGAATTCGTACTTTTCCCTTGTTCAGGAATTGTTCGGCGTCCATTTCGGTCAAGTCAACTATGGCCATGCGTTGTCCCTTGTTGTTTTCTGGTGTCAGTCTCGCTATGATCCTTCCCACGCTAGGGGACTCCCTTTTGATGGCCTCTTCTACCTCGGCCAGATCCGTGACGCAGTCAAAGTCTCTTATTTCGATCGTTGCCATCGGCTCGAGCGGGGCTATAGTTGCGCTTTTGCCGAGGACTTTCTTTACTGCGTCGCAGAATGCTTCTTTATTGCCGGCCTCTGCTCCGAATTCGACCAGTATGTGGCCCGACCGCGTTAGTCGTACTACTTCAATGGTAGTATTGGTGTCTTCGGGCCTTACGTTTCCCCTGATGTCCCGCAGTACCTCCGCGTAGGACGGCCATCTTGGGGCTTTACAAGCAGTGCCTGCTGCCGGGGTCTTCGTCGGGGCTTCTGCCTCTCCTGTTTTGCATCAGGTCCTTTTTCTGATTGGGCGTCCGTGCGACATTTACTCTCTGGCTTTTTTGTGAAGGAGTTTCTTTGCGGCTTTCTTCGTTCCTTTTGTAAGCACTGTCTGGAACCCGTGAGCTATCTGCATGTGGCCTCTAGATTTCGCCCCCAGCGCCTCTTTAGCCTTCTGCTCGTCTTCGGCCCTTAACCAGCTCCTCCGATAGTGCCCTATGCGATCTAGGAGCTCCTCTAGTTCAAGGAGCCCAACCTTTACTGCTTTGCTGATTTTTGGGGAGTCGCTTGCAGAATGTATTCTTTTCAGAACATCTCCCGCTTTTCGGAGTAGCCTTTCTTCTTCGTATCGCTGGGCGGCAATTGTACCTTCGAACCATCCTTGGGAGAGGTTATCGCGTTCCTTTTCCGAATGCAGTACTTGCGCCACGTTTTCGACGTTGGCGGTGCAATCACGCAGTGTCTGGTCGCTCGTTGCTTTTCGTGCCGTAATCTCCTCGTTGGGCTCAGGATGTTTCTTTGCTATGTCGGGATTTGCGACCCTTGCACCGGTCGCTTCGGTAACGATCGCAGCAGTGACAATCGAATTTTCGGTGCTCTTTATATTATCTTGCGTCGCTCGAACACCTGAAGCGTCCTGCAGAGTTTTCCGCATTTCCTTAATAGGCCGCTCTGGCGTTCGCATCATTTTTTTGCTGCGCCTGAACGCCGCAGGAATCTCAGTCTGAACCAGACTGTCTGCTATTCTCCGTTTTTCGTCTGCCTTCACTGTCATTGTGTTATTCTTCGTTTTTGTCGTGGTTAGTACCGCTTTCGATGTACTGTTAACATCGTGGCTGCAACCGCTGGTTGCGTCGTCGTTGCTATTATTTTTTGTTTCTGTTTTTGAATGTTTTTGGTCTTTTGATTTTGTTTGCTCCAGTTTTATTGGGCCCCCCCTCGGGGCTGCTATCTCCGTTCGTGTGTGTAGTCGCCTTTTTGGTCCCATGGTTATCTTTGCAGAGCAGGGAGGCCATGAGAGGGTTGGCACAAGCCCTTATGGGGACAAGTGCCCAGAGCAAGACCAGCGCTAATCGGGAGTCCGTCTCAACCGAACCTACACCACCAACCCAATGGCTGCTTCGGGAATATCGGCCCTGAGTCGACTTATGGCCAACGTAGGGGACCCAGCCCATCAAGAAGACGCCTCTTGATGAGTGCTGTAGGGTCAGTGCTACTGTACGGAGTAGAGGTATGGGGCGACGCTCTCAGCAAGGAGGTATACCGAGAACGATTGGCACAGGTACAGATAAGAGGAGCACTGAGAATTGCATCTTCGTATCCAACAGTCTCCGACTCGGCGGTGAGAGTGATTGCAGGCGTGATACCTGTCGCCCTCCTTGCTAGAGAGCGCCGCGCTATTTACCTGCGCCGAAACGAGGATGCGAGGGAGATGGTTGTCCGCGAGGAGAGACAACGCTCGCTCAACGATTGGCAGCAGTCTTGGGTGAATTGCACGAAGGGAAGGTGGACTGCGCGCCTCATCCCGGATGTGAGACCGTGGCTAAATCGAAGGCATGGTAAGACTGACTTCTATCTGAACCAGCTTTTGAGCGGGCACGGGTGTTTTCGGTCTTACCTGCACAAGATCGGTAAGTCACGGTCTCCCGATTGTCGGTTTTGCCCAGGAGGACAATGCCTGTCACACATTTTTTGCGTGTACCAAATGGGCCAGGCTGCGAAGGGAACTCTACAGGGAGACGGGAGAGCTCACCCCGGATAGTGTGGTTGCGGTGATGCTCGAATCGGTTGACAAATGGAACCAGGTGGCACATAATGTTCGGGCAGTCCTAAAAGATAAAAGGGACTCACAGCAGCCGGAGGTGCTGGGGCTGGGGGATCGCTCTTCTGGCATTTCCTCTTCCCCTCTCCCCTCCCGCTAGGAAAGGGACTCCCCAGCTTGAAGGCTCCCCACGGCGTAACAAAACGAGACCTGGCCCGAAGTAATGTGTCAAACGGTTCCAGGCTAGGTTCTCAGATTGACAGGGGAGGTGTTTAGTGGGTAGTCCAAGGGTATCCTCCATGAGAGTCGCACACTGCCAGACTCGGCGGGCGTAAATGCCTTCACCTCCCTACCACAAAAAAAAACCCAATGGTGCGAACGTGGGAACGCCCTCCGAGGCCTGCCAAGGTTTTACCGGGACGGAGACGGTATGATAGTCGTCCACACACACGAGTGTCACCTCGGCGCTACTGTGCAAAGCAACTAGGTCCAAACCATCACATCCGCCAGCCCAAAGCGTCAATTCCAGTTTGTTGTCCAAAGCGTAGTCCAGATGCAATCAGAGACGTTACCTGTCATCGCAGGAGGGAACCGCACGGCGCCCCCCATATCCTCGGGTCCGTGGGGGCGGCGCTCCCCAAAGAATTGTAGCCTCCAAGAGTGCTCTTGTCGACCGGCGTTCTCCCTGCGAGAATTTCCTCGGGTACGTGGGGGTAGAACTCCCCAAAGAATGCGAGCCTCCAAGAGTGCTCTTGTCGACAGGGATTCCCCCCGCGGGTGTCGGCCGACATTCCCCCTGGTGACCATTAGAGCGGAGTCCGCCTTCAGATTCCATAGCTATGCCTGGTACTGTTGCGGTTTGTCGGCTTTGTGTCTTGTGAAAATTTTAACCTTCATTCCATTTAATTACCTTTTCTTTTTTCGTTTCTGAGGATTCGTTTTGAGAAATGAATTCTAAAAACCTTTTCAAATATAATTTACACTTTCTCTTCACTTCTTTGTTTTCCTTTGAATTTTAGATTAGTCATTTGGTATTGTAATGTTTTCTATTTAAAGTTTCCAATTTAGGTTTGGTTTAATTATATATTATTGGGTTTTAATTTAGATTAGTTATATTTTATTAGGGTTTTGATAAATTATTGGGTATTGAGGATAGTTCATTTTACGATTGATTTTATTTTTGATTAAAATTTTAGTAAGTTTGGGTTTGTTGATTGTGTTTAGTTTAGGCTATATTGAATTTGGATTTTAGTTTAGTAGAGTAGAATTTTTCATAGTATAGTTTTATTGATAGAGATTAAGATTAGGGAATTCGAATTAATTTTTATTTTAGCTTAGGTTAAGCGTTAAAATTTTATGTATTTATTTACTTGTCGGTTTGTCTGTCTGCTGTCCAATTTCTAATTTATTTATATTGAAACGTTTGTTTATCTGACTGTGATTTATTAAATTATTTATTTCATTCAAATTGTTCGTCACTGCACTAGAGTTGAAGCTGTGTGGTATGCCTCCGGAAGACTGTAGTAATCGAGCAGTTAGTTAAATTTAATATTTTTATTTTCTTTAAATTATTAGATAATCTCATGTAAAATTTAAATTTTATTTTTTTTATATCAATTTATAGAGTTTATATTTTTATATTCAAAATAACTGAAACTGCTCGATTTGAATTCGGCGCAGGCAAAGGATTAAAGGGAATTCCTGCATAGTAGAGGCCAAACCTGTTAAATCACTACCCAACCAGCAAATCATTTCCATCTAGAAAATCCAGTTATGACTAGAAAGTATGTAAAACACACATTCTCTCCCTCAGCTCACCGGAAACCTAGACATACAAAAAAAAAATGAGAAAAAATACATTTCCACTCATAGAACACCGCAACAATTCTTATGAGTGAACCATCTCCTGAACGCTACTTGCGATTTCCATGTAAATGGGAAAAAGATTGCTAAAGGATTGGAATTGTGTGCAGCTGGTGAGGGAGTCTGCTCGGGATTGCGCACCAGCGTGGATGCGGTTGCAACGCAGAACGTAATTTCGACTCGTCGTATGTCGGACAATTTTTCTTGCTTTGGAGTCCGTCGCGAGGCTAGAAGCTTGAACTGCACAAATTCGTGAGTGTCGGACAGTGGAAGAGGATTGAACTTCAATCGAACCGAATGTACTCGGCGCAACGAAAATAAGCTTGAAAGTTTTGACGTGTGTGCCATTACGCGAAGAAAGTGCTATTTACAATCCCAATTTGCGCGATTTATCTCTCTCCGGTGGTGCCCGTAGTGAATCCCTCTTTGAATTCGGAAGTGTCTGTTCCGCTTCCCATCGCACTTTACCGTTTCTGCCGTGTTATCTTGCACACATGAAAACAAAACGCCTCTGCCGCGTTTCAAGCTAATATTTATGCTGTTTATCAACGTCGTCACATCTTTCCCCGCGAAAACAAATAACTTCAAAGGACTTTCCGCGGACAATCAGCGGCGGAATAGTACTTTGAGTTTGAGTGCGGCCAGAGGAGTAGGGCACGTCTTGTGGAGTAGCGCTAGCGCAGGACTCGCCATCGTGTTGTTCCTCGCGGATATCTCGTGTGAGCCGCACGCACTTTTCTTGTGTCGCGCTGTCCGAAAAAGTGGAATTTTTGGAATAGCGCACTCTTGCCGTCGCGGAGTGCTGTTGTAGCCCGAATACGGTTAGGGTTCAGCCACATTGCGATTTTCCTGTCGTAACCAGCGATTATTAGACGCAAATACGAACACACTGCGACAAGATCTCCGAAGGAACTTCAGGCATGCGCAGAACTAAAATGCTCATTTGAAGGTATGTCTTTGCCAGGAACACATGCGCTAACTCATTTCTGCGCTATGCAAGAAACTTCCATGTACGTCAGCGTCAAATGTCCAAATGATGTGCGCCTGCGCGAGTATCATAGAAACTACCTGCTAAACTGGTTTTAGAAAAAATCGCAAATTCCTGCGACTGCCGACCTGGACAAAATTGTCGAAAATCGCAGTGTGCGGGCTTCTATTTAACCATGTGTAACTTGCGACAGAAGTGCGGCTAAATAGTCGTAGTCTGATGCATCCCTTAGAAAAGCGATTTATCTACGAGCGAGCGCAGGGACGTAGAAATGATGCACCGTGTCTTGTAGCATGCAGGGTGCGAGATAAGGAATAGCGCCAACATAAAAAGTAAAACGAAGAAATCGTCGAGAAGTGAAACCAGAAATCCCAACAGGATGAAAATAACTGCTTAGACGCTCTTACTGGAATTGTACGCGATGCGCCGAATGACAACAGAGCCGGGTCGTGGCGGCGCTGCAAAAGCTAAGATAGCAGGAACGGAGGCGGCAAGAAATTGTTCCACAGTGCGCGTTTTGTCTTATTTTTTCCGCTTTGAGGAAATAGCGGTGAATCATCTCGACGTCGTGGTGTTTTCATTTTGCGTACGCTTGTGTGTACCCTCTCGCGTTGTGTGCTCCTGGGGAAGATTGCACTCGTCAAGGGAAGAACGTAAACATTGCAAAAGGATGCAAGAAAATGTTTGTACTCATGAATTGTGAACGCTCTTGTCTTTGATCGCTACGCGGTTTGTTTGTACTCCCGCGGATTGTTTTCATTATTTGTCTTGTTGGGTGTGTTGAATTGGTGTTCATTTTATTCGCGATTCGATTGACGGTGTACAGCGAGCGCTTTCTTCTCAACTGCAAGAAAAATTTATCGGAGCATCACCATTTTAAACAAGAGGTATGTACTCTACGGGACACGACTATTGAACATTATGTTGTCAAGATGTTATTGGAGCATCAATCACTTGAAATATTCTCCACGCTCAAAAGCCTAACAGGAACTTGCGAAAAGTGTGGAAATCATCGCTCCGATACTTGATCTAATTTCATGTGCCGATGCCTTGACCTTGGTTCAACTTATGTGATGACTAAATGCAGTTCTCGTTTAGGATTCGATGGTAGAAAAATGAAGTGAAGAAGAGTGCGAAACTATAATATACACAAAAAAAAAACAATTTCAAACATAAAATATTTGAACAAATAATCGGATACAACTGCAGAGTATGTTAACAATTTGGGTAAATGCCATTTATAATTGTTTAGAAAGTCTAATTTCTTTTAAATTTAAATTTGGACTATTTTTGGAGGGGTAATCGCACCTTATTGTGGGAGCATATTCATTTAATGTAAAAGGACATAGTATAATGTGAATCCTTTCATGGTTGAATACTTTTGACACATTTTTATGATTGATTTTATATCGAAATTATTAGTTTAACAACATGCTTTTTTTTTTATGAGATATTTTTTTATTTAAGGAAGAAAGAAACGTATTAATGCATTCGCGAAGTGTTCGCTTAAGATAGAAATGCGAAAGTTTCATTTAAGTTTATTTTGTTGAAGTATATTCATTCGTTTGAAAGATGTTTATATTTGTTTACTTTATTTCCTTTTTGTAAGCTTAAGGTACTTGCTGAATTTTCGAGTATTGATAAATGCGATTTAGTAAGAAAAACGTTTTTCTTATCGTTTACCATAGCGGTTACATTATATTTCATTTCATTTAATGTTAGCTCAGGTCGGGTCGAATTTCGAAAAATTGTACTTTTTTCTTGTTAATTCAATATTCGTTTCAATGATAGTAAATAAAAAAACAATGTTGCATTAAAAGTAAAACTTCGGTCTTTTCATTTCTTCTCTTATGACCGGGTATAGGATCCGGTACGGTGGCAGGCTCACACCCTCAAATATGAGCCAGCCGCCGGGTACATATTAACTTCTTTGTTTCAGGTGACGGCGCGGGTTGAGTGTTCCGAGCAAGGTGCCTCTTTATGACATATGATTATGTAATCAAATTGCATGATTCTATGGCATAAATTGGTCACCGGGGTACTTCTCTTCTGATGGGAAGGCTTATGCAAGTTAAGTTGTATGAGTTTTCCACTCAGAAGAGGAATACCTGGCCACTGCAACAATTATGGATTTTAATCCGGTTGGGTGGGTGCGCGGGGGCTCCATCACCACCCGGTTGCCCCTCTCTCATTTGTGGGCCATGAGCCTCTCCGGGTAAGGACGAGGTCACCCTGTTTCCACTTCTTTTTACTTGTTTCTCTTGTTCCATGAACAAGTCCGTTGCCCCTGGTGCAGTTGCCTACGATTTTTGCGACTTCGGTCGCCTTGCTTTTCGCGACCCCAGAAATTCGTGAATGCGAAATTCTTTGTAGTGGATCCTTGTACTGGGGGAATGAAACCGCCCCACGACACCGCAATGCTAGCCTGCCAGCGCATTCACGCGTCCCCAGACAAGGGCATTCTCGGCAGATACTGACACCTTCTTCTGCCGAGGCAGGAGAACATCGCTGCAGTCCTTTACGGACTTTTGAATTACCTCTTTACTACAAGACCTGTGGTTGACCATCGCAGTAGGCATCCTCCCAACATTGACGCTGTTGAGATCCCTTCTTCTTTCCAGGAGCGTCATTATCCAATGAATAACCAGATACCAGACCAGTGCCCATCCACAAGTTTCTTCACTTTGCCTCATATGTCCGATTTACCACCATTTTCTAGCAATGTGATTGCTCCAGACATTAGCGGACTACGTCGAATGTAATGGAAAGGCGGGCGATGATCGTGAATCACCCGCTAGTTTTAGAGGACGACCTTTTCGAGATCGCTTTCGGAGATCCTGGAGATATTTCTTCGCCAGGCGTCTCTTGAAGTGTGCTTGCGTGGAGTCAATTGTTGCAACTTCTGGCGACAATAGGCCCTACGCAGAGATTTTTCACAAGGGTCGCAAATTGACGGGCTTGCTTGATAGTGGAGCTAGTGTCAGTATTCTCGGAGCCGGAACCTTAGACCTACTGTCGGACTTGGATTTGCATATGCATATCATGCATGCTCATGTTCAGACTGCATAAGGGCACAAGGATCCAGTTCTGGGATATGTCACCACATTGGTGCGATTTAATAACAAAACTCAATTGATGAGATTCCTGGTTCTTCCTTCCTTGACGCACGCAGTGTATCTTGGAATTGACTTCTGGGATCTCTTCAAAATAGCACCAATCCAGGTCAACGCTATCGAAGTTGCCTTGGAGCCTCAGAGCCCTGAATTCCATCTGTTGTCTGCAAAAGATCAGCAACGACTGGACCTCGTCAAACAACAATTTCCATCGTATAATGAGAAAAGCCTGGGTAGGAGCAGTCTCGTGTCTCATCACATAGACACTGGTTCCGCTCGACCCATTAAACAGTGGCATTCTGCTGTCTCGCACGTTATACAGAAACTGTTGTATGACGAACTCGATCGTATGTTATCCTTGGGGGTGATAGAGGAAAGTCAGAGTTCGTGGAGCTCTCCTGTGACCCTTGTCAGAAAACCCGGCAAGGTGCGTTTATGTCTTGACGCTAGACGCCTCAACGAGGTGACCGTTAAGGACGCCTATCCGTTGCCGTTGATTGAAGGTCTTTTGGCACGGTTGCAGGGCACCAGGTTCATTACCAGTTTGGACCTGAAGGACGCCTTTTGGCAAATACCGTTGGATGAGGCAAGTAAGGGGAAAAGGGCCTGTACTGTCCCTGGTAGGCAATTGTACCATTTCAAGGTCATGCCGCTCGGTTTATGTAATGCTCTCCAAACGAAGTGTCGGTTGATGCATAAAGTAATACCGCATGAGCTTCAGGACAAGGTATTTGTTTACCTAGATGACATGCTTGTTACGAGTTCAACATTTGATGAGCACTTGGTTCTCCTGAGTACCGTTGCAAAACTGCTCAGGGACGCCAATTTGACCATCAATGTTGAAAAAAGCAAGTTCGTTAAGAAGGAAATCAAATATCTTGGCTTTGTAGTAAGTGATGGTATCCGGCGCACCCACCAAGAGAAGGTTTCAGGTATAAGCTCCTATCCTGAACCTCGAACGGCCAAAGACTTGAGACGATTCATGGGCATGGCAGGATGGTACAGGTGTTATATTCCAAACTTCGCCTCGGTTACGGCCTCTCTAACGGATTTGCTAAAGGGCAAACGTGCCTTCAAGTGGATTGCATCCGCCAATAGTGCCTTCAATAAAGTGAAAAAATTGTTGATTTCTGCTCCAGTGCTGGCCAAACCCGACTTTACGAAGCACTTCTATATCCAATGTGATGCAAGTACAGTGGGTATTGGAAACGTTTTGTTCCAGAAAGACGACGAAGGTGGAGAGCATCCGATCGCATATATGTCAATGAAGCTCAACGCGGCGCAACGTAACTATCGCATTACTGGATTGGAATGCTTAGCTGCGGTGCAGAGCGTAAAGAGATTCAGGGCATATATCGAAGGGTTGCCCTTCACCATCATAACCGACCATGCCAGTCTTAAAAGGCTGATGCAGCAGTCGGACCTTTCTGGTCGATTGGCTCGCTGGAGTCTGAAATTACAAGGGTTCAATTTCCAAATTGAACACTGGAAAGGAGCCCTTAACGTTGTATCGGATGCGTTATCGAGATCTTGCTCGCTGCTGGCCTTCCTGAGCACAAACATATTGATCGTTTGATTCCTGAGTCTGCGTTTCAGGAGCCCGAGTACAAACATCTCAAGGAGCAAATCCTGAAGCAACAAAATCAACGAATACTCAATTGTATGTGGTCCTAGACATTATAGCCAATTTCACATGGCTAAAGCCACTGCAGAATCAGTCGTGCGAAAATTGGAGCGCGAAATATTTTTGACCTTCGGAGCTCCCCAATCGCTTCACTCGGACAACGGTGTGCAGTTCGTCTCCAAGGTATTCGCTAAGCTTATGAGCGACTATGGGGTGCAGCACTGCTTCACTCAATATCATTCACCGCAAGCGACTGCCCCGGAGAGGTTAAACCAGTCGAAATTAAACGCCAGCAGAGCCTACATAGGGTCCGATCATAGCAGGTGGGACGAGAATCTTCCGGAATCGTGTTTTGTCTTCCGCAAGGGATTCATGAGTCCACAGGGTTTTCGCCTTATTTCCTCATCTTCGGGTACCACCCTATCCAGCATGGCTCTGAGTACACCCTCTTTAGAAGCTTGAATGCTTTTGAGGATGGAGAAGTATGGTTACGTGCGAACAATAATCGTCTGCGAGCCGTACAAGACCGCGTCCGAGCTAAGCTGGAAGAAGCCTACCACAAAAAGGCTCAATGTTACAACCTTCGGGCTCGCCCCCGTGAGCTACTCAAGGGTCAGGAAGTTTTCGTGCGAAATTTCGCCGTGAGCAACGCAGACGGATGATGAATCCGGTAAGCGGCTAGGTACCTTTCACGCTAAGGACATCCGATTCGACTCATAATCACCCCTGCCGACATTCCTTGTTTGCCCGGCTGAATGGGATACTCAAGGTCTGGGTCGTCCCCACGATTGTTGCGAATTCCGGCGTACCGGAATTCTCCTATTAGCAACTTTAATTGCCGCCGTAACATATCCACCTTATTTTCGGCACATATACCCTTTTCCCCAGTAAATCTATTTAATTTTATTAACATTTAACAATTTCCCTATAATTTTTATTTCCCCATCATCTCCATCCTACCCTTTTCCCTTATTATCAATTATTAAAAAAAATAGTATATAATAATAATTTTAATTTTCCCACTAACAACATTCCATTCATTAATTCCCATTAACAAAATTTCATTCGATACATTTTCCCTAACAAAACCGAATTCCTTCCTTCATACGAATTTTATTCATTAGCTCCCACTAACAAATCTTACTTTTCATACTAACAAAAATTCATTCACGTTTCCCTACTTACAAATTTCATGTTCATGCCCATCAAGAAAGATGCATAGTTGAAGTTGCTAATTCGATGAATGGGAAATCAACAGAAGGTGGCTCCGTTGATAGCGGCGTGGATTCTCGACCGGGGGTTCGCTGGGACCCTGGGTTCAAGTTCTCCGAGCGCAGGAAAGCACTCTTTTTGGAGTATCGGCAAAAGCAATTTGCATCTAATCAAACGCTTCCATGGTTATGCAAAATGGTAATTGTTGCGTTTGTCGATACAAAAAAGATGTGTCGGTAGCGAAATCAAAGTGTAATGAACTTCGATTACGTTACCCAGACGCGGCAGCGGTAATTGAGAATAAGAGGACTCCAGGATGGGGTTCTTGGATTTGGGGCAGTCAGTTTTGGACTTTTAAAAGTTGAGGGATTGCTTTTGGTGAGGAAGTTTTCGAGTTTTTGTGGAGTGATTCGCTGATTGGTTCGTCGAGTAGTCTTGAAGGGAAGAGAAAGTTCTTTGGAGTGTCGGGAAAAGGTTTTGATATGAATTCGGAAAAAGTCTTGACCTTGTGAAGGAAGATTGAGAGACGGCAAGACGAAAGTGGAACAGTGAGATCCCGTAGTGAATCTTGATCGGGAATTGGATGGTAAGAGTTTTAATTTGGGTTTCGGGGATAACGTTTTAATGAAGTGTTCGAAGTGGACGATTTTAATTTCAAATTGGGATGCACAATTACAAATCGAAAGTGTCGTGAAGTGATTTCAGCGTCGTTAATAAACAAATAAACGAAACCTGTTCATGAAAAAAATTGAATTGAATTGAATACCAAGACGTATATGATAGTTTAAAGTGAAGAGAGATAAATGTACAGTGCCTGAAAATAAAATTGGAATAAATTAAAAGTTGGTTCAATAGTCTAATATTTAGTCAAACCAGTGTCGGAGTTTCGAAAGTGAAAAAAAAAACAAACAAAAAAAACCCCAGAAACAAAGAAGATTAGTGCGTTCATCGGAAATTGTAATTAATTATAACTTACGTAATTTTTCTAATCCCCTCCTTTTCTTCAGTTGCAGAGCGCTCGGTAGTATTAAAAGGGTGAGTTAATTCTTTATTCTTTTTGTTTCTTGCAATTTAATTTTATTTGAAGTTAATTTTTTTTATATGAAATTTTATATTTTTCGCTTGATTAATTATTTGAGCAAACATATTTAGATCGAGTAGAAAAAGGGGTCGATTTATTCACTGAATTTTTTTGATTCTTATACTGTGCTAATTTTTCCTCATAGTTTGTAAATTGAATTGGTGGAATTTGACGTTTAAACTGTAAATAATTTTTCATTTCTCAGAATGACCTCCCCCTTTCCCGTCCTTTTCTCTTTGTTTTAGTTATTATATGTAGGGTGGCTCATCACGAGCTGAGTGTGTCCCGGAAGTCCCACGACACGACTGAGCGCTAGCCGGCCTCAGTATGCCACCCTGGTATACTCACCCCTCTGCTGAAACATAATGTCTGCAACTGCGGTGACTTCCGCGGTTGCAACAATATATATATATATATATATATATATATATATATATATATATATATATATATATATATATATATATATATATATATATATATATACACGGTCTTTATAATAAGTAACCGGACTGAGCCTGCCCCGCGCCGTCAATGCTAACCGGTATCTGGTGCTGTAGTGGTGGTGGGGGTCTAGGTAAAGGGAACCGGGTTGCAGCAGTTGCCTCCAAGCATCGAGCGAGAGCGGAGTGCGTGTTCAGTTACGTCGTCGGAGTGAAAGTGGAGCGTACGATCGAGCAACCGAACCAGAGTTTTTTAACCACGTTATTACAGGAGACGAGACGTAGGTTTTCGAATACGATCCTGAGACGAAGCGGCAGAGTTCGGAGTGGCAAATCGAAGGTGAAGTCGATGCTCATTGCTTTCTTTGACGTGAAAGGCATTGTTCACAAAGAGTTTGTGCCACCCGGCCAAACTGTAAACGGCCAGTACTACGGAGAGGCGCTCCGTCGACTAACCGCCCGGGTTCGCCGAGTCCGTCCGGAGATTGCCGATTCGTGGATCCTCCATCACGACAATGCTCCGTCGTACACCTGCCTGCTCGTCACCGAGCAGTTGGCCAAACAGTCGAGGGCAACGTTGCCACAGCCTCCTTACAGCCCCGATATGGCACCAGCGGACTTCTTTCTGTTCCCCAAGATCAAGAGACACCTTAAGGGGACGCAGTGACTCTGGAAAACGTTCAACGTGCTACGACGAGGGCTCTAGACAGCATCGGGGTTGCCGACTTCCGGGGAACGTTCGGGGATTGGAAAATCCGGTATCAGCGTGTTATCGACTCCAATGGGGACTACTTTGAAGATTTCTAAAGAAAAATTGTCCATATTTTGCCAATAAAAAATTTCCTGAGGTCAGTCCGGTTACTTATTATTCAGAGCTTAGATCTCAAAGACGCATTCTGCCTGATCCCTTTAGATCCGAGTTCAAAGGAGAGGACCGCCTTCACGGTCCCAGGTCCTTTTGGACTGTGTAATGCACCACAGACAATGACATGCCTTATGGATAAGGTAATACCACCGCGCCTACGACACCAAGTTTTCGTATGCTTGAATGATTTATTACTCATAACCGAGACCTTTGATGAGCACATCGTCCTGCTTCAGGAAGTGGCTTTGCATTTCCGGAAGGCAGGGTTAATCATCAACATCCAGAAGAGTCATTTCGTAATGACGGAGGTTAAGTACTTAGGTTACATCATTGGTCACAGCAACATCAAAACCGACCCGGATAAGACAAAGGTGATAGATGCCCTCCCTCTACCTAAGACCACCAAGCAGTTGTGCTGATTTATAGGCTTATGCGGTCGCTACCAACGACTCGTACGTAACTATTCTACCGTCACCATACCCTTGACAGACATGCTGTGTAAGGGACGAAAGTTCATCTTGGAAGAACCAGGCTTGCGGGCTTTGAAGAGTTAAAGAAGAGCCTGACAACAGCCCCCGCACTACATAGCCCGGACTTCAACAAGCTGTTCTCAATCCATTTAGATGCGGGTCAACATGGAGTGGGTGCAGTCTTAGTCCAGGGTACAGAAGACGGCGAGGAGAGGCCTATAGCCTTGTCCCACAAGCTGAATCCAGCCTAGCGGAACTATACTGTCTCTGAGCAAGAATGTTTTGCAGCGGTGTTCGCGGTGAAGCGTTCTCACGCATATGTTGAAGGACACCCTTTTGTGATTCCTACGGATCATACGTTCCTGAAACGGCTGATGAGCCAAATTGACCTTCATGGCACTTGCCAAGATGGGCTTTAAAATTGCAGCCGTTTGACTTTACGATTCGACACCGGAAAGGAAGCCAAAATGTGGTACCCGATACCTTATCGAGGATGTTCAACCTGCAATAGGTCGAGTTAGCTCGGGAGGACGACAGCTCTCTATTGATCGACCTGGATCACCCCGCCTTCAATCCGGTAGGCAAACCCCGCTAATGCAAACTATCCAGAGCTAGCTGCCACAGCTGCCAGGCCTGTGCGTAACGGAGGGATTTGTATACAAGCGGGTGGAACACGCATCCGGATACCCCATACACGAAGAGGAACAATGGAAGCTATGGGTGCCCGAAGAATTGACCATCGATCTTATCAGACGGGCCCATGGCCACCCACTGAGTGCTGACTTCGGCTACGGTCATACGTTGCGGCGGCTGAAAACTTATTTCTTTTGGCCAAAACTGACCCAACAAATAAAAGGGTATATAGCCGCTTGTAAAATAGGTAAGTGTTCGAAAGTGCCCACCGCTGTCCTTCAGCCTCCAATGGGTAAATATGGCTTACCCGAGTGTGAGTTCCAGCGCTTGTATATCGATCTCATAGGTCCTAATCCTCCTCCGACGTCTGGATTCATCGGAGCTTTCGTAATCCTGGACCAACTGTCAAAGTTCCCAATCATTGAGCCACTCCGGAACATGTACACAGCCCCGATCCTATGCTTCTTGGAGAAACGCGTCTTTCATGTATTTGGAGTACCGGAATATGTCGTCTCCGATAATGCATTCCAGTTCACGTCCATTAAATTTCGTGAGCTGATGGATAGATACAGTATTACTCACCAGCGAACCGCAGTCTACCATGCAAAAGACTTACGGCGTTGAAGCATCAAGAAACTCTTTTTGTGATTGTCATCCGATTCAACTGCACCGCCACGCCACCGCTCGCTATAACATGGACGTGTAAACCACCAGCGACACACTACCCTCAAACTTACCTATGGACTGTTATTCATCAGTTCATCATACGCCCAGAATGGTTGACCCTTAACTAGGAAATTGAACCACCCGTCCTTCAGTTTCCCCATGCCAGTCTGCCATCGTGGACACTGCCCTATAATCACCTCCGATATCTCAGAGCGATACACGACAGATCTGTCATCCCTACACAATTCGCTAATCAGCTGAAAAGTGTTAGATGACAGATCTCTGCCACTGAACCGGCATTTGACGTTGATCGTGTGGCGAATATGCAGAGGGTAACTTGTGTGCGACGTGATCTTGTGGATTTGAGTACACGCTCTGTAACGACGGCTGTAAAAGTTCGCACAGTGAACTTTTCGCGTCAAAGACCTGTTTCTGAAGTTTAGCAGCGCGGCCGCTAAATTTCCCGTCAAAACCTCGGACACATATATGGAGTGGTTCTTGGCGTATTAAATCTCAGATGTCTCAGAGCAAGATAATCCAGCACATTTCGAGTTGGACGATAAGAGTAGGGGTTACGCGGATATTGTATAAATCGCAATCAACGCTAGGGAAAGTAAAATTTTGTGCTTGTTGCTTCAGCCAGATTGAGAAGAAAAATAAAATATCAAGACAAGGAATCAAAAGATGTGTCAACTCCTGCCGCTGAAACTACTCTCGCTGCTCGGTTGTAAATGGCTTATTGGAACCCGCTAAAGTTCTTTCTTTGGGAGAAAATATTTACAATATAGCATTGGGCAAAGTAATCGTCATTCTGATAATATTAATGTGCGTGACAATACAATTATACGAGTATGTCGATCAAATCATTCGTATCAATAGCACGGAAGTTATAAAAGTCAAAAGAAAAACTGATGATTGTTGTGAATTTTCAGAACAACGACAACAATATTTGTTTTCTTAGCTCATTTACATTTGCTAAGAAGTTAAGATTATAAAGGCGGGCGTAATTGGAACAAATAATATAAATTCTTTAGAAAATCTATCAATGATATGCTTCCAAAAGCCAAATAATTAAGGGATAAGGATAGTATCAAGCATCAAACTTCATTGCTCGTAAGAAACCGTAGGTTTGATTTAAAAGATTTAAATGTATATTAGCGATAATTGCTTGAGAGACAATAAGATAAAAAATATATAAAAATACTTATAACATTAAAATGCATAAAAGGACCCAAAGATGCCCGCTACAATAACTACTCGTACTTTAAAAAATTTTTTTAATTATTTGAAAATATCGGAAATCATTATTTATCAGCAACTGCCATTATTTTCTTCTTCGTCCGTCTCGTTTCGAGATTTCCCGAAGGAAATCTAAGCCGACCTCTCATCGGTTATAGATGTGGTCTGGGAACGTGCCAACGGACTGTACCCCCCAAGTCCGGATACCCTTAATCTACTCCGAGGTAGCTGCTGGCAGGCTAACTAGTTCGGAGAGGAACTTCGGTCGCAGGTCTTCCGCGAGCAGACTAAGTCCGAAACACAAGAATCAGCCACCGATTTAAAACGCGTCGAACGACTACACCGACTCGACTCAAATTTACTTTACTTCCGTTTCCTTTTCCCTTCGATTCGAGAAAAAGAACCACACTAAACCTTTAACCAAAAAAGATGCGCTCACGAATTTTCTCCGAAGCGGTGCCCAAAATAAACTGCTCGAACTCAAAACTGAATCAATCTACTCTAAATGAAAAACGCAAAAACCCGACTATGGCACCGCGTACCGACCACGACCCGAAATTGACCAATCGCGGACTATCTCGGCGGCAGATTCGCATTCGCCTTCGTTTGCCTCTAAAAAAAAGAATGGGCTTACTGAAAAGGAAAAGACTGTGTTAGCTCACCAATTCATATTTTTATTTTTTCAAAATCGACCTACTTAAGTGTGTGCTTACACTTGCCTTTAAGTGATCAATTTCAATTTAATAGCTACAATGTTTCCAGTGTGATTTACAGATATCGCTTCTTCTAAGGTAAATGATGACTTGGTAAACTTAGTTATTCAAAAGTAGAACATTCTGATATGCTCCATTTGATTATTACAACTAATAATTACATAAGAACTCCATATCTTATTTAAAAATATAGTAAGACAAACATCTCAAACAGTCATAGGCTTCAAACAATTACATACCTGTGATTATAAAACAATTATTATTCTTGCATCCATTGATTATTAGTAATTATTTTCACCCCAGACTTCATTAAAATACACGCACAAAATTACAAAATATTTTTAGCTTTTGATACGGATATTTATACTTTGTATAAACGTGAAAACTATAAAATATGTTTAACAAACAACCTGGGGTATAGAATTTTAGAACATGCATTATTATTTAACGGGCAAGGATTTATTGTTTGCTAAACCTACATTATGCATATTATTAATTGATGTTGAAATCGGTATTTTCAGTAAATTCCTTCTTTTGTTTAATTAAAAAATGAAAGTATAGATACGGATCCGATGGATTTTGGAAAATCCTTACTATATTTCCCTTTAATTTTACAATGAATGTTAGTTTTATATATATATATATATATATATATATATATATATATATATATATATATATATATATATGTATATATATATATATATATATATATATATAAGTGCTTGATTTATTGAACGTCATAAATTTATTTTTTTTTATTTAGAAGGCATTGTTTTTCTTTGATGACTAGGATTTGCATTCATTATATAAAACGTTACTTTAACAAGGATTGAACCGTTGCGTTGAACTAAGACTTGATCTAAGGGTACACGCACTGAACACGGTCCACACAAATGCAAATGATAATTTACTCATTTGCTTTTGTGTGGACGATTGCAAAATATAATTATTAATACGAGTATATAGAAAATGTGTCGCAAACCAATACATTCTGATTGCGAATTATAGTGTCATCTTAATAACAATAATAAAAATGTATAGGCAATACAGCCAAATTTATTCCGAATTATTATCAAACACGAGATTCAAGAAGTGCCCTGAGGATTGCATCTTCGTACCCGACAGTCTCTGATTCGGCAGTGAAAGTCATTGCATGTGTGACAGCTGTCGGCCTCCTTGCTACATTTTTTGCGTGCATAAAATGGGACAGGCTGTGAAGGGCCTTCTACAGGGAGACGTGAGAGCTCACCCCGGATAATATAGTCGCGGTGATGCTCGAATCGCTTGACAAATGGAACCAGGTGGCACATTATGCTCCGGCAGTCCTAAAAGATAAAAGGGACACAGTGTAATGTATAACAAAGTCCATTTGAATTCAAGTTCAAATTCATTTCTTGAACTCGCATTCAAATCATAAATATACTTAAATTAGAATGCATTAAATCCATTCGAATTTAAGTTCAAGTTCATTCACACTTACCTCATATCATTCTTCACACAATCGGTAACATGATCCCTGTTCATTTCTTCAACCATAAATTATGATCGCGCGTAGAATCGTATGCACATGTTAAAGTGCAATCTGATCCGTGATTTCACATGTTGTGACGACGCGCTATATGAAACAATTATCCATATGGTTGATGGAAAATAGAAGAACTAATTGTGAACTGGGTCAAGTGGTTTCAATTTTATGAAGTGTGAGGAATGAAGGTATGATTAAGTATCATAAAAATTTCTTAGGGTTAAGTTTATGAGTAATAAATTAACTCGTATATATATATATATATATATATATATATATATATATATATATATATATATATATATATCCAGTCTTCAAGGGAAAGTGTATTGCAAAAATTTTAAAAGAAAGAATAATATAATATTTATATGAATAAATTGCTAATCTAACACAGTCTTTTCTTTTCAGCAAACCCGTTCTTTTTCAGAGGGAACCGACGGCGAAGGTGAGAATGCCGCCGAGGAGGTAGAGTTTGGATAATCCATGAATGGTTGATTTCGTGTTGTGGTCGTTACGCGGTGTCGTAGTTCGGTTTTCGTTTTTAGGGTCTAGTAAAATAATTTTACAAAATGCTACTAAAATCGCGTCCTGTCTGTCCATCCGTCCGTCCATGTGTCACAGCACTTTTTCTCGCAAACTACATAAGCTAAAAACATCAAATTTTGCATGCTCTCTTCAAAATTCAACCACAAAAAAAATTTTATAAGGTATTTAAGGGGGGTCTAACCATATAAAAGAGTGGCTCCCGAAAAAAAATTTCATCAAAGGTAGCCGATATGGGTATCAATAGAAAGGTCTTCATGAGAACTTTCCAAAATAAGTCTTAATTTAACACATTTTACTTCGAAAGGTGCACAGGGAGAGGAAATGCACGAAAAATTTGTGTCCCGCCCCCTCGCGATTGGACACCTGTGATCCGAAAAAATCTGAAAAAAATTATGGAGGTAAGTGTTCATGAGTACAAAAAGAACAAATTCCTTAAAAGTCAAAATTCGCTCAATGTTGTTAATAGTAGCATGATATTCGAATTTCACATTTTCCCCCCGATAAAATTGTATAGGTACACTTAAACTAAACGAAATTTGATATTTAAGTAGTCCTACAAAATGCCGTTAAACGTTGTAAGTTTGATGAAAATTGAATGATATACACGGAAGTTATATCCATTTGAAATTTCTCCAATTGCAACAGCAATAACACATGATTTAAGTATTTTATGGACTTTCCATCGAATTAGTCACTTCAGTTTTTTGAAATTTTCCAATAAGGCCAATAACATAAATATTTTTGGGAATTCATGATTTGAGTGATTTTTTTGGTTTGCAATAAAATGGCGACCGTTGAAAATGGAAAAACAATGGATTTTCTTTTAAACGTGCACATCTCTTTGACATATTTCTTAACTTTATTCGTTGCTGGTGACTGCATTTCTCATAAGTTGGGTACAAAACCCTTCTGACATGAGCGTAGGTAGATTGTTTCGGTATTGGATTCGAGCAGTTTATTATGGGCACCGCTTCGGTGAACATTTGGGACCGTGTAGTTTTTGCTGGATGATATTTTGCGTTGTCCTTTTTGTGGACCGAAAGAGAAGAGAATTGAAATAAAGTAAATTCGAATTGTTGGTAGTGATAAAGGCGTTTTAAATCGGGCATTTAAATCGGTGGCTTATTCTTGTGTTTCGGACTTAGTCTGCTTGCGGAAAACCTGCGACCGAAATTCCTCTCCGAAATAGCTAGCCTGTCAGCAGCTACCTCGGAGTAGACTAAGGGTGTCCGGACTTGATGACCTGATGGGTACAATCCATTGACACGTTCCAAGACTTCACGTCTATAATCGATGATAGGTTGGTTTAGATTTCCTTCGGGATATCTCGAACAAATGAGTCGAAAAAAAAATTATTACAAACCAAGGAAACGTTTAAAGGCCACATGATGTTATTTGTAAAAGCAATTTTATTCATTTTTAGCACAACACACTAAATTTTGTTTTGTTTCACGATGATAACTGCGTCTATTGTAATTAAATGGAATTTCGTATGTCGGAGTTTTTCTAACTTGATTCAAATTCCCGCATTATTTTAAGATTAGTTCAAATAAATTCACTATTGCGAACCGATTATGTTCTCAAAGTTAACTCTCAACATGAACAAATGGCGGATCATTGTGGTGCTCTTCGTTTATTTGTGGACGTCATTCTGGCGTCATGACCAATATGGCGGATGATATGTATGAGGGCCATGGCTTGTATGCATTGTGCTTGTATGCATGCAAGCACACTACTTGCATGTCACACGAAATGTAGAGAATTTTTGCGGAAGGAATTCAATTTCGATATTTGCCAAATTAAATTTCTTCAACGCAATCCTGACGCTCCGCATGAAACGCAAACGTGTTTCTTACAAGATCACAAGGAAAACGATGGATTGGAAGTCAAGTACATGATAGGAAGATCCAGGTTGGGCTGTTGAGCCATAGATGTTAACGATGAACATTGCTAGCAAATGTTTACATTTACTTTACTCGTCGATTCTCACAGCGTATAGACAGCTTCGTAATTTTTATTACGCACTTGATCGTCCTTCGAAACAACATCAAACATCGGATAGGCTTCGTACTGCATACCGACTCGATAAGTAAATATGCGTTCCAAACACTGTTGTAAAGGATGGGTGAATGGAAGGATAAGTTGTCAAATTATAAAACGGAGTTGAATTATTTCTTACACCTTAAATATTTGTGAACAGTTATAATATATATATATATATATATATATATATATATATATATATATATATATATATATATATATCTATATATATGTGTATATATATATATATATATATATATATATATATATATATATATGTATATATATATATATATATATATATATATATATATATATATATATATATATATATATTGTATATATATCCGAATCAATTCTATAAATTATAAAAGAAAATATCAAAATAAAGTTTAATTCAGGTTCTGTTAGAATATTATGGTTTTAAATTAATTAGTATTGACTCCCCAAGTTACAAATATTGATAAAAATATGTTTTCGATTTCAGGTTTATTTCCATGAAAAACAACCAAGATGTCTGCATCAGTGGAATCCTCATAATGGGAAGCCAATATCGTCGTTTTTCTTCTTGGATAATTTAACCAAAAGTTACACGGAGTAAGTTCAAACAGGCTTAATTTTTTTAACTAATTGATTGTTGACGTTTCCTTTCAATGTAATTTTAATGGGAGACATATGTTTTTAAAGTTTAATTTAGGCTCTGAGTGGGAAAGCGTGAACAGTTTATTAAATATCTAACTAAATATGTCTATACCCATTAGACATTGATGATAAGTTTATGTCAGCTTAGAAAATATCTGTTTAAAACTTAAATTGATTCTAAATTGCGCCTTAACTTAGGAGATTTATAACCAACCTTGAAATAAATTGTATGAGAATTTTATTCCATAAATTGGCCTAAGCTTGTCATATTTGGCCAATTATGACCAGTTTAGGTGCAAATCTAGTACAATCCCGGGAAATGATCCTCATGGCCCTACCCATGTTGTATTTTTTTGGGTCAGACGAGTGATATAGTGAACATTGAAAAAGGCAGTATATCCGCTTCGGGTATGGATTGGACACGTGTTCTCAAGTTTGAAGAGCATCTACAATCAACCGAAACCACATCGTGCTGTTGATATGATTTTCAATTTGTTTGTGCGCAATGTATTAATCGAGCAATTCGCCCCGCGAACTAGTCGACAATTCAGCCAATGCACCCACTATTTTCATCTATAACTCGTATGTTGTTTTGGCGGAAATATGATGCCACAAACGGTTGCATAACCCGCGTAGCGATATTGGCTTGACGACTTGACCTCGGGAGTGGGTACTGGCATACGGTTTCTTGTGAAGTTATCGTTTCGAGCTGTCGTTCTTTCGGAAATTTTAAAATTTCCAACTGCAAAGCTATACAAAAATTTAATTTTTGCGCCAGTATTTTTTACTTAATTCGCAAGGAAAGAGTGTGTGAGTTATGCGGAAATGAGTTTTTGTGGAAAAAAATCACCGTTGAAAATGAAAATCATGGATGATTTGCAACAGATTTTATCTTAGTGCTTGGCCCTGATCGAGTGCCGACACATTCAAGGGCACCTAGCGGTACACCTCTATTGTCTCATTCAAGAGTTGTACGCAACCCTCCCCTTGTTAACATCAGACTGGGAGCAAGTAAATATTAGAAGACTTGCGGCTGCCTATGAGTTGTGGGGAGTGTTATGAAAATTGTTAGTGCAACTTCATCGGGAAAACGTGAAATTGTGCTCTGAAAACTGTTCGGGAAGGTCGAAGTGTCGAACTATCGAAATTTCCAAAATTGTGTGCAGAACCCGAGTTGGCTCAGTGTACCGAACGATTAAACTTAAAACATTAGAAACGAGGTCAAAAGTGAGCAAATAATGAAAAAATGCGAAAATGTATTTCAGTTTTTGGATGTTTGACAGATGTGCTCCAGATGGACTCATTTTCTAAGGTAGGCTTAGCGTTGTTGTGAGAGTTTTAGTTTAAGTTTTACCCGGTATGGCGTGCAATTGATTTTTCGCAGTTGTGTGGAGCCAAACTAAAAAGGAAAGCGCCGCGCCCTCTGGTCAATTGCATATTCTTCATGGCATATAGATGTTTAACACGGAATTGTGCACTGTTTTTTCTAGTTCACCGTAGTCTGAAATGCTTGCGGAAAAAGTTCTCAGCATTCTTGGCAAGGTTTGCCAGAAACTTGAACATCATACAATTTCTGCGTGGGGATCAGTGAAGTCGTGTATCGGTTGTTTGGATCTCGGATAGAAGGATGGTAGAAAGTCCTCAACATCGGGTAGTGAATCGATACACCATTTCACCAATGATGCGTTCTGCTGTGATATGTTCCTGCCATCGAGCATTTCTTCTCAGAGGAGACTGATTGTGTTGCGGATTTGGCTCCACCGGCTGATGAAAGTCGCTTTCAGTTTGAGACGAGTCCGCAGACACCGAATCTGGGTTATCAATCTTGGTTATCACAAGCGGGAGGTTTGTTCACTTGATGAAACGAACGCAATATAAGAACGTCAACAAAACAACAAAAACGCAGCAGCCGTGCGGCGAGATTGGCATGCTCGGTTAGTGGAAAATTATGTTTTGTATGCAAATTACATGTCGTTCATCAATTGACTTTGATTGATCTATTACTGATTATAATTTATAAAAGAAACATTCACCTCCAACATCATCATCAAGTCGTTACATTTTAGGGGTCAAAATTATATTGCATATGAACATTTATCTAAATACAATAGCTGTTGGCGATGCATGTGCTTTCAAATGAGTTAGAACCGCATCCTTGGTAATTTCCAACATAAATAAATAGCACATTTACTTCCACTGGTTCAGGCTTAAAAAAACACACGACAAATAAAATTATAAATATTCAAATAAAAAAAAACAAACTCTAGAAAAATAAATAAATAGAAGATCGTCGATAAAACTAAATAAAATACAATACAATTACTATTTAAATCAATAAAAGTCGGCGCAAAGTTAAAATATAAAAATAAATGATAGAAAAAATTCAAACCACACATACACAAAAAACAATTTTTTTAAAAACGAGAAAATAATTTCATCTATTTAAAATGGCATGAAATAATAAGTAATAATAAAACAGAAAACTAAAAGTAACAAAATACATACGCTATATATATATATATATATATATATATATATATATATATATATATATATATATATATATATATATATGTATGTATATGTATATGTTCTGATGCAAGAAAGTCAAAGATTTTAAATACATTATTTAAAACGTTGTTTATTTTATATGATTAATTTAATTTTATTTCCTCAGCCAATGCGAAATCCTAATTCGAATAGTAAATTTAACTGCATGGTATTGCCGTAAAATACATATTGAAAACTAACTTCGGAATTTCCATGGATAATTTGTAGAATAAATATGAATTGCTGTTGTTAAAACCCACTCGGTCTACTCATTTCGAAAATTTTTAACGTGTTGCACAATACCAGTACACCCTATGTATACTGGCATGCGCTGGGAGCTTGATATGATGTGTATCCTATATACGTACACATCAAGGCTCCCGAGGAGAGAGGGAGAGATATTTCTGTATGATACTTATCTGCTACTTTATACCCGCCAACTAGATCAGTAAAAGAGTGTTTTTGTTTAATGTTTTAAGTTTTATTTTATTCTTTGTTTGGTCATATAATAACAAGTTCAGTTGGCTATATCAATTTTAATAACATATTTACTAGGGAATTCTTTCAATAATTAATTTATTGCAGAGACGTATAAAGTTGGGCATTTATGGAGCGATCAATGAATGAAATTTTCTGAAGTGATTAATTTATTAAAGAACTAGTTAATGAGGTTTTATATTTACATATTTATGAATTTAGAGTGTTAATGGAGCAGTTAATTCGCACGATTATTATTTTCTTTAATTATTTTTGTTACCAGAGAAAAACAAACCAATTTAATTAAGACTTTAACTGTTGCTCGGGCTGACGCCTTGAGCACGCAGTTATATTAGCGAATCGATTGATTATAATCCAACTGCTAGCCCCGGGCACAAAGCCTTGGGACGCTAATACTCGGGCTGATGCCTTGAGTACGCAGTCAGATTGATAAATCAATCAATTACTAGTTCAACTGCAGGCCCCGGGCATAACTGCCTTGGGGCGCTGATACTCGGGTGGATGCCTTGAGTACGCAGTGGAACGTATCCCACTATTCACTTATCTCGGGCTAAGTGCCTTGAGATAGAATAAGCTCGGGCGCACGCCTTGAGCCAGTGAATGGAGAAATACTTCTCGATTGTCTTGTGTCTTTAAGTTTCTTTTATACTATAATTATGCTGACTTTATTGCTTACCAACTAAAATAATGAAGAAAATTTACCATTTCAAAAAAGATCAAAGTTCAACAACAAAACAGTTTAACGTATTTAGTGCCATCTCTCTGTGACTGGTGCAACCACAAAGCTAAAGCTTTCACTCGATTTGCAATGCATGTAACCAATTCGTTCCGCTGGGCGGTACGTTCGATTGCGAAGTCTTGTGTGTATATGTTTGATACTTAATACGAGTATGGATACACACCCACTTCTGCTAATCCATGATACGACACCGTGCCCACAGATGCATTGATTACAATTCGCAGCTTTTCGTATGTATGTTGTCATTTACAGTACACAGAGAGGAACGACGGAACACGAACCGAGCAATATTTGGACTGCGGTTCCCGTAACAAACGGATGTGGGACCCGCCACGTTGGCTGGACGCTCCTATCCTGAGCTAGCCATCGGGTTGTAGCTCCTTCTTTTCTCAGACGTTACAGGGACTCTTACTGGGTAGAGTGGCCTTCCACACGGGTTCCATCACATAAAACTTAAATATAAATCAGAAACATTTTATTTTTCATTTAACGGAAAAGTTCATATGAATTACATGTGTATGAATAATGTAAATGAAAATAAATGGCCACATCTACAATGGATCGTGATCCGGATGGAGGATGCGAGGGAGCACCGCTTCCACCTGGATGCCCCACTCTTAGTAGGGGTCGTAAGTGTTCTGAGTAAGGACGAAGTCGTCTCGCGTCCTGCGCGCGTTAATCGAGCCCAGTCAGTCGTGTTTTGCATAGTTCATTCCTTCAGTCGGTTACCTCGGCCTCGACACCGTCGAACCTATATATTGTGTTCTAAAAATTTGTGAATGCGAATTCTTTCTTTTAGTGAGCCCTTGTGCTGGGGAAAAGAACCCGCCCCACGGCACCGCAACACTAGCCTTCACGCGTCCTCAGACAAGGCCCATTCCGGCGAGCATAAATATTTTCGCTCGCTGAGGCAGCAGACCATCGCTCCAGTCCTTTACGGACATTCTTGAACTTTTGAAATCACTATAACAATTTATATTGATTTTTCTTTAAGGAGCTTTAGGCTAGAATTAATGAAAAGTTTTATGCTTGAATGGAAATAATTCAAGCATGTTTTTGTTTGAGAGAACATTGAGAAACGGATTTTTAGCTTAATTTTAGAGTGAAAGTTTCAACTATGATTGTTTCAACTCTAGTTCTAAGTTCATAAATTCTGTGTGATTTTCAGCCCAGAAATGTTACTGGTGCTGAATATATGAAAAACTGACTTGAATTAGTACAAAATTATGCTTTTTTGCGCTAATCACATATTTTTATTCTAGATACCCTAGGAACAATATTTTAATAACGCAAATGAGAATGAATGAAATAGATTTTAAAGGAATATTCTTGCGATGAAACAAAGAAAAATTTAGTTTAAAAGGGGCCAGTCAAAGTATGATTATTGACATTTAAAGGTAGTTTTACAACATTTAAAAAAATTTCTGCTCGTTTACCCTTGATTTTCATAAAACAATTAGAAATAATTCTCTAAAAAAAATTTGCTTTTGCATTTTTCTAATAAAACTGACTGGTTGTAATACTCCGCTGAGCCAACGAATCATCAACTATATTTTTTCCAGATCCATGGAGTTTAATCTATTCAAGCTCCGAGGCACAGTTAAGTCTTCAAATTTAGAAATCTGATACACATTTTCTAGCGATGATATGAATTGCTTATTTTTGGCATATGTAAATTCAATTGCTTTAAATTAATTTAATTTAATGGCATGTGGTAGCTATGCGTGTGAAACATGAACCCTAACCCATGCATCCGCAAACATACTGAAGTCCTTCCAAAAACGGGTCCTGAGGCGAATAACTGCTGCAAAGCTAGGCGGGGACCAATGGCAATCTTGATACAACCATGAGCTGTATGAAAGACTGCGACAGCTGCAATGGGCTTGGCCACGTGAATCGTATGCACAAACAAATGGATACCAAAAAGGTATTCGTTGAGAGAACTGAAAGGCGGACACTAGTGGGGACACCGAGGAAACGCTGGTCTGACTCAGTCGACGAAGATAGTTCATCGCTGCTTGGATTTCGAAATTGGTGAACGCAGTCAATGGACCGAGATAGTTGGAGGCGCTATTTGCAGGAAGCGAAGGCCCGAGAGGGACTGTAGTGTTTAGAAGAAGAAGTAGAAATTAATTCAATACTCGTAGGTTGAAATTAAATGACATATACAGACATATACCAATACTAACATGACTTACAAAATTCACTCAAAGATTACTAATAAAACTGTAAATCCTTCAGATCGTTCAGATGGTAGTCTAGTGGCAAACAGTACTGTTTGTCATAGTAACCAACCGAGAGGTAGTGTTGGTTCTTCACATGAGCATTGTATTTCCACTCCTGAACTGAAGACTATGAAACCGCACCCCAAATATCCCAATTTCGTAAGTGATGGTCTTCAAATTTCATCCACACAAGGATCAATTCAGTTACCTAGCACATCAAATAACTCGTTAGCCGAAGAGGAGTCCTTTTTAGACCCTCTCTTACTTCCAGCTGTAAAAGCAACAATGAACTCTAGTAACGATCTTGAAAGTAGGTATCTCTTATCAAGACTGCGAGAGCATAAAATAGATGAGTTTGTTCGACTCTACCTGGCATACATGCATAAAGCGCCAGATACAAGATGCATTGATGGTAAAACGAAGACCAATCTTAAAGTATTGATACAAAGCAAAGGTCTTCCTATGTATTAGATGCTCTTCGCAAATTATATTTTAAATATCACGAGCAACTAGGTATCAATCCAAGACAAGCACAAAAAGATCTTGAGACCTACGCTTCACATGTAAGCTCAAATCATGTATCCTCGCTTCAAAGGACACGAGAACAGCATCACAAATTTTTCCGTCCGCAACAAAAATACTTCCTCCAAATGCATCAAAATGTTCTACCATAACTGTGGTGGTATGAGAAGTAAACTCAGCAAACTTTTTCTTGACGCTAAATCATGCCCTTTTACTGTCCTTGCTCTAACGGAAACTTGGTTGAATAACTCCTTTCGAAATGAAGAGATTCTCGATGGTAGTTGGACTATATATCGAACAGTGTATATAAGAAAATTCTGCGGTCGAATAACTAATTAAAAACTGTGATTCGAAATTAGTAGAGATACGCCCGATCGTATAATTAGTGGAAATCCAGAATAAAAGATTTCCTTTTAAATTTTAAAATAATTAATAGAAAGAATCTTAATTTAGAATTCGTTTTTCTCGAGCCAAGGTTTACCACATCCCCAGCGGGCGCCCGGCGTGGATGATGGTAAGACACGGTTGCTTTCTTTTTTAAAATTTTTATTGCATGCATTTTATAACTCGTGAAGAAAAAATAAAAGCTTCATTTGAATCCTCTCTCCGAGTTCTAAGATGATTTCGCAATCTTCAAATACAAAGTTAATTGCTCGTGCGAAAATATTTTTAAATCTATCGGGGTTTTCATAGCTTTAAAGTTTGATTTATATGCGGGATTGGAGCTTTTCTACGATATTTTTAATCAGATTGTAGTTTTTTCACATTCCTGAGATACTTATGTCGTTCTGGTGTTCCTCCTTTCAATTAATGTTTTCCATTATTAGTTACCGTGTAACGATCCATTGAAAATTGCTTATTTTTTTATGATCTTATGTAAGTGAATTACAATTAAAAATTGAAATAAAATGAATTGATAGTATTATACCTTTCGGTCTTTCCATTCTGCCCCTCTGACCGGGTATAGGACCCGCTACGATGGTAGGCCATTCACTGAAAATGGGCAAGCAATCGGGCGCGCTCCACCCTTTTTTTGTTGTTTTCAGGGGCTGTTGCCGGGTTGAGTGGCCTTCCGCTGACGTGCCCTTTTTATGGCATAGGGTTATGTGACCCGATCACATAATTCTATGACATAAATCGATCACATCCATATTTCTCGTTGATGGGAAGGCTCATGCAAAGTACGTATGTATGAGTTTTCCGCTCAAACAGGAAATATATGGCCACGTCAACATTTGGATCTTGATCCGGTTGGGCGGGTGCGAGGGGGCACCACATCCAACCGGTTGCCCCACTCTTATTTGTGGGCCATAAGAATCGTCGGGTAACGGCGAAGTCTCCACAAGTCCGTCTGTTTTGGCTCTTTTCGACTTGTTCTCTGAGCAAGCAATTTACCTCCATTTTTCGACTTCGGTCGACCTTTTTTCTGAAACCCAAGAATTCATGAACGCCAAATTCTTTTGTAGTGGGTCCTTGTGCTGGGGGAATGAACCCACCCAATGACTCCGCAACGCTAGCCTGCCAGCGCATTCACGCGACCCCAGACAAGGCCATTCTCGGCGAATCTTAACATCGTCTTCCGCCGAGGCAGCAGACCATCGCTGCAGTCCTACACGGACATTTATACCTACTTTTCACTACATTTATTATTACTGATCAGGGTCCTCAATTTGAATCTTATTTATTCAAGGAGCTAAGTATCAAATTAGGTTTCAGTCGTAGGTCGTCCCCTTCCCATCCTTAATCTAATGATTTACTTGAGCGGTTGCATCGTTCTTTGAAACAAGCACTCCTTTGTAATGAACAAACAGGAATCGTGGTTCGAAGCACTAGCTATGGTTCTGCTTGAACTTCATACTTCGCTTTACGAATCATCGGATTTCACGCCAGCAATGATGGGTTACGGGGAGAACATTCGTATCACTGGTGATTTCCTTATCGACTTTCTCAACCAAAAGTTCCTATTGACAATTAACAAATTTCAATTTCATGCCCATCAAGAAAGAGTTGAAGTTGTTAATTTGATGGATGGGAAATCAATAGAATGTGGCCCCGCTGGTAGCGTCGTGGATTCTCGACCGGGAGTCCGCTGGGACCCTGGGTTCAAGTTCCCCGAGTGCAGAGAAGCACTCTTTTTGGAGTATCGGCAAAAACAATTGTTTCCGTATATATATGATAATTTGCATCTAATCAAACGCTTCTTTGATTATGCAAATTGCCATATATTCAAAATGGAAATGATTGCGTTTGTCGGTACGAAAAAGATGTGTGGGTAGCGGAATCGAGGTGTAATGAACTTCGATTACGTTACCCAGATGCGGCAGTGGGAATGAAAAATGAAAGGATTGTGGGATCGGATTTGCTGGAGGTGAAATGGGGGATTGGTTCTTGAATTGGAGGCAGTGAGTATTGGACTTTGGGAATAAGAAGGATTTGATTTTGTGCGGTGTTAGAAAAAAGATTTTATTAATTTCGAGTGCGGGAATAAGAAAATCGTGATTTAGAAAAAAAGTTTTTTTTAATTTGGAGTGCGGGGACAAAAAAAAATCGGGATTTGGACAAAAAGATTTTCGTCAATTTTGAATGCGGGAACAAGAAAATTGTGATTTGGAAAAAAAGATTTTATCGAATTGAAGTGTGGGAACAAGAAATTCGTGATTTGGGTTGTGAGACGAAAGTGGGATCGTGAGTGGCCGAACGTTTTTGAATGAAATTTTTAGTGTCGGAAGTTTTGAAGTGATTGAAAAAAAAAATATAGAACTAAAATTTCGATTGAAATTCAGTGGAAGGAGTGAAGTTGAAAAGACATTTAAAGCTAGTAATTAAAATTTAAACATACTTTTGTAAGCTAACCACCCACATTGTGGTGGAAGAAAAAGAATAATTTGCCGCTAGTAGACGGAGCAGAGGAAACGAAAAGTGCTGATGAAAGTGGCTGTTGCGTTTTTTTGTTTTGTGATTTTAACGTTACAATCTAATTTTCAGCGACCCCACACGTCTTTTGTTGTATTTCACCGAGCGCTCGGAGTTCTGCAAGGAAAGAAGTGAGAACCAATTTGGTTTTTTCCTTTTTTTAATATGTTATAAATTATAATATTTTCCAGTAGTTGTGTATTATATTCTTTATCGTATTGAATTGGTATATGTTGGTATATTTTTGCTTATTTTGTTATGTTGTTTTAAATTTCGAAAGGGGCTTTTAGTAGTTTTTTTATATTGTTATTCTTCGTATAATTTGATTTGGAATTATAATTTATGAATTAAAAAAACGGCCATGTCGCATTAAGACGATAATACTTAATTTCTTAAAATAACCTCCCCCGTTCCCGTCCTTATCCCTCCGTGTTAGTGCTTTTACAATATGTAAGGTGGCTCAGCACGAGCAGAGGGTGTCCCGGGTGTCCCACGGTACGACTGAGCGCTAGCCGGCCTCAGTATGCCACCCCGGGCTACACACCCTTCTGCTAAAACTTAATGTCTGCAGCTGCGGTTACTTCTGCGGTTGCAACACTATCCATTGAGCCAGAAATGCGCCTCATCACTCAACGAAATTTCGCCATAAAACAGCGGGATTTCATTGAGCTGATTCAGAGCCCATTCACCAAAACCACGACGCAAAGCTAAGTTGCCCGGCTTCAGTCCTTGCACGCGTTGACCTTTGTATGCCTTAAAACCAAGATCTTTACGTAAAATACGCCAAGTTGTTGCGTACGATAAACCAAGATGTTGAGAACGACGCCGAATCGATCCGTCATGGTCTTCAGCCACACCCTCAACTACAGCCGCTATATTCTCGTCACTACGTGCTGGATGTGGTCTAATCGGTCGAGTATCATCCAATAATATATGCTGGGTTTCAAATTTGCGGGTGATATTGGCTATAGTGGTTTCGGTACGTCGACGATACACACCATACATTGCTCCAAGAGCACGAAAAACATTTCTCACAGAACGCTGTTTTTATTAATATAGCTGAACAATTTGGATGCGTTGTTTCCATGTAAGTCTTACCATGATGATTTGTCAAACAATACTAAATAAAAATTACATTACAGTTTGACAGGAGTCACGCGTGATCTGTAAAAAAAGGCCCATTGAAAATCAAATCTCAAAATGAATATATGCCTTCAGACAGTTTTACAGAAATATCCAGCATACAAAGTGATCGGTAAGCTGACGGAGAGCTCACATCGCCTTTGACTTTAGATATAAGCACCAGTTGGGCCACTTTCCATCGAGTTGCGAACGTTCCAGTCAAAAGGCAGGCGTTAAACATTCGCAAAAGAAACTGCGGCATTTTCGAAAACAAGTATAATTGCTTCTGCTGGTATACCATCAGGACCCGGTCCTTTCCCGTTCTTCATTTTCGAGATGGCATCCGAAAGTTCTTCTTCGGTGATTTCAGGGACTTTGTTTTTTTTGTGGTAGGGAGATGAATGCTCATTTACGCACAGAGTGTGGGACTCCCATGCTCGCAACAAGGCGACCGGACTACCCACTAAACACCTCCCCTGTCAACCTGAGAACCTAGCCTGGAACCGTTTGACACATTATTTCTGGCCAGGTCTCGTTTTGTTACGCGGTGAGGCGCCTTCAAGCTGGGGATCGCTCTTCTAGCGGGAGGGGAAGAGGAAGTGCCAGACAAGCGACCCCCAGATGCTGTGAGTCCCTTTTATCTTTCAGGGCTGCCCGAAAATAATGTGCCATCTGGTTCCATTTGTCAACCGATTCGAGCATCACCGCGACTATATTATCCGGGGTGAGCTCTCCCGTCTCCCTGTAGAGGGCTTTTCGCAGCCTGTCCCATTTTATGCAAACAAAAAATATGTGGCAGGCATTGTCTTCCTCTCCCGGGCAATACCGACAATCGGGGGACCGTGACTTATCAATCTTATGAAGAAAAGACTGAAAACACCCACGCCCGCTCAAAAGCTAGGTCAGATAGAAGTCAGTCTTACCATGCCTTCAATTTAGCCACGGTCTTACATCCGGGATGAGGCGGGCAGTCCTGCCAATCGTTGAGTGAGCGCTGTCTCTCTTCATGAACAACCATCTCCCTAGCATCCTCGTTTCGACGCAGATATAGCGGCGCTCTCTAGCAAGGAGGCCGACAGGTATCACGCCTGTAATGACTTTCACCGCCGAAACTGTTGGATACGAAGATGCGTTTTCGGTAAACCTCCTTACTGAGAGCGTCGCCCCATACCTCTACTCCGTACAGTAGCACTGACCCTACAGCACTCATCAAGAGGCGTCTTCTTGACGGGCTGGGTCCCCCTACGTTGGCCATAAGTTGACTCAGAGCCGATATTCCCGAAGAAGCCTTCTCAGCCGTTGCCCTGATTTATTCAGAGAAACTCATCTTCGAGTCGATCAGTCGCCCCAGGTACTTCACCGATGGCTTTGATCCGATTTGCTTATCTCCAATACTGATCATCCTTACTCTAGGGATTCTCTTTTATGTCAAGATGACCACTGTATAAATACATCACCATTTTAGTTGGTTAAGTGTGAATAAATCATATAGATTCATAAAATTCCTAAATTTCAATTCATTCCTAAATTTCAATTATTCCTAAAGTTCAATTTTTCTTAAATTTCAATCATACACAAGCGAAATACATTGTATCAAAATTAAAATCATAAAATTCCAATACAATGTATCTCACTTCATGAAAAATGCTTACGTAAAAGAATCTAATGTATCTTGCTTCACTTTTGCTTACGTGAAAAAATACAATGTATAGTAAACCATTCTTTCGATGAAATAGTAAACAAATGAGTTCCACATGCAGACATATCGTCAGCATTTTAATCGTATTTTAATCTAAACACATTGTCCATCTACCTAAAGTAAGCATACATGTGCACAATAAGCATAATTGATATTTGATATATATGTTTTGAGCTCGAGTGCAGACATTGTCACGCGTGGATTCCACTTGAATCTCGTCAGCATTTATTGTCAACAAAGTTGTTATGTATTTAAGGGTTGGAAGGAGGAAAATAAAGTCACTAGTCATTTGAAATTCAAGGTGTTTTGTATTTAGTTTTGTGGTGTTCGAGACTGTTTTTTGAGGTGCACACGTTCAAGTGCGTGGGTCATACTCAGCTGCAGATAGCCAATCAATAAAGAATTAATTGGCTCAAGGTGCTCCCGTGTTTTCGGTACAAACCAGCCGTCATTAAAAACAAAATTGTTATTCGCGTAAGGCTAATTGGTTAAAGTGCCAATTAGTTCTCATCGCTTTAATCAATTGGTTTTGCACCAATTGATAATAGCCACAGCACTGCTGTGACTTGCGTCGAATCCAACAAGGATCAATTTAGCGCGTGCAGTCAATTGGTGTTGCACTAATTGACTTGGTGTCGCGAACATCTTGAAGGAGTCGACATTTGGTGACCCCGACGTGATCCTTATTCACGCTGACTGGACCCTGCAGCTGTTTGATCCTGTAAGCATCCTCATTTGCACCCACGTGTTTCGAGACCAGTGCAGATATCAGAGGCAGTTTCTGGAGTGGACCTTAGCAGCCATCAATAATTTGCAAGGGAGCAGCTTGCCATAGAGCAAAAAAGGACAGGCGAGGAGATCCAGTCGCTTATCCGAAATTACAAAAAGGATAGCGATACTCGCAAGACAAGGGCCTATTTCGAAAAAAGGCTTTACGAATTATCAAGTGCTTGGGATCAGTTTGAAACCACTGACAATAAGATCCGCACACTTGAGAATGTTCCCATCGACCATCCATATTTCCGATCAGAATATTACAAGGAAATTTCAGATCTGGTGCACAATTATGAAAATATGTTCAAGGAAAAGTTGTCTCAGATAATTGAGAAGGACGCCAAGGTCCAGGCCGCCACAGGGCCAAAGGAAGTGCATGAACCGATCCAAATTGCATCGTTTAAGGATCATCCTTCCCAGAAACCAGAATCAGCAAAAGTGGCAACCATGATTCGACGGCAAAAGGCCATGATTGCCACCATCCAGCGCCATTTGGACAGCATATCAGATAAAGTGAATCCCCAATCTGTACGCATGACCACCAGCAGCATCACAAAATTATGGGATCAGATTGAAGATCTGCACTATGCTATCCTGGAACTCA
Organism: Odontomyia ornata; assembly: GCA_963969285.1. Taxonomy (NCBI): domain Eukaryota; kingdom Metazoa; phylum Arthropoda; class Insecta; order Diptera; family Stratiomyidae; genus Odontomyia; species Odontomyia ornata. The sequence goes on along the minus strand of OZ017740.1, from coordinate 235,738,127 downwards.
ACGATGACCCACATGAGTATCAGCAGGATTCCTTCATTGAAATGGAGAGGCTAGTGCGAGAAAACCAATTGAGGACAGCTACGTTGCAGTCTGCTCATCAAAATCAGACTTCTTGTGCAACAATTAGTCCTTCCGTAAGACTTCCCAAGGCTACCATCCCAACTTTTGATGGTGACTACCTGAAGTGGGGCCAATTTTGTGACATGTTCACCCAGATGGTCCACAACCAATCAATACCCGCGATCCAAAAAATGTGGTACCTGAAGACGAATCTATCTGGAGAAGCTGAGAAATTAATACGACATCTGGCTCTAACAGAGCAAAATTATACCTCAGCCTGGAATCTGATTCAGGAGCGCTACAACAACATCAGAATATTGACGTCATCCATAATATCCAAGGTCATGAGCACCCCAGCCATAGTTAGTGAGAACCCATCATCTTCAGCTGTGAAAAACCTTCACGACACTATTCACGAGAGTCTATTAGCATTGAGCAACTTGGGAGTTGATGTCTCATCTTGGGATCCACTGCTTCTCCACTTCCTCGTCAAAAAGTTGGACCGACAAAGCCACACGTTGTATGAACAATCTATCCAGAAGCCAAAAGAAACCCAATCGGTACGATCATTTCTGGACTTCTTGGAGTTCCGATTCCAATTACTTGAGGCAATCGGCCAGAAGGAAAAACCAAGCACTGCAAAAACAACCTCGACAGCAACGAACAAGGGAAAGGCCTCATGCATAATTTGCCAGCAAGCAGCACATCCAGTTTACGCCTGCAAACAGTTCTTGCAGATGTCGGCCGCAACCAGATTGCAGTGTGCACAAAAACACAGGTTGTGTGTGAATTGCTTGCGAGTTGGACATAGAGCAAGTGCCTGCACGTTGCGAGCATGTAGTAAGTGCAACCAGAAGCACAACACGTTGCTACACCTGGACCCGGCTCAGGGTAATGGAGCCAAAAAGGATTTCCCCAAACCAACTCAGCCAGAAGGGCAGATCATCAAGCCTTTTTCCCTTGCAGCTTATTCCGACCATGAGCGCCATAGCTACATACTCCTTGGTACAGCAAAAGTACTGGTCAAGGCTTGCAACGGTAGGACCATTGCGTGCAGAACATTGCTGGATTCCGGCTCTCAGGTGAATTTGGTGACGGAGAGACTTGTAAGGCGACTCGGTTTGTCTCCCAAGGAGGCAAGCTTGCAGATTGAGGGAATTGGAGGAGCATCAAGAAGTGCCAGGCATCGAATCAATCTAGAGGTCCAATCTCGACTCACGAAGTTTTCAACCAGATTTGAGGCGTTTATCCTGCCTGAAATTGTATCCAAGCAGCCAGCTCAGCACGTGGATATCAGTTCTTGGGTAATGCCTTCAACCGTATCGCTGGTAGACCCTACATTCAATCAACCAGAGCACGTGGACATGCTTTTGGGAGCTGAATTCTATCATGAGCTCTTAACTCCAGGTCTGTTGAAGCTATCAGAAGCTACTCCCATTCTTGAAAACACAGTATTTGGATGGATAATGTCTGGAAGAGTCAATCAGGATCATGTGGGTCATGCTACGTGTGGTGTCTTCACGGCAGACCAGGAGGTCACTAACGAGCTGATAGAGCGATTTTGGAGGATCGATGAGGTTACTGACAATCAACCAGCTCTATCAGTAATGGACAAAAAGTGTGAGATCCATTTCGTGGAGAATACCACCAGATTGGAAAACGGTCGATTCTCGGTCCGATTGCCCTTCCTAGATGACCCATCAACATTGAGAGAGTCTCGAAGAACAGCATTCAATCGGCTGTGTTCTCTCGAAAAACGATTGGCTAAGGACTCAGCCTTAAAAGACCAATATGATGAGTTCATGAAGCAATACGAGTCTCTGAGTCACATGACTAGAATCAATTCCAAGGATATACCAGAGAGACACTATGTGATACCACACCATTGTGTACTAAAGCCGGAAAGTACATCCACAAAACTGCGAGTGGTATTTGATGCTTCATCTAAAACTAGTTCTGGGTCGTCACTCAATGACATTTTGCACACGGGTCCAACAGTTCAGCCGGAGTTATTCACCATTTTGCTACGTTTCCGGATACCAACTTATGTTTTCACTGCCGACATTCAGAAGATGTATCGGCAGATATTCATGCATCCGGAGGATAGACAATACCAAATCATATTGTGGCGCGACAATCCATCAGAACCAATGCGCTACTACCAACTCAACACCGTCACATACGGAACCCGCGCAGCACCATATTTGGCAACCAAATGCCTTCAAAAGCTTGCAGAAGACAACCGCCAGAGGTACCCGTTGGGATCAGTTGCGCTTAATGATCACTTTTATGTGGATGATGGATTGGTGGGCTCTAATTCATTGGTGGAAGCCCTTGAAACTCAAAGACAGTTAATTGAATTGCTGAGCTTGGCCGGTTTCAGCCTTCGCAAATAGTGTGCCAGCCACAAGCGACTCTTGGATTGCATTTTACCGGAACACCGAGAAGCCAGCTTGGATTTGGAGGGAATGCAAGCCAATTCCATAAATAAATTAGGCATGATCTGGCGTCCAGGTGATGACCAATTCCTGATAAGGGTAAACCAGCAGACGTTTGACAAGATAACCAAACGCACCGTCACGTCAGAGTTGGCCAGAATCTTTGACCCATTAGGAATACTGGCTCCAGTTGTGGTGACTGCCAAAATGTTCATCCAGAAGCTGTGGCAACTAAACATTTCCTGGGATGATCCATTGCCCCCAGATCACGAAAAGACTTGGAGATCATTTCGCAGTGATCTTAACAGCTTGCAGAACATACCAGTTCCACGACATATTTTTAAACAGCAGGCTCCGAAATCGGTGCAAGTTCATGTTTTTGCCGATGCCTCTGAGAAGGCTTATGGAGCAGCAATCTACGTGCGGTCCATCCTCCAGGATGGAAAATTGATCGTCAGGCTCTTGTGCGCCAAATCTAGAATTGCCCCTCTCAAAACTCGGACTCTATCTCGATTGGAGTTGTGTGCGGCGTTATTGGGTGTCCAGTTGGCCTCTAGAGTTAAAAAGGATTTAAAGTTTGACAATCACCCAACATTTTTCTGGACTGACTCAGAGATCGTCCTTGCTTGGATCAGCTCATCCTCGTCAACCTTCCAAACATTTGTTGCAAACAGAGTGTCGAGAATTCAGGAGGCTTCACTCATTTCCCAGTGGCATCATGTTCCATCTGCAGATAATCCTGCTGACATATTATCACGTGGTCTACCGGCTCAATCATTTGCGTCGTCAGACCTTTGGTTTTATGGACCTTGGTTTCTGCATGGGAAGGAGAGTTTGTGGCCAACACCCTTCAAGGGGAACATTGATCAGATATCCTGTGGACACTCTTCAGAGCTAAAGAAAAAACAGCCAGAGGCAACGGTTGCTACCACGTGTGGATCAGATGATGTACTGTACAAAATCAACCACAGAAACTCATTTGTGACCTTGCAACGGATAATTGCATATATGCTCCGATTCACTCGACACTCAGCAGAGCCGAAAGCTGCTAGACCGACGCACATTTCTTTGACACCAGCGGAATTGGAGATTGCATTGGTTGTAATTATACGTACAATCCAGCAAGGTGACTTCAAGGATGACCTGACCCACTTAAAAAAGCATAAGACAGTAAGGAAAGGAAGCACTTTGATTTGTCTATCACCATTTGTAGACAAGGATGGAATCATCAGGGTTGGTGGCCGCCTGGAAGCCTCATCAATATCATACGATGCTAAACACCCCATGTTAATCCCATATAATGACCCAATAGTCAAACTGCTGATGCATGGCATACACGAACGAAACCTTCATTGTGGTCCACAGGCATTGCTCGCTCACACCAGACAAAGGTTTTGGCCAATCAAGGGAAAAACAATTGCCAGAGCAATCGTACATCATTGCGTGACCTGCTGTAAGGCAAGGCCAATGCTGATCAACCAAGTAATGGGCAATTTCCCTGACACCAGAATTCAGCCAGCGCGACCGTTTATAAACACTGGCGTGGACCTTTGTGGTCCATTTTGGGTCCATTTCAAAACACGAGGCAAAAGGCCACAGAAGGTATACTTGGTGGTCTTCTGCTGTTTTGCCACAAAGGCTGTTCACCTGGAGCTCGTCACCGATTTATCAACAGATGCATTCATTGATTCACTTCACCGTTTTCTGGGACGAAGAGGACACTGTGAAAAACTCTACTGCGACAACGCAACAAATTTTGTCGGCGCAAAGAACAAACTAGCTGAGCTCGAGCCATCCATATACTCGCCAGTCGCACAAGAAAGCATCATCAAGGCGTGCAGCACAAGGGGAATCCAATTTAAGTTCATTCCTCCAAGAGCACCTCATTTTGGAGGTTTGTGGGAAGCTGCAGTTAAATCCACAAAACATCTGCTTCTGCGTAGCCTTCCAACCGCTTCCCTCACCTATGAGGAACTAGAAACAGTCATAATTGGTGTCGAGGCAGTTCTAAATTCTAGACCAATTTGCCCAATGTCATCTGACCCGAATGACTTAACGGCTCTAACCCCAGGCCACTTTCTAATTGGTGAACCATTGACGGCACAGATTGATTTTAATGCCAGGCCCAATCCTTCAGGGCTGCTGCGTCGATGGGAGTTGGTGAAGAACTTGAAACTGGAGTTTTGGAAACGATGGTCCACAGAATATTTAAATCAATTGCAACAAAAACAAAAATGGACTGATCAAGCGACCAACATCGAACTGGGCATGATGGTGGTGATAAAGGAAGATGACCGTCCTGTTCAAAATTGGCCCCTTGGACGCATAATCAAGACGTTTAAGGGATATGACGGAATGGTGCGCGTTGCAGAGGTTAAAACTGCATCTGGCGCTAGAACAAGGCCAATTCACAGATTGGCTCCGCTACCCGTGGGAGATTACCTCAAGCCAGAGGAAGAGCCAACACATAATTTGTCACCTGATTGGAGAAACATCCCAGGGCCATCACGACGTCAGCAGACAGATGAAGACGATCAACCTGAATGCGAGAGGATGTCGGCCACCCAGGAAGTACCTAAAAAGCGACAAAAATTGACAGCATGTCCAGGGATGCTCACCATGATAGTTGCTTTGCTTTTTCTACCGCTAATGTTAGCATCACCAGTTCGTATAACGAAATTCAAAAATGCACCAGGCATTCATTTTGAGCAGATCTCAACCATTCAACCCATAGCAGCCGAGTGGAATTTAATAATCTACTACGACATCAAACCCATTTGGAAGGGCATACTAGCTATGCACACCGGGAGAGAAGCCTTACAACATTTATGTGGATCAATTCATCGAAACTCGTCCTGTCAAGCCTTGATCAAACAATTCGATCATGTTATTAATGAGCTACAGCTTAATGAGGTCTTGCTAACCAGGAAACGCGCTAAACGAGGCGCTATTGACCTGGTCGGCAGCATCGCGCACTCACTGTTTGGTATTTTGGACACGGAATATGCACAACAAATGGCCAGCACCATTGATAATGTTAAGGCAAATGAAGATCACCTCCTTAATCTTCGCAAGAACCAGACATCAATTCTTGACGCCACCATCAACATCATTAAAAGAGATCAGGCACAGATCAATGAAACCTTTGGTGACTTGGAAAAACAAATTAATGACATGGCACACAAGATCCAGGAGCATGATGTTCAAGAATATCAGCTAAAGCTCTCACAGTTGGTAGCCACTTTGTCTACTCAGCTCACATTAAGAGCCTCCAGCTTGCAAAGGGTGCAAACCCTGCTAATAGATGTTCTCATTAACACCCACCATGGAAAACTCAGCCCAATGTTGTTACCAGTCGACCAAATTCAACAGGAGGCCCGCAAAATAAAGGCTCATTTAGCACCACCGCTCCAACTACCAATCCAGGACAACAATCCAACCACGTTTTACAAACTAATGTCGATAAAAGGTGCCGCCACCAAGGATTACTTTATCTTCAACATAAAATTGCCACTGACCAACCAAGAGCGATTTCATGAATTTCGTCTCACGCCAATTCCAATGATAGTCAACACCATGGTTGCCATCAAACCAAGGATCTCGTTGTTGGCTATAAACAATCTTAGGGACAAATATCTACCAGTAATATCCGAGATGCTCCAAAATTGCATTGAGAATTCACCAGACTACCTCCTGTGTCCCAGCATACAAACCATTCATACATCCGTATCCAGCTACTTGGCATGTGAAGTGAACCTGCTCAACAAAAACAGCAATGCTGTATGTCCCTTAACAAAACTTATTGACGAATACATGTGCGTGAAAATACAAAGAGTCAATCATTGGATATTCGCAGTTAAGGAACCAACCAATCTCAATGCAGGCTGCGGTGCCAATAACTTGCAAGTTACATTAGAATATGCTGGACTCTTGGAAATTCAATTTGAGTGCTCGTTAAGGAACAACCAACTGCAGCTGAGCAGCTATAGTGTCCTCTAACAATTGGCTATACGACCTTCGCTCTACTCATCATACTCACCATAATCATCTGCTGGAAGTGGCGAGTTCACTGACAAGGTCACAGTGATTCCAACAATTCAAAACCAACACCATCTCCAAGAAACCACGTGGATGCAAACTTCACTGTCAACGTCTTATCAACTAGTTGAGGAATCCCTCAACGGGGGGCAGGAAATGTATAAATACATCACCATTTTAGTTGGTTAAGTGTGAATAAATCATATAGATTCATAAAATTCCTAAATTTCAATTCATTCCTAAATTTCAATTATTCCTAAAGTTCAATTTTTCTTAAATTTCAATCATACACAAGCGAAATACATTGTATCAAAATTAAAATCATAAAATTCCAATACAATGTATCTCACTTCATGAAAAATGCTTACGTAAAAGAATCTAATGTATCTTGCTTCACTTTTGCTTACGTGAAAAAATACAATGTATAGTAAACCATTCTTTCAATGAAATAGTAAACAAATGAGTTCCACATGCAGACATATCGTCAGCATTTTAATCGTATTTTAATCTAAACACATTGTCCATCTACCTAAAGTAAGCATACATGTGCACAATAAGCATAATTGATATTTGATATATATGTTTTGAGCTCGAGTGCAGACATTGTCACGCGTGGATTCCACTTGAATCTCGTCAGCATTTATTGTCAACAAAGTTGTTATGTATTTAAGGGTTGGAAGGAGGAAAATAAAGTCACTAGTCATTTGAAATTCAAGGTGTTTTGTATTTAGTTTTGTGGTGTTCGAGACTGTTTTTTGAGGTGCACACGTTCAAGTGCGTGGGTCATACTCAGCTGCAGATAGCCAATCAATAAAGAATTGATTGGCTCAAGGTGCTCCCGTGTTTTCGGTACAAACCAGCCGTCATTAAAAACAAAATTGTTATTCGCGTAAGGCTAATTGGTTAAAGTGCCAATTAGTTCTCATCGCTTTAATCAATTGGTTTTGCACCAATTGATAATAGCCACAGCACTGCTGTGACTTGCGTCGAATCCAACAAGGATCAATTTAGCGCGTGCAGTCAATTGGTGTTGCACTAATTGACTTGGTGTCGCGAACATCTTGAAGGAGTCGACAACCACTTTTGTTTTCTCCAGTGCTAAACTGAACCCGCGAGCAGTCATCCAGTCCTTCACTCGGCGCATTAGCATACCTAGCCTAAGTTGCGCTTGTTCAACGGTGCGTCCAGCGACCAGAGCCGCAACATCATCCGCATAGCTCATCTGGCATCTCGAGTCTCCGTAGCCCGTCGTAAAACACGTTCCACAGGTCCGGACCAAGGATAGATCCCTGGGCAACACCCGATGTAATTTCCATCCTTCGTTGTCCCTGTGTCGTGTCGTAGAGCAGGCTTCGGTCCTTTAGGTAGTTCCTCAAAAGCCGCATTAGATATTCTGGAACTTGAAAATGGTTTTCCAGCGTGTCCAGAACATCCACCCATCTAGCGGAGTTGTCACCAACAGGACGATCCGTCGTTTGGTGCGACTATATGCCTCTGCCTTTTGGACCACGTTCACCACCTCTGCAATCGCATCAATGGTAGAACGTCTTGCTCTAAAGCCGTACTGCCGAGGAGATAGGTCCCTAGTAGCACGAATCGCGTCAGTGAGTCTTCCCTTGATGAGTTTCTCTAGCACTTTCACAGCCGTGTCTAGCATGCATAACGCACGGTATGCAGATGACGATTCGGGATTTCCCTTCCCCTTGCTGATCAGCACGAGCCTCGCCACCTTCCATCGTACCGGTCAAACCCCGTCCCGAAGGCAACCGTTGAATGTGCTGAGCAGCAAGTCAGGACAATGGTGATAGACAAGCTGCAACACCTCAGCCGGAATACTATCTGGACCTGGAGCCTTTCTCGCTTTCAACGAAAGGACTGCCCCTTCCAGTTCCGGTTGTGTGAAGAGTGGACACTCGACTGCTGTTTCACCATGGACAGCGTCAACACGGACGGGATGGGGGGGGGAAAAGTCCCCGCACTATCGTGTCCATCTTTTCCGAGTCATGTATACAAGGTTTCCGTAGGGCGGCAAGCTTCCGCATAACTAGCTTGGAGCCAAGGCCCCATGGATCCTTGTTCACATTATCCACTAGCGCTTGCCAGCAGCTGCTGTTGGTCAATTTGCGCTGGCATTTCCTGGCCGACCTATATGCTGCTGCGCGGTTGCATGGCTCGTCACGGTTCCGCACCCGTTGGGCCTCACGCCGGAGCTTTTGACACTCCCTTTGTTTTTCAGCGATTTCAGTTGACTACCAATACACTGGGGGCTTGCCGTGCCGGGGTCTTCGACGGGGCATAGAAGCATTGCAAGCAGTCGTGATGATGCTCATAGTTGAGTTCACCACGTCTCGAGCTGCCAGTTCTTCCGTCTCCTCCGGATCTCCCTGCAGCGGTGCACCTGCTGGGAGAACCTCGACGAACCTCTCGACGTCCATCCTTCCGATGTTCTATTCATTTAAGAAAGCCGAGAGCACGGACGTCGGGAGACAACATCGCTTATCTCAAGCAGAATGCACTGATGATCACTGGGTGGGTAGTCCTCTAATACTTTCCAGTTGTGTATCCTCCTTACTAAGGACTGCGAGGCGAATGTCACGTCGGGTATGGTTCCCTCACAGCCAATGTGGCGGAAAGTCGGACCCGGTGCTTTTCCGTTCTTCATTTTCGAGATGGCATCCGAAAATTCTTCTTCGGTGATTTCTGGGACTTTGCACTCTTGATGTGTTGGGAATAGAGCATCAACAATGAGGCACAACTCGTTGGCTTCAAGTATGGTGCTAGGTTTCATACCGCTTAGCTGATGTGTTACAATCCTGTAGCCATCATCCTATGGGTCGGTGCCTATTTCTTGGCATAGTGCTCGCAATTCTAAGTGCCGCCTTTCTTTGTACAGTCCGTAAGCGCTTTTTGTATTTTTTACATGTCACCGTGTCAGCCCATATCTGCCCCATAGAGCATTACGGAATGCGCAGTCGACATAAGGAGCCGTCGCCTTGATTGACGGGGCCCTCCGATATTCATGACTTTGGTTAGGTTTGCTATCGCCTTTGCCGCCTTTTCACTTACATTACGGATGTGCTCCCAGTAAGTGAGCCTCGAGTCAAGGGTCACTCCTAGGTATTTCACTGCAAGAGAAATGACTATAATTTGATTTCCAATCGTGACTGGGAGATTAGTTGGAATTCTTTTCCTCGTTAAGATGACAGTTTTGGTTTGCGCCACGGCTTACTCGAGCCCTTGATTGTCAAGCCAGTTGCCAATTCACCTCATGATCTGATTGATTTTCAGCTGCGCGAGGTGCACCGTTCGTGATGTTATCACTACCGCTACGTCATCGGCATATTCGACTAAGAAGATGTCTTGAGGCATTTCTAGACGGAGTAGCTCATCATAAGTTGATTTCCACAGATCAGGCCCAAGAATAGATTCTTGATCTACACTGGCGGTGATTCGTTTCTTTCTCGATCCGTCGCACGTTTCGGATTGGATTGCCCGATTTTTGAGGTAATCACTTATCACAGCGTACAAGTATTTTGGTATGCGTAGTATATGCTCAAGGGCGTTCAGTATATCAATCCAATTCATTGAATTAGAGGTATTTTTTATATCTAGAGTAATCAAAACGACGATTGGTCTGGCCTGATGGCAAGCTTTTTCTGCTGTTTTTACTGCGTTAACCACTTCTTAGACTGCATTGATTGTAAATGTTCTTTTTGGAAACCATGCTGTTTCAGTGAGAGATCGCCTGCAGCCTTTATTGAGTTCGAAAGTCTTGCTCTCAATATGCTTTCAAACAGTTTTATGGAAGTATCCAGTATTCAAAGTAGTTGGTAAGCTGACACGGAGCTCACATCGCTCACATCGAGCTGGGAACGTTCCAGTCGAAAGGTAGGCGTTAAACATTCGCAGAAGAAGCTCTGGGGCGTTTTCAGAAATAAGTTTAATTGCTTCTACTGGTATACCATCAGGCGCCGCTACTTTCCTGTGGTTCATTTTTGAGATGGCATCCGAAAGTTCTTCTTCGGTGATTTCAGGGACATTGCACTCCAGTAGGGCGTGCAGCTCATCCCTCATTTCTTGATGTATTGGAAACAAAGCATCAACAATGAGGCGCAACTCGTTGGCTTCAAGTACGGTGCTAGGTTTCATACCGCTTAGCTGACGTGTTACAATCCTGTAGCCATCATTCCATGAGTCGGTGTCTATTTCCTGGCATAACGCTTGCCATATCAGCGCCTTGCTTTTTTTAATCGCCCTAGAAAGCTACGAGGTATTCCGCAGCAAGTATTGCTCCCTCAGGTCTATTTCTTACTCGTTGTGCTCTGTAGTGAATAAAAGTTTTCAATAAAGTCCGTGAAGGACTGCAGCGATGTTCTGCTGCCTCGGCAGAGGAAGGTGTCGGTTTCTGCCGAGAATGCCCTCGTCTGGAGACACGTGAATGCGCTGGCAGGCTAGCATTGCGGTGTCGTGGGGCGGGTTCGTTTCCCCAGCACGAGGACCCACTACAAAAAAATTTCGCATTCACGAATTTCATACATAGATCAAAAGAAAACGACCGAAGTCGCAACATTGTAGATAACCTCACCGAAGGAGACGTACTTGTTACTAGAACAAGTGAAACCTGAGAAGAAAGGCGAACTTCGGGTTGACATCGTCATTACCCAACGAAGTTCATGGCCCACAAATGAAAGAGGGGCAACCGGGTGGTGGTGGAGCCCCTTCATACCCACCCAACCGGAATAAATCCAATGATAGCTTGTTGAAGTGGCCAGGTATTCCTCTTCTGAGTGGAAAACTCATACAATTTGAATTGTATGAACCTTCCCATCAGAAGGGGAGTACCCCGGTGACCAATTTATGTCATAGAATTATACAATTGAATTGCATAAATCTATGCCATAAAAAGGCACTCTGTTTGGGCCACTCAACCCATGATGTCACCTGAAACAGAAAGGATTATTAATTACCCGGTGGCTGGCTCATGTTTTGGGGTTGAAGCCTGTCACCGTACCGGGTCCTATACTCGGTTAGAGAAATCGGAAGGGAAAGACCGATTTTTCAATTCACTCCTGCATTTTTATTATTATTTTTTTTTCAATTTGCATGTTTTTTGTGTTGTATATATAAGAAAGATATTTAATAAAATCAGTATAAATGAAAAAAAATTCTAATATGTTTTGCTTAAAACGTTCATATTGTTAAAAAAAAACATCCAATTTTCCTATTTATATGTAAATAAATACTAGAAAATATGTTTGAAATTCTGAAATCTAGAATACTATTTCATCAGAAATGTATTAAAAAAATTTTAATCATATAAAGCCAATATGGATATAAAGTTTTTTTTTTTTTTTGTTTTATCTACTCTTCGTAGTAAAATCGTTTCTATGGATTCAAATCAGATCGTAAAGTTTATTTGAATTTTTATCAAATCTAGAATCCCGTTTATACCATGCTAAATTTCCAACTTGTATCGGATCAGAAATTTTTAAGTGAAGTTATAACTATTTTCTAGTTTATTATGCCTCCATTCTTATTTAATATAATTGTGTTGTTGGCCGAAAATCTGACAACAATAATTTTGTTGGTAATTTTATTGCTATTGTAAAGTGTGTGTTTGTGTGTTTTGCATACATCAAATTGAACAGTATTTTTTTATTTAAAATTTATCTTTCTGGTGGTGTTTGAAGGTGTTTTATTTTATTTTAAGGGTTAATAGAAATATGTAGGTAGGAAGGATGCATTCGCGTATATCAATGAACAAATACGAAATCGATAAAAAAAATCATTTCTTATATATATTATAAATAGAAGAGTTAATTATTATATAATTAGGCAACCAAAAAGGGACTCACCGCATGTTCCGTCGAGCGCTTGATGGGTGCAGGTATTTTCGTCCACCAATATCATTTTATAGTCTCCATTATCTGAAAATGTAAACTTATTTGAAGTGTGCGACTCCGACGACTGGCCGGCGTCATCTAATTTCTTTCGCAATACAGAAAGACCATATTTGTAGCCAACGTAGAATGATAGGAGAATAGCCACACCATTGACCAACGATGAATCGAACACTTTATCCGACATACTCTTTTATGAGTTTTAATTTCAATAGCGAAATATCGTCTTTTCTTCAAAGCGTCTCCGCTCGATGAATAAATAACCTCAAATTAGCATTAACTTTACTAATTTTCCATTTGGAAGAATGAAAATTTGCACGCGCTTCAATAAAGGTTTTGAACACTTGGAAAAAGTTCAGCAGTGAATCGAATTTAGGAAGTTTCACTATAAATGTCAAAGTCACTACCGATTTTCACATCAATCCTCCTCTTCCGTCGTAAGAACACAAGTTCGAAAGTCCGATTTACTATCCACAATGTCTCTTCAACTAGAATACCTTTTCAGGTAACTTGTTTCGTATCACGAATCCGCGAAATCTCCACGCTACACTAGTTTTATAACTATAAACCAAACGAAACTTCCAAGCGCCTAAGATAAGTTTATGCCTGACCGCATCTCAGCTACCCTTACGCTCTTTGTTGTGACTTCGGGAATCGGTATTGATTTCAGCGTGCATGCAAAATATCTGATGCCAAACACTCTTGGCAAGAAGCTCAAAATAATCTTAGTCCGACAAAAACAAACTTTTTTTTTTCAATCCGACGGATGAATTTAAGCGATTACCACGAATCAACGCAATCATCCAAGAGGTTTCATGATGCTTATGAGCCCAATATTAAGTCAACTATAGAGATTACACCAGAACAACAAACGACACCTCTTTACTTTCAAACCCCCGGTTTTTAAAGAGATTTAAGCCGAAAACAAGGAAGAATTCTAATTTTTCCACAAGTTACTTCCCAACTGATAAACAACTAAACAACACTCCTAACTCCACGAAATGCCGAGGTTGTCGCAACGCGTCGTCGTCGCTGCCCATAATCACGTTAGCATTTCCCTCCTTGCTGGTTGCTGCGAACACTTTTTGCCTTATGCGTGAACATCATTTTGACCGTAGAAATTTATTTTTCCCGTCCGTCTTCTCGCTGATCTCCAAGTCGACTCCAAATTTGACTGGAATGATCACCACTACCACGGATGACGGATTACTCAAAAGACGTCAGGCGATACAAAAGTTGAGGCGGCTTCTAAATGATCTTTGTTTTCTTTCTCCGGTGTCTTTTCCACAGATTTATTCGCATCAATTTCCTTCGAGGCCATTTCACTGCAGATTCTTCAAACTTTCAATACAAAAACACAACCACTAAAACGAAGAAATTATTTCACTTCATTCAGCAAAAACAATACCCCCGATGCCGACTGCTTACCAGCACTTTTTAGTTCGGCAAGGTTGTATTTTTGGGCGGTTTGAACTGCTTCAACGTTGCTATAAAATCGGGTGGATACAGAAATCCAGATGTGGCACCCGAAGTGTCGGAGGCCGCCCATGAAAATTGTGTTAATTCGTCGGTTGCCGAAACATCGCAAACACGGCGAGAAAAACTGCGGTCGAGCCGCTCAATGCCAGAAAAACTTCACGCACAGAACGAAGTAATTACGCGGTGTGGGGGGGCACTAATGGCCACAAAATCACCGCTACACAACTCAGTAGTTTGCCGTCGTAAAATTAAACCGTGGAAATCGCGAAATTCTACCAAATTTTAGCCACTTGAACTGCGCGATTTTCATGCGGTTTCTCATAAGTTGAAAATGGCGGAGACGAACCATCAAGCAACGAAACAGTAGTGGAAAATCGGCGAAAAGTTTCGTTCAATAGTGACATCTATGTGTGGAAATGAATTAAAATTGCGATTTTTAGTAGTTCTTTTTAAATTAAGCGATGTTAATACCCAAATTTAGTTACTGTGTATTTTGAATAAAATAAATAAAAAAAAAAATTAAAATTGCTCCTACTTTAGTCGTTCTATTAAAACATAGATGTACACTGCCAACGAATATACGAACATCACACAATTTATACACATGTAAATTATTGGTTTAGCGATTCCAAGTGTATCAGACACTGATTGATAGTGGCACTCAATTACTACAGCTCTTCGCCGAAGTAGGAGGGCATTTTGTCTGAGGGCTGCAATTTCATCAGTCTACCAGTAACTCTGTTTTTTCCCGCGAAATCCCTAACGGAAGGGCATGGAAGCGGCACATACTCGCCGGATGTATAAAATAGTAGCCTCAACCTGTTTTGCTGCATGAGTGTCACCAGGAAGCCCCTTTGATGCATTTATTGATTCAATAAATTTACGTTTATCCAGCTTGCTAACATTCCAACCATATGTTTTACGTAGTCTATTCATATTGCCGGCTTTGCTTTTTAGGTCGAAAGTTATGAAGTTGTGATCGGTTGCAGTGTACTGCTCTTTGACCCTCCACTCTTTCATAAAAGCAGCCAGGCCTTTCGAAGACATAGTCACGTCTGGGATGGACTCAACAAAATCTGGTCTTTGATATGTGGGAGTTGAGCCTTCGTTGAGGATGATTAAGTTTAGCCTGGCTGCCATTTCAACGATAACCCTTCCTTTTTTGTTTTCGCGAGGCATTCCCCATTCTAGTGCCCTTGCGTTGAATTGTCCGCCTATCGATAATTTCACAGGCATATCACGTAGCACATCTTTCAAGTCAGCTAGTTTCTCCTGGAAAACACTAATTGGGTCATTTGGTGACAAGTAGCAACTGACAATGTTCATATCCGTGATTCTTATCCACACAAATCCGTTACTAAAAACCATTCTTGCGCACGCAGACTTGCGTGGAGTCAGCAGCACTGATAGCAGCATATCCAGTTAAGCCAGTGAACCAGTTCTTGGGATTCCGGTTGCAGGCTGGCTCGCTGATTAGCAGTAGTTGCGTCTGAGTCTCCCGAATGAGCTGTGTGAGTAGGTTTTCCGCTGGCTTGCAACGTTGAAAGTTGCCCCGAATGACCCTCATTTTGGATGTGTTCTTTTCGTTTCAGGGCATCCAAAGCTTCTTGAAAAGCAGGACATCCACCAGAACCCAAGATATGAGCCGAATCTTTTCGACCATGCTCTACTTGCGCATCGCCTTTTGATGCTTGGTGGCCTAGGAGGCTACATTGTCAGCATTTTTTGCTTTGGTCTGGGCCATTGCGCGTTATTTGGGTATGATTGAAGTCTAGACATCTAAAGCAACGAGTTACCTCTATTCTTTATCTGACGTGTCTGCTTATCCAACCAACTCTTATTCATCCAGCACTTTGCAGCCTGGAGGCCTTATCCGCTTCAAGTTCAACGACTGCCAACCTGTCCTCTCTGTTATATTATTTGAGGGCAATAGTCTAACTTTTGCGTTGCCAACTATGTCCGCGCCGAGTTCGCTCTGAATAGATTGCAGAATTTCGTCCTCAGTAATGAAGCGTTCAAGGCCAGGTAGCTCAATTTTCGCTTTTGGCCTGAGGACCTTAAGCTTCCCTTGTACCCCAACCAATGCTGTAATATTATCTTGCAGCTTGAGATGGTCCTCACTTTTTGCTAGCTCTAGCAGTACATTACATCAGCAGTTTTTCTGATTCGACGTATTTGCGTACCTGACTCTACTGGACGGGTTGATTTTCAGATTGCTCCCGAGACTTCGACGTATGTCTTCCCCTCAGCTAGCCTGATAACAATTGCTTGCTTTCTACGGTTACGGGGCTTTTTCTTTCGTTTTCTCTTCCAATTACGGTTGGAACTTTCATTGCTAAGATCCTCGTTTCCTACATTATCTTTGGTTTGCACGTCCATCTGTTTCTTTTTCCTCATAACTGTCTGCCATTCCTTAGGTGGGTGATCGACTTTATCAGGAAGTGTTTCCATTCTAGGGCGCTTAGTTGGACGTTGTTGCTCCTTTGATGGCGTACCAAGCGTGTTTTTGGTAAGGAGTATTGGTTTCTTCACTACGTTCATTTCGTGCTCAGCTCGTTTCCAGTTCAACCGGCATGCAGTTATTGTATCGAACATTTCCTCAAGCTCGAGAATGACATCCTTAACTAGCCGGGTGATGTTTTTCTGAGTCATTGATTGAATGATTTTTTTTAAATGCTGCATTGCACTTAGCCCATTAGTCTTCCTCTAACCTCCTCTGTTGATCAATGTGTTCTTCCCTATTACAAGTGTTAGAGTGATTTGGGCCCGATTGCTGGTCATCATTTTGCTCCTTTTGATAGTCGATGTCGCGAAGATTTACCGTAGCGTTATTTTGAGTTTCCACAGATCTTGATTTTAAGTCGTTCTCCCAAGAGCGTTCTGAGAGCTTTAGGAATTTGCCGAAATATCCGCGATGTTAGAGGCAGCCGAAGCAACTTGGATCTACGAGTAATTACTTCTTTTTCATGTTCGCTTGTAGGAGTATCTGTTACAGAGACCAAGCGCGCCACCTCTATAACATTGCAGTCGCTGGATAACGATGGCCAGGAGCCTGCTCGCTCACTTCCCACTGCCGCCGATGCCTGGGTTCCTAACCCCCTGCTCCGTAACTTTTTCCTTCCTCGACCTCCATCACTGGTTTTCTGTCTGGGTTTCTTCCCATAGCGTTTTTCCTACCCGCCAGGATATTTGATGACGCCATATATTTCGTCATGTAACAGAGAAGATCATTGACACTCAGGTATTTATGGTGACCAAAGCCGCCCCTGAGACTTCCGACTGCTGTCCATTGCTGTTTATTGGATATTCGCAGCAAACCTTTCTAGAAAGGTCTTTTCCTATCCGCAACCCGGGGACGCGCTCGGCTCCGCGGTCTGGCGGCTCTGCCGAATCGGCAAACAAGATTATGATTTTTATGATTATTATTATTTTAATTATTATTCTTTTTTTTTGTTTTGGGAAAGAAAACCCTTGAAAAGTTAGAAAGGCAGCAAATAGAAAATCTGGCGGACCTGTTGTAATGAGTCGACCCTACGCCACTGCCGGCTCGCACACATGCCCATCGCTGCCATATGGCTTTCGAGCGAACGTCAGCTTTGGATGACATTCCCATCCTACGTCAGTTTGAGTCGAGGAAAGTCAGCTGACGGCAGTTGGAGTCGGTAACTGACAGACGGGCCAAGGCAGCGTCGTCACGTGGCAGAAACACTGATATTCCCCTTCTTGTGAGCTGAAATCCGATTGGTGTTAGTGAAACACCATTTTAGTATTAGTGCGCTCAATGAACTGTTGAACAAGTTGTTTATAGAAGGCGTAAATTTAGTGAATTTTCAAATTTGGCGGGAGTTTCATTATCAAGAGATGAATTTGTTGTATCTGAATGAAAAGGTTTGATGCAGGAAATGTAAAAAAATTTGAATGAAGTAATTAAAACAAGATAAAGTATAGCCACTTAAATATTATATATATATATATATATATATATATATATATATATGTATATATATATATATATATATATATATATATATATATATATATATATATATATATATGTATATATATAACTATATATATATATATATATATATATATATATATATATAGTTATATATATATATATTTATATATATATATATATATACATATATATATATATATGTATATATATAACTATATATATATATATATATATATATATATATATATATATATATATATATATATATATATATATATATATATATATATATATCGAAGATGTATATAATAGCGTAAGATTAAGCTTTGTTCCTATGTGCTTAATAACTAATGTATGTATCGATGCTTACTAAAAAGCAGACATGCAGTTTCTGATTCTTGTTGGTTATTAGTGATTCTGTACCACAGGAAGCTTAGAAAGTTGAATATCCGTTATTGTATACTGAAGGGACTCGAAGTCTTTCTCATCTGCAATAGTTTGAGACAAACATATAATTATTTCAGTTGAAGGAAAGTTTTCTAATTAGTATAACTTATCACATCATAATACTTCTAGTGAATCGTGTCTTAAAAATGATACCGAGTTTAGTTCTTTTTGCACCTTCAGCCATAGAAAATTCAAATTAATGTAATCTATGTTTCCAGGTATCACCACGTGGAGGTAGGTGCAGGAAGTGCATTAATATGAGTATAATATGCACAAATATACGTTTTATTATAGAGTGATGTAATTTATGAATTCTTATGAACACTTCCTTGATCCTCTTACAGCTTTCTTCTTCTTGAATGTTAGTACTTATTTTTCAATGATAAATTTTAATAGGATATAGCTACGGGATTAGAGTTTACTTGGATTCGTTAAAAATAATCATTTTACTGTAAAAATGTCGCAGTAAAATTTTATCAGATTGTTTTTTGGCTAGAAAGAAATATCTTGTGTTGATATATTTTTCAGTTATACATTTTATTAACAGGCTGTAATGATCGCTGGTCTTCATGAGGTCGTCTTGGTCTTCAAATATATTTTTGTTGATAAAATGTTCTTGTACCGCAATAACATCGTCTTGGTCTTCAAATATATTTTTGTTGATAAAATGTTCTTGTACCGCAATAACAAGACTTAATAAAATGTGCTTCCTTAATATGTCTCATTTTGATGAAATTGTAATTTCAAACGTAATAGACTTTCTGCTTTTTCACAAATCTTTACTACGGTGGAAGAAGGAATCTTCAAGAAGCCCTTAGATTTATAGTAAATAAGTGATTTCGTTGTGTGGGTTCCTTCTAAAGCGGCCAGGCATTCGGTACAAACCAACGATTTATTTAATTTAAAAACAACACACCCAGATATATAATATACAACGTGATGCACATAATCAGACAACTTTGTAGGGTACATGACATAGTTATGTTCTTCCAAGAACTGCTGGTCCAAAACATCAGTATCTTCTACAACGTTGTCTTGATCCATCATGAGTGCCCTTTCTGTGGTTGCATTTATTTGCGATGAAGCTGTTTCACAAGAAGGCTGTTTTTGAAAATTCAATATGGTGATTTTGTCTAAAGGGATACAAGTCCCTATTCCTCCTTCTCTTATTTGGCATCGGACCAATAACTTTTTATAAGCAGCGATAAACTGTCTTACCGATGGGTTGTTGTTATGGCCAAGATGCATCTGTATTGAAGCGAAGAACAATTCTAGATGGTCTTAATTCAATTTGTACATTGGTATGAATCGTAGCTGCTTTGATATTATATATTAATTATGTATAAATGCTACGTTTTTCATTGCAGCAATGAGACCAATAAAACCAGTTTTTCTTACGCTATTTACAAGTAGTTGCCCTGAACAGGTTCTCAGCTTCGACAAGTAGGCGATGCAATGTTCTGCATACGGTAGAACTTCGTTTGCATTCCTTTCGCAAAGCGCTCGTTTGAACGGGTCAAGAGCAGATAATTTGCGACTATTCAATATATCGAAAGAATTGTTTATAACCCGTATAAATTAGAGGCTTACTTCCTTCGAACTCTGCTAAATTAAGAACATTTGCAGAAAAATCAAGAGCATCAGCAACGGACTTACTAAATATTTGAGTGGCCAGTTTAACATTCATTTTTTTTCTTAGCAAAATAAATATGGGCCTGTCATAGCTTATTGCCCAAATGTAATTGCTCTTTTTCTTGAGGAATCACAAATCTTTCGAGGTATATCCATTGAATATATTCTCCATCCGCGTTCAAAAAAGTTTTAAGGTCACCAAGGGTATTCTTTACCAGCTTTATCATCTGGCATGGAACAGGAGGCACTATATATTGTTCGTTTGGAAGTTCGTGCGGCACTTGAGAAGGATCTGCGATATTTCGCAAATCACAGCCTATGGATTTCATTGCACTAATGTTATTATAAGCTCCATCAAATGTTATGCCAATAATATCAGCGCCACAGGTGTCTAATTCGTCGTCGAATAATGTTCGCCTTTTGGTCCCCAGATGTTATGGGAAAAAATCCTATTGGTATTTTTCATGTCCTGTTCAAAGCAACAGCTATTATCACTATAATCTGCGTTGCCAAAAACCCACTTCTGCCACCATCTCCCATATCTACATAGCCATACGATTTCTCTCCATCCCAATCTACATGCTTGCGAATGTGAACTTCATCAAATACAATATTTATCACTAATTATTCGCTCTTC
Source organism: Odontomyia ornata (assembly GCA_963969285.1). Taxonomy (NCBI): domain Eukaryota; kingdom Metazoa; phylum Arthropoda; class Insecta; order Diptera; family Stratiomyidae; genus Odontomyia; species Odontomyia ornata. The sequence goes on along the minus strand of OZ017740.1, from coordinate 235,717,535 downwards.
TTATTTGCTTCCTCACAGAAAGTTTTAATGGCATGAAGTGCATCATTTGTTAACCCAGGAGAGCAATTCAAAACCCGATACCATTGGGAAATAGTTCTGGGATGCGGAAGACAGTTGTCAAATATTTCTCGTACATACTCATACCCTTTGGGTGACAGGAAGTTGAGATTAAGAGCAAATAATCGAATATTTTCGTTATACTCTTTCTCCACCACTCCATGTTTTAATTTGCGTATATAACGATAGAGAAAGTCTTTTGTTGGTCCGGCAATATCAATTAGCACGCTTTCTATTTCATTATCAATGAAATTTTTCGTTTTGAGTTCCTGCAGTACAGTCTCAATTTGCGCGATTCGTTTGCGTTGTCGGGATACTTTTTGTGTCAATCGCTTTATTGATTTATCCCTACTCTGGATATACTTGCGCAGTTTTTGTAATTTAGCCTTCTTAATAATCTCCTTTTCTGAGATTTCGCTTTCATCGTCACTTGAAGTCTCAAGGCATTCTTTCAGGCTCAGATTTTGATCTATTTGATCCTAAATAGAGTTGAAGATTTCCATTAAATATATTATTTAGTTATATTGAAACCTATCCTTTGCAACGGCACGACTACTAGGTTTGGTCAGTATGAAGTGGATATAATGGTACATATAAGGATCGAAAAACAAAGCATTCAATTTTGTGTTTGCGAAAATGAAACCAAAGCA
>OZ017740.1:235712559-235714128 GCA_963969285.1 Odontomyia ornata | reverse complement strand
AAATAGATTATACTTCGGCAGTGATCTTCCAAATTTCAATATGACCTCTTGCTGAAAATATCGTTTATGAAATAATTGTTGGATAGCTCATGCATGCATTAACAATATTACATTTTTGCTCTGCATTTTTTTTAAGATGTTAGCATCAATTTGAACTACTTTCACTGTTCTCTTTTATTGATAACACCTCATTAACATTTATTGAACATTTTACCATACTGACAAATAATTTGCTTCATCACGGTAGTACAAAAATATGTAACTTAATTGATTTTAAATGAATCCTACAGCAAATCGCAAATACTTTTGTCCTCTGATATGTAGTTTGTATGTTATATTCCTTCGCCTTGCCAAGGAATCGGGACTTGAATATGTAAAACAGACAATGAGTTCGGGATGTATGGGTTAGAAATCGTTGTTTTTATATAATTTAATCGTTAATAGAGTACCCACATGATTAGAAGTTCGATATTTCAGTTGGAGCTTAACTTGGCTTTGTTTGAACGGGTTTCGTCTCTAAAAATCCTCGGTGAATGTAAGCGTGTGTACGTACAAGATTAATAGATTTTTACTGCGCGCTATTTGCTACCTTTAGGATTTATCTAAATTGTGCGTTGCCACTTGCTCGATATTTATTTGACTGTTTGTATCGGTTGAAGACAGTTTTCATTGATAACTAAGTTAACAGTTGACATTTGCCCCCAAGATTGTTTATCCCAATTGTACGCTGGTCATCCGATTGAATTTTGGATATTAAATAATTTGTAAAAATTCTACTTTCTGGCATATCTTTTTGGAAACTTGCGCCTGTTAATCTGCGTTTTCAGCGCAAATAGATAATTTAAATTTTGAAGACAATAGTTTTTAAATGCTTTTATGACTTAAAGCAATTTTCAATGTAATGATGTAAACTGTTTAGTTTAATAGAAAGCATAAAATAATAGGAAAATCAAAAAAAAAAAAAAAAAAAACAAAAAAAAATACTTTGCAGATCAGCATCAGGATAGATAAAAATAGTAATATTAATGGAGGGATTGTATAGATTTTTTTTTGAACTAAATAAAAGTACCATGAATTGCTAATATAACTAACGACTTTCCTTTTCAGTGACTCTTCTTTTTCAGGGGGAACGGAGAGTGTATGGTAGGTATGTCGTCGCGAGGGTAGGGTTTCTGCAAATCCGCTGAAGTCGGTTTCGCGTCGCGCGCGGTACGCGGTACCTTTGTTTGTTTCGTCATTTCCTTAGAGTAGCTTCCTTCGATTTAAGTTCGAGTAGTATATTTTTCGGTACCGCGTCGGTGAATCGGTAACGCGCCTATGGGATTTTGTAGCGTTTTTTTTTGATTTGAGATCTGTGGATAGATCGCATCCAGAACTAACGTAATGTAGGTTTCTCGTTCTGGATGAGTAATTGTTGACGCGTTTGAAAAACGGGCAAGTTCAGGTGACTGGAATATTGTAATTGAGCGTAATCCATTCGGAGACCCGCGACCGAAATCCTCTCCGAACTAGCTGGCCGACAAGCAGTCACCGCATGAATGGGTTACGGTGCACGGATTGGTTGACCTG